>OZ038487.1:68891134-69161134 GCA_964036315.1 Acanthosepion esculentum
TAAACTAATAATGATGCAATTGAAAAATATGCTGGGAAATTGTCAAAAAGAAATGTTGCTAAAACAATTTGCTTTAATTGCACACTGAACACAACAAGAATGCAAAGCATACAATCCTTAAAGCTAACCTTCAAGAAATGAAATGTAAATTTGTTGGAAAATGAATATCAGAAATAGCATACTTTAAATAAGTTTACTCCATCACTCTTTTTCCTTTTCTTTACTCTGTCTGTCTGTCTGTCTCTCTCTCCCTCTCTCTGTGTATGTGTGTGAATGTGTGTCTGCATGTGTTTTTGTGTGCACCTAATAATATATATATATATGCACTGACAAAAATAAAATTACAGTACTTTGAAAAAAATGCCAGTTTTAACCTGGATTTAGTATGTGCATATTAGGAAGTAAATATTCTGATAAAATTTTCATTCTTCAGCCATTTTGTGACTTATTAACACTGATACCTGTGCACCATCTGTGATGTACTGTGATAAGTTTCAGTATGGTGAAAAAGTGTATAGCAAACAAGTGACATGAGATGCTCTTTTTCTTCAATTGAATCTCTCTGGTTGTCAGCTTTTGAAAGGCTGGATAATCATTTTGAAGAGTTACTGCACATTGATGGTGGCAACAATAGTTAAATGAATATTCTGGTACCTATAGATGATGACCATATAGTACAGGTGATTACCAAGATTAGATGAGCAGCAGTAACAGGCTGCATGGCATCCACAGCATAGATCAAAGTATATATAGCTGCAGGAGTGTCAACACAGACTTTTGAGAATTGTTTACTTGCAGATCTTCATATACCACAACACTACCATGAATGTCTGCAATGGTGTTCTGAAAGAGTTACCATGATGATCAAATATGACTCTCTAGTGTTCACTGATGAGAGCAAGCTCTGCATTCATTTGTGGGTGCAGTATAGACCTAGGGAGTGACATCTTCCAGTATATATTCATCCACAACTCGTAAACCCTTGGTGTCATAGTGTGGGGCACAATAAGTTACAACTGTTGCTCACTTTTGTTGTTTATAGGAGGAATCTTGAACAGTGCCATATATGTCCAGCATATTGCTCAAACTGTTCTGCTGCTTTTCTTGCAACTGGAAAAAAGTATAAATAAAAAATACAAATTATGTGGGAAATGTGTTCATTCCTCTCTCTCTAATACAAATTATATATATATAAATATATATATATATATATATATATATATATATATATATATATATATATATATATATATATATATATATATATATATATATATATATTCAAATATAAATAAAATATACCTGTAAAAAAACAATATGAATAAAGACAAAAGAAAAACTTTTCTTTACGAATTTGTTTTGTCCTCTGGAGGACTTTATCAAGTTAAATGTAGGTTTATGAACAGTTAGCATTAAGAATATTTTAGAGGATTCTTAAATTTAAAATTTTGAAAACTTAATGCTATTTTTCTTCCACTTTACTTTATAATACATGTTGCAAAATAAAATCCTTACATTTATCTTGATAAAGTCTCAAGGGATGAAATACATTGGTAAAGAAAAGTTTATGGATGCATTATTACATTTAATAGCAATGTGAATGTGTACTTTATTGTTTTGCCTAGAAAGAATATTTATAGAAAAGATTTTTGTGTCAGAAATCTACTGAGGACTACATTACTCATAATTAACTCTAATCAATGTGGCTGGATAATGGAAAACTTTTGAAATATCAACACATTATATGTACAATTTATTCCCTTTTTCTTTGTCTCACTAGTGCTTTTATTACCAATTTGCACATGCAAGTTGCCTTTTAAGGAATTTTTCACCAACCAAGCAGTCAAATAACTTGAAGTATTTTTCAGCTCCATTTCATTCTCTTGCACTTGGTTTGGTCAAACAACCAGGTAAGTAATGGCCAATGCAAAATACAGCTTTTGCAATCTAAGAATTTCACTACTTGATAAGTGCATTCTTATGATCAAATAATACCAAAATTTCTTCATCTTTTACTTTCTACAAAACTTCATTTCATGGCTATATCAAAATAAATTGGATAAAATATGAAAGAAAGGAATATTTAAAGAATGTATATCCCTTACTTAAATAGGAATTCCTACAATAAGCTAAAAATAAGGAAAATATTTTTAATTCAATGTCTATTCATAAGACTCAAAACGAATCTGCATTTTCAAATCATGAAACATCTGGAACATTCTTAATTCTGGAATTTCTATTTATAATAATTCCATTTAATATTTGAAAATAGTTAAAATGAAAGATAAAACAATTTAAATGAAAATTACAAAAAAGTAGCCTTTAATCAGTAATTCATCATTTTTATCAATAATAATCTTCCATTTAGATATGCAAAAACCAGAACAACAAATGAATCATGTGATGAATGCTTCATTTTGTTGTTAATGAATACTGTCAGCATTATCACTGATTACCTCTTGACAAATACTCCAATACTCAAAGTTAGTCTGACAATTGTATATATTCAACAACTAATTAACAACTTGTATTCTTCTTAACATTCACACCATTTCAGTTCTGTCTTGCTACCAAGTGTTGAATATTTACATGTATTTCCACTAATTACTTCATAATAAATAGTAAGTTATATTTACAATAAATAATTTTATAATCATGTAACAAAGTTAATACCAAATTATTGGTTAGTATTTTTGTTGGTTCATTGTGTGAGAAACAGTGAAATTATTAGGAGAGCAAAAATTGTTTTAATATAAATTAGTAAGAAAAAATCAACATGAGGAAAAGAAAATATAAAAATATAAGAAAACAATGAAGAAAATATAAAAAATATGAGTAAACAATGAGGAAAGAAAATATAAAACAAATATAAACAATGACAAAAAGAAAATATAAAACATAAATAAACAATGACAAAAAGAAAATATAAAACAGATATAAATAAACAATGACGAAAAGAAATATCTAAAACAGATATAAATAAGCAATGAGGAAAAGAAAATCTAAAAAATGTAAGTAAACAATGAAGAAAAGAAAATCTAAAACAAATAAAAATAAACAATGTGAAAAAGAAAATATAAAACAGAAGTTAAACAATGAAAAAAAGAAAATATAAAACATGTATAAATAAATTATGTGGAAAGAAAATGTAAAACAAATATAAATAAACAATGAGGAAAAGAAAATATAAAACAAATATATATAAACAATGTGAAAAAGAAAATATAAAACATATAAGTAAACAATAAGGAAAAGAAAATGTAAAACAAATATAAATAAATAATGAGGAAAAGAAAATATGAAAAATATAAGCAAACAATGAGAAAAACAAAATATAAAACATGTATAAATAAACAATGAGGAAAGAAAATGTAAAACAAATATAAATAAACAATGAGGAAAAGAAAATATAAAAAATATAAGCAAACAATGAGAAAAAGAAAACATAAAACAGATAAAAATAAACAATGAGGAAAAGAAAATATTAAAAAATGTAAGTAAACAATAAGGAAAAGAAAATCTAAAACAGATATAAATAAATAATGAGGAAAAGAAAATATAAAATATATACAAATAAACTGTGAAAAAGAAAATATAAAAATATAAGTAAACAATAAGGAAAATAAAATATAAAACAGATATAAGTAAACAAGGAAAATAAAATATAAAAAATATAAGTAAACCATGAGGAAAAGAAAATATAAAAAATATAAGTAAACAATGAGAAAAAGGAAATATAAAACAAATGTAAATAAACAATGAGGAAAAGAAAATATAAAAACAAATATAATTAAACAATATAAATAATGAAAAGAATAGTATAAAACAAACAAAAGTTGAAGGAAATTATTCTTAACTTCTTGACTGAAACTGAAAATTTATTGGGAAAATTTTACTGATATCTTCATAGCTGCCACTCTAATCTGCATAAACGTTTTTTTTTGGGGTGGGGGTCTTTTATTTCAATTTTGTATTGCACTTTCATTTTGTTTTTCTTGTGTCTATTTGATTTATACTACATTTTTGATAAAAGAATATTTATTTTATTGCTTTGATTATTCAATGAATTCTTACAGAACAACAGTAAAGTTATTGAAAGCAGGGTATTTATTTTGCTTGCTTACAAGATGCAATTAAAAAGTCTTTAAAGTTTTTGAAAGCAGAACTGCATAAATTGTTACATGTATTTGGAAAAGTTTAGTCATCTGAAGTTGGCTTAGGAAGGAGGAAGAAGCATCATTCTTTGAATAGGAAGAGGTAGGGTAATAAATTTTGTTGAAAATATGAACTAATTAAGAGAGCGATTATGTATTTAAATCATCATCTTATAAGTAGTAGATAAATCTACTTGTGATACTTTTAAATAAGTTTTCAAATGATCTATTGGTTGTAACAAAATTTGAACTTTTTTTACTGATGCTATTTTCCATTATGTTAACCATTAGGCCAGTTCTGCACCTCTTCCAATGATGACAGAACAATTTCACATATGATAATGAGTGAAAATGTAATTTTTTTAAGATTTAAAAAAAAACTTCCTAACACTGACTTTCCATATCAAATATCATAGAAAAAACTCATTATTTTATATTCACATCATTTTTAGTCTATGTAAAATTATAACTTGATATTCTTTATAAAGTTCCAGTTCACTACTTAAATACTTGATTGAATGAATATAGAAAATATAAATATTATTAAAGATTTGGATTTCTTTTATTGCACAAAAGAAAACGTTTTTGATCATTCTAGAAATTTTGGGTAAGAATGTTAATTTTATTTATGATTGCTTTTTATTTATTTGTGTGTGTATCTCTGTGTATTAAAGTGTTAACATAAGAACAAAGTTATTTTTTATTATTGATTCATGTTTGAACATTTTGCATTTTAATTTTGGACTTTTTTCTTCAAGCATTTTTGTCATATGCTGTTGATATTATATGTTTTCTTATTTTATTTTATTTTATTTTATCTACAATCTTACTCAGGATGTGGAGTAGATGAGTTTCATTGTAAAAATGGTTACTGTATCAAATTAGCCTTTGTCTGTGATGGCCTCTTTGATTGCCCAGACTCAAGTGATGAACAGGACTGTCCAGTAACTAAACCAACAGAGGCCACCACTACAACAGGTAGTTTATATGCAACTGAATCTGAACAAAGAAACACTTTCAGGTTTAAGATATTGATTTTTAAAAAGCATTTTATGATTCTCTTAAATTTCTATTCTAGAGTCAGCTTAAAATTACGTGCACTTAATATATCAACTGAATATGAAACATAATTGTCTGAACAAAACAAAACCTCTACCTAATATAGTTTATGCTGAGAGAACATTTTGAAAATTTTAACAAAAGTTAATGTTAAAGAAAAATGTCAATATAAATGCAGATGACATCAATAATTTTCATCATTAATGTGCTGTGTCACTTCAGGACATGGATAATCATGACTCTCCACAACTTCCTATCCCTTGTAGATTTAAGCAACCTTTGACTCCCTACCAACCCTCTTTGTCCCTGCTCAGTCAGCCATTTGCACAGACTCATTAAGTAAGATGTTTGCTGTTTCCCTCTGCCTCACTTTCTCTCACTATGTCCTGAAAGTATTAAGTTTTCCAAGCACTCCTTCATAATGTGTTGCAGAAATTTAAACTATTACGTTCTGATTTTATGTTATATTAACATTTAAAACCTCTTTCTTTGTTAAGACAAACTGTTTTTAGCCTCTACTCTATGGGCTCTAGCAAAAAATATATTTTACAATGCTCTTGATCTATTACCATCAAATAATTTCTATCCATTTGTCCAATGAGATGCCATGGGTGTTGAATCCATTTTCAGCTTGTTATAACCCCAAAACATAATCAGAGCTGCATCAGTGTTATGTTATTTGTTGGATTCTGATGTCAGATGAAATACTTACAAACAACTACAATGGCATGTGTAAGGAAATGAAAGATCTTTATTCATGATTCCGGTACAATATCATGAATCATCCTTCAGATACTGTTTACTAAGGAAGTGCATACATGAAAACAGGAAAGGGGACAGCTAGATAATGGGAGACAAATTAATAATACAACAATCAGCTGTTTTGGGAATCAATACTTATTGAGTTCAGCTTGTCTATAAAGACTGAGAAGAAAGTCAAAACTGACATTAAGTTGCCTCAAAGGGCTCCACTCCTGGTTTGAATTTAGAGTTGTCGTTCATCTAGACTGAGTGTCAACTAATGTTATAGACCCATCTCTACACTGCTATGTTATCTGTAGCTAGGGATGAGGGAGAAGCAAATGAAGTCATGCCTTTCCCAAGGACATTAGAGCAAATTGAATACAAATTACCTCAGCGAGAATTTTAATTCAGCTTGTCAATTCCAGCTTTGTATTGTTAATTGTTACACCAAATACTTACTTTTTACTTACCATAAATTGTAAATCCAGATTTATATCTGCATACTTCATGTCTCTTTATTCCCAATTCCTCTTTTTAATTGCAAGACAAATACCATGAGCAAAATAGGGTGCAAGTGGGAAGATACTTCTGTAAAAATCCTTTCTTTACCTTTATTTAATAGATGTCCAAAGTATATGTCTGTATCATTTGTTACTTTTGTCCATTATTTAGCCTAGTTAAATATTTGTACACATTCTTAGTCATACTGTTTACAATTCCCAGTAATAAAGGCATATTAATCATTCCAAGTGATTACATTTCTAAATCTTTTACAAGTTTGAAGAACACACATAAAACAGAAAGAGAAGATTAATATTTAAATTGTAAAGTTAATCATAAAATGTGATAAAACAGACATGCACATTCATAACCAGTTCTAATAATAGCTAAAGATTATCAATAACATTTAAAAAATTAAGATCTTACAAAAAATGAAAACTGTTTAAAAGGACTCAAATTATGGACATTTTCTAAGTGTAGTTTACATGTGGCACAAGGCTGAAAATATGGGGCATCCAGTAAGGAACGAACCCACTACTTGGTCATAATTGTGCTCTAGTGAGTCAGGCTTGCTCACCATTACACCATGTCAAGGTGCCCAAATTATGCTTTCATACAGATATATTTAAAAATCACAGTTCTCTCTCTCTCTCACTCACACACACACACACACACACACACACACACACACACACACACACACACACACACACTAAAAGGATTTCTTTTAGTGTGTGTGGGGGGGAATTTTAGGGAAAATAGTATAATCTACTGATTTTATCAGTGACAATTAAATTTTCAGGTTTCACCTTCAGTCCATTGAGTTTTACAATCTTGTAGAGAATTTAAATTTTAAACTTTAAAGAAAAAATGATTGAAAATAGTAAATGTACATTTTATAAATTAATGACATTTATACTTGATACATTTAATTTATGAATTCTGCTTTTCTTGATGGACAATGATATCTATAAAAGATTTATTTAGACAAGAAGACTAGCATAATTTGTGTTGTCATATTTAAAATAGAAAATCCTAGTCTAATTTTATGAATAAGTCTTTGCATGGCAATCTTTATATATATATATATATATATATATATATATATATATATATATATATATATATATATATATATATATTGGTTTTAACTAATTAGCAACTCTTATAAATCAATTATCTTTAATAAAGGTGCATAAATCAATGTTTTCATCTCGCAATGACTGTAGATGTTTGTGGTTTGCTATGATGATATTTTCTCATATCAGACTGAAATCTCTTGGTTTGGGAATGTGGAAAAGTGAAATTATAGATTTATTTTGCAGATTTTAAGATCTGTACAAAAAGTGAATACCAATGTCCGAGTGGCAAATGTATCAATGCAGATTATGTATGTGATGGCATCCCTGACTGTTCAAGTGCAGATGATGAAGCTTCATGCAAAGTATCTACTTCAAGTGAGTAAATCCATAAATTGACATAGGTCAAGCCATTGAAAGAAATTATTTGACATATGAGTTGCATCTCCAGAGAAGTTTCTTTCCACTTTCCATCTTTCATTTTTCAATTGCCTCACTTTTCTTTCCATGCTTTCATATCCTTCCTTCTGACACCTACTCTTTTCTTATATCTAATAACTTAATTCCCACTTTATTTTGCATTTTCCTTGATTATCTTGTACATACACAACTTTGTTGATTACTTACATCATTGTCTTTCTAATTATGCAAATACTTGAAAGAATGAGGTCATTCTTTCTGAATAATGAAACTATTCTCCAATTTTGTTTTAATTAACAAAAACGCTTTTTAATAATGAAGAAATTGTTTTTCTTGGTAACTTCTGCTTTGATCTTATATGTATAAATATTTATTTTAAGGCAAATGCTGTCAGAAACATGCTGCAAACTTTTTTTTACATGAACTTGAAAGGTGGTTTTAAGAATGAAAGTAATGATTCAATTAGAAACAGCCAAATATTGGAATATTCAATTTTCTTAATAGTTTTATCATCTCTAGGGATGTCTTTTATACAATAAACAAAAGACTTGAATGATTTCTTCAGTAATTATTTTTTCCTTGAAGGTTTAATTAATTTGCATAAGTAATCTCATGTAGTTAACTCCTGAATTTCATTTTAGAAGTGATCACTGGTACTTATATTCTTCTTATATTAAAGGAAAATTGTAAACTATATCAGAATCCTTCTTTAGTAAATTTAAATATCAAGTACTAGTGATAATGCACAAAAAAATCAATGTTTGGCCAATGGATTTTTTATATCACTCAGATACTGTTTGAAATACTTCAAGAGGAACAAAAGTGTCTTGGAGTGATGGTTTATTATGCTATTTGTTAGTGAGTTCTCCCCACACATAGTGCAGCAGTACTGTGGCATTGTAATAGAGAAGGCGAAGTCTAGAAAATAGCTTCTTTAAGAGGAACAGTTCATACTGCTGACAGGTCAGCAGAGGTTTTTCTAATAGAATAAATGCTATAGCAAATAAATGCTGATAATTGTAGAACACTAAAAAATGGTGATAATGACATTATCATGAAAAGAATAATTCATTTCCTGGATAATTTTGTTCAGTTGCTGAGTCAATATACTCAAAAGTAATTTTAATTTTGTTTGTTTGTTTGACTGACTATTGATTGATATAAAATCAAGATAACTACAAATAATTGTATATATTTATGAATTAATGAAACAGAAAAATAATAGGAAAAATATTTTTTCTCTGTTTTAAGGTCCTGAAAGTTTAATTCCTGCTTCTGGTAAGTTTTTGATTTTCATTTAAATTACTTATATTTGTAAATGTCTTAACATGAAATAGATAAACACATTCAAGGGAGAAAATATCATAAGTATGATATGTGCCCCTTGATGGGTTGCCGAGACTCTCACGAGAACATAGATATCATTGCTAATTTCATTGAATAAAAAGTCAATAAGAACAAAATGTATAGACTCATAATTTTAATTTATAAGGATGCAATAATATATAAATGAAATTTCAACCTAAATAGAAAAATTTACATATTTAAAAAAGCATTTCCTAATGTGGTCAAGCTTTGTTCCTTTAAATTTCAGAATCCATATGATCTTGAAAATGTTATTTCAGTTTTAGAGAATTTTAAAACCTTCCTTAGAAAGTTTTTTATGACCATAAAATATGTTGAACAACTGACAAGTCATTGGAAGTTGCTTATCAGTATCTCACCTCCAGAATCTGAATTAAATTTCTTAAAAAAAAGATCTTTCTTTGTTTTTAATATGACAAAATAGCAGCTCTAATGCTGTGCAACCATTTTTGATGGATTATTGGACATAAAGAATTCACAAAATAAAGAATTTAAATGTAATCAGTATATTTCTTTTTTTCTTCCTTTACATAATTTTCAGACAAATGCTTTCCCTTGGAAGTGAAAGAATGTCTCCAAGTTGGTTATTCCCGTTCTCTGCTTCCCAATGTATTTGGTGATAAGAGTTATACCCAGGCTATGGAACGCTTCTATATGGAAGCCATGCCAATTATTTCTCGTCAGTGTTCTAAGAAAGCCCTTATGCTATTTTGTGGAACAATCTTCCCACTCTGCAAAGACGGAATCTCCAAATATACTTGCAAAAGTGTTTGCAGAGGTAAGTTAGTTAAATTAGTTCTTTTTTTAACCATATCACCCAAGCAAGGCAATAAACTCACTAAGACACAAGGGGATTACTGAGTGTGAGAGAATATGAAAAAAAGAAAACATCATTAAGGAGAGGACAATAAAAGAAGAGGAATTAAGAAAACAGAAGATAATGATTGACATTGTATTTAAATTGTTGACTGGAAAGGAAGAAACTGGAAAAGAGTTCCACAAGCGAGAAGTGCGAGAGAAGATAGCATAGAACTTATGGTTCAATTGTAAAATGATGAGATCATGCTGCCAATCTAGTACTGCACTTAGATTCATAAGGTCTAGGTACCAAAGAGGAAATCTCATCAGAACACTTTATCATGAAAATATTTATCAAAAAGGTACAGGGAAGCTATGTTAAAGTGATAGGAAAGCAACTGAAACCGAGATGCCAGATCAGGGCCATTAACATTGCAGATACTTCTTTGTATTTTATCTAGAATATCTAAATACATAGAAGAAGCACCAGACCATATGTAACAGCAATATTCAGTGTATAGATGATGATAAACTTTTAAATGTATAAGTTAGATTATGGTGAGAAAAATTGCCTGTGAACCAACTTTCCTAGCAGCAGACCTAGCAATTGATTCAGTATATTCTTTCCACTTCATGTCAGTGGAAAAAGTTAGTCCAAGAAGTCACTCTCCTTGAGGCTAGCATCAACCATGCTGATGGAAGGCAAAAACGGTTTTCTCGGATGATTAAAAGAGAGCATTTTTATTTTGGAGGCATTCAAAATTAACAAGTCATTTCTTGCCCCAGTTAACAACAGATTGTAGGTCATTTTTTGTAGATCAACTGCCAATGTGAACTCATCAAACCAATCAAACTATTAAGACAGGAGTTGTGTCATCAGCATTGATAGCAAGTTGAGAACTGATGACATAGTTTCTTGTCAATATAATTTTTACTTAATTTTTTCACAAATTTTGTTCAGGCAAATGAATTCTTTTATGTGGTTGATGTTGTTAGCAAAACATTTCAACTGATCCATTCCACAGCTTTTTTTCAATTGTGTTTAAATTATAAGAAGATTGTGGTTGAATTGTACAAACAAATCTAGCAATTTTAATGATACTTTGCAAAGTTATAGATAATTTTTACTGTATTTTCAAAATATATCAATGAAATTTTAAAGCCTATCATCATTATAAAATATGTTAAAAATCTTTTTATTATATTCTTTGCCTTTTGAATACCTAAACAACAACAAAAAAATAATATAGACTGAAATCTCTTATTTTATATCTTATAAACAGGAACAATGTGACCAATTTTAAACATTTATTAACAGCACAAAGTAATTCATGCAAATTGATTTGGATATTATTAAAAGAGCAAAAGCAAAGAACAGCCATGAGATAAGATTTTTGTTACCTTTGCATTATATTTTAAAAGATTTTAGCTAGAAATAGGGGAAAAGTTGTTAAAAGTTTGGATTTTTCTGCATGAATCATATTTAATTTTCTATTAGAAGTTGAGCAGAGTTGTGGAAAAAATTCTATCCTGATGGATACATGTGATTGGCTGGTTGATGACTCCCGCTGGTGTTTCATTGGCTTAACTGAGAATAAAGAATTACAAGGTGAGTCATATATTTCTTTTTTTTAATTCTATGTTCTTTCAGGACATAGACAATCATGACTCTCCATATATTCCTTTTTATTGTCTGTGAATTGCCACAACTTCTTGGGAAATATAATGGTTTCCTATTGTCTTATGTGGTTTAAATAAATGAATAGAGGAGAAAGTTTCACATTAATAACATCAGAGAAACCAAATAAATGAAGAGAGAGCTTCAAAAACAAAAAAGATCGGGGCATTGTGAGTAATAAATGTTTATGTTAAATGGGTGGAGGTTCCATGGTATTTTTGTTGCTGTTGTTACAACATTGGTTTTAGAATGCTAGGCAGGAGCAAGTTTGTGATTGCCAAAGTTAAAAATATGAAGCAGCAGTTTTCAGAAGTAGGAGAGAAAGAAGATATCTTAAGTGTGATCTATAATTGATAAATGTCGCCTAACCTTACAGCCCAGATATTATTTTCACTTTTGCTTATTTCCCTGGCATGAATTATTGAGTAAAATCAGTTCTCCATTCTTGTTCACTTTATTTAGACCGCAATAAACTACAAAATGACTCACACTGGTTTTACATGGTCTTAAATGAAAATAAAGAATTAAAAATTAAGTCACATATTTCTTTTTTTTCAGAACATGTGCAATTATGACACTCCATGAATTCCTTTTCTTTATTGTCTGTGAATTACCAGAACTTATTTGGAATGATAGTGGAATGGTTTTCTGCTGTCTTCTCGACAGTATTTAATTCAGTGTTGTTGTTGTTCTAGATTGGTTGCCACCTGAGTCTAGGGAGCCCAGTATTTTCTGCTATTTACCCCTTATCTATGGAGGGAAGAAACAGATTCATACCTCTCTCAAGGGCATTAGTACAAAGTGAACACAACAGACTAAATGGGAATTTAAACTCAACTCACAAATTCCACTTCTCAACTTTTTTAAAAAATCAGTATCACCTCAAGCAAGGCAGTACAGCTACTAGCATGCAAGCGGTTATAGGGGGGGGGGATTAGGATAGAATACATTGGTAAAGAGCAACCAGGAGGACAGTAGATAGTAATTGACATTGCATTTAAATTTCTGCAGATTAAATTTGGTTGGAAAGCATAGAGCTAGGAGGGAGTTCCACAAGCGAGAAGTGTCAGATAAGAAACTGTTAGCATAGAAGTTATGGCTACAATCTAGCTAGCTCAGGTGTAAATTGATGGGATCTCATTTCCAGTCTAGTACTGTGCTTAAATTAAAAAATTATAGGTACCATAGTGAAGAGCTCATCTGAACAATTACCATGAAATTATTTATAAAAAAAAGGCACAGAGAGGCAACCTTATGGCAATGGGCAATGACTAAAGCTGAGCTGCCAGATCAGGACCAATAATATTGCTGATTCTTCTTTGGATCTTATCAAGGAGCTCAAGGAAAATAGTAGGGGCACTGAATCATTTATGGCAGCAAAATTCTAAGCATGGACAAATAGTTGAATTATAGATATGCAAGATAGATTCCAGAGAGAAAAATTGTCTCACCCAACACAGTGAACCTACTTTCTTAGCAGCTGATCTAGTGATGGATTCAATGTACTCTTTACAACTCATGTCAGCTGAGAATGTTAGCCTGAGGAGGTGCAATGAGTCACTTTCTTGGAGGATGGCATCAGCCATGCTGATGGAAGGCAGAAAGGGGTCTCTCAGATGATTAATGGAGAGAAGTTTAGTTTCGGAGGCATTAAAATTGACAAGCCATCTTTTGCTCCAGTTAACAACAGTCTTGAGGTCATTTTGTATATCAACTGACTTGTCAGACTGATCAGCCTTACTATCAAGGCAGGAGTAAATAGTTGTGTCATCAGCATAGATGCCAAGTTGAGAGCTAATGTCATTGGGAAGGTTGTTAATGGAGATTAAAAACAGTTTAGAGTCAAGGATGGAGCTCTGTGCAACACCTGCATTAATAGGAAAAGATGTACATGATTGGTTGTTCAGGATAATTTTCATTTAACAGTTTGATAGGAACAAATGGATCAGCTCAAAAAACATGCCGTAGCTTTTCAGAAGACCTGAATGCCAGACCCTGTCAAAGGCTTTCCAGATGTCCAATCTACAGTCCAGGCTTCACCGTCTTTATCTAGAGCATGATAGACTCTTTATGCAATTATCTTTAGTATATCAGCAGTTGACCTGGGGAAATGAAAGCCATATTGCTTGTCTGAAAAAAAGGTCCTGTTATGCTGCCTGCATCTCCAAGTCATGTATATTGATACTAATTTTGCATTTATCATAGAGCTATGGTTGATAAGCTAGGTTGCATGGTTGATAAACTAGGATCACCAGCTATTGCTAATGAATTTAATTCTCACTCAGTAATTTAAAATATATTTCTCAGGAAAATGAAAGGCTTTCTATACATGTGTGTAAGAGATTTTCTTATGAGCCACCTTCTTGGATAACTCCTTATATAATTATTTTCAAAAAACATTCAATCATGTTATAATAAAGATCATTCCAAACATTGGTATATAACTATCATCTAAAAGATTAAATTAAAATTATTTACAATGCCTTCCACTGAATTATTTTAATTATAACATCAAACAATATTAGTATTTACAGCTTTTTAAATTATACCATTTATGAAATATAAAATATATTATAATATATTCATTTTTAATGCCCTGGGCAACTAACGGCTTCATTCATAAATGTTTATTTAATCCATATGATGGATACAATTACAACAAAATGAAAGATATGCTTTATGAACAAAATATGTCAGGGGAGTTAACTGTATATTAAATGTGTTTTTAATTATTTGTTTCTCCAATTAAAGCTTATATGAAGATTTAATTTGTCTATACATGTTTTTCAGAGTAAATAAAAAAAATCACCTTAAACCTCAATACATTACAATAACATACTATAAATGTCAATTGACAAGAAAATATTTGCAAAGCAGAAAAAATCAATCACATGTTTAATTTATTCACTATTCTAAGATTGTAAATACAGAAAACAATTTATGCTCATAATCTCAAATGCAAAACAAAAATTATGCACATATAAATTTGAGATTATCTTGAGAAGTCTTATAAATGTCAGTAGATTCAATCTTGATAAGGTGGTGAAATAGTTTTGTTTATTATTTAAAATTTTTTGAATTCGAAATCCAGTCAAATCCATTACATTCACTTGCTAATATCCTTGGAAAAGGTATGAATCCTCTTCTTCTTCCCCCAGCTATAGGAGGACAGACTGGATTTTATAGCCTTGGATGGCAACTGGTGTAGGAGAAGGACAACTTTGAATTCAAAACCTGTGGATGGTTGTTTGGGGACCTTGTCACATATAGTGCACCAGGTCTCTGTATTCAGCTTTTCAAAAAGTGTGGTTGGTTCTGCACAAAGCCTTCACCACTATAATCAAATCGTATGTGCAGGTGTTTGGCTATCAGTTCCAAGGAACAAAAAAATGACAGGAGAGTCCAGTATTATTTTAAATAAAAATTAAACCCATGATTTATAGCATGCTGTAGTCATGGGCTTAGAAAATTGTTGAATTTTTCTTGATCATATAGTAATTTTAGATCCAATACTAGAGAGTTTCTATTTTTTATAATCAAAATATGAGAATATAAGAAAACATGATTTATAAATATTATAAGGATTATATCTAATCTGCATGAACTTCTACATTTTTATTTGCTTTTCATGTTTGCCAAAATGAAGCAAAAAGATTCCTATACCTGAAATTATGATCATATTTGCAGGTAACACAACAACAAGTAAAAGTCCATTGTATCCCAAAGTTCAAGGTAAGATTTTACCTTTTACATTCCCATAACAAAATTCCTCAGTGGTTCCCCTAAATTTCTTACAGGGCAAAATAACAAAGTATTTAGGATTAACACAAAGAACTAATTTAAATTCTTGAAGATATTTTTTGTTTTTTGTTTTGTATAGGTCACAACCAAGAAACTTAAAAAAAACGCTCTTTCACATTGGGCAAAGCTAACTATTGCCAACCTTGTCAAACAGGTTTCAAATTAATAGAATATCCCCTGGCCTCTCCAGATATTAATCCAATAAAAATATTGTTGTCCATCATAAAAATAGATGAAAATAAGAATGGAAAACAATATTCAAGCAAAGATGATCTCAACCAAATAATAAAAACTACTGCAAGTAATGTTAAAGTTGAAACATTAGAAGATTCACAATATCAATAGTCAAAAGATTGATAAAGTTTATAGAATGTCAGTGTTATTCTGAAAACATTGACTTGCAGAATAAAATCTGGCATAGTATACTTATTAAACATTAATCAACATAAGAATTGTAATGTGCTGTTTTGGAAACATAAATTTATCTGAAGTAATACATGCATTAATACATGTGCTAACCTCTTTCTTTCTTTAAAATAATCAATACTTATAAAGATATTATTTCTTTCTGCTTTCATTCTATATATTTACAGCTGATTGATTCAAAAAGCAAAATTCATTGACAATTCAATCCAGAATTTCTTTTATTATCTACTATGGTAGACTTTTAACAAATAACCATTTCATTTCTGTAAAATTGTCTTTAGTTGCTACAGGAATCAAAAAAGCTTAACTTAAATCATAACATAATCAATTTTTAATAGAGAAAATTTTTATGTTTTGGGGTCACTTTTTTACCTTCAGGTTGTCTAAAAGGCTTCTACCAATGTAAGAATAGCAACTTATGTTTGCATCCAATTCATTTGTGTGATGGAGAACCTACTTGTCCCCAAGCAGATGATGAACCTGAAAACTGCAGTGAGTATCAATTCTTGGATTTACAAAATAGAATTATTCTGCATTCCTGAATCCTGTTCCTTTATTGTCCTTTATTTCACTTCTTCCCACTAAAGTCTTTTCGTTCCATTTCATTACCTGTAACTTCAGTGATATTATCACCTTGCTTGTAGTAAAATGATTAAAAAAAATTATGCATACACTTCTGTTCTGCACAAGTAAGCATTGATGCATTTTAGTAGGCACGCATGCTTTTATTGGCATATGCGCCTAACCACATCATGCATGTACACTTACCATCTTATGGATAGATACACAAATACATATATAGGCAAGTGCATTTAAGTATCCTCATAATTATATATATATATATATATATATATATATATATAGTCAAACCTAGTGAGCCAGACAAACCTACCAAGGTTTCACCTAAGCGGATCCGCTTAGGTGTAACCTTGGTAGGTTTGTCTGGCTCACTAGGTTTGACTAGGTCTGCTCTACATTTGTATTGAGTGCTTTTTGTTAGTTGTTTACTCGTGTCGGGGTTTTTTCTTTGGGCTTTGAACCTGTATCTGTGCGATTATTTTCAACAGACTTTCATGTTCCTGGCTCTTTCTTTTTTTAAAACCTTTTTCCTTGGAGATTGATTTGATTATTGGCAAATCAAGAATTCAAAGGTATTTCGAGACAAGTATAGTTACCTTCATATATATATATATATATATATATATATATATATATATATATATATATATATATACATATATATATATATATATATATATATATATATATAGAGAGAGAGAGAGAGAGAGAGAGAGGGATAATATTAGTGTAAATATACACATACATATGCAATCATATATCTAAAATATATAAACACATATACATACATACATACATACACATACATACATACATATATATATATGTATAAAAAATAATTCCAAGAGGATAGAATCCAGGTAGAGCTCAATGTCCAGGACAGAGTAAGAATATAATAAAAAGGCTTAAACACTAATATTCCATGGTCATAATTTATTCCATTGGAATCGTAAATACGATCCAATTCATCAGACCTACAAATTCAAAAAGAAAACATGTACATATACACATATATACATACACACATACACATACATACATAACACATACATCCATACACATCCACTCCTTCACATATATACATCTACACACATATATACATACAGACATACACATATGTGCACAAAAACAATATATACATAAAGCCTTACACATCTCCATACAAATACATACACACACCCATCTAAACAAATAAACAATGTATCCCTCTATTTATCCGTCTAACTATACATACATACGTACATATACACCCATATACAGATATATATGTATACATACATACCTAAACATGCACACACACACATATAAACACATCTACATACACATCTACCTACATATACATACATCCATATATGCATATATATACATATATATATACACACATATATATATATACATATACATACATATATATATTCATATCTACACATACACACACACACACATACACACACATGAACGCACATATACATATCTACATATAAAAATCAAAATGTAGAAGCTAAAAAATTTTTTTTAAAACAGAATAAAAAATATTTAAATACATAGTGCATTATATAAACATACACAATAATACATATAGATAATCAAAATAGTCATTCCATTAAAATGTCATGCCCGATGTTATTGAACCAAGATCGAACTGTCACAAGCGACAACACATTTTAAAACCGTGTTTATGTTTTGAATTGTTTTTTATGTCTACATTTAGAGAAGATCTCACTATGAAGATTTAGCAACTCATCTTGATTTTTATCTTTAATAATAAATTTTTTTCGCAATGCACAGATCACGGAAGTTATTAGAAGAGCTAGAACCCCTAATAAGTTATTAGGTGTTCTAGCTCTTCTAATACTTCTGGGGGAGTGGTTCCTCACACCAAAGCAAGGTAAATATATAGGCATATGTCCAAAAGGCCATTGTTGTACACAGCAACTCATAAAAAATATTCAAAATGTCTTTTGCTTGCTTATACACATGCCTACACCTGTTAGAACATTGACAGGGTTGACCCTTTCACACAGTGTCGGATGGTTTCACAGACCCACATGACATATTGATTAAGTGTTTCTGCATTATTAATGTCTGCTGCATAAACCAATTGTTTGAGGTGGCCACACATTAAAATCCAAAATATTGAGGTTGGGGGTATGTGCAGGCCATGGAACCAGTCCTCCCCTACCTATCCATTTTTCATGGTAGATGTCAGCCAGTGCATCACAAACAATGTGACTAAAATGTGCTGAAGTCTGATCATACATGAACCACATGTTGAAAATTTCACTCTAGTCAGATGAACAATTACTGTTAGATAAAGGAAAGAGAGTTATCTACCCCTAGTTTCTTTGTTTTTTTTATTGTTGTTATGAGAGCACACTGTCGTGTTTGCCGTAATAAATAAAATAAGTCACTATGTGTGTTAACACAGCACAACATGGGTCAGTTACCTTCTTCAGTTTATTCACCTGTCTGGAATGTGAAGTTGAATACCTGTATTCACATAAAACACTATCTAACTTGATGCGTAAATTTCTAACAGAGGTTATGGGCCCAGAATATGCTGAACTTTAAGGACCTTGTGTGATCATAAGGGTCATCTTGAATTTGCTGCACATGGAAGAGAATTTTACCAAGTTGTAATAAGATTAAATATGCCAATGGAAGCAAAGCTTATTAATCTTTTGCCATTGAATGGGGCAAATTATGCCACTTGAAAAGTGCAATGCAAAATAGCATTGATCAGAGAGGGTTTATGGAACATAGTTATTGAGACAGAGATTGTTCCTGAACCCAAAACAGATGTGAACTTGTATTCAAAATACTTATTGCAGGAAGATCATGCCTTGGTGATGATTGTGCTGTCAGTTGAACCATCACTTTTGTACTTAATTGGGGACCCTATGGTGTGGAAAAAATTAGCAGACCAATTTCAAAAGAAAACATGGGCAAACAAGTTAGCATTGAGGAGGAAATTATATTCACTTGAATTGAAAGAAGGTGATTCTGTTAACAGACAATGACAGAAATATTTGAAGAGTTGTCAGCAATTCCATTGATGAGGAGGGTTGAGTTGAACATCTTTTAGCTAGCCTACCAGATTCTTATATGTTAATGATAGCACTTGAAGCTAGTTAGGATGTACCTAAGTGGGCACTGGTGACTGAACAATTGTTGTATGAGAAGTCAAAGTTTAAAGAAAAAGAAAGTGGTAGAGCTGAATCAAAAGCTATGGCATCAAAACATAACAAAAGTGGACCAAAGTGTTACCACTGTGAAAAAATGGACATGTGAAACGTAACTGTCAACTACTTGGTCAAGATACAAAGGAGATGAATTGGAAAGGGAATATCTCCCAAAGGAAAGCCTATACCTCGATGAAATTGGAATGAGACTCCATTAACTTAGAAAACAACCACTCTGATGGTTTATTTGCAAATAATGCATTACTAACTAATAAGGAAAAGGGGAACTGGATTGTGGACTCTGGATCAATATGTCACATGTGCTATGATGTGAAAAAGTTTCTAAACTTTAGACAGTTGGATGCAGCAGAGAAAATAACTCTTGGTTATGGTTATTCAGTTGCAGCATTGGGAATAGGAACGATTGAACTGAATGTGAAAGTTTCAGATTGAAAGCAGCAAAATTGCAAGTTGCATGAGACTCTATATATTCCCAAACTATCATACAATAGTTACTGGTTGTAGCTAAAGCTACAGTCTGTAGTTTGTATTCACTGAAACAAATGTGTCAAGTTCTCGATGAAAAACAAAAACCAGTTGCTACAGCTACCAAAAATGGAAACTTGTACTATTTGAACTATGTTGAAGAATGAAAAGCGACCCATGCAGCAGCAAGATGTTCAAGTACTGATAGTAAAGAAGAAATTTAGCATTGGCATTTTGGTCATCTTGGAACAAAGGATTTGTAGAAATTAGCAAGAGATCAGCTAGTAACTAGCCTTAATTTTGATGTCACTAAGAATATGAGCTTTTGTGAACTTTGCATGAATGGAAAGCATCACCAGTTTTTCATTTCCAAAGTTGGTGCAAGCAGATCAGCCAAATTGCTTTGAATTGTACACAATGTATGTGGAATGATTGAGGCAAAAGCACTTGGTGGAGCTGAATATTTAGTCATATTTATTGATGAAAGATCAAGATTTGTATGGGTGTACATGCTCAAAAATAAGGGAGAAGTTTTTAAGAATTTCATGGAGTGAAAAAATATGATTGAAAGGGGGTCTAGTGGACAGAAAGTGAAAACACTACAAACTGACAATGGTGGAGAGTACACTTCAAGAGATCTTGAAAACTACCTACAAAAGGAGGATATACACCATCAACACACTGTTCCTAAGGCACCAGAGCAAAATGGAGTGGCTGAAAGGGTGAATCAGGCACTGATAGAAATTGTACAAGCAATGCTATCTGAGTCAAATGTTCCAATGAGATTTGGGGCAGAAGCTTTATTGACAGCTACATATATTCAAAATTGAAGCCCAACAACCGCAGTACAAAAAGATGACACCATATGAATTATGAACTGACTTCAAACCAAATGTGAAATATTTGTGTTTTTGGATGTAGTGCTTATGTTCACATACCAAAGGATGATAGAAACAAAATGGATCCTAAAGCTAAAAAGAGGCTATTGGCATTAAAAGGTATCAACTTTATGATACAGAAAAATTGAGAGTTTTCCATAGCAGAGATGTGATTTTCAATAAAACAAAATCATCAGATGAACAAAAGAAAGGGGGAATCAAAAACCATCCTCTTGTTGAAATTCAATGTCAGAGTATCAGTGAGGATGATGATGGTGATAATGAAAGCAACTCACAGGAAGCTACAGGACTAAGGAAATCGAAAAAGAGCTATGAAAGCCCCAGATTGCTATGGTGAGTGGGTAAACATTTCTTACAGACTGAATGATCTATTAACTGTGAAAGAAGCACTTTTCAGTCCTGAGAAAAATGAATGGAAGTAAGCAATGAAAAGGGAAATGGATTCACTTCAAACAAATAAAGTATGTGACCTGGTTGAATTACCCAGGGGACAGAAAGCTATTGATAGTAAGTGGGTGTTCAAACAAAAATATGATGCTGATGGAGACATGGAACAACACAAAGCTTGGCTGGTAGCTCAAGGCTTTAATCAAAGGTACAAAGTTGACAAAAGCAGAAAAGACAGTGAGCCATTCTGTCAGGAAGTATTTCAGTCAGTGATTGGATGCTTGCTTTATTTGTCAACAAGGCTTGACCGATATTGTCTATACTGTTGGAAATGTAGCAAGGCTTTGTTCCTAGCCTACAGTTCAACACTGGAAGGCTGTAAAGCATATTATGTGTTGCTTAAATGGTATGTGTAACTCTGGGCTACTCTATGATAAAATGAATGATGGGATATTCAGATGCAGATTGGGCTGGTGATCTGGATGACTACAAATCAACATCAGAATACCTGTTTAAACTATGTGGGCAGCTGTCAGTCAGAGAGGTAAAAAGCAAACCTGTGTTTCATTATTTACAGTTGGGATATATGGCTTTGGCAAGTGCAGCACAGGAGGCAGTACGGATGCAGCTTTTCCAATACAATCTTAATGAAGCCCATGTTGGCCCAACAATCATCTATGAGGACAACCAATCTACGATTTGTATAGTCAAAAATCTATATCATGGACAAGCAAAACATATTGACATTAACTTTCATTACATACGAGAGCAAGTTGCAATGAAAACTACTGAACTACAATACTGTTAAAGTAAGGATATGATTGCAGGAGTGCTGACAAAAAAGTGTCTAGCACACATTTTGTGAAGCTTAGAGAACTGTTGGGAGTTAGGGAAATAATAGAATAATCTGTCAACGAATGAGGAGGAGTGTTGAAAATTCCACTCTAGTCAGATGAACATTTACAGTTAGATAAAGGAAAGATAGTTATCTACTCATTGTTTCTTTGTTTTTATTGTTGTTATGAGGTTGTTGTGTTGTCCCTAATAAATAAAATAAGTCACCACATGTGCTAACACAGTACAATATGTGCTTGTTTCCTTATTGAGTTTATCCTCCTGTCTGGAATATAAAGTTGAATATCTGCATTCACACAAAACAAGGTATGTCTATGTTTGCTATCTAACTTGATGCATAAATTTCTAATACTACATGTGTCTTCGTATTAGCCAGAGTACATCCTCTAGCAGGTCTGGAAGTGTGTTTGAAATGAGGTCCCTGTAGACAGCTCCTATAAGACGTGCTGGGAGAACATATAGATTTACCAGACAGTCATCTACAATTCCAGACCACACATTAAGCATAAACTGATGCTGGTGTCTAACCTGTATTGTACCATAGGGATTCTGATCTGCTCACAGATGTTGGTTGTGTCTAAAGAGACAAACAATGGATTGGAAGTTTGTGCACTAAACCATTGGCAAAAGTTCTCCCATGGTGAGTAATTAGAGAGCAAAAGACCCTGCATACATTACAAATGATATGGATACAGCAACTTCTCTTGAAGTACCCTCCATGCAGTACTATGAGATGTCAACATGCTAGGGCTAAGTGATGTGTGTTGATACCTGGTTCATCTCCAACAGCCAGTAGAATGTGTTCTTCATGGTCAGGTGTATGAGAAGATCTCAGTCTTCCTCAATCCATAGTTTGTGAGGCCACAGATTCTGTCTCAGCAATGCAACAATAAACAGCAGCAAAGGTTGGATGACTTGGCTGTTTTCAGATTGGAAATGCAATCTGATACAGTCATGCAGATTGGCGCTCATTAACATTCTCATGGTCATTTGTAAAAATCATCTCTGTCTGCTCATGATATGAATATCCTGCCACTGTTAAATGGAATGCTTCTCAGTTAACTTACTACTACACACTTTAAATGTTGAAAACAGACTAGCCACAAATGTACACGAGTGACAAATGTAACCTAGTCTACATGGGAACACAACACCATCTACCATAAACTTTCTTTAAACTTAATCTCAAAAACCCAGGATTTGCAGGTATATGTGGACTTTTGTCCTTGTTTTGGTGTGAGGAACCCCACCCCCAAATTTGTAAAAGTATTTTTGATACACCCTGTATATACAAGGGAGTTCTGAAAGTTTTCAGCCTAACCAAGAAGACCTTCTCAAAGTAACACCAACCAACCAAAGAAACAAGAATTATTTAGCTGATTATTCTCATGTAATGTTCTTATTCAATCACTATCAACATCAACTGGTTTACCTACCTAACACAGAGAGGGGAATTTTCAGGATGAAACTTAACAAATCATTTTTGATAATCACTTTTTGCATTTGATTTGCAGTTTCACCGTTCTTAACATTATGCTTCATTATTTTTATCTTTCTTGAAATTAAAAAAGCAAAATATGCTGAAAATGATTTTTTTCATTTTCAATAATAAACATAAACATTTTCAATAATAAACATAAATATAGAATAGAATCTTTGTGAATGAATTTAAAACTTAATGATAAAAATAAAGTTTTAAGCCAAGCCAATAAACTCTTTAATTGATACCATGCAAATATTAATAAAACAATAATAGCAGTCTATAACATGCACTTAAAATTGTATGTTTTATTTTAAATTTTGTCTTAACAAATAAATATCTACATTCATTGACAGACACAATTCTAGATTTGAAACTTACATTGACTAATCACTGCCAATATCAGATAAAAATAGATATAGACAACTATTCATAGACATATATATTGATACAAATAAATATACAAGTATACAACAAAGAATATAAACTAGTTATTCACATAGACATAATAAGTATATATACACAGATCCCTCATTACTTAGAATTTATAGAGGTATCAATAACATGTATCTGAATGTGTGTGTATTTGCATGTTTATGCTTAGTTCTGGATCTATACTTGGACCTTACATGACTCAAATCTCATTTCTAAATATTCAGTAGAGATTTAATACTATAACATGAACAGAAATATTACAAAATGTGAAAAGTCAGAATATAAATTTCCCCAATTTTTTTGTGCTTACTTATTTATTATTAATAATGCCTTTCTTTTTTCTAGCATGTTTATCAAATCAGTTCCGATGTGCCAGCGGTCAGTGTGTGATGAAATCTCGCAGATGTAATGGCTACCAAGATTGTAAAGACTATTCTGATGAACGCAACTGTTCAGGTAAACTAACCAATTAATATTTATCTTTTAATTGTGTCACATGATTAAAATGTTTCTTTGAAAATGTATTATCTTTTTTAGCAACTGTAGAAAACAAATACAAAAATGAATGAAATTTGTTTTGACTCACATTGGCTGTTAGATGATAGGTAACAAAATGAATTATTTTAACAGATTTCTCTACATCAGAATTGCCACTTGAAACTGATAAGGAATTAAATGTTATGATTTCAATTTCTAAATTGTTAATTCAAGATTACTTTCAAATTTTTGCCTGTATGTATCCATGTATGTCTTCTATAATTTTACTTTAGATATGATGTATAGTTTTCAGTCCACTAATATCAAATATTGTTTGTGATTTACTTCTGTTTGAACTTTTAATACATAATTCTTTCTTATGTTTTTTTTTTGCAGTAACAGATTGTGTTGGTCGTCTATGTAATTCTGGGCAGTGTGTGCCTTCAGAAAGCTTCTGTGATGGTTTCTTTGATTGTGATGATCTCAGTGATGAAAAGCTTTGTGGTAAATTCTCCATCTTAGTCACTTGAAAAAGACTTTATTATGTCAGACAAACTTAAGTCAGTAAAATGAGGTTGCATTTCACATTTTCCATTTACATATTTTGCCTTGTTGATGGTACATATCTATAATAATTCCTACTCTAGTAATTGTAGTCTAAAGTGGTATATTGCATCATATTGATACGCAATTGTTAAATTATATAAACCTTAAGGCTTTTGATTGTCTATTCTGCTTGTTTGTATGTACAATCATTACACTTTTCTGCCTCGGATGTGAGTGTAGTATCTGCTTTGTCCCTGGCTCTTCTGACCTGAAATCAGTTATGCTTTTTCAACCAAGAAATCTACATGATAATATTGGGGAAAGAATTGGGAAAAATGATAGAAAGGGCTATCAGCTACTTCATCTATTGCTGAGATAAAAAGGGCAATAAAACAACTGACAAACAGGAAGTCATCTGGTAATGATGGCATACCAGCAGAGATATACAAATGTGGCAGCAATCTCTTGGTTCATAAACTTTGTGATCTCTTTTTTTTTTAATCTGGGATTCAAGATCAGTTCCTCAGGATTTTAACACACCTCTATTGTCCATCTCTATAAGCACAAAGGCAATATATTTGAATGTGACAATTATAGAGGCATCTCCATTCTGTGTGTTACTGGGAAAACTTTTGGCAGGATCATCTTGAACAGACTGATTCAGTCTTGTCTGAATCTCAGTGCAGCTTTTGGTCTGGTAGAAACACTGTTGACATGACTTTCAGGCAACTACAGGAGAAAGCACAAGAGCATGACAAGCATTTATTTGTTACTTTCATTGATCTCACTAAGGCCTTTGATGCCATTTCAAGGGATGCTCTTTTGGTCATCCTTAGGAAGCTGGATATTTCTGAAAGAATGCTAGTGTCATCATGTCTTTCCATCAAGGGATGATTGCCTCAGTTATATCAAGTGGAGAGATGTCTGTCTCATTCATTGTTTCTAATGGAATAAAACAAGCTCATGTTCTTGAACCTCTTTCAATTGTTTTGTATTTTTCTGTCATGCTGGAAACAGCATTTGAGAATGTTAAAGAAGATGTAAGATTTGAGTTTAGGATAAATGGTGGGTTGTTTAATCAACAACACTTTAAAACTAAGATGACTGTGCAAACTGGAATTTTTGTGATGTTTTTTTAAAGGTGAAAATTGATGTGTACAAGTCAGTGGTACTAATATCTCCACTCTATGGTCCTGAAAACTGCGTGATTACATTAGAAACAGTGAAGTTCTGACTAAATGAAATATGGCAGGTATTGAAGTTATACTAATTAAAATCTAACTCAGGTAGGCAGGACATCTTTCTTGTATAGCAGACTTCCAAAATGACCCCTCTTTGGTCAGCTTCTAACAAGCAGGCCAAATAAGTTGAAGTGATGCTACATCTCATTTTCTTACTGGGAAAACAAAGCATCAAGGTGTAAATCTGACACCAGTCCTGCTTTTCTTCAATACAAAGGTTTGAACAAGGCCAACTGGAACATTGACATCAACTGCATGCAAATATTAAAGCAAGATGGCAGCATGTTTCTCCTCTCAATGATAGCCTTACCTGTGTGATAAGCATTAATTTCCCTCAATTTGGACTCTTCTTGAATTGTCCACTTTTTTGCTGTACTATATATATATCCTCTTTTACCTCTATTCTATGCATTCATATTTGCTCTTCGCCCCATCATGGACTCTACTCTGTTTATTAAAATCTCCATCAAGGTACTTCTTTAGTTTTTTTTTCTTATTACAATTTAATAAACAGAGTAAATTGAAGGATGGACAAACTTTTGAAACCTGAGAGATTAAACGTATCTCCTAACTCACGCTCTGTGACTAAAATCTTCAATCAATGGTATTGGACCTTCACTTTGAAAAACTACAGATGGATATCTTAATTAATAGCATTTCCTTGGATGTCCACAACCATATTGCTGAGTAGGCTACTTTCGAATCTGCTGTAAATCACCTCATAGAATTATTCGTGAAACCCACAAATGAAGTCTTAGCCAGACATATTCTAGCAATGCATGGAAAAAGAGAAGATTAATGAACATGTTCAGGGATTACAACAACTAGCTAAAAAATGCACTTTCAAAGGGGTTAACACTGCCCAAAAATGAGACATCTTCATTAGAGACACATTCATTACCGATTTGTGCTTTAATTCCATTCAACAGTATCTTATAGAAAACAAAACCCTTGATCTGCACACGGTGGTTAATCAAGCCAGAGCTCTATACCAAGCACAGAAAAACTCTAAATCCTGTTCACATTTGCCCTCACCAACTATGGGAGCCATAACATCAGAAAACAAAGATTTGTTTATCGGCAAAGTGTGTACTTTAACAAGTGCTAAATGTTATTTTTGTGGCGGATCACATCACAGTTGTAAAGTGTGCCCAGCCAAAGAGGCCACGTGTCACAAATCCAGAAAAAAAGGGGCACTTTTCCAAAGTATGTTGATCGGTTTGTATTTTGGCCACCTGACTTATTCAATCTTATACATTGGCAACCACTACTCTACCTAGCTTAATGAAAACAGGCTATGGTGTACATATTGATTGGCAAAAATAAGGTTACTGCTCTAATGGTAGCTCTGTATCCTTTATTACGTTTTACTACATGAAAAAACACCAGATAAATAGAACCTGCATGTGTCCATGGCTTTGTCATCACTTAAAAGGGCAGTGCACCATCAATTTAAATTTATTAGATGAGTGGTATTTGAATATCTGTCTATATTTCTGAGATGAGGTATTATGTACACTATTTACATTATTCAGACTATTGTCCTCATCTTTGTTGCCATATTTATCACAATGTTTTGGTTGTTGTATGCTCCGGCCTTCTTCAGGTAGTTGGAATGTCAAACTGAACCTTTTATTTCACTCGCTGGGGTAGACTGTTCTAGTTCCACATGCCGTATCTAATGGATGTCAGTTATCAGTTATCTCCTGTTAATTCACCTCTCCAAGTTCTCCACTGCCTTAACCAGGTATGGAACTCACACTGTCACTGGATCTAACCAACGCCTTTTTATCCTGGAGTGTACAGCGGCCAAAACATTATGATAAATATGGTAACAAAGATGAGAACAAAAGTCTGAATAATGTAAATAGTGGTATTTGAATATTACACCTTTCCAATTGTTGTAGTGATATAATTCTTGGACATGAACCAACATTGTAGTGTATCTTTTGCATTTGGCAGTCCTAAGAAAATCCTACTTGTTTTGAGTTCAACTGCTTGTAGATATACCTCCATTATTTTTTAATCTTGATCCTAACTGCAAACTTATTTCTATGATATCTAGTTGATTTTAAACTGCTGATAAACACTTTATTAAAACTGAGGTTAATAAAATGCTAAGAGATGGAATAACTGAGGATAGCACATCTTGGTGAGCTCAAATTTTAATTGTTGATAACAAATGGTATAAAAAGAGATTAGTTATGGATTATATCAGGTCATCCCATAAGTTCTGTCTGAATTTTGAATAAAGAAAACAAGTGACCAAATGTTACATTTAATTACAGATTCAATCAACAATGTATTTTCCCTGATTATCTATGACTTCCTTCCATCTATTAACAAGCTTACTAATTCCATTACTGTAAAATTCTTTTGGCTTTGATTCGAAGAACTCACAAATGTCAGTTTTAACCTCTTCCTGTGTTGCAAAAGCTGTTTCTTCCATATGATTCTGTAAGCTACGAAACAAATGGTAGTCTGAAGGAGCAAGGTCGGGAGAATAAAGTGGATGAGGAATTTTCTCCCAACCAAGTTCTTCGATCTTTTGTGATGTGATTCTTGCTGTGTGTGGTCGCGCATTGTCCTGATGAAACATCACTCATTTTCAATTAACTAGAGCAGGTCTTTTTTTCCTCAAAGCTTGGTTCAAACGCTCTAATTGCTGACAGTATATCTGAGCATTAATTGTTGCATTAGGGGGTAAGAATTCAAAGTGGATTATTCCTTGGAAACCAGATTGAAAGAAGAACCTTTTGCCCATGAAGTTCCCTTCTCGGCTGTGGCTGGGGTCCTTCCCCTTTACCAAGCCACTGTCTACGATGCTTAACATTTCGATAAAAGATCCATTTTTTGTCGCCAGTCACAAGTCTATCCAAAAAAGGTGAAACAAGCTGGCGAGAATGGAGAGAAGAGCAGATGTCAACTCAGGATTTAAGGTTGTTTTCAGACAATTCATGGGGCACCCATTTTCCAAGTTTAGGAACTTTTCCAAGTTGTTGAAGATGACGATGAACAGTTGTATGGTTTGAACTGAGAACCACTGCCAATTCCTCAACTGATAAAGCAGGATTTTCTTCAAGGGCTGCTTCAAGAAGCTTTTCATCAAACTCAACTGGATGTCCGATTCGATATTCATCTTCAAGGGTGAAATCTCCACCTCTGAATTTTGCAAACCATCTTCTGCAAGTTCTTTCATTCACACATTCCTCTCCATAAACTAAGTGAATGTTTCTAGCCGCTTCGGTTGCTGAGTTTCCTTTCTTGAACTCATAAAGCATTATGTGCCCCAAATGATTCTTGGGTACTTCCATATTAGAAAACAAAATTTAATTTTATTGTTCTCTGAAATAAAATTTGATCAGTTTAAATACATCTAAACATAAAAATAATGTTCAGCTCCATTAGACATTATAAAATACTCTTTAAATTTCGTTCATTTTAACAAAAAGTTAAAATTCGGACAGAACTTATGGGATGACTTAATAGTAAAACTATTAATAGATTCACTCAGCTCAATGCTTATACCCTACCACATATGAATAATCTTGCTTCAGAAATCTCTAAATATAAAATTTATTCTTCTTTTGATTTGAACAGTGCATATCACCAAGTACCTATTCAAGAAGAAGACAAACTGTACACTGCGTTTGAAGCTAATGGCAAATTATACCAATTTTGTCATATTCCATTTGGGGTCACTAATGGTATCTTGCTTCCAGTTTATAATGGACAACATTATTATGAGGAATAACTTCTGAAAGCTTAAAGAAGAAATCAAAAGTGCCTTACTTCATGTTATTGAAGAAAACGTCCCCCTAGTAGTTGAGATGGACACTTCTGAGATGGCAATTGCCACTGATTTGAATCAGGCTGGCTTTCTTCTCACAATCACTAACACTGACTGAAGTATTCTTCGGTAAAAAAGGAGGCCTCAGTTATTACAGAATCTATAAAAAAGTGGTCTCACTACTTATCAGGTTGAGACTTTACCATCATTACAGACCAACAGGCGATGAATTTCATGTTTAATACTGTGAGACCTGGGAGAATTAAGAACAATAAGATCCAGAGATGGAGAATGGAACTGGGGAACTATAATGCCAGGGAAGGATAATATACCTGCTTATACAGTTGCACGGGCTCATTGTGGCACTATCATACACAAAGAAAAGTTATATGAGCTCTATGATTGTTTTTGTCACTCTCGTATAACCAGATTATCCCACTTTATCAATGTCAGGAATCTACCTTACTCTATGGAAGACATAAAAAGTATGTGCTGACTCTCCCATGATGAGAACCATGTTTCTACAAACCTGAAAAAGTTTGCCTGATAAAGGCTACACATCCAATGGAAAGATTCTGCATAGATTTTAAGGAGCCTCTTCCTTCTAACTCACAGAACTGTTAAATGTTAACAGTAATAGACAAATACTCTTGGTTTCCTTTCGCTTGCCGAAATATGACAACTAGTGTAGTAATGAAATGCTTATCTCAGATTTTCCCCATCTAACCATGAAACTAAATGAAAATTATAACATTTAGATAAAAATTATGACCGGGAAGAAGATGAGAGATGTGTGGAGGCATGAAATAATTGATAATCTTGGTTGTTGACAGCTATGAAATTTCTATGGGTCCAACTAATTAAGACACTATTAGTCAGAATAATTGTATTCAAAAGTATATAATTGTAGTATAAAGATTATTTTATTTAAATAAAAATTTCAAATTTTAAAGAACACATATGAGATTTAAATAATATTTAAATTGATAGAATATTTTTCTTTTTGAGCCTAGTACATTCTTCCATTAATCCTGCATATTATAATTGGGCATATACAAAGAAGATTCTACTTAATCTGAAAGTGTTTCCCTTATTTAACATCTGGCAATGCTAATTTTTCACAAATCAATAAATACAAAAAGATAGTATCTTTCTTTTAGAATGCAAACCGCCTCATCGTAGATGCAACAACCAAGTGTGTGTCACACCAGACAAATGGTGCAACAGAGAGGACAATTGTGGTGATAATAGTGATGAAAAGAATTGTGGTACGTTGACTTCTTTTCATTTTACTTCACTTACATTTCATTTTGTTCTCTATGTCTCTGAAATCATGCATTTTATTTCATTAACTATTATTGAATTTTGAAAATATTTGGCAGTGACACTTATTAGATTTCAAATGGTAAAAAAAATGTCTATGTAATTTTGTATTTTTATTTTAGATTGTTCTACAGGAGAGTTGATGTGTTCAGATGGCAGATGTATCCCACTTGAATGGTGGTGTGATGGCAACCGGGATTGTTCGGATGGCAAAGATGAATCTCATTGCCGTAAGGATAATGCTATAAATTTTTTTATCATGTAACATTATTGCAATTGAACTGATGATTTTTAATGAAACTAAATGGTTAGGATTTCTAATAAGACATAATTATAAATTAAACAACTTTCCAAAATTCAAAACAGTTTTCAAGAAGAATAAATAAATATTAAGTTCATACAACTACTGCTGTGAGAACAGAAGCAGTCTCTCCAGCAAAGTCTTTTTCAGATGACAACCCTGAGGGTAATCATGATTTCAGTCTGAAGAATCATTGTGTCTAAGACAAGACACATCAGAAATAACTTATAATAGCAGTTGCAGTTTTCTTAAGTTGAATTTCTGTCTATACAGATGTAGTTTCTGCCCAGTTTTGGAGAAATTTAATATATTTTATATGAATGTATTTCTTGAAAGTTTTGCTCCTATTTACTGTTATAAAGATAAAACTGATAAGAGGTGTTCACTTGAGATAACAGCTATATGTATAGGTAAATAAACTATAAATGGGGCAAATATTGGTAACCTATTTCCTCCAACTAATATATATAAGAGGGGCACTGTAAGATTATTAGAATAACCAATGACTTAGAGTCAGGAAACTTACTTTCTATTCCATATATTCACCCTAAACTTCAAGGCACTTGGTAAATGATTTCTCAAGTTTCTTTTTTACTATACCTACCCATTGCCAAATTCTGATGTTTGGTCATTGAAATACTAACTCTGAGTAATGGATTAGATCAAAAGATTTTCAATACCTCCTTATTATATATATTGTTATGGTTATTTACTAATGCATGCAGGGACTCTCCGAGCTATAAATAGGAGCAGGTACTGCCTTTTGGAGAGGGAAGTTTCCAGTAGTCAGCTCTGACAGTCAGACCAAACATTCTTGCTGTAACACTCTCGTTTGTGTATGTTTGTATTACTGTTTCTGTTAATATATTTGTTTAACTCAATTCCTCTCTTTGTGTCTTTATATCTGGCCCTAACGAGGCCACAACATATATATATATATACACACACACACACATATATATATATATATATATATATATATATATATATATATATATATATATATATATGCTACTAACAAGCAGGGATTTTTTCTCCTGATGATGGGCATGCTGGCTGAAACTAGTCAAGGAACCTAAATGAAATAATAATAAAAAAAATTAATATATACAACCCAATAAAATCTTAATTTTTTAATATTCTTTATTGTTCAAAGCATACATACATGCATATATATATATATATATATATATATATATATATATATATATATATATATATATATATATATATATGTATATATATATGTATGTATCTATATAAGTATGTATGTATATATATATATGTAAATATATGTATATATATATATATGTATGTTGATTGATGTTTTTTTTGGGGGGGTAATGTAAGTGGTAGGGTTTAGTTATTGAAATTAGTATTTAATTAAATGTAAAGCATTGGATTGAACCTTGCAAGAACGAGTCCAGCTTACCTTGTTACGAATTCCAGGAAATAGCGCAAATCAAAACCGGATGAAGCGAAAGACAAGACTATTTAGGAGGGAAGGGGGGCAAAGTCTTTATTTCATTGGCTGATGTTGACTGACGTATGTCAATAAGAACGGTCAGAATCCGAGACATATCTTAATTTTTCTTTTTTGCTATGACGAAGTGCGTAGCAAAACGCTATCAAGGAGGCGGCCTGAATCTTGTGGAATTAGGTCGGGCTTGCTGTTGGAGCCGATATGATGCAAAACCCGAAATCAACAATGAAGACAGTGCATCACTGAAGACCTTCCTTGTTGCATCTGAAATGTATTACTCTACTATGTATATATCTGTATGTATATATAGGTATATATATATATATATATATATATATATATATATATATATATATATATATATATGTATGTGTGTGTATATATATATATATATATATATATATATATATAATATGCATGTGATAAAATAAAAGAAACAATACATTTATTATCTTTTAATTGTGAGATTGCAATATTTTAAATGATGTAAATTTGAAAAATATCTTTCAAATATTTTTAATGGAAAATTACAAAATTTGGTTATTCTGCATTAATAAAATATGAACCATTTTCCAGACCAGAAGACAAATGCAACTTTACTTGGAAATTTAACTGAAACAACTACAACAATTACAACACCAGCTCCTACAACAACTCCCATAATTTTCCCTTTCAAAGGTATTTGTAAAATACAAATTGTGAAATGTTACTCATGAGCTTTAAATGTTGTAACAACCTCTTATATTAATGTGACCAAATGTCCTCATTATGATTCCTGTTACACTGATTTAATTGATGTAACCTGTAGAACAAATGTAACATAGAATTTGCCTCATTAGATCTACTGCACTGCACAAGTGATAAAATTTATTTATTCTGGTGTATAATTTAATGTATAACTCTGTTGGAGCCATTTACCCAAATTCTTAACTAACACACACACACACACACACACACACACACACACACACACACACACACACTCACACTCACACACACTCACACACACACACAGAGGTGTATTTGGATATGCTTATATATGTGTGTATATTTTTGAATTGGACAAAGTCCGACAATTTATTTTAAAGACATTTATGATATGTTTAACGTAATATGTGTGTATATTATGGATTTGTAAGTAAATCTGAGTGTTAAGTGCATATATTTATGCACAAAAGACGTGTGAGTATTAGCAAGAATATATGCATTGGAGAAATAAAAGTAACTCACTTTGTCTATACATATATATGTGTGTGTGTGTGTGTGTGTGTGTGTGTGCAAATATATAGAAAAATAGGAATATATATATATATATATAGTTGTCTTATCACATGTTAATGTTAATGTGTTAGAAATAGTCATACTCAATTGAGTATGACTATTTCTAACACATTATGACATAACAACTATTACGACAATTTACATTGAATTGTACATGTGCATCATGGGAATATATTTATTTGATTAAAATTATATGTACAAATTTAAGTATTATTTTATAGAATTAAAAATAAATATGGATTATTAAGTTAGAAAGAAAAAATTGAAATAAAATCAATAAAAAATAAAGTAAATAAAATACAAGTGACCTCTAATCTCTGCAATGTACAATGACTATTAAGCCTTACAATGGATTTACATTTTTTCACAAAGATGGCACAAAATCTCTTGTTTTGATTGCTTATTGGATTGTGCATTCATATTGTGAAATTTTATGTTTAGCTCATCTGGATCTATTACTACATAATTTATTACAAATTGGGTAGGATAAATCTAGAGAAATTAGGTGCATGTAGTCAGTTGGAAGTTTTAGTATGTGACTATGTATATGGCTGGTCAGAGAGGCAGACATGGCTACAAATATCACATGCAAAAAGTGTATTGTCATTATTCATTGACAGTCCATTTCTTGCAGCAATTTTCACTTTCGTATGCCTGTACCTGTTTTCTTGAAAGAAGTTTGCTCCCTTATAAATATGTTTTCTCCATTTTAATCAAACACTAGCATTACTCTCCCACCTAATTATCCTGATTATATTTTAAAAGATGTGAATGACTTGTCCTTCTTTTCAGTCCATGATATTCTCAGCATGAATCCTTAAAATGTGCTTTTCGTTTATGTTGTGACCTTTTAGCTCCCTTTATCTGTCAATACTGTAATAGTTTTTTTACATGTATTTATGGATTTCTGTTTCAATTCTGTGCATGCCAGGCAACTGCCAAACTTTTATGACCAGTGTCATTGAGACACACACACCCACACACACATATATATATATATATATATATATATATATATATGTATATATATATATATATATGTATATATATATATATATATATATATATATATATATATATATATATATATATATATATATATATGTATATATGTATGTATGTATATATAAGAATCAACACTGCATATTGAATGTCTGTTTCAGATCTCAAGTAATCTCCAGATCTTGGTCTGAAAATTACTTGAGTTGTCTTGCTTCCATTCACCATATTGATTTTTATTTCTACATTGTCTATATTTACAAATGTTCTATCTCCAATATACAAAAATATTCTAAAACATTTTAGTAAATAAAATACGAGTAAATACCTAATTACTATAAAGTAGGGCTTTTTAATATCACAATTTGTGAGAGAATTGAGCCCCAATTTTGCATTTATTCATATAGATTCCATAATATAGGTTTTACTTAATTAGCTATTATGTTTCTCTAACTCTTCAAATGTTGAATGTATAACTAATTCTAATTTCCATTGTGAACTAAAGCATAAGGAAACTAAATGAAATTGGCTAGACTATGTACCCAAACACGTCCAAAAAAAATTTTAATTTCAGCATTCCCTATTGGGGCATAATTATAACTGACTTTTGCATTTTTATATCTCTCCTCCCTACACACACATGTTTTGATAAATACTTTTGTTTTAAGCATGAATATTTGCTTGTAAGAAAAAATATGCTCACTCTGTTTCTTGCTCAGAATGTGTAAATAATAATAATACAAATCAGAAGAATAAGAATCCTTGATTTTTAAATGGGAAAAATGTTCTCATCAGGTAAAGATTACTTTTTCTCTTTCAGATAATTGCAAGTCTGATGAGTTTATTTGTACGCGTGGCTACAAGTGCATCAAACGTGCCAAGGTCTGTGACATGAAATGGGACTGTGTGGATGGAGAAGATGAAGCTACATGTGGTAAGTCAACTCACTTGTACACTTAGTAAATGAAGTGGCAGTGCAAAGTTTGGTGGTTACCATTTATTTAATGGTGTTGACGGCCCAAATCAATCCATACAAAATTTTACTCTACAAATATGTTAAGCAAAATGCAAAAACAAGAGAAAACAACAAGAAACATTTGTGATAAAAGACAAAAGGTAAATATTTGAATAACAAGTAATTTTCAGTACATTTTTGTAATGAAAATATTTTACAAAAATGTAGTGGATTTTTTTTAGGTGAAATCTTGTTAGTTTAATTTATGTTGAACTCAAGTTTGGTGAAAGATTAAATTTTGTTAATGAGTTCTGATTTGAAAGGATCTTTGTTAGAATCTGTTATTGAAGATTCTGTAAATTAATTGCAAGAGAAAAAATTTGCTGTTCATGTAAGTAGTAAATGTTTGTAAATTTGAATGCAATTTTGTGATCAAAGAAGTTATCTATCTTTGTTTGTTTTGTGTAATACAATGTTCTCAAATATTGAGAAATAAAGTTGATTTGTTAGCAGGAATTTGTTTAACATCTGTGTAAAGGAATTTGGTGAGTGAATGGGAATAGAGTTCACTGGTGAGTTTTGGTGAGTGAGTGTGAATATTGTTAAGCTTGTATAATGTTTGTATGAACAAAAAACTTAAGATTGTGTGATGTGAAGTTTAGTTGCAATTCGTTTGATGCCACAATGCTCACTGGCGAGTGTGAATGAGTTTCTGTTTTTATTTACTTCGGGTGGCTCACAGAGACTTGGCACAAACTTGGATTTCAGTCACAAGCTGTAAAAATTAGTTAAGCGTGGGTGGATAATCATGCCTACTTGTATATTTATTAACCAATGAGGGCTTGAGATTTTTTTGAAAGTGTATGAAGTTGAAAGTGTTCTGTGATCCACTTTTTGCACAGATTTGACCAAAATATTTTTGAGTATTGGAATAATGTAGAATTTGGGTTCTACAAAGTCATTTTTCTTAAAAAGCTTATCTTGTCATTTCTGTCATTAAGATTAAGATATTAATTTTTATTCCTGTCTCTTAGTCAAATGTTCATCAAATCATAGGGCTTTTATAGAAACAGCTGTCTTGGGAAAATGTACTGTCACTGCATATTAGAATGAATATTGATTAACTAAGGGGAATAACTGTAATTCCCATGGTTTTGTCTCATGTAGAAAGATGATTGATTTGGAAACAGATTTATTCGCAAACAATTATATTTCTCTTTAACTTATGGCACATCTAGCTGATTTGAAAAAGGCCAGATCAGATAAGGGTATTCAAATATAAAAATAATCAAAAACATTTTTTTATCAAGTAGCATAGAAACTTGGTTTGAGTTTGTCAGTAGGTTATTAAAGATTTGATTTATCCTGAATCTTTGATAGAATATTTTCTTGAAGTATTTGACAGAAGAATCTTTGAAGATTTTCTAGAAGTATCTATATTTTGGAATAGAACATAGTTTTGGTGGAAAAGCTTTTCATTTATTCAGTTCTATAAAAGGAGAAATCTGTGTTTTCAGTTAATCATAAATTTGGCCTATTTCATGTCAGATGATTGAAAAAGATTTACCTTTTGTAAACCAGACAAACATGGGCTGACAATCATTACTTAACATTTATACAGACAAATCAACAAGTCTGTAGCCTAGGGATTAAAAAGCATTTATTTTCACAATAAATCTTTATTTATGAAATAATTTAATTACTTGTCAGTGCACTTAGTCCAGTATGTCTCTAATCATATAAATTGAACATGAAAAATTTTGATCACAGGCTATAAAATTATTGATCCACCCTTATGTTTCCTTTAGTTCTCTTTAAAACATTGTTTTTCCAGTTCTTAACAAAGAGGGCTTATCATATTGGGATCGTTTTATCCTGTTAAATTATTGAGATCAAGAAAAGCTATATAAGAATGGGCATAATTGGTTATTTACAGAACTCTTATGTGCAGTGTGCCTTAATGGTATGAGCAATCATGGCTCTCCACAAATTCTTGTCTTTTAGGATTTAAGTAACATTTGGGTCTGTACCCTCTGTGTCAGTATTCTGTCATCTAATTAGGCTACTTGCTGTTGTCCTTGCTTCAGATATGTTTTGCGAGTATGAAATTCTTCACACCTTCTTTCCTTATGTATCCCAGAAATTTCAGTTGTCTGTTTACAATTGTAAGCTTAGGTGTCCTTCTTATTTTTGTTTTCATAAAAAAATTCTCATTGCTTACATGTTCAGTCCATGATATTCTCAGCATCTGTCAGTAAAACCCATTGCATCAAATCACCTATTCATCAGTGAGAAGAGTCTGGTCATCATACATTGCCATATAGATTATATATTACATAGCACGTCAAAACTTTTTTTCTTTCTTTCTAATGAAATTTTCCTATTTCTTTATACTTTTCTGGAAGGCATATTTCACTATTCCTATATGTCTTTGATTTCTGTGTCACATTTTCCATCATCTGTTATACTAATCAGTATAACTTTGATGTCCCCAATACATAGTTAAAACCTGACAGTCTTGCATTCTGTCTTCTTACAGTTAATAGGCCTTTCTTCTAGATTTCCTTTACTAGTTTGTTCATGAGATCTTTCAGTTTTCTTTCTGTGTCTGCCATCAACACAGTATTATTTGCATATGCTCTATATTTAAGATGTCCCGAATGTTACATCCTTCTTAAAACCAGATCTTCTTCTGATTCATGCTACACTAATTTTCACCACTGGTCAGATGTGAATGCTCCAAACAACCAAAAAAGAACTAAATTTCTGTCATCTGCACAAGGCTCTACACATAGCTTCCATTTTTACTCACACACTCAAAGAAAAAATAAGCAATACAATCAAAAATTTTCACCCAATAGCACCCACTCCTATAAAAAAAAACACCTTGTATTCCATTTAAAAATAGAAAGTATAGTTTATAATAATTTAATTTCTTTCAGTCTCATTAAGAAAGGAAGAGTCTCTTACAAATTCCACAGCAATCCTAACATTGACTGTCCAAGGGCAGACAAGTATGGTGTGTAGCAACAAATGGTCAATGAAATGGGCCTCTTTCATCTGTAAATACCTCAGACACAAGTAAGTATAACAGAATATAGTTGCTCATAAAATTGATCATAAACATTTCATTTATAATTTAAATCATTCTCCTTAAAATAAAGTCTATTATAGTTATAGCTGTTTAAGATAGACCATGTCATCAACAATAATGAAAATACTGTTCACAATTAAGATATTTATTTATAAATTAGTCCAAGTTACATTATATATTATAACTCTATATATTCAGCGTAACTGACATAAAAGTTGGACCATATATCTGCAACATATTTACCCTGTTGATAATATTATTTACTGCATACATCATTTCTAATGATTTCTGTTAACATTCACAACAACACACTTTTGTTTAGAATTGAAAAGTTTTTAGTTTTTCATAATATTGACTTCTATGTTTTTAGATTGGATTTATTGGTAAGTGAATAAAAATACATACTTTTAATTTTATATATATAATTGAAAAATAGCAAATATATCTTAACTTTAGATAAAAAAGGCAAAAGAGTTTCAGATTGTTTATCCAGAAATATAATTAATCAATCTTTTAAAATAGGAAAGAATTAATTTACATTAACAAAATAAATAAAGGACAATTAAAAACACAAAAACTAGAACTTCAGAATTTTTTAAAAATTATGGCATTTAATAAAGCAATAGAAAGTATGTTAGCAAATTTATAGAAACATTAAAATAGAATTCTGTTATTTTTAAGCAAATCTATACCACATCAGCAGAGTATTGTTAATACATTTATAATTAAATATATGATATACTGCATAATATTCTTTAAAATATGAAATGATTATAAATTATTGTTGTGTTTCTCTCGTTCAGTCACAGAGAAAGCACAGTAATAATCCAAATAGGTTAATTAACTGTCTCTTCAACAGTGTATGACAGGCAAGAACAAAGGCAAAAAGACAACCAAACTGCTCCACCTGCCTTGCTTATATAGCAGTGGCATTAGAACATTCTAGAGAGTTCTACAACATTGCATTCAATTCTATCTTCTAGCAATCTCCACAACAATTATATATAGTCTCATTTACAAAGTACTTCATACTATCTATAGTATTGGCCACTGATAGAAAAACTGACCAATATATAACATAAATTATACTAAATATACTGTATGCTTTACCATTTTCAGTGCTAAATACATACTTCACAATATTCTAAAGTGAATTAAAAAATTCAGAATTGAAGCAGGGTCATATTAACTAATACATCATACAATATAATTTATATTCAAAAGTAAAGTTTTGAAGCCAGTTACTTTTCAAATTATTTTTCATTGGTTACCAATTTAACAAAAATGCATGCTGTAAAGTATTTATGTAAATAACTGCATGTTTGTAGGTTCTGTATATCACAGGATCTCCACTCTTCTACAATTATTTCAAACATTTTGCACTGTTGATCTTTTGAATTGCTTGGAGTTTTTTTCCAGGTTTATTTAACTTTTAAACCTAAATAAATTATTTTCCTTTCAGAAATGTTAAAAAGGTTGAGTTTGTGGATCCTCCTCCTGGGACAACTGCCTTCCAACAAGTGCCCAGTCATGAATTGGAATATCCAGAGCCAGAATTTATCAAAACAACTAGGCAAGTATTAAGCAAGTTTCTTGGATTTTAATAATTGTAAATTAAATACATACTTAGTGTGTCTAATTATTAAACAATATAACAAATAAAAGATTTTATTAAAAAATCATTAAATGAGGTTTCATTTTATTCAACACAATTCTTGTTAAATTTACGAATGTAGCATTTTGCATTCAAATATTCATTTATCAGTTATCTTATTATTGTGAAATAAAATCAGATCTTTATTCACATTTATACTTATGTGTCTAGAGAATTTTTCTGACAAGCTGTGATGAAGTCAAGTAGAGACCTCTCATTTTGTTATTCTGATGCTTGTGCATTTATGTCTATTTTATTTTTATACTAATTAAATTTATGATGACACCCTTCCTAACAGGTAGGTTCCTGAATCAAGCAATGCAGGCATCCCCAGAGGTCACTTCTCGGACCAATCCTCTTTTTACTTTACATAAATGATCTGCCTCTATGCCAATGATATGATATATGGGTGCACCTCCAAAACTCTTAATGACCAGAGATTGGCAGCTGGTCTCTCCTCTGACTGAGCTCTAATATCTCAGTGGGGGGGGGGAAGCTGCCTGGTTATATTCAATGCCTCAAAAACTAAACTAGTTACATTTCATCATTGCCGATTGGACCCTGAACTGTCACCAATCACAATGAATGGATGTTCCCTCGGGGAGCCCCCATGCCTTGAGTGACTATTGGGCCTTAAACTCACACAAGACCTCAATGAAACTCATACATATGACCCATCACTAAAAATGAAGGAAAAATGGTTGGTTCCTTGTAAGTACCTAACTCCTTGTGCTATCCTCTACCTTTATAAAAGCCAGATCAGGCCTAAAATGGAGTACTGCTGAATATTTGGGCAAGAGCTGCTGAGTCTTCACTTTTCAGTCTCGACAGAGTCCAAAAGCCTTTCTGTGTCCTTGTAGATAACAAATTATTTTCTACCTTGAAACCCCTCTCTCACAGCTAAGATGTAGCAAGTCTCTCACTGCTCTATCACTATTTCCATGGAAAGTGATCAGATGATGGCTATGTTCTGCTATGCCATTCACATTGTAGCAAACCCCACTCATTCCCTCTGTATTACATTGGTTAGAAGTAAGTTCTGCTCAAGCAGCTTCTTCCTGCAGACCACTGCTCTGTGGAACTAACTCCCAAGAGGATGTTACCCCAATCACTACAATCTTAGCATTAACCATTACCTTTCCCACCTATCCACATAAACTGTGCCTCTTACTCTGTAACACTCTATCTTGAGTGGCCCCTGTGCCTTGTACAGGGTGAACTTCTCTATAAAAAAACAAAAAACACAGACACATGTAACATCCATGTATATACATATAAATGTATCATCTGACTGTCCAAATATTTAATGTTTCACACACACACGCACACATATATATATATATATGTATCATTAAATAATATAGACAAGTTTTGCCTATTTATTTTAAGTAAGTTCCTTTCATATTGTCTGATAAGCTTAATAACATTATCATTGAAAGATGAAAGAAAATCACCATATTGGTTACATGTCTAAATCTAATCTAAGTTTTTGGCTTACATAAGCCATTATCAAAGATGACAATTACTTTTCAATATATCAACCAATACACAGACAAAACAATAATAAACTACGAAATCTCCATAAATTCAAATCAAGATGAAGTAAGAGTTGAAGGTAGTAGTAGTAAAAAAATTACTGTTTTTACATACACACACTACATACATATTTACGTAAATATACGCATACATTCATATACATGTACAATTACATATATAACCACATGCACATGTATCGATATATACATCGGAATACACGCATATACATATAAAATTACATATACATATCTCCACATGCATCCATCTTTATACATCCTTATACATGTGTAAATATGTATATATGTATGTGTATTTATAAATGTAGGTAGGTATGTGTGTATATATCGATTCATGTGTGTGGGGTTGCATATATATTTGTGTGTGTGTATATATATATATATATATATATATATATATATATATATATATATTTACAAAATTATATATGTGATGTATATGAATATATGTATAGTTGTATGCATAAATATGTATGGGTGTATGTTTGCATATATAGGAAGCGATTGGAGCTGTTTTACATCAACACACAGAGAAACAAACCACTCCAATTACTTTTTTTTTTCGGTTAAGCTTACTTCAACCCCCCATAAATATAGTACTTTTTCTCGTGAATTGCTTGCTATATATCTTTCTATAAAACATTTTAGACATATTTTGGAAGGTCGAAATTTCACTGTTTTCACCGATCACAAACCTTTAGTTTTCGCCCTCCATACAAAATCAGATAGATATAATCCACGCGATTATAGACAGCTGGATTTCATATCGCAATTTACTACCGATATACGGCACATAGCAGGCAACGACAACATTGTCGCCGATACGCTATCGCGAGCTTCCTTACACAGTACCACTGAAGAAAAGCTGGATATGGAAATTTTAGCAGACGAACAAGTAAGGGACGTCACTCTATTTAACTCATTTCGAGATTCGTCATTGAAAATTGAACAAAAACCCTTGCCTTTCAGTGCGAAGTTGATCGCCTGTGACACAAGCACATTCAATCCCAGACCTTTGGTACCCGTCAGCATGCGAAGGAAGATTTTCAATCATTTTCACACCCCGGTCGCAAAGCTACGACAAAAATGGTTTCCGAATGCTTTGTCTGGCCTAACATGAACAGCGACATTAAAAGCTGGACTCAGTGTTGTATTACTTGCCAACGTACTAAAATCCATCGTCATACCAAGTCACAGCCACGCCAGACCACCGTTTTCGTCATCTACACGTCGACTTGGTGGGTCCATTACCGGAAGCCCACGGACATCAATACATTCTCACTATAATCGACAAATTTTCTAGATGGCCAGTTGCAATTCCTCTCCAATCTACGACCGCTGAATCTGTTGCCAAGGCTATACTGAAAAACTGGATCTCGTTTTTTGGATGCCCATCAGTGATAACAACAGATCGCGGCCCACAATTTCAGTCAACACTTTTTAAGGAATTCATAAATCTTCTTGGAGCGAGACATATATCTACCACAGCATATCACCCTTGTGCTAATGGCCTTGTTGAACGTTTTCACCGCCAGCTAAAGGCCGCATTAACTAGCTCCAATGCTAATAACCAATTATCCTGGATGGACAATTTACCCCTGGTAATGCTTTCACTCCGGTCACAAGTTAAGGAAGACCTTCAATGTTCACCAGCTGACCTTGTTTTTGGACAACCATTGGTTTCGCCAGGACAATTTCTGTCTGATAGCTCAGCCTCAGACCCTTCTTCATCTTTTATCCAATATCTACAGAGTAGGATGTCTACTTTAGCCTTTACGTCTACTCGGTTTCAAACTAAGAATATCTTCGTTCCTACCTTTTTGAACAAGTGCGACTTTGTCTTTATTCGACCAGATGCAGTTAGAAAGCCACTCACCCCGAGTTACTCAGGTCCGTTTCGCGTCCTTGCTCGGCATAATAAATTCTATACCGTTCAACTTCCTAGTGGACGATCCAACATTTCGATTGATCGCCTTAAGCCAGCTTATATAGAACGGAGTACTGAACCCAACCAAACATTGCAATCACCGACATCACCGAGCAATATACAACAGCAACCCGAAACACCTGCACACCAATATACAAAGAAAGGAAAAGAGGCCCATTGGCCACGAAAATTCAAAAGTTACATGACATATTGAAAAAAAATGTTTTCATCTTTTTCCAATCTGGCTGTGGGGGTGATTGTAGTGATTACTACTATGTTTGCCACGCCTACATTTTTCCAACTGTGATTGGTCAAATAATAAATACTATCACAGGACAATTTACTGATCGCATTCACCACACTGAATTTTTCCTACTGTTAATTCACAAACATGCTTTTGTTATAAAATCACCAATTGGGTAATTTTTCATCCAATCAGATATTTTTGTGTTCTCTCGAAATTTCTTCCGCCGTTGTCCTGGGAGCCTACCGATAGTAATATAAACCAGGATTCGTTCCAAAAATAGTCAGTAGAAGCAGAACTCAGTAGAACTCAGCAACTCACACGCGTCTACACAGACTATTCACTCTACTCACTGTACACACACACACACACACACACACACACACACACACACACAGAACTTAAATATCATTCACCATCAGTTCTATGTAACAAGCCAAGTTGCAACAGCTCTGTTAGTTATTTATAATCCACAACTGAATTACTACATGTTCTTCTGAAAACATCATTCTATCTAATACAGAACTTTGAACATTCTTATTCAGAAAACTTATTTTATTACATTTAATCTTTCAGCTAACAGATAAAGGGAAACTACTACTTGTTTCTTATTGTTTCACACATTACAAAAAGTGTTTTGTATTTGTTGATTTTAATATATATTTTATCGTTGAAACAAAAAAATAGGTGTTCCATTGTTTTTCCTTCATTCAAAAATGAATAATTGTTAAATGCTATTCAACACGCAGCCACATCAATCTTTTCAACACAACCAGCATTTACAATGTGGTGTGTGTATATAAAAACAGTAATTTTTTTTACTACTACCTTCAAATCTTATTCCATCTTGATTTAAAACCTAAACTTTAATTAAGAAATATTACCCATCTAAAAATATGTGACACCCAACCGTCGGCCCGTGGTCAACTCTCAGTCACGGCGCGAAGCTGTAATGTTTCTTCTACTGGCGTTTTGGGGTTGACTTTTTGTCGCTGCCACCAGTCTGTGTACCGGTCTATCGGTGGTCGTCGCTACTCGGCGAAATTCCCTGGTCAGGTACCAATATGGGACAATGGCCCGTCCAGGGTCGAAGTCTGGTCGTCGATGTTAACGGCTTCACCAGCTGTACCGGTTCAATACCAACTCTATCGTTCCCAGCTCACTTGCAACGTCTGGTTACTGTAGTAACTGCTTCGATCTCAAGTCTAACCTACCCATGTTGTTACTTTGATCTTAGGTAGACGAGATCAATCAGACGTCTGGCCGTAGTGTAAGCTGAGTCCAGATTGAAGGTGGCATCGCACAAGCGCAAAAAAAAATAAAATAAAATAAATAAAAAATCCTCCTAGACTCTTTCTCTCTCACATTGTTATCTCATACCAATCCCTTCAGTGGGCGTTAACAACTTCTCCGCCTTTCTCATCCATTCACCTCTGCCTATCACCCATGCTACCACCCGACCAATGATATCTCGGCCGTGCAGGTGTGGCTAAGCTGGCCTCCTTAAAATTATAATCCAGAATTTTTGTTTACAAAATTCTCCTTTTTCCCATCGGCGAAAATTTTTACGAATTTCATATTGCAAATTAAATTCCTATCATATCTTTTTACCACCCAGAATTCACTTTGACAGCACTCTCTACCGACCCATCAATCACTGTCAAAGTTTGCCATCCTTTCGTTAAGTTAGCTTTATAATGGAATCCTTGGCTTGTTAAGAAATTAAATTCTTTTATCTCGCCAAATCTCAATTCTTCACGTTATTTTCTGTCTCATGCCAAAAGTTTACATACACCATATCGCTATCCAACATCTCAGCGTCTGAATCAACACGTTGATAAGGTAAATAATAACAAACCCCTCATCTATGTCGAGACAATGGCAAAATTTTACAATTGCCACATTGCTATTCAACGTCTTAGCGTCTGTTGGTAAAGTAGATGATAACAACCCTCTCACCTATGTCGAGACAATGCCAAAATTTTATAACTCCCACATTGCTTCTCTCTCGGGGTAACATAAAAAAAATAAATGATATCTTGGAAAGATAATTAACATTGATTCTCCCTGTCCTGTATCTGCGTCTCAAGCCGAAATTTTTATGACCGGCGCGTGGTTTGGCCGAAATCTTCATATTTGCCTTTCTTACTATCTCCCTCGGCAAGACATAAATCAACTTGACAAGACCTCACACGTGGCTTTTTCCACGTTTTTTTTTTGTAAATAAAATAAAATCTTTCTTTTAACGTCGATCAGTCTATCTTTCGTGATAGTTTTTTTCGCCTTAAGTCTTTCCTGTTTTTAAATTCTATGGTTTTAGCCAATTACCATAGCTAAATAGTGTCACAATAGCTTCAAATTAAATTCATTAATTAGAATCTAACTGATAAAGATTTTACCTTAACAGTCATTCACAATATTAAAATATTACTATTGGTAAATTTTTATTTTTTTTATATTTGTTTATTAATATAATATTCGTTTATATTAAATCACTAATTTATTTGTGGAGAAGTTAAATATTTAAATTGCTAACAAGCATTAAATCTAATTTCTTTGTGGAGTTTTTAAACATTTAAATTACTATCAAACGTAAAAATTTGTGTTTATCCAAATTGCTAAAGCTATACCACCCCTCTCCTCCCTCAAAAACCCTACGTACATCTCTTATCTCTTTACTTCCCCCTTTTTTCCTTTCCCCCTTTTTTGCCTTTTTCCCATATCATTTCCATTGAGTTGACCAATTAAATAGGTCAATGTCTGATCCTTACCCCCTCCTCCTCAATATTAAGTATTGTAATAAAAATAAAATTTAAAACTCTCCCTTCCCTCTCTAAACTCGACCATGTCTCTCACACTATTCCTCACCACCCTCTATGTCACTTTATGTAAGCTTAATACTGCCCTTCAAAAGTGTAAATTTTAAATTCATTTTTTCTTTTCACCTTTGAAAGTGAAGTCTGAAGATCCAGAGAAAAATAAAATTCTCTGGTGAAATAAATTATAACTAATGTAGCCTTAAATTGGCCTGTTTTCTTTAAATTAACATATATATATATATATATATATATATATATATATATATATATATATAGAGAGAGAGAGAGAGAGAGAGAGAGAGAGAGAGAGAGACATTTTGATTGATTACTAGAGAAAAATAAAAAGCTGCTAAATACATGCCAAAATTTTGCTAATCAAAATAAAGTATATTTTATATTTTCTTTTTATCATCTATTTGCATATATAATTGTAATTCTGCTGATTTCTTCAGGACTTGTAAAACAAACAAGATTGTTCGCATGGCATGCAATGAGAGAAGTAAGTATGAATTTGAAACTTAACAAAATTATAATTTGTTATTTGCCTAATCAACTGCTTTGTATGAAAAAACCCTTGGTTTGTTTCATCAGTTGAAAATATTGGCAATTGGAATCAGTCTGCTTTTTAGACTGTTATGATAGAGAAAATATTTTCCCATAAAGGTATCCTGAAATGTTACAAATTATTCATATTAATTCTTCCTTTTAGGAACAAATCTACAGTGAGTTTCTGGTATTTTTTCCCATTTTATAAATAAATGCATTTTCTTGGTCATAAATAAATCGATAGATGAAGATAATGTCAAAGAAATATAAGAAAATGACTAATGAGCCTTTTATAATACAATCACAATGACGAGTATTAATATTTATTTTAATAACATTTTTATCGGAATTTATATTCTTCATTTTGAAAAGGATCATTTAAAGAACGCTCTCTTTGTTTTCTTAGTTAAGCTTTGATTTCCACTCAGTTGGTTCTCAACAAAAGGAGTTAGCTTAACCAGAAGAGTAATGTGATACCAATTCAGTTTACTCTAACAAAGTGAATGAAACCAGTATTGAGAAATTAGATAAATTGCTATCTTATGATATCTAAAAAAAGACTCTTTGTTGCATTATTGTAAATCTCATCAAACTGGACTGAAATATGCCAAATATAGAAAATAGAAATCTTTTTCTTTGACATGTTTATTGAATTCTCATTAATAATTGCAGCAACAATTAGTGGTTATTCAGTATAGTTATAATAGATTTTATGAAATAGGCTGAAATGGAAATTTATTTTTAATAATTGTATTATGTGTAAGATGAGGAACTGTTGATGAATATATTTGTTCTTTATAATCCTAAGGGTTGAAAATCAAAGTCCTCCTTATTCTATTGGTGATCCAAAGGTGAAACTTTGAATGGAATGAAGTCATTTTATGTTCTTATGTAACGATTATTGAATTTTAAAATACTTACATAAAACAAATAATTAAATAAATAATTGATTTTGTAGTTCATTAAACTTAAAATTTTAATAGTTTTCTCAATATATTTTTCAGATTATCATTATCAAAGCTTTTCTTAGGGATGTAGTTTGTAAAAAGGCATAAAAGTAACAATAGTTTTGGAAGGCAAAATGTACCTTTGTTTTTATGTTAGCTTATATTTGGTAAAATTTCAAATTTTATGCTGAGATGTATTTATCTGATGGATGATAAAAACAGTTTAACATGTTATCTTAATCTCAAAATAATTCACACTTATAAATGGGGTAATCCAAAACTGAGAACAATAATAGTATATCTCTCAATTTCTCTGCATTGTATGCTTTCTGTTATTTTTCCAGGTTGTGGCACAAATCGACACCATTCAATAAAATATCAAGAATATATTATTGGAGGGGATTTAGCCCGGCGCTATACTTGGCCCTGGTCTGTATCATTGCTTTATCTTGGGGAGCCAATGTGTGGAGCTACCCTTATTTCTGAGCGTTGGCTAGTGACAGCAGCTCATTGCATTGTCACAGGGTATGTACTGATTTCTTCTGTACTATCATTCCAATTCTTCATATCTAATCAAATTATTTAATTTCCATATTTTATTAATGTACAGGATTTTTATATTTTACACTTAACTTTTGTCTAATAACAAAACATGAATAGATTGCAAAATTTAACATTTTTTTCTTCATATCTTAATCTGAGAGTTGTCATGGTATTTTTCACTTGATGACTGTTTCAAGTAGATCTCAACAGTTTCCCTAAAAAATAATAAATATTAAATTCTTTTAAATCTGAAATTTTTATCATATTCTCATATTAAATGAAAAATTTTCAAATAATGCTACAAGTGTTTTCTTAAAATTATTTGTTAATCTTTTTCCCTAGGATGTGGAATCGCACCAAAGTTCCACATTATTTCTCAGCTGTTCTTGGAGAGGTGGATCTATTCAAGGGTTTAATGAATGGAACACGCATTCCTATTGATAAAATAATATTTCCTGAAGATATGAAATTGGTTGTTTTCAATCCTGATCCTGATATAGCTCTTTTACGCCTAAAGGATTCAATTCAACCCAATCACCAGATTGAGCCAATTTGTATGCCAAAGCTACCAAAACATGGTCCTGGTTCAACTTGTTACCTTGCTGGTTGGGGAGGCACTCATAAACCTGGAGGTAAAGACATCACTGCTCACAAGTCTTATAAACTTTTAAACAGAAAGTATTGAGGCTCTTCTGGTCTCAAATTTTCCATTGCAGATATTTAGATCTTAAGCAAATGCCAAAACTTATTAAAGTAAAGAATACTGGCTAATTATTAATCTTGAAAAAGTAAATGTGTAACTCTTAATCTTTCTCTGTTACTAAAAAAAGAAGAACAAGAAAGGGAAACTGTTTTCAACAGATTATTTTCTACTTTCATATACTTTTCAAGTTAAGTCTTATCTGAAACTTCATTTAACTCATATTTTCTTTTTGTTCTCTTTTATCTGATCATGGCTAAAGAAAATTTGAATGCTTCAACAAATTTCAACATATTTTTACCATTAAATTATCACTATTTTTTAGAAGGCAGACGACGATATAGTAACTTTCTTCATGAAGTTCGTATGATTATTCGCAATACTTCTGAGTGCTCCACATTCCGACCACAGCCCAACTGGGAACACAATTTGTGTGCAGGATACCTTGAAAGTACAATCACAGGATGTTATGTAAGTATCTTGATGTGCAATATCTTGCTATTTTTAACTCACAAATGGCTCTGGAAATACAAACCATTAATAATCTTCATTGTTCATAAAATTGAGTCTGGCTTCTAAGTTTACACATAACAACTAGAGAATTCTTTACATTTATATTTTCTAATCTTAAATCTTGTTTTAATCTATGGTAAATGCTCATATAAAGTCATGTTATTCTTTGAGTGTTCAATCTTTGAACAGCATATTTTGTAGTGAATAGGTGCAAACTTTTGGAGACATTAACATCCATTTTCCTCTCAGTTAAACCAACTGATGCCAGTTTAATTTTAAAATGTAGTGGACCCCCTGGAGGGGGCACAATATAAAAATGGCCTGTGTGCCCAAATAAAAATAATCACAGGAGGCCCGCTAACATTTATAAATTAAATTAAATTAAATTAATCTGACAGGTGAAACAAAAATAGACAACAGCATGAGGATATTTAAAATTTAATACAAAATTTATTTTGAATATAGACCTTGTAGGTTAAATCAGCATGTAAGTCCACAGGTCAAAAATTAAGTTCACATGTACGGTGAAAGTGTTGAAAAGTTGCTGGTTAAGTCCAACAATGAACTTTCCGTAGTATTTTAACAGAAGTGTACAGAATAGATTATTTGTTGTCTGGACAATATAGCCAAGGAGAAGAAAGTTCAGCTCCATGCAATGAAGAAAAATTCAAGGTCATATAATGTCAGCCCTTGGTCACATGGATGGAGTAGTGAAGGGCTATGATAAAAAGTTCATGGAAAGCTTCTTAGATTTTAGATACAGTTGTATTCCATTTGCAAGATTTAAAAATGGTCACTCAGCTTGTCTAAGTTCAAAACTATTCAACCATCTATACTAATTTGTGCATGTGCATGTATGCACACACACACACACTTATTGAAATTTTTGTGTGTGTGTGAGATTCTCCTTACAAAAGTGCTAAAAACTTTTAAGTACTATGGAGATGCAATATTTTAAACATGGTTTGACAAGATCTTTTACACTACTTTTGTTTTAAGATATTTGAGACATTCTAAATTATGAATTTAAGTTAATTTTTGGAATAATTTACATTATAATGCTGTTCCATTAAATTCAGATGAGAATTATGAGTTTTATGTATTTTTACTTTGTGTAGAAAAAAAGTATTGATTCCTCTTTTCATTTGAAATAAAATTCTTTGAACATAACCAGAAAAATAAGTATTTTTCCAAAACAAAAATTAAACTAGTTTCTCAGTTGTTTACTAGTTCTTAATTTTTTTTAAATGTATACTAGTATATTTTTTACTTACTTATCCCTCAGAAATAGACAATATGTATTAGTGTGAACATATTCATGTGTAGTGTTTGCACATACAAATATGCACAAATTTGAAAATGACTATTATTCAAAATATACATACTGACAAATGGTAATAAAATTAGATTTCATGCCACATTTGTTTTCAACATTTATCCAACATGTCAATATTGATTTATGTAGTTACCTGAGCAAAGAATGTGTGTGATAAAATTTGTTAGGTAAAATGAAATCTGCAGTCTAGTAAAAATAAATGTTTATTTAATTTATGTCCTATAAAAAAAAAAAAACAATATTAACAATTTTATGGAAGAGAAATTGAAGAAACTGTTTTTACAAAACTGATATAGACTACCAATTCATTTTTATTATAAAATGGAAATATAATAGATTTTAGATTATGATACTCTGTCTTCAAGACAATATGTTTGGTGTACATATAAATCTCATATATTGTTAACAAAGCATTTAATTCAAATGAATAGATTTTGCTTTATCTGAATTAAACATTTTTCCATTTTTCTAATTGTACATTAATCACTTTACACAAAACCAATTCTGGCACTTTTTCTTAAAAGCAAAAAAATTCTCAAAAAATTAAAAATCCTTTCACTGTTGTGTTGTTGCCTGATTGTGCTGGCTAGTTTGGGTAAAAATAGGAAAATGACATTTATGAGAAATAAATGACTATAAAGAAACTGACTGCAATTTCTCATGGGCACAGCCATTTTGGTTTCAAGCCAGAACTCTGCAGTACAGACTAAGCTAAATGACACACCAAACAATAAAAATGGAAAAAAAATGTCACCAAACAGAGTGTATTGTACACTGTTATATGTTTACACTAGCTTGGAAACTAAGTGCTAGTTAACTTATAACAGAAACACTAGGAACCAATATTTCATGATGTCTTGAATATATAACAACAGTGGCAATGTAAGTTTCATAAATATGAGTACATCTATAGCTGTCTAAGTGTGAATAAAATTTAAAGAAAGACAATATAAAAGTAATTCTTATTGTCAAACAGTAGGATTGTATTTTTAACCAAACATATAAACAAAAAGTTACTTTGTTTATTAAGTTTACATCTGCTAAATTCTGCAAATATTTTATTCCTACTTTAAAATTATATTTGTAATAAAATTTTGTTTTCTCATTTAAGCAGACCATTTATGTTATATAACTTGTGTAAAATCTTCTTTTGTAATAAACAACAATAATTTTTAATTCAGGGTGACAGTGGCGGAGGATTGATGTGTTGGGAACCTGACAATCGTTGGACTCTGGTTGGAGTTTTGTCGAAAGGACGATACAATTGTGCTGCCAATTCTCCAAATGTATTCACTAAAATTGGCTCAATGCGCCAGTGGATTGAGGAATCAATGGCATGGACATCCGAAGATTTAGGCTAATCTTTTGTCAGAGTCTGAGTTGTATATATCCAGTAATAAGTGATATGTTTTATTTTCATAAGCATATACTTATATACATGTGTATATAAGTAAATAACATTTAACTCAATATGTATATATCTCTGTGTATGTACTTATGCATATATTTTTGTATATACATAGAAATAATGATGTATTAAATTTACAAAAATTCATTTTAAGAAACCGCAGTGGTATATTTAGAAAAATGATGACACAAACAAGAATGGTAAAAGCAACAATCAGAAACATAACCTCAGCATAACTGTACTTTCATACAAGACATATAAAATATTAAATACTAGTTTTAGAGATGTTTATATCATAATAATCAGTAGATTACATACAATTTGTATCTCTATAGAAGTACACACATATATGCTCACATATGCACCACTATTACAATGCACTGTGCTTCATATCTATCACAAAACCTCTATCTATACAAAGAAGCTAAAAATAAAGTTGAAAATGAGACATGTGGAAAGTGACTTTTAAGTGAAAAGACTTTTTTTTATATTTTTATGTTTAAGACATCTTCAAAAGTAACATGGCCTGACATTAAAGAGAAAATCACACCCACTGATTAATAGGTATATTTCACTTTTACTATTCGTGAATATAAGCACATAAATTTGCATATCTGTAAAATTTATAAATGATAAATATTTTAATGAAATGCCACTATTATTTTTATAATTCGTGGCAAATATTTTTTCAAGCTTTAACACATCCTTAAACAAGAATGCAACAAATTAATAAAGAACTGTGCTAAATTATGACAGTAAAATACTTTAAAATGAAAGTTTACTATAAACTGTGTATACACATTTAAGTAATATATATAGTAAGAATTACATTTTTTACTCTTTGTCATATAATCAACTATAGAGACAAGTAGAATGGCTGAAGTTATGTATGCACATAAAAATGATCCAGGTGAAAATAACATTCAGGATCATCAGCTTTTGTTTTATCTTTAAATTTAGTAAAGGAAGATAGCAGAAATTATAAAAGACAATATAAATAATTGAATCTGTATAATAGATGACATATTTACCTTTTATGAATACTCTAATCTGTATAATTTTCTCAATAGCACAAAACAGAATCCTTGTTCTGATTAAATTATACTATTTTTACCAATTTAATAAAGCTTGATTCCAATATTTTAAAATATCAGCTATCATTACTAAAATAAAGAAATGCTTCAGTAAGTATTTCTGTAAAGAGTATGTTGTGCATAAAACAAAATAATAGTTTAGATGTGATGCTGGGCTCCACAGTATAATATTTATTTACTAAGCTTAGCTTGGATTGGCAGAAGGCTCAAATACTCAGTATTATCCCATGGTGAGGCTGCCTCCTCATAGTTACAATATCCACATACATCTTTGTTATTAGTGAATATGTCATGGACTATTATTATATACTGTTATATTTTTAACTGTTCAGCATTATTTCAAACTGATAGCCTTATTGAGTATAGCCATACATTATTCTTTATATTGGAGAATGATTAACTTATTCATACTCTTTTCAAAAGATCTTTTTTCCTGTAATTGTTGCATCCCCTACTGATATTTGTACTGAACTACATATTATAAACCTTTGCACAAGGATAAGTTTTTTTTTTCTTTTTATAAATGACAACTAATTTATATGCAAAAGTAATTGTCTCCTCATTCTAATTTGTCAACTGACCATTTTATGCTATGTTCACATCATTTTGACTAACAAAGCCTTATTCAAATGTGATGATGATGTAGAGGTCTTGAATACTAAAATATTATTAACATCAATTATGAGAAATACTTGGATGAGGATTCAAGGAATCTGAGGCCACATGCTTTAAGTCATCTGGATAGCTAAGTGAGTTTTAAAAAAAAACAAACAATTTCAGTCATCTCACTTATCAATTTTTTATTTATTGTATTAATGTCTACTACAAATAAACTGTGTATGTCTAAAACCTCAGGCTGAATTTAAGAAAAAATGATCTAAGATAAATAAAAATGGAATTGCAAAATTACAGCAAACAAAAAAAAAAAAAATCAATGCTCACAACTCTCCAAAAATTGTCAAATTTTCTCAGATAGGAACATACAGTGTGAAATTTCTCCAGATGTTCATTAAAACAATTTATTTTACTAAATCATTTTATTAAAAATGAATAAAAATTTATGAATAAAATTTAATACTGTGTTTGTTTTTATTTTAAAATTTGTATACAATTTGGATGTCTTTAAATTCTTGTTTTGAGCTCTGAATTTGAAATGAAATTTTCAGTCGCTGATGATGATGATGGTGGTCATAATTCTGTGTTGTTTAAATTTGCATTATAAAAATGTAAAAGATCTTACTGATTTGTAATATGATTAATCTGAAATTCAGAACGTTAACTTATTTTTATTTCAAATTTGTTAATCTGAATTCTCATACTCCTGCAATGGTTTCAAAACAAGAGATAAAAATTAAAATTGTTCTCTTTAATAATTTGTTCATGTCAAATTTATCATATTTTTTTATAAAGACCATAAGTATTCTCAACTAGAAAAAATTTCTAAAAATTTCAAGTTATTGTAAATTTCTTTATTCCAAAAGTTTGTTAATGAGAATTAATTTTTTGTTACAAAACTGAAAATTTCATAAAATCTCAAATAAATCAAATGGTCATCAAAAATGTATAATTTTTAGCATTCAGTTAAATTTTCTATTATGTTAAAAACAAAAAAAAAACAAGTTATGCTCTACTCTAAATGGTTTCATAAAAAAAACTGATATTAACTGACTGATGCTGGTAAAAAATTCAAGAGTCTCATATATTTATATGGGCAATATATTTCAGCTTATAACGCCAATCATTATGAAAAATATTACTAAATATAGGATTTAAGCATAAAATGTTTAAGAGATGAAAGATGCAAACTGTATAATTTATTTAAATTTTGTTCTAAGAATAATCAATGTAAACATTACAATATAAACAAAGAAAACATTGTAATATAACTTTATGTCATTTTATATTTAAAAAAGATTTAAGATTAAGGACAAAATGATTAATTCATGAAATAACAACTTACTTCAAGGATAAGAGAAATCTTTCAGAGTAAAAGTTATTAAGAAATATAATTAAAACCGACTCAAAAGGTGGCAAAAACTAAGTTCTGTACACTGTATTAAACCAATAGAATTGCATCATATGTTGCACTAGAAAAATTCCAGATTTCTAGTTGAATCAAACACGCCTCATCTTATCCTTAATTCCTGTTCGTCTGTATTCTGAACGACTGTCTAAGTATTCCTTTGTGCATCTTTCAATAAATGCTTCATCTTTGTACCTGAAAGGAAGAAAAAAAATAAGTTTCACATCTGTCTCTCTTTAAATATTGTTGCTGCTTTTTTCAGATGTCACTGAAAAAAGCAGCAAGAGTTTAGTCTACCCTACTATTTAACTCATAGCTCATGGGAGAAGAAATGGATTCATGCCTTCCCCAAGGTTATCAGTCTGGACTTTACACCTTTTTTCTCCACAACAGAATATCTCTTTCCATTTACATTTAGATTCTAAAAGTATGCATGAAACTAGCAATCTACTTATAGCCTCCGAAGACTTAACTGCTGCAGCTCATGGAATTTTCTTTTTCAATTACAATTTCCCAATTCTAAAAAAAAAAAATAATTTGTAATAATTTGAGTAATAAGTAAACATTTTAATACACTGTAAAATGGTTCAAAAGTGAATCAATATTACAAGTCAAGTCAAATGATTTTAATTTCTCTTCAGAATCTCTTACCAGGCCTCTGCCTATAAATATCACAAAGTAACTACTAATGCTTCAACAAGAAACATAAGATAATATTTTTATTATCCTGAATTCCTTTATTAATTTCATATTCTTCCAATAAAAATAACTAGATAAGCAAAAGCAAATGCTTTACAAAATGCTAGTCTTTGATTGATATGTATCATTAATAGTTCTTTTTATAATAACAATATTGGCAACATGTTTGGCATAATTTAATTTACTTAACATGGATAGCGTATTATATTTAGGAAGGGTTTCTTTTGTTAATGAGCTTTCGGTCGATAAAGGGAAGATGTGTGAGTTTTTGGCATCGTACAGAATCCACAAAGATGGATGCAAAGTGTAAGAATTGAAGTGTTGATATGAACAGGGTTGTAATATGTGCGAAAAGGAAGAACTGAACTAGGTGTCAGCCCATCTAGTAAAAAACACTCCAGTTTTTGAAAAATCTTTACTTACTATTCGAGCAATGTGTCAATAATTATTGCGAACATTGTGTTTGCCTTTTTACTTTTTCTTTTTTAAAATGTATCAGAAACACCTATCAGAAGTATCTACCACTGTTAATCTTCCATTTCAGTTTTTTTTCTCTTTTGATTGATTTTATCTCACTCCCAGTGGCATCTGCAAATTTAAATTTTAGTTTAAATTGCACATTTTGAATCAATCAACATCTTTTTTTTACAATTGATCTCAATATTTAACAGCCATCGTGATTTTTTTTTCTTTTTTGTACTCTGCTACATTTGAGAACGGCAACTGGGTATTCTTCCATTACTCTGGGGATAGATTACTACTCTCCACCCTACCCCAAATGCCCCAAAATAGACTAAAATGTCAGTCATAAATAAATTAATATCACATAATTAAAAATTCCCGTGGGCCAATGATTGACTCTCCAAATAAGTTAACAGAATAAATATTTTGAAAAATAAAACCCAGGTCTGTTTGAAAATTCCTTCATAGCATTTTTAATTCTTTGTTGATTTTTTTTATGGATATCTCGACTTTTCACTAAGTTAAAATTTAGTAACCTGTTTTTTGTTAATAGGCCTTCCTATCACCTCATCCCCTTTCTCTTGAACAGAAGTAAAGGCTCATCCCTTGGTTCCTGATTTGGAAGGAGTTCCTGGTTCCTTTCTCCTTCTAAGGCCTTAATAGTGGTGCCGTCATTAATGTTTTGTGATATGTGTGGATGGTGGCTATGTCTATTCATACTGAGGTCATTGGGTTGCTACTTCTCAACTGGTAGCTGAACTGTAGCATAGTGTCTAGAGCGTCTGCTCTGATCAGCAGTCAAATAATATCTGTGTTCTTGCAGTGCCATGTCACACATGGAATGGTGTCCCTGCAAGCACCTCCGGTGGGCAACCCTGAGGCCACACTATGTTGCAGTCTGTGCTAATTCCCAACATGCACATGTTATATTAGACAACCAACTGCTACTACTATTCTTGGCCTTTTATTTACCCAAATTATGCACAATGACGCTAAGCAACCAACAAATAAAAACTAAACCAGCTCGACAAAAGATACCTAAACCTTTTCTTTCTCCAACATTCATGGTATTTGTACCAACTTCTGTAGTGTGGAATCAGTCTTCTCCGAAACTAATCTTAACTCTTCAATCCCCTTCTCTGAATCCCAGGTGGCTCTCTCACAATCTCACTGGAGATGTGCACCATACTGTAGTTTAAGTAGAAGTTTGGCCCTGTTTCAAGTAAATGATTCTTAACAGTCTGTGTTAACACTCTGAGAGATGAACTGTTCTGCTCTGTGATTCCATCAATGACTTTAAAATGCATTATATTTGTGAACATCTGTACTACATGGCTGTCCAGAATTTGGGCTATGGATTCTCTGAAATAATTATCCAGCTCCTCAAAGGCCCTCAATCTGATGATTTTGAGGAAAAAGCATGAGGGTATGATTCCTACTTGCACTGAACTTTTACTGCACTGAAAATTATTACTGCATATATCACTGTTTAAAGCTCAGGAACAGATGGTGCATTGATATGATTGTTACTATATCAAAAAAATTAAATATTTTATGCATATTCACGTACTGTACCCTGGTCAAAACTAACATTGTCCTTCAGGGTATTGCAATTTTATTCTACATCATACTATGGAAAAAAAATAATATATATAGATTATTTTCAGAGCAGAAACAAATAATTTTTAGATGATTGGATGAAATTGTTTTTTTTTAATGTTTTTTGCTTAATCTGCATTACATATTAAAGAAAGGAACTTTAGAAGTATGTAAGTGATATTTATTTAATAAAGATAGAAATAAAGTTAACCTGATTAATCTTTTCATATTTATTCACATCTTCAGGTGAGGAATCTATTTTATTTGCACAAGTCAGCTTTTTCAATACATTTTCTTATTGTATAAAATAAATTGGTTTTAAAAGTTTTTTTTTTCTAATTGTAAACTGATGGTTTGCATCCTTGTGTTTCTGTAATTTTCTTCCTCATCAACCACCACTTTAACCTTGTAAGCTCTTCATGAGCTTTGTAAAGGCTACTATAGTCAAAATGTAACAAACAAAGATGAAGAAATTAGTCTGAAGAAAGTCATATAAAATAATTAAATAACAAAATTCAGATGAGTACCATTAAATGTAAGATTCATGAATGATAAATAGCAAGTACAATAACTTGATATCTTTGAAACCACATCATTTTTAGTTTTATCTCTCTTAGATACTATAAATTCCAATGGGGTGAAAACAGTTTTAAATGTGCTTCAAATATTCAAGTTGATGTAAAGAAAGCAAACATTTTTTATTTAAAAGTATTAAGAAATATAAATCTTCTATATTCTAAGAAATAGGCCATTACTTAGATTCTTTTATTTCATGAAATCAGATGACATTTCCCATTTTGACAAAAACTTGTTTAATGCTTAAATAACAATTTATTTGTTTGAATCTATGTTAATCATATTGCAAAAGAACTTAAATAATAATAATGATGATGATGATGATATCACTATTTTTAGTAAGTAATGCTGCTACCTAATATAAATAAGTCTAGTAAGTTTTTATAATAAAATTTTATTTATTTTACAAAATCTAAATGTAATAGCCAAGGCTGGTATAAGAAAATATAAGGCCGATATAATGTCAGTACCTCCACTAATTTTCGTTACTAAGGTTTAAAATGAATTTTTAAAAAAGAAAAAGCATTCTTGAGGCTTTCATCTTAGCATCAATTGAAAGCTAAATGATTAAATTTACTATTTCCATTAAGTAAAATACTCTGGTGTATTTCAAATAGAAATTATATTGATTGGAATCAATTTTTTGGTGGCTTTCAGTAAAATTGGCCATTTTGACACATTTGTAAATAAAAGTTAATTCTCAGTTTTAAAAAATCTTCCAAAAATAAAATATACTTTTCTGAAACTTTATTTGAGGAATATTAGCTGATTTAAAGTATAATTAATCTGATTTGAAAAAATATTATTTACTTTAAGTTTAAAATAACAGAGAAATTGATTTTTAAAACAAACAGTAGTGGTGATTATGTATGTATGGTCACATTATATAATATTTTATATACTTAAAAAAAAAAAAATTATTTTAAAAATCTTGGTGCAAAATGATTTGTATTAAGCTTTTTAATTTTTGATTAGTAAATCCAGCTTTCACTTAATAACAATATCACCTAATTGGATGAAAGTAATGCAGAATTTTAAAAGATTTACATATTATAAATTATTATAATTAAAAAAAAAAACAAGACAAAACAACTCTTGTAAAAATTCATTATTCATTGAAAACAAAATATTTTCTTAAGACAATAGCATCCTTAATAAATCTTATTTATAAAAGCAATTAAAAGCTTTTCTAATTAAATAATGTCATAGTTTTATTGCATTTTTTATTTTATGATTCAGAACAGATTTCAGGAAATGGGTAGTAGTTTGAAAAAAAAAAAAAAAAAAAGAAAAATTGATGATTTACGTTCTCCAAGGAGTCTTGCTTTAACTAACAAAACAAATTTTGCAATTTAATTTCTTGAAATTTCATGAAGTGTGGGGGTAGGGGGAGTAACATATGTAAAGAAAAATATTTTTACCAAGATTATCTAAAAAAAAAAAAATTTCCAAAATAATTTCATTCATTTATAAATAAGTTGTGAAAGTTTCATTAAAATCTGACAATTATTTGATTTTTGCAAGAATTTCCAAATTACTGTTTTAGTCTATATTTCTGAGATAAAGTACTGTGTACACCATTTACATTATTCGGACTATTGTCCTCATCTTTGTTGCCATATCACAATGTTTCAGCCGTTGTACGCTCCAGCCTTCTTCAGGTGGTTGGAATGTCAAACAGAACCCTTTATTTCGCTTGCTGGGGCAGACTGTTCAAGTTCCACGTGCCATGTCTAATGGATGTCAGTTATCAGTTATCTCCTGTTAATTCACCTATCCAAGTTCTCCACTGCCATAGAGTTCTGAGTTCAAATACCTGGTTAAGGCAGTGGAGGACTTGGAGAGGTGAATTAACAGGAGATAACTGATAACTGACATCCATTAGACATGGCACGTGGAACTAGAACAGTCTACCCCAGTGAGCAAAATAAAGGGTTCAATTCGACATTCCAACCACCTGAAGAAGGCCAGAGCGTACAACAGCCGAAATGTTGTGATAAATATCGCAACAAAGATGAGGACAATAGTCCGAATAATGTAAATAGTGTACTGTATTTTTCACCGGAAAAAAGTGTAAAAATACTAATTGTAAATATTACATGACTTCTGATGTGTAAAAAAGGATTCTTAACATAAATTTACAATGTGCTAGAAAGGATTAAAAAATTTAATAAAATAATAAAAAAAATGGTCTTTCATTTGGTTTAACAAACATTGATGCTAAAACTTTGTTCCTGTCTATAACTCTGAGATGAAGTATTATTTACATTATTCGGACTGTTATCCTCATTTTCATTAACATATTCACAACGTTTTGGCCGTTGTATGCTCTGGCCTTCTTCAGGTGATTGGAATTTATTTTGTCCACTGGGGTAGATTGTTCTAGTTCCATGTGCCATGCCTCTTCCGGATGTCTCAGTTATTTCCCTTTAACTCAACTCTCCAAGTTTTTTGGTTCACCACTGCTGTAGTCCGGTATTGAACTTACAACTCTTTGGGTTTAGTCAATGGATCTAACCAATGCCTTTATCCACTAAGCCATGTGTATGAATTTCTGGGATTTATAAACCTAATGTCTCAGCAACCATTTTTACCAGTGCTCATATTGCAATTTTTCTTGCATATACAGAAAAACTAGAAGACCTCATTGTGAATGGTAGCTATAGAAAAGTAAAGAAAGATCCTACAATGAAAACGGAACACAAACTGTCACAGATCTTAATCAAGAACAAGGACCACATCGCACCTAAGACATACAGGCAGTTGTCACAGTGTTACACTAAACTACCTCACATATATGATCTCCCAAAAATTCACAAAGACAGTATTCCGCTCACACAAGTTGTTAGCTGCCAAGGCTCTGTGTGCTACCCTCTGAGTCGCCTCCAAGTAGATCTAATTGATCCATTAATAGGAAAGTCACCATCACTTCATGGTAATAATTAAAGATGCTCCCATCTAATCCAACCAGATAGTGAGCCTGCAGTGGTGAGTTTGTTCACCAAGGTACCCACGGAGGAGGCACACTCAGTAGTCAGAGACAGACTGGCCTCAGATTCAATCCTAGGAGAATGGACCAGTATACCAATAGATAACCTGATGGAGATGTTGACTTTCTGTACACAAACAACACACTTTGGAATGGGATCAGACATTTATTGACAGGATGAGGGCTTAGCAATGGGCTTGCTATTATCACCAGAAATGGTAAACCTATATATGTAATACTTTGAGGAAATGATGAAGTGACACCTTCATACCCTGGCCACACCAGAAAGAAGTCCAGCTACTACTGGACCATGTTAACTCAATAAGATCGTTGATACAGTTCACAATGAGGAGAGAAAACAACAAACTCGCCTTCCTGGATGTACTGGATTAATATCTTGAACAGAGCATGGGTTCAAGACATCTGTATACTGCAAACCTACATTCACTGGGCAACTCTCACCACCCATACAATGTAAAGAAATGGATCATCTATTGCTTACAACATTGAGCAAAAGTCATAAGTGGCGACCCAGAGACATATGAACAAGAAATGGTCAGTATAAGCAGTACCCTACTACATAACAACTACCCCGAATAGATGACAGTACCTCTGACAAACTGGGATAGAAGGTACAAGAGGATAACAACACTCAGAAAACAGCTTCAGTCTGCCTACCCTATGTGAAGGGATTATTGGAGAAAATACAAATGATATGTGGTCCATGTAACAGAACCATCTTCAAAAGTGGTTCAACACTTCACAGACACCTCTTCTGAGTAACACCTCCCATAGAGGAGAACATGACTAAAGACTGTGTGTACACCATCCCATGCAGCTGTGGTAAGAAATATAAAGGATAAACAGGCTACCCTCTTAAGCATCATAAATCTGTAATATGAGAGGAAATAGAAAAATCAGACATAGCTGACCACATATGGAGGTATTCTTTGCACTGGAAGGGCATTAAGAGTCCAGATTACTTAGCACATTTTCCAAAAGTTACCATAAAAAAAATCTAACGTCAGAATTCAGTGGGAGGAGGTTGAAATAATAGACGACATAATAACATCATTGGAAAATTCATAAACTTAAGGAATCAGCACATATGCTAGGCCACAAAAATCAACTGAGTCGACCAAGCATAGAAATGAATACAATATGGGAACCAGTAATAAGGAGTGCTAGAGAAAAGCAATGAATAACAACACAAAATTTCAATATAAGCTCTGGTAAAAAAGCATGATAATAATGGAAAAATTGCAAAAAAATGGTAAAAACGATTGCCGAGACATTAGGTTTATAAGTGCCAGAAATTCATACGAGGACACATGGCCTAGTGGATAAAGGTATTGGTTAGATCCAGTGACTAGACCCAAAGAGTTGTGAGTTTAATACCAGGCTACAGCAGTGGTGAACCAAAAAACTTGGAGAGTTGAGTTAAAGGGAAATAACTGAGGCATCTGGAAGAAGCATGGCATGTTGAACTAAAACCCCGGTGGATAAAATAAAATAAAGGGTTTGCTTCAAAATTTCAATCACCTGAAGAAGGCCGGAGCATACAAATGCTGAAATATTGTGAATGTGGCAATGAAGATGAGGATAACAGTCCAAATAATGTAAAAAAAAAACTTTGTTTTTATTAAGTTTTGGACCTTTCTTCATCATGCTATGCTGTTTTTTCAGAAAAAGTGGAGGTACCTAAATTATAATGGCTTTGTATTTTTTAAGGAACATTACTTACATATTGGAGAGGCAAGTGTGTAACTCTCTTGATAATTCTTTGCACTGGATGGGCATCAAGAGTCCAGATTGCTTAGCACATTCTCCAAAAGCTACCATAAAAAAATCTAACATTAGAATTCAGTGGATATTATTAAACAGATCAACAAAATCCCAAAGTGTCAAATGAAAGAAAAAATTTATGAAGCTTGTCAGAATACATCAAATAACTTACCAAAACTTCATCTGATTATTTAAAGAAATGATGTTTTGAACATTTTTATTTGAAAAGCCATAAGAAAAACTGTGTTAGAAAAAGTAGATTATTAGCAAGATGTTTGCATCAAATACTGACTAATATTTGCATAAGCATTTATACCTATCATGCCTGCTTTAATGGTAAATGAATTTATAAGAATATTTGTAGCCCTTGATAAATCTATTTTGAGATATTCTGAAAAGATAGATTGCTTTCTTCAAATGTGCAAATTGAAAGCCAAAATTAAAATATTTTTTATTAAATTAATCAGATGATAAAGATAATGCATTTTAGCCATATTTTATGCATTGATTTCTTTGTGCCACCACTCTGTTATAGAATTTTTTTTCCTCTTAGAAATGCAATAAAAAGCTGTCAATGCAATCTACTGATTTTGAATTTGGAAGAAGAGTTAAATTCATTATCAAAAAGTGTAGGTAAAATGTGTACTTTCTTCTCTGGCTTGTTAACAATTCTTGCAATCTGTTTCCTTTAATCAAAATGGCAGTTCACTATACTCCTCACCGATCTCATGATCACAGCAAATGCAACCAGAGGGAGGCCTCTTCTGCCAGGTACTCCTCCAAGTGGGAGCAATATAAACTTTGTCTTCAGATGAATCACCACTGGACGAATTATTGGGTTCTCCTGTGCTACTGGTATCAGAAGAATTGCCTAACTAACAGCTAACTTTCTGTTAAATCACCTCTATGTTCAGATAGAGAGTACAACCCCTGAAAGAGATGCAAGTCCTTCACATGACGGGAATTTGATCAATCTGTACAGACTGCGAACTGTTAATCTTAGTTATGCAGCCTGCCTTAAACTTGATTGTACACCTACCTTGCAGAATCTTAACCCAGACAATATCCCCCATCTTGTATGCTCCTCGAGTATTCCATGGTTTGGTTGGAGGCATCACATCAATGCCCCATACACAGATGTAATATTTATGTAATGCATCTGCCAGCACTGTAGAAAGTGAGAGATTGTCCTTAGGTGTGAAGTTATGCCAGTAAACTGCCTTTGGTATGGAGCACTGCTTTCTAGCTGCAATGATTTTAATGCTTTTGTGACTCCTTTCTACTCTACCATTCCCAGCTGGTGCATAAGCAGATCAGTATTGAAGCTGCACACCCTAGTCACTGAGGAAATTTCTGAAGTGCCTACAAGTGAAAGCTGTGTTGTTGTCAGTTAAGATTTCGGTTGGTGGACCCAACTCAAGAAAGATTGATATTAATTGGTTAGTGACACTAGTGGAGTCTTGTCAACAAAGCAGTTGCCATATTCCCAATCAAGATGGACCACAATCAATAAGGATTAGGAAGTGCCCACTGCTGTAGTGTGCAATATCAATTGCTAACCTGCTCCAGTTATTCACTCTCAGCTTTACTTTCTACCAATGTAATGGCACTGGGTCAATAAATTGGCAAGCTTTACAATTTTTGCTGACTGACTTTGCAACTGTTATTGATACTGAAGGGTCGACTGACTTGGCAAATAGTGTCCATTTCACCCCCCGGGTGCACACTTTGTCAGCGGATGTTAGCCACCTGACTCTCGCTTAACTGTTTTTTACAGTGGTTCACCCTAGTTGTACAGGTTTGGCTCCTTCTTTGTGCTGCTCCAACCACCTTTGGGGCACTCTGGTGAGGTGATCTGCTTAATTTTAGTGCAGATTTGACCAGCATCACATCCATTGTCAAGGCATACTTGTCAACCAGTGAGCAATTGCAGTCTTATCAACATCTCACTGGCTGCCCAAGTTTACATGTGCCTTCCCAGTCAGGGTGCCTGATATCCATCAATGAATGCACACAGAGTTGGTAACCAGGTGCAAGACTGTCATCTGCCATTGGAGGGTCAGATTGATGCCTTTTATCACTGCGTTGAGTTCAGCTAAATTAATATGCTTAGCATCTCCAGCCAGACACAACCAACAAGCATCCTCAACAATGCCCCCATTTACTTCCAATGATGTTCCCATGGCCAAAGAGCTGGTGCCCACCCATACCTTCATTTTCTGGACACTCACGCACCAGTCCCCAACAACGGGATCCATTTCACGTACCCTAGTTACTGTCTCAGTTAACATGCAATGGATGAACGTATACTCAACTGTGTTATTCCATCCCTTGGACATGGAACTTGCTAGTTGCTTGATATAGGTGATTGCTATTCTTAGTCAGTCACAGACAGGAAAGTGTCCCAGAAGTCATCCACAGAGAGAAAACACGCTTTGGTGAGTAATGACTTCGGGAAGGTCTGGGAATCAATTCCTCAGTACCATTCTCCCCCAAGACTTGCTTGGCTCCGACTTCCAGTTTCTCTGGGTCTTTGCATCTGAGTCCATAATTGGATAAATGGTCCTTCATTCGTGTCATTGAAATCAAGGCTTTGTTGAAAAAGATGTCATTTATGTAAGCTGATGTGGCGTCTTTGAATGATCATTCTGGGACATGAACAAGTAGATGATAGCTCTCATAATGAGAAGTGCTACATTTAAGCCAAATCCCAATTGAGTAAGACAATACCTCTTGCCCTTGCTCAGCACAGTTTGAATACCTTTTCGACATGTATCTATAGATAAGCTTTCCCTAAATCTAACAGGGACACATTCACTCCCTGTCACTGCCATTCCCTCAACTTCTGGGCACACACATCTGCATCAGTAGTGAATGCTTCCACAAAATTGTTCAATTCCCTGTAATCAAGCACTGGCCAAAACTTTTGTTTGTTTTCCTGAGCTGCCACCACCATCAACAGAATCATGCACAGTGTACTCCGGCACAGTTTTTCAGTCTTTCGTGTGTTTGACCACTGGCCCATTTCCATGAGGCAGTCAAAAACTTTCTTCTGATGGTCAAATTGCACACTAAAATCAGGTTCATCAATGAAAATGGCAGTGCACTGAGGTATATCATCTCCCTTGAGGGAGTGCACTTCTCCCAATTTAGTTATGCACATTCCTCCAAGCTCCCAGATCGCACTGATCCACAGAAGCAGATCAAAGCTTAGCAATGTTCCATCCACAACCAGGACTTCAATGTTCACAGGTCAAAACATGACCAACATCCAATTTGACTGTGTCATACCTACGGCACTTTAGCGATTTCCCATTGGCTGTCAATCCCATCACCAAAGGCTGCGTACGGATCTGCTCACTAGTGTCTGTGAGCAACCAGAATCTACAAGGGCTACGCACTTCTTTTCATCTGTTTATAGTCCTTAGCAAAGGGGTTGAGACCAGAGCACCTAAAACAAATTATGCCATCTTTGCACATGCCAGAAGGAGACATATTATCAAGTGTTCATTCAATGGATGCGGCAACTGATTCTTTAGATTTTTGGTCATCGGCCATAAAGCCTGGGTTAGAAGTTGCTCCAAGGTCATAGTCACTATTCTGGATGATGCTCTAAGAAGCCATCTAATGTCCTGTTGTAGTCCAGACACAAATGCGTAAACCATCCATCACCAACCAGCCAAGCCAAGTGCTGTAGTTCCAGCAAAATCTCATTGACAGTTTCCCCAGTACAAATTTACCTTGCAATGATCTGGTCAAATGCAATGAAAGAGTCCATTGTGTAAACAGTCATGAGGGCTTGCTTTATCTGCTCAGTGTCTGACCTCCACTTCTCACTTAGTGGCCAGAGTATACAGCAAGAGTCCCACCTCTCAAGCGTAGTGGCAGGACATGCTCAATCTTCTTCATGTGGCACAGTTCACATACCAACTCGACATTCTCAATTCAATTCAGGATTGGTAAATTGGGGACATTGCCACTAAATTCAGGGATTAATCAAATATCAAAGGCCTTTTCTGCCATCTCATAGAAAAGTTAATTGCCAAAATACCTTGTAGGAAAAAGTGTTCAAGATTGTACTTTCTACTCTGGCTTGTTAACAATTTCTGCAATCCGTCTCCTTTAGTTAATTACTCTGCAACATGTGTCAACTACTCAATACAGCAGTAATCGTCTGCCTATCGCCTCATACCCTTTTTTTATGTCCTCAATGACAGCCAAAATTTATATATGTGAAAAGATACTCTCAGTGAGAGAGTATCTGACTGTATGATCTATTTGTTTTAAATGTGTGATCCACAAAGCTGCCATTTTTCCTTTTCGGACAGTTTACATGCAAGACAAGTTTAAATCAGTTTTCACCCTGGAGGTAAGCCATTTTTTCTAGCTTTACATAGTTGAAAAAAATTAATACAAAAGTAGGCAAGAAATTATAAACAGAGACATTAAAAAAAAAGTAACTTCAACCAACCTACAACATGTTTATTACAGTTTTCCTTTTTTGCAATTTCTTTCATTTTTTGAGGAATCATGATTTCTCGCTCTACTTGACGCAGTGTACGATCATGAGGGTCACCTAGGAACACAAACAAACAGAAACAACGAATTTGAATATATCAATACTTGATGGTTGTTATATTGAAATAGGAATATAAATCATACAGATCAATGTGACATATTTATGGGTTTTACATGAAAACATGGGAGGTTTTGTGTGAAAGCTATAACAAATCTTGAAATATATAGATCATATTATATTCAATAATAGCAACAAATTTATTTTAATGAACTGAGATAATTTAACCTAAAAATGTAGGATATGTGCATAGGTACATTGTGTACTTGATTTAACCATTTCATAGCTTATTTCTTAGCACTGTGCTGCCTTCAGCACACACATTAAGCCATTGTAAAGCGAAATCATTTTTGCAAATGAAAATAAAATCAATCATCATTCCATGAATTATTTAGAATAGTATCCTTATCTTGGTTGTTTCTTATCACAGCTTTTCAGCTTTCTTCAAGTGTATGTTGCATTTAGCAATACTTAAATGTGAATCAGCACTTAGTTACCCCCTTAGGAGTTATAACCCATAAACCTGAGTTCCAAAGCCAGAAAAGTATTTGACCAGACTGAAAACTAACCTTACCCCCCCCCCACACACACACACAGAAGAAACATATATGAATTCTTGTAGAGGCAGAAAGCTTTACAAGGTATAATTTTTATTACTTTTTCTTTTCCTTCACATGCTTTTCAGAATTCTTTGTCCATTATCGTGACCATGTCTATAGGAAACTATAAACTCCCTTCTCTCTTTCCCTCAAATGATCTGCTACGCCTGATTTAACTGTCACATCTTCAATTTGCCTTGAGAAGAATGAAGTTTTGTTTTCAAATCTATATTTTTCTTATTGAACAATATATAAATTTATAAAAATACCAGACAACATAATAAGCGTAATGCAATAACTGATAAAATAAAAAATAAATATGAAACTATAATTTTGAATATGTGAAATAATAACAATGCTTCTTCACCTTAGAATTTTAGATAAAATTATGCCATATTGTTACAACATATACATACTTAAAAAAATAAAAAAAATAAAACGAGAAATTATTTTGATGATATCCTTTTTCAGATTGACCAAATGAATTATAAAATAATTAAGCCATAGATTATCATAGTAATATACTTAATACAAGATCTGATAATATTATAGTGGCTTCCATCTGAAATTTTCCACTTGCCAATTTTCTCTTATAAGCATTCAGGTACATTAACATCAGAATTAATTAATTTTTCAAAAATATAATAATTGATTTTGAAAAATGCTTTGGTAAGGTTTTTTTCATGAAAGAAAATTATTTTCCCTGTACACTTCTGATATTGCAATAAAATTATTAAACAATTCATTTGACCATTCCTACTTATAATCTATTTTGCTAAGTATTATCATATTTAAAACTTGGCAACTTTGATAGTTTTCAAGTAGTGGTAAAAAAGCAATAAATCTTACTAAAAAGTGCATGAAAATGAATGAACTTGTAGTGAGTCCCAATAAAATATATAAACAAAAATAAAGAAAATTAAAATTAAAATAAGACATTTCCATTTTCCTTTAAAACCTTTCTTTCTAGATTTCTCTTTCTATAATTCTCTCAACTAATGAGGAGGCAATCCTCAAAGAAAAATAGAAAGGAGAAAAGACTGGACCAGGCCAAAATATGCCAGAAGTTTGTAAGTTCAGAGCCTACTTATTGAAAATACCAAAAATCAGGGCGGTTCCATGCATAACTTCTGTTATAAAAAAGAAAAAAGAAAGGAACACTGGGAAATAAAATAATTTTGGCTCAATCAAAAAAAATTGACAAAAAGAAATTTTTGGTGTTAGCCAAAACCAATGTTCCTGCTAGAGTCATGGTTTGACTTCAAAACATCACTACCAGGCATTTCTCTAGACTGCTACCAATATCCACCGTATAAATGAACATTTTGCTACACTGAATACCTCAGGAGTCACTTATCATTCTAAAGAAAATAAAAATATATTATTTATTTTATACCCTTGAGTTAGTTCGTTTTATGTTGTATATTTCCAAAACATCACCAAGAATATCAACACCACAATATCCAAACTGGTGATCTCCCGATGTGAACACACAATACCAAAATCTCATTCAAAATGCATAAAACTACTGATTTTTGTTTTCTGTTCCAATTAAAATTTACTTGCACTTTATAAATCCAGATTGCCTAAATTTTTAAAAAATGAATAGAGCTTGTAGCTGTGTTTTTTTTTCTTTATGTTCTTTATTTAATTCTTATTACAAAAATCTTGTGAATGCTGCAATTTACAGATTGTTATGTTTGATTATGAGAACTTGTTAGTGCTGACTTGTAAAATTCTCAACACCCAATAGTATTTTGAGATATAAACAATTATGATAGAAAAGATATCTGTGTATTGATATATTATTTAAACTTATTTCCATCAACAATTTTTAAATTTATGTAATTTTTTAAGAAGTTTTATTCAGTAATCGATATTATTTATTGATTGAAAAATATACTTCAAAATTTTAAATCATAAAAATAAATTTGGAAGCATTTTTTAATTCTTAAAATATATTAAAAAAAAATTAAATATATCTTAAAAATGCTTCTAAATTATTATTTTCATATCCAAAGGATTCATAGTGAAAATGAGAGTTGCTCAAGAAATTACGCCCGATGTAAAGGGAGAATCAGTGTTTGTTAGGTAAAAATCATTTGAAACGCTGAAATCAAATATATTTTTTTCATTGATGTTTACTGAGTACAAGGCCAAAGAACCAGTCATGGTAGAAAGATACAGAGTAAGAGGCACCACTCCAAGTGATAATGCCACCAAGACACAAGTGAAAGAGAAAGAAAAGACTTTTTAGAAGGAACCGGAAATCTAATCTTAAACAGGAAACAAAGGATAAATGAAATCTAAGATCTGCCAAGTCTGTTGTTAGAACTCCTAAGTTCTTTGCTTCCAAAAAGGTACGAGAGTATACCAAAAATATACTGAACTGCTCAATTTCCCAAAATAAATCTAACCAAATGATCAAACATCAGACAGTTTTTAAAGTTGTTTCTTCTTCTCAGGCTAAGGACAAGGTATTATTCCCTGATGTTTTCAATAAGGCACAACAGGGAGCCCCCCCCCCCACACACACACACACACATATATGTGTATTGGACCCCACATAAAACCAATCTTGTGTCCATCACATTTGCGGTTACCCTAGTCCCGACAAGCAAATACTGGCTACTGTGCCCTCTCCCCCCCGCTAGGGGAGGGGGGGGCGATATAATATGGCCTGTGTGCCTTATCACAAGAGGACCACTAACATTTTATAAATTAAAGATGTGAAATCTGACAGGTGAAACAAAAATGGACAACAGAATGACGATATTTAAAAAATTATGCAAAAACTTATTTACATCACATACAAAAGTATGTGTTTGGTTTAAAAGGAACATGAGAAAACAATGAATCAAGCAATGGAGGCAGAATTAAGTAAATTGAAGAATACTGACCGGCTAGAAGATCTAGATACTATAACTGTGACTAAATGATAAAAGTAGAGTCCATGTAAAATGTTAAATTGGCATGTAAGTCCACAGTTCAAATGTCCGGAAAGTGTTGAAAAGCTGCTGGTGAAGTCCAATGATGAACCTTCCACAGTATTTTAACCAAAGTGTACAGAATAGATTATTTGAAGTCTGGACAATATAGCCAAGGAGAAGAAAGTTCCATTTAAATGTCAGGTGCTGGTTAAGTCCAAAGCCGGAAGCAAGGGCTTAATGTACCTGGAAGTTTAGGGCTGTTGTAAACAGGTCCATTAATGCCAATGAACCAGGTGAGTTAGGTTGAAGTAAGGGCCAGAAGTAATGAAGGCCAAGTATACCGGAAGATAAGGGTTCATGGTAGCTGGAAGTAAGGTTTTGTGGTAGCCGAAAGTAGTTTAGTTCAGAATTGCCGAAAGTAAGGATCTGTGGTAGCCAGAAATAATAAAGGCTAGGAATGCCAGAAGATAAGGCTCCAGAAGATAAGAGTCTGTGGTAGCTGGAAATAATTAAGGCTAAGAATGCCAGAAGATAAAGGTCCGTGGGATAGCCAGAAATAATAAAGGGTAAGAGTGCCGGAATTAAGAATCGATAGGAAAGCCCAAGAAGCATCCAGTTGGCAGACAAAAATAAATAGGCACGTAACTCAATACATAACCTGTCCAGGCACCCTGTCACAATGGCCAGAGGCCTGTGTTTCTCCTCCTCTTCATCCTCTGTCAGTTCGGCAAAAAGTCATCGGGTTAGATGATAAAGGAACATAAACATTAATTGGTCCTGTATATCTACTTAATTTTTAAAGAAAATAAATTCAAAGTTGCTAATGTGGAATCTTCCACATCAGCCAGTTTACCCTCTGATAGGAAATGCACTCTTCTTGTTACATTTTACCAACATCATACTTACAAAATATCAACAGGTATTCATTGGTTAGTCAGTGTTAATCTAGCTTGCTGATTGGTCAGTATCGACCAATCAGATCGCTCCCACGCGCAAGATCAATTTAGGCGCCAACTCAATTCGGAGCCTGCCACATGGGAGAACATGGTATAAAAACCCAACACGTGTGATTCTTTCAGAAGAGCATTCTCTTTCTCTCTCTCTGTTTTGACGCGGACTCTCGAACCTAACTTCTCTACATCACAACACCACTGCCAAAATATGACTCTTAAAGAACTCCCGTCTTGACTAATGCAGTCAGACGTAAAAGAACTTTACAACAATTAATGCAAGTATAATTCCAGCATCTTTTATCCAACTTGCACAATACACAATTTCAAAACATACTCAATCTTCTAAACTGCATTTTAATAATCAACTTTTGTTATGAGTCTAGGTACAAATATTACCTAATCAAAGGGACGCAACTCAGTCTCACTTATCAGTTCACATGTATGTACATCAATACTTAATAAATTCAATTGTTATGTTTTTAACTATGTTCCTTTTTGTATTTTACCATTGCTATTTCACGTCAAATATAATTTGCTTTGTTCCACCACATTGGATAGCGACCTCCAGCATAATGTCATAATCATTTCTACACCTTTCCTAAACAAAAATAAAAATAATTGTGGCCAACAGCCCTTCAACACGCAACAAACATGGCTAAACCATCAAACTCCATCATACACATGGCCCGTTTCCTTACACTACAAAGTATAAAAATGTTCACAAAGAGTATTCAGACTAAGTTTGTAATACTGAAACAACAAAAAAGACATTAGGTTTTAAAAATCTAAATGAACTTGTTATAATAAATTGAAGGGAGTGTCGCAACGCAATGAAGAAAAGGTCACGAAAACATATAACGTCTGCCCTTGATCACGTGAACGGAGTAGCAAATGGGCTACGATACTACTGTACATATGTAAAGTTGTTAATTTTTATTTGAATTTAGTTTATTGGGATTGATTTTAATTTCAATGATGTTGCATATAACCAATTCGACACATTTTCGCATTTATTGCCTATTAAAACCCTATATTTATTGTTACCTATAACGTCTACGTTGTTCATTAAGTGATTGTTAATGTTATGTAGTAATTTCTACACATATTTCACTCAAATAAACATTGGTACTCTCCTATTATGCTACGCTATTATTATTAGTACTACAATTCAAAACATGAGGTTTAGAGAGGCATTATCATGAAATGGTTACCCTCAATTGAATTGATTCTCAACTAAAAAAACATAACTCATCAAAAAATAACTTTTTGTGCATGCTAAAATATATTAAAAATATATTTGTTTCAATATGTAATTCCAATGTTTTTCAACATTTAATAATCGATTTTCTTCATAATTAGAAAGCTGTTGAGGTGTTGTTTTGATCGATAAGAGGGGGAATAATTAATGCAGAGTTTTTATTATTATTCACAAACACAATGAAAATAATAAATTGTAGTAAAAATAATTAATATATTTCAATTTTAAACTCACCCAGCCCATGAGGTCCTCCTCCTATGTTGGTGCGTAAAACACCGTAATGATGAGCCGCCATAATAGTTGTTGCTGATGTTCAGCATAAAAATGGAAATGACTTAGTTAAAAACAGAAAAATATTTAAATACAAATTAAACTCATTAATATATATATCTACAAATGTTAATAATTTTATTAGTTTAACTCACTTACGTTTTGGGGACCAAAACAGTAAGGAAGGATTATTGACAAAAAATATTACATTTACTTTCTTTTTAACTTTCTTACCGGTGATAGGATAAAATATTCACTATAAAATATCTTCCTTATGACTATTTTATGAGAACAAAATGTAAATAGGATAGCTGGTAAATTATTTATTTATATTTATACCGGAAAAATTGAAGGTAACAATTTCTAAGGCAAATAATCAAAAATTAAAATGTATCTTAATTTTTATATAAGAGCAGAAATATTTATCAGTTATTTTATGAGTCCTTTTTTCGGTAAATTTGCTTTTTAACACCCGGGCTCTTAAAATTTTCACAAATCGTTATAATTCTGTGTAAATGTATATGCTGAACTCGAATTAACAATTAAATTATGAAGAAACCTACAGTTTTGGAGTTATCGACAAGAAAAAATCGGACTTCTTGTTGGTAATTCGTCCCCCATTACTGCCATCAGGATCTCTGATTCAGTGCGTAATACTTCCGCTGGCGGAAACAAAATTTTGGCCTATTTACTTCTTTTACAGACTTTCCTTGCAGAAAATCACTACGCACTACCGTAAAGAAATGTAATTTTTTTTTTTTTTTAGGGTTAGGGGTTGTGTTTGGCTTCTTTCTGTGTAGAAATGGGGACAAATTAAAAAGAAAAATTAACAATACAATAAACCGGGTTAACTTTAGGGTTAGGTGTTAAGTTTAAGGGTGGGGTTTTCTTTCTGTGTAAAAAAGGGGACAAATTAAAAAAAATTAAATAATACAATCAAGCCTTCTACTTTACCAAGTTTGTGCATTAATGTTTGTTTTATTTTCAATTTTAAAATATAAAAAATGCTTTATTTTTATTATTTAATTTGTTCTTTTAATTTGTCATTGCTATTCTACATGGAAAAAAGGTTTTATTGTATTATTTAATTTGTTTTTGTTTAAAGTTTTCTGTTATAGATAAGACTACACTTATCAAAAAGAAAAAAAAATTACGATAATGCGTAGCGATTTCAAAAGGAGATATAACTGTAAAAGAAGTAAATAGGCCAAAATTTTGAAGTACTACGCACTGAATCAGAGATCCTGAAGGCAGTAATGGGGGACGAATTATCGTGTAGAGGTGTAGTATGTTGGCTAGGGTCACCATGATATAATCAATATCAAAGAAGGCTGTGTTCTTGTAAAACAACACCCTACATTAATTTATGAACAACAATACACGAGAGAAAAATAATCAAGCTCAGTGAACATTAATAATATTGTATTAACAATGGTATACAAATTTCAACAATAAGTATAAAGAAAGTTGCTTCCCTTTTTCCATTAATAAAAAGGGTAATTTTAGCTAATAAATGTTGAATACAAAATTGAATGTAATTTAACTACAAAATTCAATTGAAGTCTTAGCTAAATAAAGAATAGTTCCACAGTGTTTTATCAGTGTAGAAAAATGTAATGTTCATGAGTGATATCAACAAGATTTAGTATGATTACTTGAATTAGTAATAACTAAGAATTAAAATGTCAATATAGCGCCGTGCCTTATTTTCCAAGAATTGAACTGCTACTGCCGCTGGCAAACAGCGAGAGTCTTTATATAACAAGTTTTAGGCTCCGGATGGCTTTGCCTCAAAAGTATAGAAAAGATAATAAAATACGTGATTGGTCAGGAAATGGACCCATCCGTGATTTTAGAGAAAAATTTGAATTACCTGCGATGGTTAAATTGTCCTATAAGTATCATGTATTTATTAACCAATGATATTAAAGAAAGCGGAGGTGTGGCACATGTAAGTGATTCCCACATTACCCCGTCCAGATTGAAAAGTCAGGGAAGAAAGAGTTTTCAATATGTAATAAAAGTTCTAAACTTCTTAGGCCAGTGGACGGTACGTCCGCTAGCAGTCCTAGTAGGTGCTGGTGACGAAAGCTGAGGGCTGTCTAGAGAAGGGCTTATAGGTTGATTGGTTGATCCATCGCGTTCAATACATGCAGGTTTTAAGCGATCGATGGAGAAAGTCGATCGGCCCTGGTTAGTCTGTAGAGTATAATATTTATCGGTCCGAGCAAGGACACGAAATGGACCCGCATAATGTGGTGTCAGTGGCTTTCTAACAGAATCCTGTCGCACAAAAACGTACTCGCATTCCAGTAAGGAAGGAGGCACATAAACGTCACGTGAAGTGTAACGGGTTGGAGTAAAGGCAAGAGAAGACATTTTTTTCCGAAAATAGGTGATGAAACTGGATGAAGGTTCTTGTGTAGATGCTACGGAAAAATACTGACCTGGTAGTACCAGCTGTTGTCCGAAAACTAGATCAGCAGGTGAGCATTTTAAATCTTCTTTAACCTGTGTGCGAAGCGAAAGTAAGACAAAAGGTAGGTTGTCTATCCAAGAGGATTGGTTAGTAGCGCCAATGCTGGTCAAAGCAGCTTTAAGTTGGCGGTGGAACCGCTCAACTAGGCCATTGGAACACGGGTGGTAAGCAGTTGTTGATATATGGCGAGCTCCAAGTAAATTAGTAAATTCAGTGAACAACTGAGATTGGAATTGCGGTCCTCGATCAGTGGTAATGATCGAGGGGCATCCGTAAATAGAAATCCAGTGTTGAAATATGGCGCGAGCCACGGATTCAGCGGTAGTGCTGTTGAGTGGGACGGCAACCGGCCATCTCGTAAATCTATTGTCAAAATGTATTGACATCCCCGAATCTCCGATAAGGGACCCACTAGGTCCGCGTGTAAATGTCGGAAACGACCATCAGGGGCAGCAAAACGACCGGCTGGTGACTTAGTATGTCTGTGGATTTTATTTTGTTGACAAACAACACAAGATTGAGTATAGCATCTTAGGCCAGACGAAACGGTCTGCAATTAACCGAAGTGTAGCTTTACGACCAGGGTGGGACAACGAATGAAAATGGTCGAATATTAGTCGCCGCATGTTGGTTGGGACTATGGGACGAGGATTACGTAGACTAGTATCGCATGCGATAAGCTTATTAGAAAAGGGTAAGGAATGATGCTCAATATGTAGTGACGAATCTCGAAGTGAGTCGAGCAAAGTTATCTCCCGTACTTGTTCATCCGCGATATTTTCCATGTCCAAAGTATTTTGCAGGCTTCCACACAAGGATGCTCTGGAAAGTGTATCGGCAGCAATGTTATCCTTTCCTTTAATGTGACGTATATCAGATGTAAACTGAGATATGTAATCAAGATATCTGTAGTCTCGAGGATTGTACTTGTCTGATTTAGTTGAAAGGGCAAAAGTGAGGGGCTTGTGATCGGTGTATATCACAAAGTGTCTACCCTCTAAAAGGTGTTTAAAATACTTAATTGATAAGTATATGGCTAAAAGTTCCCTGGAAAAGGTACTATACTTCTTCTGTGTGGACGTCAACTTAACGGAGAAGAAGGAAATTGGCAAAGACCCAGCGTTAACATGTTGGTGTAAAACTGCGCCTATGGCGTCGGAAGATACTTCAGTTGTTAATGATAACTGAGTGGTAACACTGTCGTTGAGGCATGAAAGTTTCGTAAAGTTGACTAATGCTTTACGAGAGTCGTCAAAAGCTTGCGTTGTCTCGTTGTTCCAACAAATAGGGGAATTCTTACGGTCTTGTCCGCGAAGGATGTTCGTTAGGGGTGCAAGAATTTGTGAACAACGTGGGATAAATTGACGATAATAATTGATTAAGCCAATGTATCTGCGAAGCTGTCTAAGCGTGGAGGGCTTCGGAAATTCCTGAATAGCACGTATCCTTTCAGGCAGGGGAGTAACACCTGTATCATCAATAACGAAACCGAGAAAGTGGAGTTGCGAAACGGCAAACTCGCACTTCTCTGGGTTGATTTTTAAACCAAAGTTCTGAAGACGATTAAAAACTTGCTGAATATGTTCGCGATGCTCTTGTAAATTAGGGCTAGCTATTAGAAGATCGTCGATGTATGCGAAAGTGAAAGATAGTCCACGGAGTACCTCATCAATAAGGCGTTGGAATGATTGAGCTGCGTTGCGCAGTCCAAAAGGCATACGCAGAAATTCAAATAAACCAAATGGAGTGGTTATCGCAGTTTTGGGAATATCTTCGTCAGCTACTGGGATCTGATGAAAAGCTTTGCGCAAATCCAGTTTAGTGAAGACGGTTGCTCCCTGTAAGGTAACAGCAAAGTCAGTCAAATTGGGAACTGGGTATTTATCGGGTACTGTTTGTGCATTAAGTCGTCTGTAGTCTCCACATGACCTCCAGGCACCCTGCTGAGCCTTAGTGACCATGTGAAGCGGTGAGGCATATGGACTTGCGGAGGGGCGAATAATTCCGAGGTCGAGCATGTGTTGAAACTCGGCCCGGGCAACCTTGTATTTATCCGGCGCAAGACGGCGAGGTTTAGAGTAGCCAGGCTGTTCAGTAGTTCGAATCCTGTGTACAGTGCTGTGCTTGACAGGTTCTGTATAAGTAAAAGGTTGTATCAACGAGGGAAATTTATCCAAAATATCTTGAATTGGATTATTACGCGGCACAGCGATGCGTAATTCTGTAGACGTTAGCTGTGATACCATCCCGCGGTTAGATAGCTTCGTGGTGGAGTCAGATAACTGACGCTGTGAAAGGTCCACGATGAGTTGATAATGTGCCAGAAAGTCGGCGCCTAATATGGGGAATTTCACGTCTGCAACGGTGAATATCCACTGGTATGTCCTTCTAAGTCCAATATCCAACGTTAATGATTGTTCACCATAAGTCTTAATGTTCGTGCCATTAGCGGCGCGTAAGGTGACCGCAGAGTTAGTTTTAGTAAAGTTGGGTGATGGTGGAACAACACTAAGCTGTGCTCCCGTATCTATCAGGAATGACATGTTAGAATTCCTGTCCTTTATATAGAAGAGACGGTTAGTAATATGCGTCCCAACAGCAGATGCCGCCTTCAAGTGCTGCCGGGATTGGCGTTTCCCGCCTTCCGTAATGCCTTGGGTGAAGGTTGGCACTTGAAGGTACAAGGTTTAATGCACCTGTGAGCTTTATCACCATAGTTACGATGGTACCAGCATAGCATGGGCCGGCGAGCGCGAGTAGCAGAATGAGAGCGTCGCCGTGCCTTGTATGAGTTTGTATCCTCTGTTCTGGTAAGATGCTGCACCTGGGTGGAAAGCATCTCGAGTTGCTGTTTTAGCTGTTCTATTACATCCATCATAGCAGCGTCAGTGGGTACAGGGGAGTCCACGCTGCCGATGTTGGGTACGTCATTAATTTTATCAGCGATTTCAGCAATTCTCGAAAGATCTAAGTCATCGGGAAGCGTAGCCAGAATCTGTGAAGTATATGGCGGTAGCTTGTCCAGCCAAAGTTTGCGGAATAGTGATTCCGACATCGAGTTCTTCCCTAGTAAATTTTTCATCCGTCGAAGTAATTGTGACGGGCGGCTGTCTCCGAGCTGTATAGTATTAAATAGATCGTGCAACCTACGCTCATGTGATTTCCCAGTACGGTAGATGATGGCTTCCTTTAGTATATCAAAGGGGTTATGAGCAGGAACGGCTTCTAAAAGATCTAGCCCGTCAGCAGCGATCTCTGGTGGCAGCTTCTCGACTATATACGCGTAACGCGCAGTCTGAGAGTGAATATGCTTTGCATGGAATATGGCTTCAGTCTGTGCGAACCATACGTTTACGTTAGTTATGTCGAAAGTTGGGATGGTCAGCACAACGGCTGTCTCTTGTGCAGACTGTTCGGCCATTATGTATAAGCACGTGGTGTGATTTGGCGCAAAGTAATATCTCTCGGTAAACTGGATCGGTGAGTCGTCCAAATATGGTTGGTACAAGATTCCGAAAAGTCGTAGTTACCAATGCTGATAAAATACCAAATGTAGTTCCTACGTCAGGTTATGAAATGTAGTAGGTACGTCGGTATCAATTGTTGTTCGCACGTCGGGTTTACCAATTGTAGATGTTATGACGAACGTCGGGGTCATCAGTTGTAGGGGTGTAGTATGTTGGCTAGGGTCACCATGATATAATCAATATCAAAGAAGGCTGTGTTCTTGTAAAACAACACCCTACATTAATTTATGAACAACAATACACGAGAGAAAAATAATCAAGCTCAGTGAACATTAATAATATTGTATTAACAATGGTATACAAATTTCAACAATAAGTATAAAGAAAGTTGCTTCCCGTTTTCCATTAATAGAAAGGGTAATTTTAGCTAATAAATGTTGTATACAAAATTGAATGTAATTTAACTACAAAGTTCAATTGAAGTCTTAGCTAAATAAAGAATAGTTCCACAGTGTTTTATCAGTGTAGAAAAATGTAATGTTCATGAGTGATATCAACAAGATTTAGTATGATTACTTGAATTAGTAATAATTAAGAATTAAAATGTCAATATAGCGCCGTGCCTTATCTTCCAAGAATTGAACTGCTACTGCTACTGGCAAACAGCGAGAGTCTTTATATAACAAATTTTAGGATCCGGATGGCTTGGCGCCAAAAATATAGAAAAGATAATAAAATACGCGATTGGTCATGAAATGGACCAATCCGTGATTTTAGAGAAAAATTTGAATTACCTGCGATGGTTAAATTGTCCTATAATAAGTATCATGTATTTATTAACCAATGATATTAAAGAAAGCGGAGGTGTGGCACATGTAAGTGATTCCCACAATCAACAAGGTCCGATTTTTTCTTGTCGATAACTCCAAAATAGTAGTGTAAATGCTGGTTGTGTTGAAAAGGTTGATGTGGCTGCGTGTTGAATAGCATTTAACAATTATACATTTTTGTATCAAGGAAAAACAATGGAAAACCGATTTTTGTTTCAACGATAAAATATATATTAAAATCAACAAATACAAAACATTTTTGTAATGTGTGAAACAATAAGATAGGAGAAGTTGTTTCCTTTATTCTGTTAGCTGAAAGATTAAATGTAAATAAACAAGTTTTTTGATTGAATGTTCAAAGTTCTGTATTATATTGTTGGGGATGTGCGGTATGAACTAGGATTTTGCTTGAGTGTTAGAATTTATCAGAAGGATTTTTTTATCAGGTTGCGTGATCTGTTCATGCATCCACAACAATAAATATTTTACAATATAAAATAAGACAAAAACATGAATGCAATTCAAACAAACAAATGCATTTATGTACAATTTAAAGATTATTTACAAAATGTTGCTTCAAGGTATTTTATGTCTTGTGTTGGTTAGTGGACGAAGGTTTGCTTATTTTCTTGTGTGTTGGTATGTTTGCATTACAGTCCACAAGGAATTTGAATTAATGTTTAAACAACGTTTTTTTTATGTTCGTATCGTTTTGTACTGTTTAGAATGAAGTTAGCAAAAGTAGTCTACCTTTAACTGTAGATATGTGTTATGTTCGATAATAGTTTTTTACTTAAGTTATAGTGAGTGTTAAATAATCACTTTAGATAAGTAAAGTTTCGTAAGTTGAAATTCGTTGTAATCACAGAGTAATCTTCGAGTCGAGTTTGTGAGTGAGTCAGTTGTGTTCTTTTCGCGCGGGAAAATTACAATCGTGGGTTGCGTGGATTCGATCAGCGTTTCTCTGTGTTTACTGGACTGACTAACTTGGTCAGCTGAAAATCTTCCTTATATAAGGATTTAGGTGTGAAAATCGGCTCAAGTTGGTTTTGGCGCAATTTAACTTCTCCACGTGAAGTTTCTGAATGGGTATTAATATGTTATGTAAGTGCGAAATTTCGCTGGCCAATAAACATGTCCGCTTGACTTCGTGCGGGTCGACTGTTTTGACGGAGAAATGTCCGTAACGGACGTTTGTGTTCTCGGTTCCTCTGGTGCTTTCGAATTTGTCGGTGCTGGAGTGACGCCATCGCTCTGTAAGTATGCCGGTTTAAATCTGTCAATACTGACAGTATTTTGCTTGCCAGCAATATCGATTACAAAATACTTGGGCGATCTGGAGATCACTAAGTGAGGACCGGTATATTTTGGCGTCAGTGGTTTTCGCACTGCGTCACGACGCAAGAAAACATAGTCTGTAGAATGCAAGTCCGCCGGTATATAATACGGTTTCTTGTATGCCCTCGTGGGCGTATAAATAATTTCCGTCATTTTTCTTTTCAAATCAGACACAAAATAACTAGAAGGGGCAGATATGTAACGTTATGAAAGATTTTTCCTGGAAGAGTTGATGGTTTTCCGGACACTAATTCTGCGCTAGTGCATTTCAAATCTAGCTTGACTGTGTTTCTCAGCGCAAGCATCACAAATGGTAGCTTGTCTACCCAGGTACGACCACAGGTAGACGCTGTTAATGCGCACTTGAGCTGTCGATGGAATCGCTCTACCAATCCGTTACTGCAGGGATGATATGCCGTGGTAGAAATGTGTTTTATACCAAGCAAGTTGACAAATTCGGTAAATAACGTAGACTGAAAATGTGGGCCTCTGTCGGTCGTAATAACCGCAGGGCACCCGAAAATAGAGATCCAATTATTGAAGATGGCACTGGCTACAACTTCTGCTGTTGTCGTTAATAGTGGTACAGCCACAGGCCATCGCGTGAAGCGATCTACAATAGTCAAAATGTATTCGCATCCATTAACTTGGTCAAGAGGACCCGCCAGGTCGACGTGAATATGTGTGAAACGACCGTCAGGGGCCGTAAAGGTTGATGGTGGTGCTCTTTTGTGTCGACTTATTTTTGTTGCCTGGTAACGCTGGCACGTGCGGGACCACTGTTTCACGTCGGTAGCCATACCGGGCCAGACGAATCGGTCAGATATGGTCCGCAGAGTAGCCTTCGCGCCTGGGTGAGCTGGCGAATGGAAATGGTTAAAAATTGTTCTCCTCATCGACGGAGGTAGGTAAGGGCGAGGATTGCCTGTTGTGACGTCACAATAAACGAGCTTGTTGGTGAACGGAAGTGGACGTTTTTCCAGCTTTAAAGAAGTATCTGATTGAACTGAAGTAAATGTCACGTCAACTAACTGTTCTTCAGCTAACATGTCAAAATCGAGTGAAGGTGATTGTATCGCATCGAGTGTAGGTCTGAACAGTGCGTCGGCGACAGTGTTGTTCTGTCCTTTTAAGAATCGAATGTCCGACGTGAATTGACTGATGTAGTCAAGGTAACGGATGTCTCGAGTTTGTCAGATTTCGCGTGTAATGCGTAAGTCAACGGCTTGTGATCGGTAAAAATAGTAAAGTCCCGACCTTCTAGGATGTGTCTATAATGTCGTATCGCCAGGTAAACGGCAAGTAATTCCCTAGAAAAGGTACTGTACTTCTGAGCAGAGTTCAATTTAAGTGAGAAAAACGATAAAGGTGTCTCGATGCCATTTGTAATTTGGTGTAACACTGCACCAATTGTATCGGCTGATGCATCCGTAGTTAGGGTGAGTTTAGTATCCTCTGATGAGGTGATAAATGTCAACTTAGCACAGTTCTGAAGTGCATCTTTCGCTTTTTGAAAAGAATTAAGTTCGTCTCGGGATAGAGATATCTGCGAATTTTTCTTTTTATGCTGGGATAGAATATTTGTTAGTCGTAATAGTATCGTCGCGCAATTTGGGATAAACTGTCGGTAATAGTTTATCATTCCCAAGAATCTTCGTAATTGTTTTAGCGTTGAAGGTGGAGGATAATTCGCTATCGCAGTAATTTTCTGATCAAGTGGAGTCAGTCCATGTTGCTCTAAAACATGTCCAAGGAAAGTTAAACTCGGGACTGCGAAAACACATTTATCAATGTTAATTTTTAATCTGTAATGCTGTAACCTTCGGAAAATCGCATGTAAATGTTCACGATGTTCTTCGTGTGTTTTACTTGCTATCAGCACGTCGTCAATATACGCATACGCATAGGGCATTCCACGTAGAACTTCGTCGATCAGTCTTTGAAAGGACTGCGCTGCGTTATGCAGACCAAAGGGCATTCTTGTGAACTCGAAGAGACCAAAAGGTGTCGTAATGGCTGTTTTTGGTATGTCAGCTTCCTCAATAGGGATTTGGTAATATGCTTTTTTTAAATCAAGTTTACTGAATACCTTAGCGCCTTCCAACGAAATGGCGAAATCCTTAATATGCGGGATTGGGTACTTGCCCGGGACGGTCTGTGCATTTAACAATCTATAATCTCCACACGGACGCCAACTGGCTGAGTCGGTTTTAGATACCATGCGTAGGGGACTGGCATAAGGACTAGCTGAAGGTAGAATTACTCCCAATTTGAGCATGTTGTCAAATTCATCACGAGCTATTCGTAGTTTGCTCGGATGGAGTCGGCGAGGTTGAGAATGGACTGGAGGTCCTGTTGTTTTAATAGCATGAGTAGCATGGTGCTTCACAGGTTCGGTATGGGTTGACGGTGAAAGCAGTGATTGGTACTGATGTATTATCTCTTCGTAGCCATTGGCTATAGGTATAACAGTAGTCAGACCGATTGTTGAATATTTAGAAATAAAACCGCAACGTTGTAAGTTAGTGTTAGTGTCGGTTAAGGTTCGTGACGCTAATTCGACAGACAGTTTATAGTGAGTTAAAAAATCTGCTACTATGATCGGCATTGCGACGTCTGCGACAGGTGAAATCACGTCTAAGGCCAATGTCCAGCGTTAATGTTCGCTCACCATAAGTGGTGATTGGAGTGCCATTAGCCGCTTTGCAGTTTAAAAGACGTATGTTTGACCAGAGCTTGTTTATTACAATGTTTCGGGGACAGAACACTTATTTGTGCACCCGTGTCGATCAGGAAATCCAAACTGCTTTTTCTATCGTGGATATAGAAGAGACGATTCGTTTTAAAATATCTGGCATCCAGCGTCTCTACTGGGTGCCAGCGACTCCGTTTCCCGACTGTTTGTTCAAAGGCACCTTTCCGTATGAACATGGTGGTCGGCATTTATTCGCGCGCACGCCAAAATTTTCATGATACCAGCAATTAGCATGTTGGTAGTAATTACGGCAGTGTCGGTAATCATGGCGAGATGTCGATCGTGAACCACGGTGTCTGTGTCGAGCAAAATTATTGCTCCGACTTTCATGTGGTTTCTTTTGTATATCTTGAAGTTGTAAAGACATTTTTTTGAGCTCCAGTGACAATTTTTGTATTTGTTGATTGACGTCTGGCACAAGGCCATCTATGGTATCCGTTGAGGAAATTTGTCGTACTGGGGCGGTATATGAAAACATTTTTGTTATGTTTGTGTCTGTCTTCTATGTTCTGTCAATTGGTAAATCATTTTAAGAAAATTTCTCATTACATTAAACAATATTTTAATTTCCAGAACTTATTCAACAAAAAAATGTTACATTAAAGCATGATAATATGAAAAGGAGAGACTCACAGTGAAGATGATGGTGTTTAACAATGATAAAAGATAAAATAGATAAATGTAAAAGTAAAGTGTTATGAAGTTGATATACGCACAATTGTAGTCGTCACAAGTGATTCTCTCGCTTTCTCTCAGTCTATCTCGAGTTCTGCCTATATAGTGGTATGGTTATGCTAATTAGTAGTGTTGGAATTTAATTTGAGAAAAATGTTTTACATATTTGCACAGTGCAAGGATTTATATGACAGAAGTTTTGAGAACATCATTAAGATCGATAATATAGTACTCATCAAAAATCCTACCAAATCCAGAGCTTAATGGTCTTTAGGTAGAATTCAAAGGCTGATTACGGGTGATGATAAGACCATTCAGTCTGTTGAGATTAAAAAAGGGGATGGAAATGTGAACGTCCATTCACTCAAGCATTTATACCCGTTAGAGTTATCTATCACCCGTTAGAGTTATCTATCACTCATAGCCATAATCCAAAAGCTCCTCCTAAGGATATGGACAGTCTCCTCTCCGGACACTTCTGGCGTTACCCCAACTGATCAAAACCCTTCTCATGCCAAGCGGATTATGTGTTTCAAATAGACCCAAAAGATTATCGTAAGAAAAAACAAAGGGATCTAATCCTAATGATCCTTATATGTGGTACTAAGTACTAAATTGTGTCCTGGGCACGATGTTAAACTGTAACCAATTTGCGTCCTGGGCACGAAGTGATACTGTAACCAAATTGCGTCCTAGGCACGACGTTAAACTGTGACCAAATTGCGTCCTGGACACGACGTTAAAGTGTGACCACATTGCGTCCTGGGCTTGACGTTAAACTGTAAACAAACTGCATCATGGGCATGAGGCTGAACTGCATTAGTGGCCTGAGTATGACATCTAACTACTCTGGTAAGTAACATAAACATCGATTTACTAGACATCATTTTGGGGATTTGTACTCTGGGGCCTCCGAAATCAGAGAATTTGGGGCTGGTTGTAGCATTGACTTGTGGAATCGTCCACAACAACCAACTCTACCCTTTTAGGAAATGCACCCTTCCTACTTGAGGTAAATAACATCTACTTACATACAAAAATATCAACGAGAATTCATTGGTCGATCACCTTAAATCCAGCTTGCTGATTGGTCAGTTTCGACCAATCAGATCGCCCCCACGCGCAAAATTTAGGCGCCAAGTCAATTTTGAGCCTATCACGTGGTACAGCGAAGATATATAAACCCAACACGTGTGACCCTCAAGCGAACTCTCGTACACACTCACTCACTCTACTCGACTTGCTAACGTCACTCGAACATCTCAATACAGCCAAGATGTGACTCTCAAGGTACATCCGTCTCGACAGATCCAGTCAGACGTTAAATGAACTATACTTTATTCATGCAAGTATTATCTTTGAACTCTATCTAACTTGTTCATACTTTCCAAACATGTTACACTATTGTCGCAGTTAGCTCCTCCTCAGTTTCCTTAATCCTTCAACAGGGGTCTCTCTCCCCTGACTATAAATACTGGCTGACCATTCTCTCTCTCTCTCTCTCTCTCTCTCTCTCTCTCTCTCTCTCTCTCTCTCTCTTTCGACCCAGGCCTTGGGCCGCAACCTCGCGCTGAGGCGAGGAAAAACTTTCTCTTTTCTACTTAGGTCAATATGTGATATCTCACAGATACAGCGTTTCCCATATTCTGGGAACACGCTAAGGACAATACGCGTACGTACGGACACTCAACACACACACACACACATACAAAACACTATGTAACTTTTCATGTCTTTATGTCATTGTAATTTGTTATTAATATATATTTGTTGCATACATGTATATCGGTCTTGTTTGTTTTCTTTTGCGTTCTTCGGACTTAACTATAGTCCAACATTCCTATGTAGCTGGACCGGCTAGCAGGAAATCTTAGCCCAGAGATATCATCCTCACATTCACACCCACTGTCTGCTACACTATTCTTAATATGAGCTCAATCACTATTTCACCAAGTCAAAGAGACGTAACTCCGTCTAACCGTTCAGTTCAAATACATGTATATTCAGTTCAATAATAAATTAAATTGTTATGTTTTTGAATCATTATTTTTGTCTTTTATTAATTGTTGTGGATGGAAGATTATGAACACACTCAATTTTAAGCCTTCTCATCATTCTAACCTTCTGATATCTGTTAACATCTTCACACAAACCGCAACATAATTGGTGACGCCGACGTTAACGGTTACATAATTGGTCTCTCCGACGTCTAAGAAAGGCCGCAACATAAGTGATGACTGCCGACGCTTATGCCAACAACCATAAAGTGGTGCTCCCGACGTTTATACCAATATAAATGGTAACACCGACGTTCGCATCTCGGCCAACAATTGAACACCTTGACGTTTAACACCAACGGAATTGGTGACTAACAACGTTCAAGCCTACTCTAACCAATGAATACTAAAATCAACAACATTGAAACCAACATAATTGGTACCATCGACGTTCAAACTACTAGCAACAACAGAAGTGTTAAACCCGATGTTTAACTCTGCAGCAGCAAAAATGGGTACTCCGACGTTCCTACAAAAAAAGCAAAAACAAAATTTGGCAACCCTGACGTCATAACATAATTGATTACTCCGACGTCTCAACCAAAATTTCTTGTTCGTCACCACGTGCGTACACACAGACTAAATATCAGACACCAGACCAACTTGGCAAGTTTCCTCAACAGGCCGTCAGACGACCTAACTCCGAAACTTTAAAACAAGTCTCAAAAGAAGTCGGCAATTCAATTGTCCGACACGTATAATTCACAGAGACGCCCAGGAAACTCTTCAACATATCCTAATACGCACGCTGTACACCCTTTCCTTTCAGAGCAATAACATAACCGCTAAATGTGACGAAAATTAATTATTTCAAAATGCGGAGGACAAATGACAACAAGCCTGAATTTTCAAACAACCTTCTACGGTATTTTCTACCGCACGGCACCATGGAAGCAAACTCAAGTTTCACTGGAATGAACGTACACACTTTTCTCTGGACGACTCACTGTTCCATTACATACGATGCGACGTCGCTGTGAAGATTTGCATGCACGTTATTCGTCGCTACTAATATTGAAAATTCCACATTCTCTCATCACTTGCAACTGGTCATTGCAATCGTATCCTGTTCATAGTGAAACTTAAGAAAAAACATACGCATATACAATTAATTCTACAACACGCACTCTTTCACGCCATTGCTTGCTTACCATCCCTTGAAACATTTGTTTTCGGACGACTCACTGTCTCGAAAACCTCCGGATGACCCACTGTCCCGAAAACATATACGATGCATCTTTCAGATAAAAATTTTCTGCAGATTTATTATAATCATTAACAAGCAAATTTTTTTTTCAACCTCGCCATGACATTCAGCAGATCGCCTGCGCAAATTCGACTCACGGAATTTTGCAGATCTTCAGAGAATTAAGCTTGTAGTGGACCGTGCGTGTGAATGTGAAGATGTTGTGAGGAGATGTCTCTCTGGGTTAAACTTTCCTGCTGGCCGGTCCAGCTACATAAGAATGTTGGACTATAATGGAGTCCAAAGAAGATAAAGAAACAAACAAGACCGATATACATGTATGCAAACAAATATATATTAATAACAAATTACAATGACATGAAGGGTTACAGAGTGTTGTATGGAGAAGTTATGGTGAGTGTGTTGAGTGTCCGTACGAACGCATATATTGTTTTTAGCGTGTTCCCAGAATATGGGAAACGATGTATGTGTGAGAGGTCACATATTGGTGTAAGTGAAAAAGAGAAAGTTTTTTTTACCTCGCCTCACGCGCGAGGTTGCGGCCCGAGGCCGGAGTTGAGACAGCTGGCCGCACGTGTGCGTAAGCCGTAAAAAGAGGAAGAGGCGAAAGGACAGCCAGTATTTATACTCGTGGGAGAGAGAGGCCCTGTTGAAGGATTAAGGAAATGAGGAGGAGCTAACTGCGACAAGCTAGCTTCTTAACCAATTCTGCGAATTTTCTCAACCAATTCAGCGAATCTATTCAACACATTCGGCGATTTTTCTCGATACGCTCAGGCATTCTATTCAATTTTATTCAACATAACTCACCAACACAATTCACGCGTACACTACGATGACACACAAATTCACGCGTACATCTGGTCGACATACTCACATTGTGCTACACACCGCACACATTTTCAGAGTTCATTTCTAACCACACTTGTCACACTCATAACCACAAGCACACACTATGCTTTTACATATTAAAAGTTTTAGTTCCCGCAACTTTTGATCTGAGCGGGGTATTTGTGGAATCGTCCACAACAACCAACTCTACCCTTTTAGGAAATGCACCCTTCCTACTTGAGGTAAATAACATCTACTTACATACAAAAATATCAACGAGAATTCATTGGTCGATCCAGCTTGCTGATTGGTCAGTTTCAACCAATCAGATCGCTCCCATGCGCAAAATCAATTTAGGCGCCAAGTCAATTTTGAGCCTATCACGTGGTACAGTGGTACAGATATATAAACCCAACACGTGTGACCCTCAAGCGAACTCTCGTACACACTCACTCACTCTACTCGACTTGCTAACGTCACTCGAACATCTCAACACAGCCAAGATGTGACACTCAAGGTACACCCGTCTCGACTGATCCAGTCAGACGTTAAATGAACTATACTTTATTCATGCAAGTATTATCTTTGAACTCTATCTAACTTGTTCATACTTTCCAAACATGTTACACTATTCTTAATATGAACTCACTTACAATTTCACCAAGTCAAAGAGACGTAACTCTGTCTTCACATACATGTATATTCATTTCCACAAAAAATTCTATTGTTATGTTGTTATCAACTTTATCTTCTGTCTTGTATTTTGTCATCTGCTATTTTACATCAAATGTAATTGGCGTAATTCTTCACACACCTTTTCCTGTTCCGAAATAAATAATTGTGGCGAACGCCCCTTCACACGCAAAACAATATGGCAACTCCATCATACACAGGGCCCGTCCGCTACAGACTCCTCGGTTCTTAGCCCACGAAGTTATAGAACTTTTGGGCTCTGAATATGTTTAAGTAATTGCAAACTTACATTCAATGTATTTATTCCTTTCTCTGGCGGGATAGGTTAGATTACTTGGGTTAAAACTTACGCATTGTTAGTAAGTTCCCTTTCATAAAATTTCAGTGTACTTGCTTGTAGAAGCAAGTATTAAAATTTTGATTTATGCCCATGAAGTCAAAGAACTTTGAGCTATAAATATGTAAGTTTAATTGTAAACTTACACTCGATTTGTCTATTCCTTTCTTTGGCGGGATAGGTTAGATAACTTAAAAGTAAAACTTACGCGTTGTCTCTAAGTTCCCTTTTGTAAATATTCGAAAAATGTACTTGCTCGTTGAAAGCAAGTTAAACATTTTTTTATTAAATTTGCTCATAGGATTTCATATTCCCTAAAGCGTCCTGAATCATAGAATTTTTGGCTGGTATTGTTTTCTCATTTTAGGCCCACGAAGTCGAAAGAACTGTGGGCTGCAAATATGTGATTAATTAGATTTACTCTTAAAAATAAGTTTAGTATTAAAATTACATTGTTATTTTATATTTTTCCCAGATGGGATTGGTTTAATTGGATTTAATTCATCCATATCTTACTCCATGCTAGCTATCTTGTGGGTGGAAAAAGGGGATTTCGTTTCTGCAACAAACTGAAGTTTATTGCATCATTGTCTGAAGGGAATTTAATTTGTGTTGGAATTTAATTTGAGAACAATATTTTACAAGTTCACATTCTCGCTATTTTTTCTCTCCTCATTCCAACCTCTTTTTACTTTCAAAACCAGCTCCCAAAGCCTTGATTCTTATCAGAGATAAGAATATATTTTCTGACTAACGAGAGAGCTGGAAAACACAAAAGGGAATTCCACCACCATCATTCTTTCCATGGTGCCATAAAGTCTTGGATAAACCTCACAGCTTGTTCACTGCAACCTGTTTTCATTACTTTCAAAACCGGCTCCCAGAGCCCTGATTCTTTCCAGTGATAAGAAGATATTTTCTGACCAATGAAGGGGCCAGGAAATTTGTTCAACAATTTTGGAGGGAAAAGTCCCCGATTTTTCGGCGCCTACCAAATCTCCATAAATTTGGAGAATCTTTGCCTATTTGGCAGTGAAAATTTGACCACCGTCAGTGAGGTCGACGATAGAAAGCACAAGTCAACTTCAGAACCACTTTCAACCAAAGAAAAACTACCTACAAAAAAGGGCTGTTGAGAACGAACGTCGACCCACTACTAAAACCCAATTGAAAGCTGAATCCCTTCACCACTCCTTCTGCCGTGCCCACTGGACTTCTGTCGTCGACCTACGAACTCACTCAACCGCAAGATTCCTATATCTACCAACATTTTCCTACTCTACAAGAACTGTGAGTGTTTCTAAACCTTAACAAAATTCTACTCGCTTAAAGATTTCTTTAGGCGCTCAGAGAAATATTTTGAGCAAGCCTTTTTTCTGTTATGAACATTTTCTCTTCCCTTAAAGGACATTTTCTCTTTTCCTTTTCTTTCACTCCTAATTGTCTTTATCCCTTTACCCTTTTTTCTGTATATGTAAATAAACACTTTCTTCTTTTATTGTTACACACCGAGCAGGAGTTTTTTTTATTCGTCCGCGCCTAAAAGAGAGAGTTTGTCCGCTCTAATCTTGCTGTTTTTTTACTTGCGTTTTGTCGCAATTTTTTAACCTTAACCCTTGGATGCGGGAAAGCCGGGACAGATTTCCCAGCAGTATTAGCCTAACAAGTCCAACTACATAAAAATTAAAATAGCATATAATGAAATATCACCCATTGCCAACAATCTACAAATAAAAATGAAAACTGACTGTAGAATTGAAATCCTAGTGATTGTATTAACATTAAATAAGTAATGTTCTATAATTATTAACTCCCTCTTCTGTCACAGTCATATTATTCACAATAATAACAAATATCAGTTAACAAAACCCAGTATAAACATCAATAATCAAACACACAAACTACTTGTGAAAAACAAAACAGTATTGAAACACAGAATTTTTAGCACTATGAATATAGCTTGTAATTGACAAATGTACAGTCCTATTTAGGAACCAAATCAAAATAACACAAACTATAAATGCCTGGAACTCCTAGAAAGTCACAGATGAAAATGTCATTTATAGATCAGTTGATATTACATGAGAAAACTTACAAAAAATCCAAGAGATAAAATTAAATAGCAAAGGAATTAATATTTGTATGGTATCAGGCCACAAGCAGAAACTAGAGAGAGAGAATAGAAAAATTCAATCCTACTTTAGAGATCTAGAAGTAGATAACAAAAATAATTAATTGAAGCACAGGAAATATCAAAATTTCTCATATGAGACAGATGAAAATTAAGACAAAAATAATGTAATATATGGTGTCACTAGAAACAATAAATATTGAGAAAAATACTGTAATGCTAAAGAGATGCTAAGAAGTTATTTTTATTTAAATAGCTCCCAGCAGAGAAATCTGGTGGTGGTGATATAAGTAATAGTAAGAAATAGGATCCGCCAAGCAGATGTAAATAAGCCAGGTATTCAATCAACAGGCAGACCAAATCTTGAAAAGAGGCAGGCTATCAGATCTAAACTTAATAAACATAAGTAGGGAAATGACAAGTGAAAAATGAATTTCAAGATTCAATTGATGTCACGAGTAAAAAGTAAAGACAGGAAACATTTATGAAGATTCTTTGGAAAGTTGAGGGTGGAGGAAACTTGGCTTTGTAAAAAATATTCAACTCATTCACAATGAAAAATGAAAAGAAGAAATCAATAAAGTGTAAATCATAAATTTTTATATTGCAGAAATAGTTTTGGTGATTTACAAAAATTATTATTATTTCATAGTCCAATTCCTTAAATGAAAACATTTTTTATGGCAGGGAATAGAGAAGGTGTGCGGTCAGTCTACCCGGATTTTAGGTGGAAAATCTAAGTAAGCGTGTCCAAAAATACAACACAAAATTATAAACAATGCGAAGAAATGACCATCGCCGGAAAAGAAGAAAACCAAGCTAAATATGGCAACAACATTTATACAGGCAGGTACATGTATTTACATATTAAAATTCAATTGTTCTTTCTTATGGCCCTGAAGAGACCAATAGTTTAATTGTTTGAAATGGTCACAAGTAAGTTTGCAAAGTTTGAAGTGATTTCATTGCAAGTGAGGAAAACAAGTATTGTATGCCAATATATGTGTGCGTGTTACACACATTGTATGCCAATATATGTGTGCGTGTTACACACATGCTATCGAAATGTGTGACTGCTGACTGATTGCATGCGACAGCAGTAATTTTAAACATAGTGAACAAAAAGAGGGAAGACAGGACTTTCATCACAGCTTTGTAAGTTTTCAGTGTAGAAAAATCATTGCTGACTGACATGTTGTCAAGACACAAATTTAACATGTCCACATTGTTCAACATGCAAATCTTAACCCTTGAAATCACTTTCTACCTCTCTAGCATTCCCATGTTCAGCTCAGCCAATCAAAACAACTTTCTTTGTTTTCCTGCATCTGACCTCACAGGTCAAAATGAGCAAATCAAATGAAATACAATTCTTTAAAAAATAATAGTCTGCTAGACTATTATTTAACACTGTATAATTTGACTGTCTAATTCATTCATTTCACCAAATCTTAATTTATATGGACTTCTATAGTTTTTCATCACAAACACTACAATAGTCCTGCACCTAAAAGTGGAGCTGTATTTCAGTAATAATAATAATAATGATAATAATTGTCTTTCGTCCATGTGATTTTACTCCTTGTTGAGGATTTTTGTTGTTGTTTTGGATCAACAATACCAGATTATTGTTTATGTTATATTTTTGTGTATCAACTTTTGTCTGTATCTTTGTTGTTGGAATTTTATCTTGCGTAGAAGGTTTAATGTATTTTGTTGCAGGAATGGAAAGTATTATCATTTTATACCTGTACTTACATGCCTTTTGTCTACCAGAGCAAAAGGAAATGTGAGTTTGTACCCCAAAAGTCAAAGGGGAAAGAGGAAGAGCATTTCTAATATCGAACTGCCTGTGATTATTTTCAGGAGGCGATAATTAAACAAATACTCCCCCAAGATTGAAAAAGATTTTATTATGAATTCCGATTTGTTATGTATATTTATAAATGTAGCCAATACACTGTATTACCACTTTTTATTGATGCAGGAATTGAAATTTTAGGTGAGGACATGTTGTCTATTGGTCTGCTTTGATCTGGGTTAGGTGGTTGTGTGATTTGTTTTTTTAATGTAGCCATGTTTTAAGCGATCATTTGGTAATGTCTTTCTTTTCACTTTGTTGAATCATGTAATATTTTTTGTGCTGTTCCAACACTTTATGTGAACTTGAATAATTTGAAAATAATGGTTCCTTAACCATGTCATTCATGAGAAAAATATACTTGCAGTTATGTAGATCTGCAGGTAAAGATTGTTTCTGTCTATATTTCTGAAATAAGGTATTGTAATTATTTGTATTATTCACATTATTCAGACTGTTGTCCCATATTCACAATGTTTCAGCTGTTATACACAATGGCCTTCTTCAGGTGATTGGAATTTTGAACTGAACCCTTTATTTCGTCCACCGGGATAGATTGTTCCATGTGCCATGCCTCTTCCTGATGTCTTAGTATCAGTTATCTCCCTTTAACTCAACTCTCCAAGTTTTTGTTCACCATTATTTTTATTAAACTCACAACTCTTTGAGTCAAGTCACTAGATTCAACCCACATTTTTATCCACTGGGCCATGTGTCCTTGAGGAGATCAGTGTATGAAATTTGGGGACTTATAAACCTAATGTCTCAGTAATCATTTTTTACCAGAGCTCATATTACAATTTTGTTGTTATTATTGTTTTTCTCCAGCACTCCACATTACTGGTGTATTGTATTCATTTCGATACTTGGCCAGCTTAAAAGATTTGGGGGGTTTAGCATATGTAATGATTCCTTAACTTTTCCTATTATCCAGTGATGTTCTTGGTCTATTATTTCAACCTCATCCCACAGAGGGCAGTGGTCTCCCTTTTCCCTCCATATGTGGTCAGCTATGCTTGATTTTTCTATTTTCCCTTGTGTTATGACTTTACAGAATTCCTACAGTCTTATCTTAAGGGGGTGGTCAATTTCCCTCCTATATTTCTTACCACGGCTGCATGGGATGGCATACACACAAAAAAGAAATATCACTTTTTTAGAATCTAGAGAAAGAAATATCACATGTCATAGTATCTAGAGAAAGAAATATCACTATTTGAAAATATTCAGAAAGAAATATCACTTTAGAATCTATAGAAAGTAATATCACACTTTTTAGAATACATAGAAAGAACTATAACTTTTTTATAATCTAGAGAAAGAAATATAACTTTTTATAGTATCTAGATAAAGAAGAATCTTTTTTAGAATCTAGAGAAATAAATATCTCTTTTTTAAAATCTATAAAAAATTATCCCTTTATTTATAATCTAAAGAAATCAATAGATTGTTTTTAGAATCTAAAGAAAAATCAGTTTTGGGGCATCTAGAGAAAGAAATATCATTTTTAGAGTCTAAAGAAAGAAATATCACTTTTAAGAATCTAGAGAAATATCACTTTTTTTAGAATCTAGAGATAGGAATATCATATTAGAATCTGAAGAAATTAATATCATTCTTTTTATAATCTAGAGAGAGAAATATCACTTTTTGTCAACCTACTGAAAGAAATATCAGTATTTTTAGAATCTAAGGAAAGAAATATCATCTTTTTGAGAAAATAGGGGAAGAAAGCTCAATTTTTAGAATCTAGAGAAAGAAATATCACATTTTTTAGAATCTAGAGAAAGAAATATGCTTTTTAGCATCTAAAGAAATATATTGATTTTACAATCTACAGAAAGAAATATGTCTTTTTAGAGAAAATAGGGACAGAAATCTAATTTTTCAGAATCTAGAAAAAGAAATATCACATTTTTTAGAATCTAAAGACAGAAAAATAATGTTTTTAGTATCTAGAAAAGCAAATTAATTTTTCACTATCTAGAGAAAGAAATATCACTTTTTTAGAATCAAGAGAAAAAATATCAGTTTTTGTAGAATCTAAAGAAAGAAATATCACATTTTTTAGTATCTAGAGAAAGAAATATCACTTTTTTGAATAGAGAGAAATAAATATCATATTTTTTTAGAATCTTGAGAAAGTAATATATTTTTATAGAATCTAGAGAATGAAATATGACTCTTTAGAATTAAGAGAAAGAAATATCACTATTTTAGAATCTAAAGAAAGAAATATCACTTATTTTAGAATTTAGCCAAAAAATATAACTTTTTAACAATCTAGAGAAAGAAATGACTTTTTTAGAATCTAGAGAAAGAAATATCACTTTTTTAGAACCTAGAGTAAGAAAATTTACTTTTTCTAGGATTTAGAGAAAGATATACAGACAGAAATATCCCATATTTTACAATCCAGTTAAAGATATGTCATATGTTTCAGAAAATATAGAAGAAATATAACTTTTTTAGAAAATAGTGAATGAAATAGCACAATATTTAGAATATACAGAAAAAATATCACTTTCTCAGAATCTAAGAAAATATCTTTTTTTTAGAATCTAGTGAAGGAAACATCAAATCTTTTAGAAAAGAGGAAGAAATATCACTTTTCTTAGAATCTTGAGAAAGTATTATCAATTTTTTTAGAATCTAGAGAAAGAAATATAACTCTTTTTAGAATCTAGATTAACAATTTACCTTTTTTAGAATCTAGAGAAAGAAATATCACTTTTTTTAAATCTATGTAACTGGATATCAATTTTTTAGAATCTAAGAAAGAAATATTACTTTTTAGAGCCTAGAGAAAGAAATATCACTTTTCTTTAATCTTAATGGGATATCAATTTCATAGAATTTAAAGAAAGAAATATCACTTTTTAGAACCTACAGAAAGAAATATCACTTTTTTAGAATCTAAAGAAAGAAATATCACTTATTTTAGAATTTAGACAAAGAAATATAACTTTTTTAGAATCTAGAGAAAGAAATATCATAGAGAAAAAGATATTACTTTTTTAGAATCTAGAGAAATGACTTTTTTGGAATCTAGACCAAAAAAATTGTATTTTTTCAAATCTAGGTAAAGAAATGTCCCATTTTTAAAATCTAAAATTTTAGAATAAAAAAAAGAAATATCATTTTTCTTAGAATCTAGAGAAAGCAAGATAACTTTTTACAATTTAGAAAAAGAAATCACTTTTTTTAGAATCTAGAGAAAGAAATATCACTTTTTTAGAATCTAAGAAAATATCTCTGTTTGAGAATCTAGAGAAAGAAATGACTTTTTTGGAATCTAGAGAAAGAAATTTTATTTTTTTAAATCGAAGTAAAGAAATATTCCATTTTTAAAATCTAAAATTTTAGAATAAATTGTTTATTCTAAAATTTTAGAAATTAAATAAATAACACTTTTCTTAGAATCTAGAGAAAGCAAGATAACTTTTTTTAGAATTTAGAAAAAGAAATCACTTTTTTAGTCTAAAGAAAGAAATATTAGTTTTTTAGAATCTAAGGAAAGAAATGTAATTTTTTTGAGAAAACAGGTGAAGAAATTTCACTTTTCAAAATGTAGAGAAAGAACTATCATATTTTTTAGAATCTAGGGGAAAGAAATATGCTTTTTAATATCTAAAGAAATATATTTATTTTAAAATTTACAGAAAGAAATATGTCTTTTTTCAGGAAATAGGGACAGAAATTTAACTTTTCAGAATCTAGAAAAAGAAATATCACATTTTTTAGAATCTAACGAAAGAAAAATATTTTTTTTAGTATCTAGAAAAATAAATCAATTTTCACTATCTAGAGAAAGAAATATCCCTTTTTTAGAATAAAGAGAAAGAAATATCAGTTTTTGTAGAATCTAAAGAAAGAAATATCATATTTTTTTAGTATCTACAGAAAGAAATATCACTTTTTTGAATAAAGAGAAATAAATATATTTTTCTTTTAGAATCTAGAGAAAGAAACATGACTCTTTTTAGAATCTAGAGAAAGTTTTTAGTCTTTTTTAGAATCTAGAGAAAGAAATATCACTTTTTAGGACCTAGAGCAAGAAATATCATTTTTTAGAATCTAAAAAAAGAAATATCACTTATTTTAGAATTTAGATAAAGAATGTATAGAATGAAATGACTTTTTTAGAATCTAGAGAAAGAAATATCACTTTTTTTAAAGTTTAAGTAAGGAAATAGAATCCAGAGAAAGAAATATAACTTTTTTTAGAATCTGGAGAAAGAATTTATATTTTTTAGAATCTAGAGTAAGTTATATCACTTTTTAATCTATAGAAAATGAAATAACATGTTTTGCAGAATCTGGAGAAAGAAAAATCACTTTTATTAGAAAACAGAGAAAGAAATATCACTTTTTAGAATCTAGAGAAAGATAAGACTTCTTTTTAGAATCTAGAGAAAAAATCCCTTTTTCTAGAATCTAGAGAAAAAATAAAATCACTTTTGTAGAATTTAGAGAAAGATATCTCACTTTTTCTAGAATATATGAAAAGAAATATCACTTTTTCAGAATCTGGAGAACAAAATTTCACTTATCTTAGAATCTAGAGAAAAGAATATAAAATTTTTATAATAAAGATAAAGAAATCATTTTTTTAGATTTTAAGGAATGAAACTTTTTAGAAACAGCAAAAAGTAATATCACTTTTTAGAATCAAGAGAAAAGATAATCACTTTTTTAGCATCTATAGAAAGAAATATCCCTTTTTTTAATATACAGAAAAAATAACACTTTTTAAGAATCTAGTGAAAAAATATCAAGTTTTTAGAATCTACTGAAAGAAATATCACATTTTTTAGAATATACAGAAAGGGCTATCAAGTTTTGGGGAATATTCAGAAAGAAAATTTGAGAAAGAAATACCACATTTTTAGCATCTAGAGAATTAAATCCATTTTTCATAATCTAGGGATAGAAATATCACTTCCTTTTTATTTCAGAGAAATAAATATCACTTTTTAGAATGTAGTGAAATAAATATCAATTTTTTTAATCTACAGTCATAAATATCACTTCTTTAGAATCTTCAGTAATATATACCACTTAGAATCTAGAGAAAGAAATATCACTTTCATTAGAATATACAGAAAGAAATATCACCTTTTTTTTTAGAATCTAGTGAAAGATAGATCAGTTTTTTAGAAAGTAGAGGAGATAATGAGTGCAAGCATGTCTTCAATCAATTCAAAGTCCTGATGTCTACAGTAGATAAGGTTGAATGCATTGCTCAGAAATTCTTTTCTCAACACTCGACTCATTTGGAGTACTCACACCTGATTTCCCCACTAGAATAGAGGCTCTACTGAGGGATATGTGCATAACTCCACCACTTGTTGCAAACATCATTTCTAAATTAGACTCCTATAAGGCAAACGGAGGTGACGGGATTTCAGCCATCGACTTAAAGAAATGTGCCTTTGAGCTGGTTCCATTTCTCTCCAAACTTTACAATTATTGCCTCATTACTTCCAGCCTTCCAGCTTGTTGGAAGTCCTCCACTAGTTCCTGTTTTTAAGAACTCTGGAGAAACTTCTGACTCCTCTATGACCTTATTAGTCTCTTATCACTTTTCAGCAAAGTATTTGAGTCTTTAATCAATTCAGAAGTGGTTAAGCTTCTTACCTCTCATGACCTACTCTCTGACAATATGATTTCCTTTTTGTCAAGTCTACTGCTGATGTCACTGAATATGTATACCAAGCGCTTGATAATAACAGCAAAGCTCAAGCTGTGGCTCTAGATATCTCAAAGGTGTTTGACAGTGTTTGGCATGCTGATCTACTACGTAAGTTCCTGGGCTACAGTATTACAGGATGATTGCTTGATTTAATCCAATTATTCTTATCAAATCATGAAATGAATGTTGTTTTGAATGGGTTCACTTCCAGATCTTTTCACACAAATGTGTGGATGTCCCCCAAGGCTCTAGCCTGGGTCCTACGCTGTTTCTGATCTTCATCAATGATCTTCCTGATGTTCTCAGTTCCCAAGTAGGCATTTACACAGATGACATTACCATTTACTCCTGTCTCAGTAGCAAATTCGTCAGAGCTGACAAGGTTAACGCTGCTCTTGAAAAGGGCCTCCAATCAGTGGTTAACTGGAGCAGGAAATGGCTTGTAAATTTTAATGCCTTCAAAACAAAACTGTTCTAAGTTAAATGATCATAGAGAAACTTTCCTGCTTGCCATCAGCATGGCTGATGAAAGACTTCTGGAGAACACATTACACCTTCTAGGCCTCACATTTTCAACTGACTTGAAGTGGAATGACTACATCAAATCAAAAGCTGTTTCTACTGCAAGGAAAGTTGTGTCACTGTGTTGTGCTAGAAAGTTTTTCTCATTAGAGGCCATCTGGCCCATTTACAAATCTACCATTTGTCCATGCATTGAATAATGTTGCCATATCTGATCTGGTGATATTTGTCTCAAGGTTCTTGACAAAATCAAAAGAAGGATCTGCAATGTAATCAATCCTGACTTGGCATCTCAACTTCAATCACTTTCTCATTGACAGGTTTCCCTCCGTATTTTCAACAAATATTTTCATGGCAACTGCTCTAAAAAAACTTTTTTCCCTGGTGTACCGACTACATGAATTTAAGCATGCTACTAGATTGGCATCTAGGTTCCATCCTTTTACTGTTGAAATAGTCATTGTACTCCAACAGTTTCTTTTTTACACACTTCAAGCCTGTGGAACTCCCTTCCATTTACTTGCTTCTCTGATAACTACAATTTTCAGAAATATAAATCAAATGTCAATGCTATCTTCTATCTTCTTGAATCTCAATCATTTTTTATCCTTTCTTCAATCCCTCCTAGACCCAGTTTTTTCTCTCATTTTCACTCTCTGAAACCACCTGCATACTAGTGGCATTCCTGCCTTGCTTGGGATAGTGAAATGTTTAAAAAATGAGAAAAAAAGAAATATCACATTTTTTAGAATTGACAGAAAGAAATATCACATTAGTAAGAAAATAGAGAAAGAAATTATTTTTCAGAATCTAGTGATATGATGGTTGTTAGAATCTGGAGAAAGAATTTTCACTTTTCATAATATATAGAATGAAATATCATGTTTTTTAGAATCTAGAGAAAGAAATCAATTTTTCAGAATATAAAAAAAGAAATATCACCTTTTCAGAGTGCAAAGGAAGAAATATCATTTTTTATAATCTAGAGAAAGAAATACCACATTTTAAATCTAGAGAAAAAAATGTCACATTTTCAGAATCTAGAGAAAGAAATAACATTTTTCAGAATCTAGAGAAAGAGATATCACATTTTTTAGAATCTGGAGAAAGAAATTTCATTTTTTTATAATCTACAGAAAGAAATATCACTTTTGTTAGAATCTAGTGAAGAAATACCACTTCTTTAGAATCTATTCATGATTTTATATAAAAAAATGCTATTCAGCTGAACATTTACATAGATTTACTTACTTTTTTATAAAACTTGCCGAATTACCCATGCCTTGCTGCACATCACACATTTTTTGTAAGAAAATGATGATTGATTTTAAATCATTGTTATAATTTATGGAGAAAAAGGATATATTTCAGTATTACTCAATGATATTGCTGATGTAACCTCCATTTTCTGGCATTCTCCTTCTATACTTTGGATAGGAGTCATTCCCTTGTTCAAATTTAATTTTAATTTAAATCAAAGGGAAAAAGATTTCAGTGGTGGGGGTATGCAAAAACAGTCTGAACTGACTCCTTTCATATGTATTTGATGCAATACTTGACTGAATGAATTGATGAGCAGATTTCAATATTGATATAACAGCTAAATTGTCAAAATAAATATGTATTGTAAGGGACTACCCACTGATTGGTGATTTCTTGCTCAACTTGATGTCTATATAGTCTCATTTTGATCTTGCCGATGTGAACTCCAACTTCTGGCTTTTTCCTTCTATATTTTGGATAGGAGTCATTCCCTTGTTCAAATTCAAATTTAATTTAAATCAAAAGGAAAAAAAATATCAGTTAAGGGGTTGGTGCTTACCCCGAGGACTCCCTTTGATCAAAATGAAATATTCTTATACAAGTACCCTGGGTAATGTAGTTTAAGAATATACATGATTATGGGGGTCTATCTCCAAAAACATGAAGGAGTTTGATAACGGGCAGACAGAGGTTACAACTTCATTTACAGAGGGGAGGGGGGGGGGCAAAAATTTGTACACAAAAAATTTTTAATTTATTGTATTTCCAATAAACGAATAAACATAATTTTCATATAATTAACTGTACACAGATGCATAATAACTAAATATGCATACAAAACAGAAAAAATTGATTTAATAGAAATAAATCCCATTTATCCATTTTAATGGGTGAAAAAAGTATTTGTACAAGACAAAAAAGAGTACATCTTCATTTAATACTTTGTAGAATAACCATTATTCAATTCTACAACAGCCAACCTCTTGTAGTTCTCAATTAATGATTTGCAAATTGTGTTTGAAGAAAGTTGAAATAAAAATACTTACTCACTGTATAAACAACTTACATTTTAAAATCTTATTCACTTAAAATATTTTAAAATCAGACTAACTTAAAAATATTTTTTAATATGCCAAAAGATATTTTTAAATCACATTGACATGAAAATATTTTTTAAATATGCCAAGAAATATTTTTTAAATATTTAAAATATTGTTGTTTTAAAGAAAACTGAAATATAAATAAGCATGCCCGCAATCACAGAGAGGTGGAAAGATGGAGAGATGGAAAGAGGGAGAGGTGGAAAGTCAGAGGTGGAAAGAGAGAGCATTTTTTTCCTTTTTGTCTCACTGTCAATTCATTTCCTTCTCTCTCCTGCTTCCTACGCGATAAGAAATTCACATCTTTCTTCCCCCCACTCTCTATATTTGACTTCATGTGCACGGTGGCAAACACACAAGTATGCAAGCAAGCAAGCAAACAAAATTCACAGAGTTTTATCGTAATAAAAATGGTGAAAACAATTGCATTATTAACTTACTTAAATGACTTTTATATACAATGATAATCGTCTGTAAATTTACTTAGATTATCTCCTTTTTATATAAAAAGATGAAAATCAGCTGTACATTTACATAAATTTCCTTTTTTATATAAGAAGATGAAAGTCATTTGTACATTTACATAGATTAACTTGCATTTATATAAAAAGAGGAATATCAGTTGTACATTTTCTTAGATCTTGTTTTATATAAAAAGATGAAAATCAGCAGTACATTTAGTTAGATCATCATTTTTATATATAAAAAGATAAAAATCATCTGTATATATTTGATTTACATTTTTATATAAAAAGATGAAAATCATCTCTACATTTACATAAGTTTACTTACTTTTATATAAAAAGATGAAACTCAGGTGTACATTTAGTTAAATTTTCTCTTTTTGTATATAAAAAGATGAAAATTATCTATACATTTACATAGATTTTCTTTTTTATATATAAAAAGACGAAAATCAGCTGTACATCTACATGGATTTTCATTTTTATATATAAAAACATGATAATCAACTGTACATTTACATATATTTTATTTTTTATATATAAAATTAGATTGAAAGCTGCCCTATTGGGCAGCATTTAAGGTAGCTCCTGCAGAAGACACTTGATTTGACCTTTATCAAAATAGGTTGGAAGGAGTAGATGCAATAGGCAACAATAGGCTACAGAAGAACTCAAAATTGATCACTGCATTTAAGTATTGCATTAATATTTAAGCTTACCTTTTAAAAGTTTAACAATAATTCTTCTGCTGCCACTTAATTTAATAACAATTTGATGTACATAGGTCCTTACTTTCCATACAAATACTTATTTTTATTTCATGAATGACTTTTGCTGGGTTTTACAATTAATTTTGATTATTCCCAAATTTATTTTCAAGTTATAAAAACTTTTATAATACAAAAAACTTTGTTGCAAAAAATCACTTTGTTACAAAAATTGCAAAAAACAACAACAGTAAATAAAACTTGGAAATCCAAAATTTCAGGATTACTGGTTCAGATACGTCCTGGAATGATTTAATTTCCTCATAGAGTAGGCTGGATTTCAAAATGGTATAATATGTTGTGCTACAGCCTCTAGAAGAAAAGTTGAAAAAGGGTGACACAGTGACACAGTGACATGCACATTTATCATACAGAAAATGAAAATCTGCAGTGAAATAAATTAGATTTACATACTTTTATACAAAAACATGAAAATCAGATGTACATTGAATTAAATTTATTTAATATTATATAAAAATCAGCTGCACATTTCCTTAGATTTACCTACATTTATATAAAAGATGAAAATCAGAAGGAAAATTAGTTTTACTTACTTTCTTATAAAAAGATGAAAATTGAATTACATTTCTTTTACTTTTATATAAGTTTATAATCAGCTGTACATTTAATTCCATTTATTTAATTTTATATAAAAAGACAAAAATCAGCTGTATATTGAACTAGATATACTTACATTTATATAAAAAGTTGAAAACCGACAAGAAAAATACATCAATTTACTTACATTTATATAGGAACATGAAAATCAGCCATACATTTAATGAAATTTCCTTACTTTTAAATAAAAAGATGAAAATCAGCTGTACATTTAATTATATTTAAAAATATGAAACTAAGCTGTACATTAAATTAGATCTACTTATTTTACATAAATAGACTTAAATCAACATTTATTTAGATTTACTGACATTTATATAAAAAGATGAAAAATTGGCAGGAATATTACTTACATTTACATACTTTTATATAAAAAAAAACTGGAGGGAAATTACATACATTTATTTATTTATATATAAAACATGGATGTCAGCTGTACATTAAATTACATTTTATATAAGAAGATGAAAATCAGCTGTACATTTAATTAGATTTACTGACTTTTCTATAAAAATATGACACATTAACAGGAAAATAACTTGGATTTAATTTTATATAAAAAGATGAAAAACAGCTATACATTAAATTACATTTACTTTTATATAGAAAGAAGAAAATCAGTGGTACATTTAATTATATTTCCTTATATATGAACAGATGAAAATCAATAGCAAAATTACTTCTAATTATACACATATATATAAAAAATAGATATCAGCTGTACATTTGCTTGGATATAATTATAAAGCTTTACTTCCTTTTATATAAAAAGAATAAAATCAGCTGTACATTTAATTCCATTAATTTACATTCACATAAAAAGAAGAATATCAGCAGGAAAATTACTTAGATTTACTTACTTTTATATAAAAAGATAAAAACCAGATATACATTGAATTAGACATACTTTTACATACAAAGATGAAAATCCACACAAAATTGTTAACTTATACATAAAAAGATGAAAATCAGTGATATATTGAATTACATTGACTTACATTTACATAAAAATAAAAAAATCAGCAGTACACTGAATTATATTTACTTATTTTACATAAAAAGATGAAAATCAGCTGTACATTGAATTAGATTTACTTACTTTTATATAATAGAATGAAAATCTGCAGAAAATTACTTATTTATACATAAAAAGAAGAAAATCAGTTGTACATTGAATTAGATTACATACTTTTACATAAAAAAAGGAAAATCCACAGAAAATTACTTACTTATACATAAAAAGATGAAAATCAGCTATGTATTGAATAAGATTTAATTACTTTTACATAAAAACATGAAAATCAGATTTATTTTGGATTAGATTTATGTACTTTTACATAAGAAAATGAAAATCAGCTGTGTATTGAATAAGATTTACTGACTTTTACATAAAAAGATGAAAATTGGATGTATCTTGAATTAGATTTACTTACTTTTACATAAAAAAAATGAAAAACAGCTGTATATTGAATTACATTTATGTACATTTATATAAAAAGATGAAAATCAGCTGTTTATTCAATTAGATTTAGTTATGTTTACATAAAAAGACGAAAATAGGGTTTATATTGAATTACATATACTTACATTTACATAAAAAGATGAAAATCAGCTCTTTATTTAATTAGATTTACTTACTTTTTCATAAAAAGCTGAAAATCAGCTGTATATTGAATTAGCTTTACATACTTTTACAAGAAATGTGAAAATCACCTATTTATTAAAGTAGATTTACTGATTCTAACAGATGAAAATCACCTGTTTATAGTAGTAGAGTTACTATCTTTTACATAAAAAAATGAAAATCAGCCCTTTATTTACTTGATTTACTGACTCTTACATGAAACATAAAAATCAGCTCTTTAATGAAGTAGATTTACTGACTTTACTTATAAAGATTAAAACCAGCTGTTGATGTAGATTTATGTACTTTTACATACAAAGATGCAAACCAGCTGTACATTAAAGTAGATTTACTTATTTTTACATAAGATAATGAAAATCAGCTGTATACTGAATTCGATTAATTACCTATACAAAAAAAAAATGAAACAGCTTTATATAGAAAATCAGCTGTTTATTGAAGCAGATTTTCTGGCATTTATATAAAATGAGGAAAATCGGCTATTTTATGGAAGTACAATTACTGAATTTTAGATAAAAAGATGAAAATCAGCTGTTTATTCAAGTAGATTTATTACATTTACATAAAAAAAATGAATATCGGCTGTATATTCAATTAGATTTAATTAATTTTACATAAAAAGATGAAAATCAGTAGTATATGCAAAAGATTTACATGAAAAATGGATATCTGCTGTATATTTAGTTTGATCTACTTACTATTACATGAAAAGCTGTATATTGAAATAGCTTTACTTACTGTAACATAAAAAGTTGAAAATCAGCTGTTTATTGAATTAGAATTGCTACTTTTACAGAAAAAATATGAAAATCATGTGTATATTGAATTATTTACTTACATTTAGAAAAAAAAAGAAAATCAGCTGCTTATCAAAGTAGATATACTTACTTTTCCATAAAAATATTACAATGATCTGTATATGTAATTGGATTTACTTACTTTTACAGAAGAAGATGAAAACCAGCTGTATATCGAATTAGATTTACTTACTTTTACATAAAAAGATGAAAATCACCTGCATATTGAATTAGACTTATTAATTTACATAAAAGATGAAAAGCAGCTGTTTATTGAAGTATATTTATTACTTTTACATAAAAGAAGAAAAAAGCTGTTTATTGAATTCGATTTATTGCTTTTACAAAAAAAGATAAAAATCAGCTGTATATTGAATTAACGCTTTTTACTTTTTCAGAAAAAGTCAAAAGTCAGCTGTTTATTTATTTAATTCCTTAAAAAATGAAAATCACCTGTATATTGAATTAGATTTATTTAATTTACATAAAAAGATGAAAATCAGTGGCTTAAAGAATCAGATTTATTACGCTTACATGAAAACATGAAAATCAGCTGTATATTGAAATAAATTTGCTTACTTTTATATAAAAAATGAAAATCAGCCCTATATTCAATTTAATTTACTTACTATTACATAATAAGATGAAATTCTGTTGTTTATGGAATTAGATTTATTCATTTTACATGAGAAAAATGAAAATCAGATATATATTGAATTAGATTTTCTTACGTTTATATAAAAATATTAAAATCAGCTGTATATTGAATTAGATTTACCTACTTTTACATAAAAGGCTGACAATTAGCTGTTTATTGAATTAGTTTTACATCCTTTTACATAAAAAATGAAAATTAGCTATTTATTGAGGTAGATTTACTGACATTTAAATAAAAAGATTAAAACCAGCTGGATATTAAATTAGATTTACTTACTTTTATATAAAAAGATGAAAATTAGCTGTTTGTTGAAGTTACTTTATATAAAAAATGAAAAACAGCTGTATATTGAATTGGATATACTTGCTTTTACATAAAAAGTTGAAAATCAGCTCTGTATTGAATCAGATTTACTTGCTTTTTCATGAAAAATGAAAATCAGCTGTTTGTTGAATAATATTTACTTACATTTACATAAAAGAGGAAAATAAGCTCTCAATTGAATTAGATTTACTTAACTTTACATAAAAAAATGCAAATCAGCTTTATATTGAATTAGAGTTACTTACTTTTGCATGTTTATTGAATATTTATTACTTTTCCAAAAACGATGATAATCAGCCCTATATGAAAATACAGAAAAATGAAGCAATTTTGTGCAATTTTGTTCACCCCTTGCTTTATAGAGCACTAAAATTGACTTTCCACTGGGATATCGGTGGGATCTCCCAAGACAGTACCATCAAGACTGAGATGGGCCATGGGTCTATGGGGCATGCTGTCGGTATCCTTACCCCGGCTATGTTCAATTCAGGAAAGCAATCCTAATCAGTCTTCACTATGGCTCTCTGGTTAGCAAGTTTAAATGTGCGGGGCCTGAGGTCCGAGTCTTGCAGGGCGAGGCTCTCTCGTGAATGTTTGTAGGGGTGAATGTTTGTTGTGTGCAAGAGACCCGGTTTTCTTCTCATGACCGTGAGGACATACTGTCTAGGGGGTTCTCCCTTTATTCAGCATGTTTTGATGGTAGTTCAAGGGGTGTCTCTTTGGCTAGTGAGCAGGTCTTTGAAGGCTGCATGTATTCTTGTCTTCGCAGATCCGGCGGGCAGGCTTTGCGTGCTGGATGTTATCATAAAGGATAAGGCTTTACGACTCATTGGCGTTTAAGCGCCGAATAACTATTCCGAGCGGCCTGCTTTGTTTCAGCAGATCGGGTCGTTTTTGACGACATCTCGTCGGGTAGTTTTAGCGGGGGATTGGAATGCCGTCCTTGACCCCGATATAGATCGTATATGGCAAACTTCGGGTAGTAAGCATTTCGGGACTTTATCGGCGAGTTTGATCTTGTCGATAAGTACCGGAATGAGCACCCTCAGGAGGTAGCATGGACTTGGACAAATAGTGGCTTGCGAGCTACCTCGACCGAGTTTTAGTTAGGAGAGCCGATGTAGGGCTCTTAGTGTGTCCAAGCTTCCATTATATATTTTATACGGATCATAGGCTTGTCCGGGTCCGTGTAAACTTAGATAAGCCTAAGGTTAGGTTGGCTGGGTACTGGAAATTAAGCTGCTCACTTTTTGGTGAGCAGGATTTCCGGGACCAGCTGTTACTAATGATACAGAGGGAATTGACTGGGGTGGTTTTAGGGAACGCCTGGTGGGATAAATTAAAATCCAAAATTAGAACGTTTGCTGCCGATTTTAGTCGTCGACTCAATCTAGATAAATTAGCGGCGCAAACGGCTTTAGAAGAAAAAGTTGATCGGGCAGTGAAATCCCGCAATAGTGGGGAAATAGCCTTAGCTAAGGCAGAGTTGTCCTCCTTGCTTATCAAAAAGGCTCAAGCTCTGCTAGTTAGGGCTAGGTTAAAAAGAATGTCCTCTGAGGCGACGAATATGGCAGCTGAATTGCATGCAGAGGAAAACCGGAGCCCTGCTCGACATATCGCGTGCGTCACATTACCGGATAATCGGACCGTGACTACAAACGCGGGCATATGTGAGGCCTTTCGAGATTATTTTCAGGATCTTTTCACCAGGGAGCCCGGTCTGAGTCCTGCTCGGTTCGACGCCTATTTGACCGACTTTCCCTGCCTCGAGGCAGCTGAAGCGGCTGGGTGCGAGGCCCCATCACAGAGTCGAAAATCTGGGAAGCGCTGAAACAGGTTGGCCTGGATAAATCTCTGGGACTAGATGGTCTTCTCTACGAAGTTTACTTGAGACAGTCGCCCGTTTTTTATCTTTTGCTGGAACTGATCTTCAATAACTGAAGCAGAAGAAGCGAAGATCTTAGCCAACGTTTGCAGCTTGTCCTATCCAGTCGGATTGGCTCCGAACAGGCTTGTGCTGTGAAGGGTAGGACTATTCAGGATAACCTGCATATGGTACGCTTGATCTTAGAACAAGTCGACAGTGAAGCCGCGCTGATCAATTTACATCAGTCCAAGGCCTTCGATAGAGTTGACCATCGGTTTCTGGAGGCTGTCTTTTCGGCGGCCGGTTTCCGAGCCGACTTTCGCTCCTGGATCCGACTTTGTATTCGACCTCCGGTGCGCTGGTGGAGGTGAATTGGGTAAGATCGAAGCCTTTTGTATTGTCTCGCTCCATTCGTCAAGGTCAATAGTGGGGAAATAGCCTTAGCTAAGGCAGAGTTGTCCTTGCTTATCAATAAGGATCAAGCTCTGGTAGTTAGGGATAGGTTAAAAAGAATGTCCTCTGAAGCGACGAATATGGCCGCTGAATTGCGTGCAGAGGAAAATCGGAGCGCTGCACGGCGACATATCGCGTGCATCACATTGCCGGATAATCGGACCGTGACTACAAACTGGATAAATCTCCGGGACTAGATGGTCTACCCTACGAAGTTCACTTGAGGCAGTCGCCCGTTTTTGTTCCTTTGCTGGAACTGATCTTCAACAACTGGATGATGCAGGGGTCTATACCCCAACGCTTCATCAGGGGTGTGATCCAGTCGCTGCGCAAGGACAAGAACGGTGGGGATGGGTTAAATAACTTTCGACCTTTGACTGTGTTAAACACAGAGTTAAAGATTTTGGCGAAGATCTTAGCCAACGTTTGCAGCTTGTCCTATCTAGTCTGATTGGCTCCGAACAGACTTGTGCTGTGAAGAGCAGGACTATTCAGGATAACCTGCATATCGTACGCTTGATCTTAGAACAAGTCGACAGTGAAGCCGCGCTGATCAATTTACATCAGTCCAAGGCCTTCGATAGGGTTGACCATCGGTTTCTGGAGGCTGTCTTTTCGGCGGCCGGTTTCCGAGCCGACTTTCGCTCCTGGATCCGACTTTTGTATGCGCCCCCGGTGCTGGTGGTGGAGGTTAATTAGGTAAGATCGAAGCCTTTTGTATTGTCTCGCTCCATTCGTCAAGTTTGCCCGCTTTCGCCTTTGCTTTACGTTCTTGCGTTGGAACCATTCCTTCGCAAGTTAAAGGCGAATCTGGTCCTGCGCGGAATTTCCTTGCCTGGGGCTACCACTTCAGCCAGGTATTCTGCCTATGCTGACGACGTTTCGGTTCTTGTGTCGAGCAGAGCCGAGATTGACGAAGTCAGCAAAGAGATCAGTGGGTATGAGATGTTGACAGAGGCCAAGATCAACCGTGATAAGTCTGTTGGCTTGCGGTTGCGTGCGTGGAAGGGAGTTTCTTTTCCCGGACCTTTCCCTGGACGGATGTGCCGATCAAGATACTCGGCGTCTGGTTCGGTCCTGATCTCCATTTGGAAATGAATTGGTCGGAGGTACAAGAGAAGGATGAGATCGCGGTTAATCTATGGTCTCGGAGGAGGCTTTTCTTGAAGGGGAGGGCGGAAGTATGTGTTTCTCACATCTACCCGATTCTCCTTTACCGACTCTCTGTACTTTCTCTCCCGTCTACCAGACTAATATTATTAGTAAGGCTCTTGTTCTCTTTCTTGTGGAGAGACAAAGCCGCTATGGTATCTCGCGAGATCTGTTGCCTTTGTGGACTCGTCCAATATCCTTACCTTTCCAACCTAAATAAAGCACAGTCCACATCGTACGCCTACGTACTAAAAAAACCTCAACCAATAAAAACTGAACAAAGCGAAACAAACAATCTCATTGGTTCATCACTGAAGTTCACGTGCAGAATGAAGATCGCGCCAAAACCAAGTGATCCACTTTTTCAAACCCAAACGATATAAAAACAAACGTAGACAACCCCAGTCAGTCAGTCTCACGAATTCGCAGAGTTAGTTACAATATACTCCACGCCACTACGAACCACGATTTTGCCGCGCACGAAGACACCTCGCTGACTCACATCCGAGCTTTCATCAATCAACTCTGTGAACACTTTTCTCAACTTGCTTATATACAGTGAATATAATTCATTACTAAAAGATAAGTAAACATCAAATACGTTTAAGGGTAGACCACTCTAAAAAAACTCTTATTACATAAACACAAGACTGAACTAACGAACAATATCAACAAAGAGACATTCACGCATTAAACAATTACACACACATTTTGTACACACGACACACACTGATTACCCAATCTGTATATTGTTAAAATGTATATAAATGTAGCATTGTTTTTTCTAAATTTCATATGTCTCGTCTTTTTAATTGCATCTGAAAATTTGTTTATTTATTTGTTCGGGATGCAGTAAGACGCGCAACCAGCTGAAATTTCCTTCTGATTCTTTCTTAAATAATTAACAATCCTGCACGTCCCCAACACCTTAATCCCTCTGAGCACGGTCTGGGTATGCCTAGGATTGAGATTTGTCAATATACGCTTCGCATCAACTTTCTACACCGAATGTGTCGCGGATCGGATGAGGATGGCGCCTTCCGGAAGGAAGTAGTCCGTAAACATTTCCAATCCCTGAGAAGTGTGCACTCGTGCCGGGAGGAGGCCGGCCGTACACCCCGAGCCGAATGCTCCTTCTACCGCGAATGTCGTCATGCTCTGAAACGCCTCTCACGGGCGTCGGGTGGCCTCTCCAACGTCCAGGCGTTGTCGCGTAGGGCATTGTAAAGTGTTAGTCAGAGGGGCCGTTCAGGATGATCTGACTGACGAGCTCGGTTTTACGAAGCAAGACGCTCGCTCAATATAGCCTTGGGCGCCTGGGTTGAATTGCCTCAATAATGATGAGGCATCACTCACCTGGCTGGTGATTCGTGGGTCCCTCTGAGTCGCCAAGGTACTTTGTTCAGCAGGCATGGAGAAATATCCAAACTGCCGTCGCTGTACTGGAGAGGTCGAGACCATTGGTCACGCCTTCTTTCATTGCAAGGCGGTAGTGCCGTTGTGCAGGTTTGTTGAAGGCCTTATGGTTCGCATGCTGCAGGGAAAGGTCTTTGTCCCTGAGGCCAGTTCTGTTTGTAGCAATGTGGTGCCACAGATGACAAGGGGGTAGTGCCGTTGTGCAGGTTTGTTGAAGGCCCCATGGTTCGCATGCTGCAGGGAAAGGTCTTTGTCCTTGAGGCCAGTTCTGCTTGTAGCAATGTGGTGCCACAGATGACAAAGGCTGAACTTTATGTGTTCTGTTGCTCACTAGGTGTTATGAGAGTCGTGATTTGGATGACGCGTCAGAAGGAATTCTATGAGGGCGAGAAGTTCACTTCTTCCCAACTGATCTTGTTCTTTAAGCATCAACTTAAAGTCAAGATAAGGGCGGAAAGGCGGCGGCTCACCTCATCAGAGTTTGGCAAAAGGTGGGTGGATCTTGCGCGTATGTGTCGAGTAAAAGGGGCTGACCTGGAGTGGCATTTTGATGCCGGTTAGGCATCAGGATATTGTTTTCCTGGGTTGAACTTGGGCAACCCATCCCTTGGATTTAGGCTAGAATAGGTTTTTGGTTTTGATTCTTTAGTTTTTCTTTCCTATTTCTGTAAACTTAGCTAGGGTGTGTTTGCTCATTGGCCCCCCCTTTTTTCTGTCCCCTTTTCTTTTCCTTTAGTTTAACTCCCCATCCTCTCCCTCGTTAGGTGATCAGTGATTTCAGTTCTCCGGTGGATGCGGGGTGCCTTTCGTTTCGCGGGTGTGTTTTTCGTATTTGTTGTTGCGTCTGAATCTCTGCGTGTGTGTGTGAGTGCTTGGGATGGATGAATGTTTTCTAGATTTTTGAAGTCCCGTATCGATTTCGTCCAGTTAACTGATTTTACTGTCACATTTAGGATTTGTGGGGGGTTTTATTACTCACATGATTTTGTTTATTTTCTTGTAAATAATTTTAAGTCACATTGTATATAATCATTGCGGTTTCTTTTAACTTGTTATTTTTATCCCCCCCAGACATTATTTGTACATATGGGGTCTATTTAGGATTTTCATTGAGACAATGGTGTATTTTGGTGGCTGTAGTAAGAATGGTAAGCATGAATGTGTTGTTTTGGTGGTAGGAATATTGTTTGGTTTGATTGAGTTAGTGGTTGTGGCTAGCTAAGTTTAAAATTAAGACAAATGATGACCGTCCTTTCCCCACCCCCTCTTTTGGCCTTGTGCCACATTTGTTGTATTTTACAGCAATAAATATTGATGCGTTTTTGCTGGTGAGTTGTGGCTTCACTACTCAAGGGACAGACATTTTGACCGTTGGCTGACTGCTCTTTATCGCCCGACACTTTTTGTTGGAGTTTACCCTTTTGCGTTTGAATTCCATTTTGGTTAAGTTTGTTTAGTTTATTATTACCTTTTTACGACTGTTTTGAAAAAGTTTGTTGATTTTTTTCTTCTCTCCATTTTTATTTCCCCTTTTTAATTTTTGCTCTTTTTCTTTTTATTCTAGTTTTCCTTTTTGATTTTCATTTTTACCCTCTTTTTAATTTTTGCTCCTTTTTCTTTTATTCTAGTTTTCCTTTTTGATTTTCTGTTTCTTTAACTTCTCTTTTAAATCTATCTTCGTTTTCTTTCTTTTGTACCCCTGTCTGTGTTTCGCTTTATTTTTTACTAATTTTAATTTCTTGTTATCTATTTAAATGTTTCTTTCTTTCCTTTAAGTTTTACGTGTTTTTGTTTTTTAATTGTTTTCTGTACTAAATTTGTTTCTAATCGTTATATTGTCTAATTTATCTGGTTATTTTCTTTTGTTTATTGGTTCGACTCGCTTCTCTTAGTGTCGGCCATTTTGAATTTTTTGTAACTAGCTTCGGCTATTGTCGAAGTTTCGTATTTTCTTTGTTTTCTTTTTCATTGTCTAGCCTTTTCGTTTTATTGTTTATTTTTCCTTTTCGTGTTTTCCTTTTTATTGTTTCGCCTTTAGGCGATATTTGTCCTTTATTTTTCTTTAAATACCCCCCCCATTTTTCACCCCTCCCCTTCTCTTTGAAAAAATGGATAAGAAGGAAAAAGAAGTACCTTCCTTTTTAATTTTGAAACAAAAACCCAAAATGTCTTCTTTCAGGAGATCAGTAAGGAAGCACTTGTTTAATCCAAAGAAAGACCCTCCTGACAAGGATAATAATGAAGAATATCCCGCCCTACCCACAGTTCCTACAAACGAACAAATTGTTGAAGTCCTTAAAAAAGCCTCCAAAACTACGGAGGCCGAAAATTACAAGAAATTAAACGAGACTAATGACAACTGCTAATGCAGAGGCCGGGGAATCGCCCTCTTGTTGGAAGTCCCCTCCTAAATGCATCATCGATATCGCGGAGTTCTTGGAGCGTGCCAAGAGTTACACACACCTTGTGGTGAAAGGTGGGTTCTTGGGGGATCCAATTGCACTGATGAAGATCGAGAAAAGAATAGTGTCAGTTTTTGTCGTCGACAAGCGTTCGCGCAAAATTTGTTGTTCGACTAAAGGCACAGTGTTAAAATCACTGGAGTCCCTGGGGTTTAAGCCACACCGAATTGTTAAGGGCAAGGGCTTTTTCATGTGGGAAATGCTGCTGACCACCGCCGAAGACTGTATAAGAGCCACAAATAGGGATCTAATAACAAAAGATTTGATCCTTCTTACATAGTACGAGGGCCGGCTAATGACCCCCGTAGCAGTATATGAGGTCCCTCCTCAGGTTATCGGGGAGCACATGGCGGCTTTCTTGGCCCAGTATTGCGATATTCTGGGTGCTTCTTGTGATAGCCTGACTGGGGAATGGAGCTTAGATATTATTCTCGATGAAAAAGACTTCGGCTCCGTCCCCAACTGTCTTGACGTTGGTGACCTGAAGGTGCCTGTCATTGTGACCGGCCGTAAACCAGTTTGTTGGAAGTGCGAAAAGCCTGATCACCTTTCCTCTTCCTGTCCAGAGAAGAAGGCCTTTGGAAGTCAGGTCCCAATCGACCAAACTACCCATCTGACCGAGTCTTTAAAACCGCCACGCCTGTAATGGGCATGCCGGCTACCGGGACCGGAGTGTTGTACCCCCGGTTGGGTCATCATCTAAGCCCCCATTCCCCGAAGAGCCTTCTTCCACTGCAAATGTGGCTGAGGAGAGGGAAGAGAGGGAATGGCAGGGCCAGAGGGAAGCGTCAGACAGCGGGTCCTCAGTCCCCTGAAGCCTCTGGGACTAAAGACACTTACAGCCTCACTCCCTCTGACAACAGTAAGGGCAACGCCCCGGCCTCTATTCCGACCATGCAAGATTTACAAAAATGTTATGACCCCGGTTTTGAGAAAACGCAAAAAATTAAGGACCTAAAGAATAATTAGTCCAACAACACAAAGGAAAACTCTCTCCATCCAAGAACTCCCTTCCTCCAAAAAGCACTGCACAATCTCCTCAGCCCTCTACATCCCCTCAACCAAAGTCCCACTCTACGAAGAAATCCACTCCCTCCACATCCTCCGACCCACCACCTACTCCCCGTCCATCATCCCCTCTTTGTAGAGGGAAGTCTCCACTTGCATCTCCTTCCACTTCTTCTGCCCAGTCCCAAATCCCTCTCAGTAGAGACCACAGCCCTTTTAGACAATCATATACTCCCCACCACACCCCCAGTCCTTCTCCCATTAAATCATCAGAAATGCACCCTCCACTAAACAAAAGGCTCAGAAGCTCCACGGAGTATTCAAGTGAAAAAAAAGAAAAAAAACAAAGCATATTTATAATCCGGGGACAGACGTGTGTAAAATATCCCTGTTGCAAGCGGAAAAAGCCAGAGACTATGGCAACAGAATAAATTTTTTTAAATATCTGTTGTCTATTAAACAATTTGGGGATAAAGACATAGAAGAACCCCATAATTTCCCAAACGCCCAAAGAGTATTAACTGTTATAACATCAGAAATAGGGGCGAAAATTTCTGGTCAATGTCAGACGAAGCAATTTCTTCGTTCAAAATGAACCCGCCCATTGCTATCGTACAAAACGATAAATTGAGAAAAATGAAACAATTTTGTGCAGGGAGGGTCCCAGTTTTTGTTTACCCCTCCCTTTATAGAGCACTAAAATTGACTTTCCCCTGGGATATCGGCGGGGTCTCCCAAGACGGTACCATCAAGACTGAGATGGGTCATTGGTCTATGGAGGATGCTGTCGGTATCCTTACCCCGGCTATGTTCAATTCCGGAAAGCAATCCTAATCAATCTTCACTATGGCTCTCTGGTTAGCAAGTATAAATGTGCGCGGCCTGGCGTTCGAGTCTCGCAGGGCTAGGCTCTATCGTGACCTTCAGCGCCTCGGGGTGAATGTTTGTTGTGTGAAAGAGACACGGTTTTCTTCTCATGACCGTGAGGACATGCTGTCTGGGGGGGTTCTCCCTTTATTCAGCATGTTTTGATGGTCGTTCGAGGGGTGTCTCTTGGCTCGTGAGCAGGTCTTTGAAGGCTGCATGTATTCTTGTCTTCGCAGATCCGGCGGGCAGGCTTTGCATGCTGGATGTTACCATAAAGGATAAGGCTTTACGACACATTGGCGTTTATGCGCCCAATAACCATTCCGAGCGGCCTGCTTTGTTTCGGCATATCGGGTCGTTTTTGACGACATCTCGTCGGGTAGTTTTAGCGGGGGATTGGAATGTCGTCCTTGACCCCGATATAGATCATATAGGGCAAAATTCGGGTACTAACATACGGGACGTGAAACCATTTCGGGACTTTATCGGCGAGTTTGATCTTGTCGATAAGTACCGGAATGAGCACCCTCAGGAGGTAGCATGGACTTGGACAAATAGTGGCAACTCGGCAACCTGGGACGCTTGCGAGCTACCTCGACCGAGTTTTAGTTAGGAGAGTTGATGTAGGGCTCTTAGGGTGTCCAAGCTTCCATTATATAGTTTATACGGATCATAGGCTTGTCCGGGTTCGTGGAAACTTAGATAAGCCTAAGGTTAGGTTGGCTGGGTACTGGAAATTAAGCTGCTCACTTTTTGGTGAGCAGGATTTCCGGGACCAGCTGCTACTAATGATACAGAGGGCATTGACGGGGGTGGTTTTAGGGAACGCCTGGTGGGATAAATTAAAATCCAAAATTAGAACGTTTGCTGCCGATTTTAGTCGTCGACTCAATCTAGATAAATTAGCGGCGCAAACGGCTTTAGAAGAAAAAGTTGATCGGGCAGTGAAATCCCGCAATAGTGGGGAAATAGCCTTAGCTAAGGCAGAGTTGTCCTCCTTGCTTATCAAAAAGGCTCAAGCTCTGCTAGTTAGGGCTAGGTTAAAAAGAATGTCCTCTGAGGCGACGAATATGGCAGCTGAATTGCATGCAGAGGAAAACCGGAGCCCTGCTCGACATATCGCGTGCGTCACATTACCGGATAATCGGACCGTGACTACAAACGCGGGCATATGTGAAGCCTTTCGAGATTATTTTCAGGATCTTTTCACCAGGGAGCCCGGTCTGAGTCCTGCTCGGTTCGACGCCTATTTGACCGACTTTCCCTGCCTCGAGGCAGCTGAAGCGGCTGGGTGCGAGGCCCCATCACAGAGTCGGAAATCTGGGAAGCGCTGAAACAGGTTGGCCTGGATAAATCTCCGGGACTAGATGGTCTTCTCTACGAAGTTTACTTGAGACAGTCGCCCGTTTTTTATCTTTTGCTGGAACTGATCTTCAATAACTGAAGCAGAAGAAGCGAAGATCTTAGCCAACGTTTGCAGCTTGTCCTATCCAGTCGGATTGGCTCCGAACAGGCTTGTGCTGTGAAGGGTAGGACTATTCAGGATAACCTGCATATGGTACGCTTGATCTTAGAACAAGTCGACAGTGAAGCCGCGCTGATCAATTTACATCAGTCCAAGGCCTTCGATAGAGTTGACCATCGGTTTCTGGAGGCTGTCTTTTCGGCGGCCGGTTTCCGAGCCGACTTTCGCTCCTGGATCCGACTTTTGTATTCGACCTCCGGTGCGCTAGTGGAGGTGAATTGGGTAAGATCGAAGCCTTTTGTATTGTCTCGCACCATTCGTCAAGGTTGCCCGCTTTCGCCTTTACTTTACGTTCTTGCGTTGGAACAGTTCCTTCGCAAGTTAAAGGCGAATCCGGTCCTGCGCGGAATTTCCTTGCCTAGGGCTACCACCTCAGCCAGGTATTCTGCCTATGCTGACGACGTTTCGGTTCTTGTGTCGGGCAGAGCCGAGATTGACGAAGTCAGCAAAGAGATCAGTGGGTATGAGATGGTGACAGAGGCCAAGATCAACCGTGATAGGTCTGTTGGCTTGCGGTTGCGTGCGTGGAAGGGAGTTTCTTTACCCGGACCTTTCCCTGGACGGATGGGCCGATCAAGATACTCGGCGTCGGGTTCGGTCCTGATCTCCAGTTGGAAATAAATTGGTCGGGGGTACAAGGGAAGGCCGAGATCGCGGTTAATCTGTGGTCTCGGAGGTGGCTTTCCTTAAAGGGGATGGCGGAAGTATGTGTTTCTCACATCTACCCGATTCTCCTTTACCGACTCTCTATACTTCCACTCCCGTCTACCAGACTAATATTATTAGTAAGGCTCTTGTTCTCTTTCCTGTGGAGAGACACAGCTGCTATGGTATATCGCGAGATCTGTTGCCTTCATCCCTCTGAGCGCGGTCTGGGTATCCCTAGCATTGATATTTGTCAATATATGCTTCGCATCAACTTTCTACACCGAATGTGTCGCGGATCGGATGAGGATGGCGCCTTAAGGAAGGAAGACGTCCGTTAACATTTCCCATCCCTGAGAAGTGTGCACTCATGCCGGCAGGAGTCCGGCCGTACACCCTGAGCCGAATTCTACCGCGAATGTCGTCATGCTCTGAAACGCCTCTCACAGGCGTCGGGTGGCCTCTCCAACGTCCAGGCCTTGTCTCGTAGGGCATTGTATCAAGTGTTAGTCAGGGGGCCGTTCGCTCGATATAGCCTTGGGCGCCTGGTTTGAAATGCCTCAATAATGATGAGGAATCACTCACCTGGCTGGTGATTCGTGGGTCCCTCTGGGTCGCCAAGGGTCTTTGTTCAGCAGGCTTGGAGAAATATCTAAACCGCCGTCGCTGTACTGGAGAGGTCGCGACCATTGGTCACGCCTTCTTTCATTACAAGGCGGTAGTGCCGTTGTGCAGGTTTGTTGAAGGCCTCATGGTTCGCATGCTGCAGGGAAAGGTCTTTGTCCTTGAGGCCAGTTCTGCTTGTAGCAATGTGGTGCCACAGATGACAAAGGCTAAATATTATGTGTTCTGTTGCTTACTGGGTATTATGAGAGTCGTGATTTGGACGACGCGTCAGAAGGAATTCTATGAGGGCGAGAAGTTCACTTCTTCCCAACTGATCTTGTTCTTTAAGCATCAGCTTAAAGTCAAGATTAGGACGAAAAGGCGGCGGCTCACCTCATCAGAATTTGGCAAAAGGTGGGTGAATCTTGGCGTATGTGTCGAGTAAAAGGGGCTGACCTGGAGTGGCATTTTGATGTCGGTTAGGCATCAGGATATTGTTTTCCTGGGTTGAACTTGGGCAACCCATCCCTTGGATTTAGGCTAGAATAGGTTTTTAGTTTTGATTCTTTAGTTTTTAATCGATTTCGTCCAGTTAACTTGTTTTACTGTCACATTTATGATTTGCGGATTTTTTTTATTACTAACAGGATTTTGTTTATTTTCTTGTAAATAATTTTAAGTCACATTGTATATAATCATTGGGGTTTCTTTTAACTTGTTATTTTTTATCCCCCCCCCCCAACAGACATTATTTGTACATATGGGGTCTATTTAGGATTTTCATTGAGACAATGGTGTATTTTGGTGGATGTAGTAAGAACGGTAAGCATGAATGTGTTGTTTTGGTTGTAGGAATATTGTTGCGTTTGATTGGGTCAGTGGTTGTGACAAGCTAAGTTTAAAATTAAGACAAATGATGACCGTCCTTTTTCCCACCCCCTCATTTTGGCCTTGTGCCACATTTGTTGTATTTTTCAGCAATAAATTTTGATGCGTTTTTGCCTCTGAGAAGCGATGGTTGGACGTGTGATCCAATTTTGTCGTTTCTACGTTGTTTGTTGGACTGTTACGTCGGACTCTCGTTTTAACTGTGATTTGGCTACAAGTGTTGCGGTTGAGAGACGAAAGAAATCTATTGCAGACGTTTGTTACTACTTTAAGTTGACAGTTTTTTCCCCTCTTTTTTTTTATTTACCACCACAAGCTATTTCGGCAATGGACAAGTTCGATCTAAAATTGATTCCAGAATTCGACGGCTCCCCCGCGGGCCCGACTGTCGTCGAATGGTTTGAGAAAGATGAACGTGTTTGCAGGATGTCCAAAATAAAAGAACCTGCATTGGTCATCCCACTGAGACTTGCGAGGGGGGCCTAGGCCGTATATCAACAACTCGGGGACGATGCGGACCTAGAGTAGATCGAGTGCCCTATATACGGCCTTTGGAATAGACCCCTTCATCGCTTGGAAACAGTTCGTCGGACGACGGCTTGAGTCAGGTGAGACGGTGGATGTCTACCTGGCCGATTTGCGAAGGCTGGCGGTGCCGTTTGGCGGAACAACAGACCGCATACTGGGATGCGCCTTCCTGGCAGGACTTCCCGACGACACCAGTCGACTCCTGCGAGCGTCTTCAAGATTGGACACACTGGGAATCGACGAATTGCTAGCCAGGGCTCGAAACATCTTGAAAGACACGGAACAGATCGCGGCAGCCGTGAGAACCCCCGAGACACCGCGGGAGGGTCCAAAGTGCTACAAGTGCGGTGGACCAAACCATTTCTCTCGAGACTGTCGGAGCCGAAGTGATGCAAGAGGCGGAAGTGGCCGACGGACACGAGCACGACTACGCTGCTATCGCTGCAACGAGTTAGGCCATGCAGCACAAGATTGCTCGGGAAACGAGTCCGGGGTCAAGGTGCTGTCGCAACCCTTGTCCCCTCTCGGTCAGTAAATGCGGCATTGCCCATTGTCAACGTGAGGATTGAGGGTAAACGGTGCTCGGCGCTCGTCGACACTGGATCTTCCCGATCGATCGTCAGCGTGGATCGATGCGTGACCTGGAGCAGTCAACAAATCGAGATTCGGACGATTGACGGAGTGTCCCGGGCCTGTTGTGGTGTCATGGGACAACGCACGATAAACTGTTTCGGTATCTTCAGTGTTTGTCAACGATTCCTGTACACACAGCGCACAAACACTCGTTCCGGTATCATCAACGGTTCCTGCACCTACAGCGAACGACCTCTCGTTACAGAAAACTCGGGGTTACTGAGGTAATCCACCGCTGGCGCCCAATACCATTAAGAGTGAAACTCATCCGCCGACACTTTGAGCTGCTCACGTATGGAATCCTTCGCGACCCCCTCAACTAGAAGACGATAGAAGACCTTCCTAGGCCGAAAAAGGTCACTGAACCGAGGAACGGCCAACAAGGCCAACCGACACTCACGAAGGAAATCCGATTGATCTCGGGGTTTAAGATGGCGCTCGACCCGCGAGATGGGGGTACTGATAGTAAGGAAAGGGAACGCATCCCTAACAATCCCTGTCATAATCGAATCCTGTCAATGTGCGGCGTAGAAAAGCCAACCTCGAGGCGAGTTTGTGGCTCACCAAGTGTGAGATTCCCAGCCCCCATGACACGGACGTTGTGCACAGACACGTCTGTCGACCCGATTCCCGCGTCCCCCACCATAAAATGTAGGATAGCGAGCGCTCGAGCGGCTTCCGACTGTCTTTACAGAGAAGTACGGACAATCGATAAAGAACAAGAGGGAAAACGTAAGTGGCACACGCCTCCGACCTGCACTTCACGTACAACTTCCGTCGACGCCAAGTCTGACCGGCAGCGTCGAACTTTGCTCGTACTTCAGACCAATTTTTCTCCAGCTGGAGGTCGGGTCCAAATCACACTCCAAGAATGTGGACAGGACCGTCCGTCCAACCGAATGGCGCTGAAAGATCGACCCCCTTCCAGGCACCTAACCACAAACCGGACGACTTGTCGCGGTTAATCTTGGCCGCTGTCACCTTTTCGTACCGATCAAGTGCCTTCAGTACCGCCTCAATGTCGCTGCGGGACGACACAAAAGCAGATACGTCATCGGCGTACGCAAAAACCCTGGCTCGATCCCCTCCAGGAACGGCGATTCCACGTAGGGCCGGAATGCGAAGGAAACGCTTCAACGCCAAAGCATAGAGTAGGGGCGACAGTAGACAACCCTGACGGACCGACCTAGACAGCGCAAAAGCCCCCGACAGCTTCCCGTTCACCTGTACCACAGCACTGGGGGACCGATACAAGAGGCTAATGCAGCGGCAGAAGTCGGGTTCGAATCCGGCGGCCTGCAGGACAGCCGCAAGGTAGCGATGGTCAACTCTATCTTATGCCTTGGACTGATCTAAATTGATCAGCGCGGCCTCATCGTCGTCTTTTACACCCTCTATGATCGTGCGGATCAGATGCAGGTTGCTCAGGACCCAACAGAGACTCGGCAACTGACTTCAAACGATCCTGCAGGATCTTGGCCAAAATCTTTAACTCTGAGTATAGCAGAGTTATGGGCCTATAATCATCTAAATTCCGTCCAACACCCTTGCCCTTTTTCAACAGCGTGATCACACCTCTGGAAATCCGGTTGGGGATGGACCCCGACCGGAACCAGTTGTTGAACACCACAGTCAAAATCGGGACAAAGATGTGCGACAGTCTCAAGTACAATTCATAGGGCAAGCCATCCAGACCGGGCGATTTGCCTCTGACGACCTTCTTCAATGCCGCGTAGACTTCGCCCTCCGTGATCTCTCCCTCACAGCTAGCCGCTTTCGTCGGCGAAAGCTGAGGAAAGTCAGCCAAATAGCTCCTAAACTCCTCCTCACGGAGACCAGGTTCCTTGGTAAAGCGGCTCTCGAAATGCCGCCGAAACGCCTCGCACATGTCATCAGTGGCCCGAAGAGTATGCCCCTCCGGGGAATTGACCACACGAATGTAACGATCGGAACCTCGACGAATCTCTTCCATGCGCAGATCTGCGCCCATGTTCACAGCTTCGGAAGACATCTTGCTTAACCTATGTCTAATTATCTGGCCCATGTAGCGCTCACTACTCAAACGCTCCAGGGCCTCTCTAGCTAGGGCTATCTCTAGGGGATCCCCCCAGCCGCAGCCCGGGAAAAACTAGCCTTAAGCGTCTTCACCTTCTCAGCTCTATCTAGGGCGAGCCGTTTGCTGAAATCAGTGGTGAAGGACTTAATCCTATCCTTAAGTCTCTCCCACCACTTATTCCCGATAACCGCCCCCATTAGCTCCCGTTGCACTAAGCTAGTTAGCTGCTCCTCGAAGTCCCGCCTGTCCAGTAAGGACAGATTGAACTTCCAGTAGCCAGCCATTCTAAACCTATGATCTAACGCCATCCGGGCACAAACGAGTTTGTGATCCGAATAGCCTACCCAGTGAAACGTGGGACAATCTATCAAGTCTATGTCAGCTCCTCTAACTAACATTCTGTCAAAGTAGCTAACCACCTTGCCAGAGGGCCAACTAAGAGCCCACGTCCACATTTCCCCCCCACCCGGGGTGATCGACCCATTATCTATCAACGAGTCCAAAATCGTTGATCAGATCAACCAAGCTACTATCGCCCCTCCTCCCACTAGCTCCCCGACCCCTGTCTAACTTGGGATCCAGGATGGCATTCCAATCCCCCATTAACACTAAGCGCGTTGAATCCACCAGGAACGGTCCCAACCACCGAAAAAACGAGACCCGTTCCTCCTGGTTGTTGGGCGCATAAACCGCAACGACTCGGAACGAGCCACTTTTCACGGCAATATCGGCCACGATCAACCGGCCCTCGGCATCGGTATGCACAAGGTCTACCTTCGCATCAAGAGTACGTCTAACCAGCAAAGAAGCTCCTCTGGCATGCCGGTCCCCATATGGTGAATAAACGACAAATTCGTTCTCCAGCACACACGCATCGACGTTGCAAACAAAGTGAGTCTCTTGGATCGCGGCGACATTCACGTCGAAAGACAAGAGATCCCGGAACAGGCGGGCCGCCTTATCCCGAACTCTCAAGCCCTTCGCATTCAGACTGGCTAACTTGATTGGCATCGTTTAGGCCTGCAAAAAAAGAAAATGAAATACCGGGCGGAAATCTGCGGCGGAAAGGACCCCGACGGATTGTCCTAGGCTCCCTGCGCCCAACTCCGTCGTCATCCGACCATCTAGGACAATATCGCCAACGTCCGTAGGATATGTTAGTTTAACAGCCCCATATAAGGAGGGATGGTGCAAAACCGGGACCCTTTCCGCACAAAATTACTTAAGTTTTCTCAAATTTTCATTTTCCAATTCCATCATTCTGATGTTTGGATAGGCTTCCTTTGCCTCGAACAGGTGGCTTCAGACCTTTAAATAATGGTCTGTGTCCCTCACGCATGTGATTATTCCTGGGGCACCTGTGAAATTTCGGGGGTCTTCAACAGACTTTCCTTCTACTTTTTCCATTTTTAATAGAGGTCTTAAAAGGGTCTTTTTCTGTTTTGACAGGCCCTTTTTAAACTACTCTTTATCTACTTTACATATGGCATCTGGGTCCGGGTAAAACTTATTTTTCTTTTTCTCCCTTGAAGGGTTAGGAGGAGAAGAAGTGGATGTGTGAGGGGGTGGATAGTGAACTGAGTGAGATGGAGGGAGTGGGGGATGGAGCACGGGAAGGGGAAGTAGGGAGACTCCTTGCTCTTGGCTGGACCATGCTTCCTTTTGGCGAAGCAGGAGAGTGACCTGGTTCTGTCCATGACACTCTCCGCCCTACTACGGCCAGAGTGCTTTTGCTGGGGTTCATTTTCCTCTTCGTCCTCCCTGCTCCTTTTAAGAGATGCTGCCCGAGGTGGAGGCATTTTTCTACCTCCATTGGCGTTTCTGTCTGTTGTTGCTGTTTTTCTTTCTGCTGTTGTTTTAGCTGTTGTTGCTGCTGTTGGTGTTGTTGCTGCTGCTGTTGTTTTTGGTGCGGCTGCTTTTCCTGCATCTTCTTTGGAGGCCGCACCTTCTTTTGTTGCTGCTTGTCTGGTGCTTGTTGCCTCTTTGGTTGGGGTATGTCCTGCGGAGATGGAACATTAGGGGATTTCCGACCCCTTTCTACCTCCTTCCAGGCTCCCTCAGGAGATTTTGTGGTTGACTCTTCCTCTGCTGGCTTCGTGACCACTGCTGCTGCTGTCGTTGCTGAACGGGGCGGATGTTTTGGGTTTTTACCAGGACACTCCTTGGCCATGTGACCTGAAGCGCCACAAAACCAGCAATATGGTCCTCTGCCCTCGACGACCACCAACATCCGTTTGTCACGGCAAACCTGAATATTCGGCATATCTCCAAAATCTTTTCGATTCACCGTGACTTGCACCTTCATGTCACCTGTCGCTATTCCACTTTTGCTTATGATGGCCTTTACTTCATGGACTTCACCATATTTGGCGAAAAAGGCCCCCATTCTATCCTCTGGGATATCTACAGGAACTCCGTGTATGGTCACCTTCGTCCTGCGGGTGCCCATGTACTCCGTCTGCAAACGTAAATTCTTGGTTGTTAAAATGCTTCCGGCCAATTCCTTGGCTTGTTACTCAGTTGTTATCCCGGAGAGGTGAAAGGTAGATATGGACGATTCCATCAATACCCCCCCAGGTTAATAGTCATAGCATTATGGGTATTGATATGTGAAATATGTTTTGAATTTAGCAGGCCAATGAACGTGTCTACCCGACCTGGTACGGGTAGATGGATTTGCTTTCGAGTCAGCTACTGGAAATGGTTGTGTGCTGGAAGGTTCTGGATGTGTCGTATGAAGAGTGGTTAAAGGCTTGCCATCATGCTGTATATATGCAGACTTCAACCGGTCGATACTGACCGTGTTATGTTTCCCCGCAAGGTTGTTGCGGACACCCCGGAGTGGGGAGAGATGGCCCGAACGCCCCCGTGTCGTATATGAACGAATGTCACAGGGAGCCCGCCACATTTTTACTTTGAGATCTGACCAGGTGAAACAATATGGACAACAGAACGAAGATGTGTATGAATTAAGCAGGGGGTTATTACATGAAGGAGAATAGGATGTATATTGGTATTGTCGGCGGTTGGTTGTTGCTGATGCGCCGGTAGGGTGTGGTTGCTCCGGTTGGTGTCGACGGTTTGACGATTGTTGATGATTGCGTGGATGCTCCGGTCGTGTCGACGGTTGGAGGTTGATGATTGCGTGGCTGCTCTGGTCGACGGTTGATGGAGTGTTATGATGTCGTGGCTGCTCCGGTCGTGTTGACGGTTGGAGGTTGATGATTGCGTGGCTGCTTCGGTCGTGTCGACGGTTTGGAGGTTGTTGATTGCGTGGCTGCTCCGGTCGTGTTGACGGTTGGAGGTTGATGATTGCGTGGCTGCTTCGGCCGTATCGACGGTTTGGAGGTTGTTGATTGCGTGGCTGCTCCGGTCGTGTCGACGGTTTGGAGGTTGTTGATGAGTGCGATTGCCCCGGTCGGAGGTTGAAGTGAGTGCCGAAGAACCTTCCGTAAATAATTACTATCAATAGTGTACGGGAAAGGTTTGTTGGTCGTCGCAGGTGGGCTTTGGTCGTCAGGTTTGGTTAGGACTGTTGGTTGGCTGGTCTGGTTATTGCTTCTGGTCTACTGGTGATCGCTGTCGGTCGCTGGTGGTCGTTGCTGGCGTTGCGGGTCTGCCGGGTCGAGTCCAATCGAAACCTCCAGTAATAATTACTAACATTAGCGTGTACACGGAAAGGTTGTGGACGACGTGCGGGCGGCCAGTAAGAGTGGCATGCCGAGAGTCAGAAGTGTAGAGTGAGAGTGTGTGTGTTCAAACTCGCGTCCAGTTGGCAGACGAAAAAAATGGGAGCGTAACTTAATACACAGCGTCGAGGCCAGGTCAGTACCAACCGTATCAGAGCCGACCGGTCAGTATCAACCTCGAATTAGGCGATGAGTCGCTGTGTTAAGTTCGGAGTGCCCCACGACAGAAAATGGCGTTACTGAAATGTCAAGAATCTCACTAAAAATTGAGTGGAGATTTCTATGTGAAACTATCGGTGTAAAAACGCTTGGAGGTGTATTACGATTAGGTTCGTAACAACCGTGAACGTAAGAGGTAATCAGTTCATCTCCAAACGAAATTACAAGCGTGCAGGGATCATGGTGGAAATAAGGTCTATGACGAAGTACTTTGATGTGCGAGAAAGAAGGCCTATTCGGTAGTGACGTGACGTCACAAAAGTAGTCCATGCAGTGAAACAGACAATAATCATAATGTAACGAATAAATTGGTTTTAGAAAACTTTTAAAAAATACATTGTTTTACAAAACAAATAAACAGAATTGGATTTTATACAGAACTTTATTTCATATTAATTTTAAAAAAGTAACCGATAAGAAAAAAAAATGTTGCTGAATGTTTTGTTAAAGAAATTAAACATCATGTTAGATTTCATTAAATTTTAAAGACTGAAATTCGTTCATTATTTTATTTGTTTCAAATTTGAAAACATTTTTCAAATCATTATCAGTATTGTTTTAATTTGCATGTTTCTATCTTAATTTTAGTAATTATTCTGTAAAGTTACAATATCGTAATTATTAATGATTATTATTCATATACACTCGGACAGCAACAACTCAATTATGAATTAGGAAACAAATAAACAAATAAATAGACGAGCAAATTCCATGTAAATGATAAATAAACGATTAAAATATAAATAAGAAACAAATAAACTAAATACATGAAAGTAAATAAATTTGATACAAAAAAGAGATTTAAAATTCAAATAATACTTATAGAAAAGTAGGTTACAGACAATTAATTTTAAGAATGAAATTTATTCATGATTTCAATCGTTTCACATTTGAACATTTTTTATAAATCATAATCAGCATTGTTTTAATTTGCATGTTTTTATTTCAATTTTAATACTGTGAAGTTACAATTTTTGTAATCATTAAGAGATTATTACAGTAACAACTGAATTATGAATTAGGGAACAAACAATAATTAAATAAGCAAATTATAATTAAATGATGAATAAATAAAATAATTATGATAAATAAATAAAACAATTAAACATAAACAAGAAACAAAAACACAAACAAGAAAATACATTAGATACAAACAATAAATAGATTTAAAAATCAAATAATACTTTCAGAAAAATAGATTACTGATACAAAATTTAGCTGAATGAAGTTTTCTTTTTCTGCTTAACTTGTTACTTGTATTATTATTATTTTCCCTAGAACAAAAATTATTTAAAAGAGCATTTGTAGAGCTCCAGACAAACATTCTTTGTATTTTTTCTATATTGTGACCCTCATCACAAGTGTCAACATAAAAAAGAACCTCATAATCTGCAAAAAACATTCAATGTTATATGCATGGCTTATTTTATTTTTCTTTGATTTACTGAATGAAGAAAAGAATGATTTTTTATCAGCTTATCAATGACTACATAATTATTCAGAACAAAATTTATAGTTTTATCATTAGGATATAAGAGAGAACCTCTATTAATCCCCTGAAAATAGCTGCTTATTTCAGATATTTCTTCCACATTATCTCTTACACTTTCAGATATTAAATCTTTGCAGCTATTGCATTTAATTTTCTTAAAAACTGCATTACACCAATAACTTGCTAAGTATAGTATTACAGGTAGAACTTCTCTACAATTATTTACATCATCCTCTTTAACATCAATTCTATATTTATATATATGTAACTTTTCCTCCTCTGTCACTTCATCCCAGTTTGGTTCTTGTAAACTCTTTAAATCAATTTTAATGCATTGCTGATTAAATAAGTTTAATTTTAAAACTGATTGCATTCTAATAATTTTTTCACACTCAAACACTTGCCGTATCAAGATATTATACTGATCCCCAGTAAGTTGTTGATATTGACCAAACCTTGCTTCAAGGTGATCAGTTTGAAATTTGCCTGGTAATATGTATAGCATTTTCAGTTCTTCTATGCAATACTTGGTCAGTTCTAGAAATGCATAGGTTGTATGATGCAAAGCATTGAAGTTTTCCCTTGTTAATTTGCCATTTCTTCCAGAAATGCTATTCCAAGATTCTAACCAGTCACAGAATACAGAGAGAAATCTAAAATTTTCTTCATTCATTCTAAGTGGATTGCAGTATTTATTTCTAAGCCGACAACCTTTATATGGCATTTTAACATTCATTATTGTCCACCAAATATAAAATATGTTTATATATTCTGCAAAATTAGGCAAATATTTCTGTTTTCCTAAGATCAATAATCTTTGAATAGTGTATTCATTAAAAATTTGCAGAACTAAATTAGCATTTTGCCTTTCAAAATTAGTAGGAGAAAGTGCCTTTGAGGTTAATTTATAACAATATTTTAAAATTGACTGAAATTCTAAGGCATGAAGTTTCTGTAAGGTAGAAAATGTGGCACTTTGGATACTAATTCATGATTTCCATCATGACAAAATTTGGGGAACAGCATGCATTTATTTGCATCTTTTTGACTAAGCCAATTGTTTCTAATGCATTTTAATATATGAGTCAAAAAGGAAGAAAAGAGGTTGAGACTTTATAACTGGGGGTGGATATACAATGGAAAGCTTTGGAGAACTGCAAAAGAAAGATATAGCTTTTTTATTTATAGCATTATTATCTGTTATGATTGATAATACTTGAAAGCCTATCTCCTCTAAACCAATTATTATGTTTAACTATGTCAAATAACTTCTCAGCTTTAAGACATTTAGTTGGCATAACATGCACAACATGTTTATATTGTGAGAATACGCTGCTAATCCTAAAAGCAAAAGCACTTGTTGCAGCTTCACTGCTGTTATCAGATAAGCCAACAATATTACCACCCTTATAATCTAAATAAGGTTTTAGATGAATTTCATCAACAAGTAAAGATACTGTGATGTCCTGCACTAGGAGCTTAAATTTATTTTTAATATACATAAGAAAATTGTTATCATGTTGCTCAATCAAAGGATTCATATATGTTGATAAGGTTAATCTTTTAATGGTTGAATAGCTAGGTAAAATTATATTTTTGCTGTCTCTTAACAATCTGTCCCCTTTAGAGGAGCAGTTATATAACAATGAAGAAAATATCATCATTTCTGTTGAATAATCAAGCTTATTTTGTGTCATTAAATTTAGCTGCTCATATATAAATTTGAGTGCATTAATATGTTTGATTCTTCTTGCACCAATAGTAGAAATGACATTACCAATTTTAATATAAAACTCATATTTTGAGGTTCAGGTTGCTGTTGTTCTGTGTACATTTTTTTCATGTTTTCTATCAGAATTTCAAGAGTATTTTGATCAGTTACGTGTTTAGAAATCTTATAATCCCCTATTGAATGTATTTCCACATTTCTACAAAAAAACATGTACTGCAAAATCAGATTCAATTACAAGAGACAGATAGATTTTTGGATATGGGGATTTGATGATGCTGAATATAATAAGTGTCTCTTGCTGCCTAACAAAACTCCAGTAATTTCTATCAAGGAAATTTAATTTCCCTTCTAGATCATTATTATGGAATTTATAAAGATATAAAATTATTTTAATCCTCAAAGTTTCAATTGAGTTTAATAACTTTTTAAAACAAAGCTGTTTTATGTGTTGTGAATTACAGACATAAAATTCAATTCAATTAAAGTTTCATTTAGTCACGAATAAAACAATTCTAAAAAATCGTTAAAATTATTTTTTATGTATATAAAATATTCCTTTAGAAATTCATGAATGAATTTATGTCGAAAATTTCTTTAAAGTTTATTTCTTAAAAAAATGAGATTTTAGATTTTAAAAACAACACGTACGAGAATGAATGTCTCTCTCTCTAAACTTTCTCGCTAGATTTATGTCTTAACTTTATGTTATGAATTACAAAGACATGGTATTAATTTTATCATTAAAGTTTCAATAAAATTTACTTATTTTTTAATACAAAAAATACTCACTCTGCTGAATTTAGTAAATAAAAATGATCTCTTCTGATTGTACGAATCCAAACATCAGATAATTCTATATCTTTAGTTAAAGAAAATACATGTATTTTAGGGCCGTTTTTATAATTCCCTTTACAATTTGGTACAATGCATCTATAAGGCATTGTTTTTGTTTTAAATTAATTCAATATTTAAAAGAAAATATTAATAAGTAATTTAAAAATGCCGCCGTAAAAAATCTGCTACACAAAAGACAAACGACACACTTCTTGAAAGTCGGACTCAATGTGATGACGTCACATTTCTCCGTAATCCAATGAAGTAGGCCTTATCTTTCGGTGGTCACGGTATGGTCCTGTATAACTAGGTGTGAGAGGCTTACGGACCGTATCTCTGCGGAGGAAAACATACTCTGTCTGATGCAGGTCTGCAGGAACGTAATAAGGTTTTTGATATGCCCGTGTTGGGGTGTAAATGACGTCAGTCATTTTTTGCTTGAGGCGACTGACGAAATTACTGGAAGGGAGATCATCGTTGGTATTGCATAAACTATGTGGTCAGGTAGTCCTGAAAAGGACTATTGCATAAACTAGTTGTTGCAATAGTCCTTTTCAGGACTACCTGACCACATAGTTTATGCAATAGTCCTTTTCAGGACTACCTAACCACATGTTTATGCAATAGTCTTTTTCAGGACTACCTGACCACATAGTTTATGCGATAGTCCTTCTGGTTACTACCAAGCTGCATCCCTGGTGACCGTCAACCTAAGGACGAGCAGGTTCCCTCAGCACTGTCTGGTCCGCTGCCCTAAAACAAGACGATCTTTCGGTTGGCTCTCCCCGATTTCATAGCGACACAATACCTGTACATACTTTTGCCAAATTGTTGAATAAAATTTGGCTTTGATTTTAAACCCTCGCTTTTGTTATCCTTGCTTCGATCGTATTTTCCAATATAAATTTTACTGTTTGCGGCCTTCATTTATTAGGAGGTTTTCGTAATCATCAGAAGTAAATTCTCCACCATTTTCGGTTTTCCATAAGGTGAAATATCAGATAAATACATTCTTGTAGCTTGCAAGGTATCAGATTTGTTTTTCAGAAAATATATCATAATAAGTCCTGATTATTCGTCCACAAAGTTTAATGCATATGCATAAGTGCCTATACTCATTGGTGAAATTGGACTAGCTAAGTCGCAATAAACTCTGAACAAGATATCTGTTGATTAGGGGATTCGATCCCTATTTCTATACTTTGTCATTTTTCCTTTAATACATGTGTCACAATGTTATAAGCCCTTTGAAGATGTAATTTTCATCCCAGTAACGTGTTCTTGTAATTTTTTAACATCCGAACTATTACTGTGACCTAATATTTTATGCCAAGTCGCTAAATCGTGGGTGGCTGTTTTCCCAGATTTAATACTTTTTAAATAATATAAACGTCTATTTTGTTGTATATTAAATTCAGTTCCGTCTGGGTATATTAACTTTGAATTGTGAAACTGTTTGAGAACTCTGTTTTGAAGTTCAAATGGAACAACGCATTCAGCAAAAAGTAGAAACCCATCGATTTCAGATAAGGATGATCTCCGCTGAAAAAATGGTTGAAGTTTCTGGTCAGTGCATATATTTGGCCAGCTAGTGGAGTGAAAATGTAGGACTTTCTGCAGTATTGGGTCTGCGGCTGTAGCTTCTTGAATCATCTCTGATGTGACAGGTAGTGCTCTAACTGTGGAAACAAGTCCCGAGACAACTTCGGGTTCTACTGATATAGCTGCGATGACTCTGTCCTCCGGTACTTTTTGATTCGAAGAGATGAGTCTGGACAACGCATCTGCTTGACCAATTTTGCTGCCTGGTTGGTATTTTATTGAAAAATTGTAGTCCAGGAGCATAGTGGCCCATCTTTGCAACCGGTTAGCTGTATAAACAGGGATTCCTTTCTTGGAACCAAATATACTGATCAACGGCTTGTGATCTGTGATCAGGGTAAAATGACGACCATATAACATTTTGTGAAATTTCTTCACAGCGAAAATAATTTCCAGAGCTTCTTTCTCAATTTGACTATATTTGCGTTCGGTGGGTGTCAAAGACTTGGATGAGTGCGCGATAGCTTTTTCGCTTCCGTCAGGAAAAATGTGTGATATCACAGCTCCGGCTCCGTAATCTGAGGCATCAGACACCACAGTAATGTCTACGGATGGGTCATAGTGAGTCAGTAATAAGTCCGAACTGAGAAGGGATTTTATCTTCTCAAACGATTCTTTACATGTATTTGACCAGTTCCATTTAGTATCTTTTTGCAAAAGATTATTAAGAGGTCCACGTAACTTGTGCAGTTCTGGTAAAAAAGAACTATAATGACTTACGAGGCCCAGAAAAGAACGTAAAGTCGATACATCCGTTTGTGCTGCCATTTGCTTTATCGCATGGATATTTTCTGGATCCGGTCTACGGTCATTTTTGTCAAATATAAATCCAAGGTATTTAACTGAAGTTTGGAAAAATTTGCATTTGTCTGACCTTAAGCGAAATCCATATTGTTGAATTCGATCCAGCACAGAAGTTAAGTGATGTAGAAGTTCCTCTGGGGTTGTGCCTGTAATAATGATGTCATCAATGTAGGCAGAAACTCCTGGTAATCCTGTGAGCATTGTATCCATTGTTTGCTGGAAAATTACTGGTGCTGACTTGACACCAAATGGAAGGCGACAAAATTGGAATAAACCCTTGTGTGTGTTAATCGTGAGAAGATTTTTGGAATCTTCATCCACTTCTATTTGAAAATATGCATCTGCAAGGTCCAATTTTGCAAAACAAGTTCCACCGTTTAGTTTTGTGAACAAGTCTTCCGGTGCAGGTAGTGGATACTGATGTATATCCAGTGCATCATTTAGTCGTGTGGAGAAATCTGCACATAGACGTACCTTGCCGTTTGCCTTTTTCACCATGACAATGGGTGCTGCCCAAGGTGAGTAGTTTGTAGGCTGGATAACTCCTGCTTGTTGGAGGCGGTTTAGTTCCTCTTCCACTGTAGCTAAAGCTGCATATGGTACCGGACGCTTGGGTCTGAAAATTGGTTTTGCGTCGGATTTCAGTTTTAACGTGGCTTTAACTTTTGTGCAACATCCGAGACCCTCTTGGAAAACATTGTTAAATTTAGCTTTCAGCATGCTCTTAAAATGTTTTTCCGTGTCTGCTGCAGAATTAACTTGGCAGGTATTGAAAATGGTGTTCAGCGACTAAACCATGCTATGAATGTCTGTTTCGTCTCCGGTTTGAATTGAAACTCGGTTATTGAGTTCACTATGCTATCCGCAGAATTCGCGTTTTTCTTGTCTGTTGTCAGTTGTGTTTGAAACTGTTGCGTTAACGTTTCAATTAAACGGTTCTGTGCCTGTAGAAACTGTTCCTGTTGCCTTCTAAGAATTCTTTCCAACGATGCAGGGTCCATGACGAAGAAAGGATATTTTACTTATTTTTTTCTTTTTTTCTTTTTAAGAGGTATATCCAATGGAGAAAGGTAATCTCATCTCGTCGCCAAATCTGTTATGTCTGCGTGAGTTCTGAGGACCGAGCAATGCATTTGTTGATTGGAAATAATTACCAAGAACGGTTTTAGGTTTACAGCATTTTATTAATTACTAGATAAACTGAGTTAATACTACTCTACAAAAGAATTAGTGAAATATGGAGAGACGTTTGCCACACGTGTTCCGGTGTAGTCCGCCATCTTGGATCTCTCCCTCTGTATTGCCACACGTGACGCAACCTTTATGTTTCCTTCCAACAAAAACCATGGCTATTAACAGCCCATCTGAAATACCCCCACCTGACATTTTTAAGGCATTTGTGACATTCTCAGCCAGTATAATATAATCTGTTACGGATTCATTCTCTCGTCTCCTTAACGCAGTTAGTTCAGTATATAAAGCAATAATTTTAGGCTTACTTTTTGGTAAGTACTGTTCACGCAATATCTGTAGCGCTCGGCGTCCATTGTCCTTGGCTTCTCGCATTATTAAAGACAAACTTCTATCATCCAGGCATTGTATTAATTCAGCGAACACGGTCGCATTTCTTTCCATAAAATCATCGTCTTCCTTCTGGTCATTTTGACAAAGGATGATGTCATGAAGCTTTTGTATTCTAAGGTAGCCTAAGAATTTCGTTTCCCACAATTCATACCTGGATTCATTCCCGTCAAAATACAGTCGTAATCTGGGCTCATAACCAATGTTATACATGTTTAACGTAGTCTGCATGTAGGAAGCAACGTAAGTAATTTGTTCAATGAAACAACACCAATATCTAGTAGCAGCTGTTCAGTAATTCTTAAGGTCTTCCATATCAGAGGTTGGCAGTGAATATTCGGAGAGAGTGGGAAAGCGTAGTTCTTCAGGTCTTTCATCTGACAGGTTAGCAGTGGATATTCCGAGAAAACAAAATGGCCGCCTTTATGCACATCGGATTGAATATTCCAAGTCTTCTGATTGGTTAACCTTCTATTGGTAGACTATAAAATGAGTCAGCTCATTTTGGTTGGCTCACTAGTATACCAGGGTACACAAAAATTGTAACAGAATATGCATTTCTCAATGTTTAATTTTAAGCCGTAATGTTGTAAGCGTTGAAAAACTGTTTGAAGATGGTCTTAATGTTCTTCATGTGTTTTGCTGGCTATTAATACGTCATCGATATAGGCATAAGTGTAGGATGGTCCGCGAAGGACTTCATCAATGAGTCTTTGAAATGAATGGCATTCTGGTAAATTCATATAAGCCAAAGGGAGTTGTTATTGCTGTCTTTGGGATGTCGGATTGCTTAATCGGAATTTGGTAAAATGTTTCCGCAGATCCAACTTGGTGAAGACAATGGCGCCTACTAGCGATAGGGCAAAATCTTTGATGTGGGGGATTGGATATTTATTCGGGATGGTTTGGGCATTTAGTAGCCTGTAATCCCCGCACGGACGCCAGTTGTGAGCATCGGCCTTTGGGAGCATGTGGAGCGGTGTAGCGTAAGGACTAGGGGATGGTCTGATAATGCGCAGTTTGAACATATTGTCAAACTCATCCTTAGCTACCCGCAATTTGTTAGGGTGTAGACGACGCGGTTGAGCATGAACTAGGGGTCCAGTCGTTTTTATGGTATGAGTGGCATTATGCCTGATAGGCTCTGCATACGTAAATGGTGATAACAACGATTTGTATTTCTGTAGTAATTTTTCGTAACCATTTGCTTTGGGTATCAAAGCTGTTGTAGAGTGCCTTGATGTTAATCTGCGGCGATGTAGATTCGTACATGCGTCAGTAAGCGTACGCGAAGATAATTTTGGAGGGAAAACAAAAAGATTTCGCGCCTTTTTTTTCTTTTGTTTTAGATCAGTTCTCACTATGCATAAATTTCGTTTTAGAGTGCCGTGTGTCATGAACGTCGTGTTTACCAATTTAGTTGGTGCAAATGTCAGCGGTCATTAATTTTGTTAACGCCGTCGGTTTCACTATTTCTTTGGTTGGAGCAGACTTGAACATTGGTAGTCACCGATTTTGTTGATGTAGATGTAAACGTTGGTAGTCATCAATTTTTTTTTTGCTGTTAACGTCTGGGTTATCAATTTTGTAGGAACGTCGGGGTTACCAATTTTGTAGGAACGTCAGGGTTAAAACTTTTGTTGCAGACTGGCGAATGTATTTTAAGATATCAGAAGGTTAGGTTATCAGAAGGGTTAGTGATGTTGGTGTTCTTAGACATTCATCCACAACAAATTAAGAAACAGGAATATTGAAGGCAAATCATTCAAGAGAAATCAAAGTGAAAACAACACAATTAAAAGTTTAACAATAACATTGATTTATATAAAATTAACATACACAATTAAGTCAGATATTGTTGGACAAGTGTGAATGGTTGAATTGAATTATGTAGTGCGTTTATGCCAAGTTTCAGTGTGTGTGAAACTGTTACGAAGGTTTGTGTGTGAAATTAAACAAAGTGTTTGGTCGTGTACAAAAATGTCTTTTTTGAGAGTTCAGTCAATAGTGTGTATGCGTATGTTTGTTTAAATTAATGTCCAAAGTTGGTAAGAGTTGCGTACCTTTAGTTGTTTTGGCGTTTGATTGAATGTTTACGAATACTTATTTAGTAATGTGTTACTTCACTTTCTTTAGTATTGTAAGCAATGCTGTTTGTTGAGTCAGAGAAGTTTACGCGGGAAAAGTGTAGTTGGTCAAAGTTTTAACTAGCGTGGATTAGTTTGGCATCTCTCTAGGATGAATTTCTGACTGGTTCGAATCGATTCGGACGCCTCTATTTATTGAGTTTTGGGTCTAAAAACCGTCTCAAAAACTTTAGGCGCGAAAAGATATTTTCTCTTAAACTTGCTACAGTTTTAGAGGTCTAAGCCAATGAAAAGTCTAGTTTGCTGAAACCAATATGCTGAATGGTTAATAGGTGATTATTGGTGTAAAGTGCATTATCCCGGAGGGGTGAAAAGTAGCTATGGACTATTCCATCATCCAACACCATAATTCTTTCCATGGTGCCATAAAGGCTGGGGGAAACCTCACAGCTTGTTCACTCCAACCTTTTTCATTACTTTCAAAACCGGCTCCCAAAGCCTTGATTCTTATTAGAGTTAAGAATGTGTTTTCTGACCAATGGAGGAGCCATGAAATCTTTATAACGATTTTGGAGGGAAAAGTCCCCGTTCCTTCTAAGCCTCCAAAATCTCCATAAATTTGGAGATTCTTCGCCTCTTTGGCAGTGAGTTTTCGATCACCGTCTGTGAGGTTGTCGATAAGGAGCACAAGTCAACTTCGGAACCACTTTCAACCAAAGAAGAACTACCTGCTAAAGGGCTGTCGAGAACGAACGTCGGTCCACAATTAAAGACCAGTTGAAAGTTGCCTTCCTTTCACCTACAAGACCTTTTCGCCGACCTACGAACTCACTCAACTGCAGAATTCCTATTTTGAAAATGTTTAGGTCAGGGAGAACAAAAGAAACTCACTTTGTTACTGACCCTAAGAACCTGCTGATATTTTTTAATGGACTGTGATTGGACGGTTCAAAGGTGAGCTTCCCCCCTTTGAAAGGGAAGGGAGAACTGGGACTGGACCTTAGCAGCAGTTGGAAACGAGACAGCTTAGAGAGAAGAGGTTCGTTTTCTCTCTCCCTGCTGAAAAGGCAGGCAGAGTTTGCCCATAAGTAAGGATGCATGGGTAACAAGTTGCTGAGAGCAAGTTTCCTCTTCAGAGAAAGTTTTGAGAAGTCCTCTTGAAGAAGCCACAGAAAAGAAAGTTCAAAAGAAGTCCGTAAGTGGAGTTTGGAGTCAAAGCCGTTTGAGAAGAAGACGAAGGAGCGAACACGTGATTTTTCAAAAAAGTATTTTGCCACGTGTTTATGTAAATTTCCACCTTGTAGCGGCCATAAAAGAAAAGCGTAATTTCCAGGCGAACGGGAGGAAAATAAGTGAAGAAAGAAGGGAGATGGTGACCAAGAAGAGAACTTTGTCTACACAAGAAAGAAAAGAAAAAAGATAAAAATTTTGAACCTTGAAAGGACAGTGGAAATACTGTTGCAGCAGGTTTTATTTTCTGAAAGAAAAGAAAATTTCAGAAACTATATCTACCGACATTTTCCTACTCTACAAGAACTGTGACTATTTCTAACCATTAACAACCTTCTACTCGCTTAAAGAACTTTTAGGCGCTCAGAGAAATATTTTGAGCAAGCCTTTTTTCTGTTATGAACATTTTCTCTTTCCTTAAAGGACATTTTCTCTTTTCCTTTTCTTTCACTCTTAATTGTCTTTATTCCTTTACCCTTTTTTCTGTATATGTAAATAAACACTTTCTTTGTTACACACCGAGCAGGAGTTTTTTCTTTATTCGTCCACGCCTAGAAGACAGAGTTTGTCCGCTCTAATCTTGTTTTTATTCGCGTTTTGTCGCATTCTTTTTAACCTCAACCATTTGATGCGGGAAAGCCGGGACAGATTTCTCAGCAGAGGTTGTGTAACACCAAATTTAATGTGGCTTGTCCTGCGCATTCGATCTTTTGGCCCTTAGCTGATACAACGGAGCCATTCGTAGGGTAGATCACTACACCACGTAAATATCTCCTTGGTATGATCGATACGGCAGTTCCTGTGTCTATTGTGCTGTTCCTTATTTTATTTTTCCATACACACAATAAAAATTAATTCACACCACGGGTATAAAAAAAATACAACTGTGCGGGAATTCACTCCTTACCATACCCTGTGGGGTCAAAAACAAGAACGGCGCACCCAAAAGTTCAGACGTAGTGAAAAGCACACCACGTGGTAAAAAAATATGATTTATTGACCAATCAGGGCTCGACATAAGAAACCCATTTCTTAATCTCCCCGGAGCTTTCAAGGGAGCATCTAGCAATTTACCTTGCAATTAAACATTTTAAACATTTGCTGGAAGGAAGAAATTTTTGCATTTATACAGATCACAAACCATTAAAATATGCACTACATACACATGTAGATAAATATGGTCCACGAGAAATCAGACATTTCGATTATATCGCCCAGTTCTCCACAGACATCCGATATATTAAGGGACAAGAGAACATTATAGCAGACGCATTATCTCGATCTATAATAGCCTCTTTAAATTCCAGTTCTTTAAGTATGGAATTAATCGCACAAGAGCAGAAAACAGATGAAACACTTCCAGTTGTACAACAAAAAACATCCTTACAACTGAAAGAAATGCCCATACCATTTGGTACAACAAAATTTTATTGTGATGTATCACAAACACATCCGCGTCCATATATACCACCGAACATCAGACGACTAGTTTTTCAACATTTTCACAATTTATCTCATCCAGGAAAAAGAGCCACTGTAAAATTAATAGCAGAACGCTTTGTTTGGCCCAATATGAACACGGACATTCGCAATTGGACTAAAACTTGTATACCTTGCCAAAAGAACAAAATCCACAGACACACGAAATCACCACCTGGCACTTTTAGCACACCTGATGCTAGATTCACCAACATTCATATCGACTTAGTAGGACCTTTACCACCTCAAAATGACATACACACATTCTTACTATAGTTGACAGATTTAGCAGATGGCCTACAGCCATAGCAGTCAAAGACACTTCGGCTGCAACAATAGCCAGAGTTATACTGCAGGACTGGATAGCAATATTTGGAGTACCTTCAGTAATAACAACAGATAGAGGTTCACAATTCCAATCCACACTTTTTGCTGAATTTAACCAATTGTTAGGAACGAATCACATCAAGACAACCGCCTATCACCCTTGTGCAAATGGGATGGTTGAAAGATTCCACAGACAGTTAAAAGCTTCACTAGCTATGAATTTAAATAATGCGGACTGGACAGACAATTTACCACTAATTCTTTTAGCGATAAGAAACACGGTAAAAGAAGATTTGCAAAGCACACCTGCAGAGGTAGTTTTCGGATCAGCATTAACCCTACCTGGACAGTATTTTAATCACGAGACAGACATTTCACCCACAACAACGTTTGTAACAGAATTAAAACATAAAATGTCTCTTCTCAACTTTGCACCAACCAGGAAAACAGAGAAACAAACTTACATCCCAAACGATCTTCACACCTGCAAATATATATTTATCAGAAATGACGCGGTTAAAAAACCACTCTGTCCAAATTATTCAGGACCATATCAAGTTCTGGACAGACATGAAAAATATTTTACTATTATGAGAAAACATAAGAAAGATAATATCGCTATTGATCGCATTAAACCAGCGTACATCGAGGAACAACCTCATACAATACCTCCACAAACACATATTCACACAGAAAATGAGGAAGCTGAAAAACTAAATACTGACATCACACCTACAACGAAAACCGGCAGAAAAGTCCACTGGCCGAAACATTTTAAAGAATATATCACATATTGAAAAACATATGTATCTTTCATATATTTTCCAATCTGGGGGGGAGTATTGTGCTGTTCCTTATTTTATTTTTCCATACACACAATAAAAATTAATTCACACCAGGTATCAAAAAAATACAACTGCGCGGGAATTCACTCCTCACCATACCCTGTGGGGTCAAAAACAAGAACGGCGCACCCAAAAGTTCGGACGTAGTGAAAAGCACACCACGTGGTAAAAAAATATGATTTATTGACCAATCAGGGCTCGACATAAGAAACCCATTTCTTAATCTCCCCGGAGCCTCATCATTCAGATATAAGGAAGGTAGAAACTCTCATCAGACCAGAGGGAGAACAGCGACAAGCCGACATCAAAGCGACACGCGCAGCTTCGAACACACACACACACACAGAATTCAGCAGTTCACACAACAGGCAGTATCGCGTATCAGTGAACATTCCTTCACCCTCTCTTTCTTTCATCTCGCTCGCTACATATCGTCCTACCTTTTCCCTCTCACATTCCCAGTGCCTTTCTTTCTCCTTTTCTTCCACTGCTTTACGGACAATTTCATTTTTGTAGAAAAAAAATAATTCTTATATTTTTTTTTACGAAAATAAACAAAAGTTTATTTTGCTTTATTTGTAGTGTATTTTCCTTTTATTATTTGTCTGAGGGACTTCTTTGCACCCTCAACACTATAACAGAATTAAAGCTTGGAGACACTTTTGTCGAGTTAGTTATATCGTTTAGATGTGCTTGTGATCTTACACTTTACATAGTATTTAATCATAAATTTGTTGTAAGAACAATTTTTTTCATGTCCAGATCGTACGATAGATAGAAAAATTGTTGTACAAAGCTCTGTTAGTCGAATTTCTTTTTCGAGTTGGCAGGCTCGAATAGAAGAATATGTAATAGAAATTAGGATATTTGGAGATCCATAAAGTATTTAAATTTTTAAATATATTATGACTCCCTGATGAAAATTTAGATGAATTAAGAAAGATTTTAATTAATTCTTTATAACTAACTTTTGTCCTATTTTCATTTTTACTATAAAGTGAGTAATCATACCAGAAAAATTCGTACTTTCCTGATAGTATCTAAGAAACAAAGTTGATTTGTGGAAGTTTGCAGAAGTAAAAAGAAAGAATAAGAGAAAGAAGAGCGGAGTCACTTGTGTTATAACTCCACACCCGGTCGATCCTAGGCCGACCGCCTATACCAGAAGATGTCTTCGTCCTCAGAGTCGTAGGACGACCAGTTAATTGCAGGATCAATCCAACTCTTAAGTATTTCTTAATAGCAGTAATTCTTTCGACTCTCTCTGTGGGGTTTTTAGGTGTCCGAAGTTTTAGCGGATTAAATTCTTTTCAGCTTCTTGCCTGTTCTGTTTGCCTGCTTGTCACTGTGTTAACACTTTTTAAAGACAATAGAATGCATTCCCGAATTGTTTTTGATTGGTTCCAGAAATGACCCATTTCACAATCCCTTTTTCTCCACCTACGTTTAGGAATGATAACCTTTTGGCCTACTTTCTTTTCTTACCTTTTTGTTTTTATTTCTTTATGGCAAACCAAAATGGTCTGCCAAGTTTTAGCTTTCTATTTTTTCATTTTTGAAATAGTGATCTTTCTATTTTTCTATCACTACAATAGAATCAGGCGTCTTCATCTACGAGATAAATTTTCACAGGTATAGAAAAGACATTCGAATGTGATAAACTCATAAGTTTAGAAAATACATTCGCATATCAAATTTAGAAGATTTTTCTTCTTTAACAACAGTAGAAGCAGTCTTCTTGTGTGAAAAAATAAAATAAAAAAATAAATTGAAAATAAAAATAAAAATAAAAATAAAAATAAAAATTGAAGAAGAAATAAAATGGAGAAAATATAAAACTTTCTCTAGAGAGAGATCGTGTCTCCTGTGCGTCAGTGTGAAGGTTAATGTCAAAAACCCAAACTTAAATGAAAAATCAAACCGTCAATCAAACTTAAACTTTACCCGCATACGCTCTTAAATCAATATATTTAAATTTCAATTTAATACACCAACACACAGGACCAAACTCCCGATTTCTCTCTCGGCTTCTTCAAAGGAAATCAACAACAAACCCACTCAATGAAGCGGACGATATTATAAACAACTATACCGTTAGTGTTCACAAACCAAACATTTATTTCAACAAATCATAATTACATGCATATTGGTCCATATGCTACGTGGGTAACAAACAAAAATGAACAAAAGGATTTTTACTTACAAAACAATGTTGTCAGCAAGTAGACAACGCAAACATCGTTCAACTTTTTCTTTACAACAAACAATATTGTTAAAGCATTTTCTTTTTTTACAATCAATTCAATTTCTTCTGTTTGTGTCTTCTTTCTTCAAATATTTTCTTTTCTTTCTATGAGACTCTTTTTCACTTCCTCTGGAGCTGAAAGGGTAAATTGAAAAAACACAAATCCTAACCTAGTCTAGGATCTTAAAAACTTATTCCATGAAGCATATCTTTCAAAATATGTTAAAACTTTAGCTTTGGAATTCATTTAAATCTTATTCTTTTAAATCTTATTTTAATATAAAGAACGTGAACAGGGGCGGAATTCCTGGCATCGATTGACTCCGTAAAACAAATAAAAACGTTGATTCTCCGAATCAACAAACAAATCAAATGAAACCATTCCCCTTCTAGGGAATAAAATTACTTCTTTTAGCCTCGGAACTCCACCGAAGCCAACCAAATCTCCTCTTCCAAATCTCACAAACAAACAAACTGCAGCTACGGAACTCCACCGAAGCCGAACAAATCTTCTCTTTAAAGATTTTCAAACATAAACGAATTAGCTACGGAATTCTACCGAAGCCATTTAAATTCTTCTCTTCAAAGCTTTTCAAATACAAACGAATATCAGCTACGGAATTCTACCGAAGCCAATTAAATCTTCCAACAAAGCCCTTCGATGCGTAAACTCACTCTCCCCTGTTCCCATCCATAAACTAATCAGTAATATAGCTATTAAAAGCTAAATAAATTAATTCTATAATATTTAAAGGCAAATAATTCGATACTGTAATTCGAACTATTTAAGGTAACATTAATTTACGTGGCCAACTATAGTAGTTCACCACGGAGCCAGAATAAGGACGTCCGTATCGTCCGACGACAAAGTTCTGACTGAAGACAAAATCTTCTGATACAACGGACTCGCTTTCAGCTGCCAAATTCCATGACAATGGGGCCATAAATTTTCCGACCGCCCCATTCACAGGCCACCGACCCTAGACATTAAAACAACATATCATCTCTAATACCGAAGTCGTTGCAAGCCCTCTTCTCACCTCATGTTAAATCTCTGTCAACAAAGATTTCCAAAAAACACTCAAAACAAGAATCTCACCACCGAAGTCACTGAAAGGTGACCTCTCACACTTATGTTAAATCTCGGTCAACAAAAATTTCCAAACTCTCCCATCAAGAAAAGAAAAAGAAAAAAAAAATGTTCTTTAAGCTATACCAGTTAAATTTCAATCTATAAGATGGGCACTAAATTTATCCAATATAAAGAAAAACAATCTTGTAACATTGTTCTTTTCCTAGTATTTCCAAACAGAATCTCGCTCCATTAATCATATTCAATTACATCTCAGTACCAAAGATAATCCCTATTTTTTTTTCACACATTTTTAATTTTCCTTTTGGATCTGTATTTAGGACAGAATTCGCTTGATCTGACATCAGTCATACCCCCATTTAAATCACTATCTTCCATATTTTCTGCTGGGGGGGGGGGGGGGGCTGATTGTTTGGTGGGAGTGAGTGATCGATAACTCCAAAGGATACAAATGTTTAATCGAATATAAGTAAGAATTACCATCGGGTTTCTTCACCTTAGCGGACCTAATATTTCCATCGTTACCAGGTATTACATCAACAACTCTACCTAACGACCAGTAGGGTCTAGATTTAGCTGGACTTTTTATGAGAACTACATCATCAACCCCTATGACATTCCTAAAATCCCTCTGATATAATTCTCGAGATTGTTCTCGCAAGCTCAACAAATAATCTTCATGCCACAATTTGTGGAATCTTTCAAGAAGAAGATCTCTTTTCTCCAGACTGTCCAATAGATTCATTCTATTGGGAACCTCAACGTCAAAAGGGTTATCTTTGATATTCAAAAACACAGAGTTGTTATAATGGGGACAAAGAAAAGCGTTAGGGGAAATAACATCAAGTTCATAATCCCCTGAACATCTATATGTTAGCGGACGAGAATTGACCGCATTTTGTATGTCAGATAACACTGTAAGTAATTCAAAGTAAGGTAGCCTCTCTCGTCCCACCAATTTATACAAACAGCCTTTTACTGTCTTGATAAGTCGCTCCCAAGTACTACCAAACCATGCCGAATACAAAGGTATCGTTAAATGTTTAATATTGTAAGAGCTAAACTTTCCCTCAAATTCATCAGAAATAAACACTCGCTTAATCAAGTCACAACCAGCCACAAAGGAACGTGCATTGTCAGAGTATATATGGGAAGGTACCCCATATAAATTAAAAAACCTCACCAACGCAAGAATCACTGCATGAGCCGACATATCTGCAACCAATTCCAAATGAATAGCCCTGACATTGAAACAGGTGAAAACCAAAATATAGAACTTTTTCATCTCATTTCCATCCTCTATCCATAAATGTCCGGTGAAATCTATCCCTGTATGTAAGAAAGGTCTAATAAAATTAACCCTGTGCTTGGGAAGATTGGTCACTTTAGGGTAATTAAAGGACAAAGAATTATACTTTCTACATAAGCTACAAGAAGAAATGGCAGATTTTACTGCTTGTCTAGATTTATTAATCCAGAAACCAGATAGACGTATTTTACGAAGAGTAGCAGCGATACCTAAGTGTTTACACTTCTCATGGCAATCCAAAATGACTAACACAGTGAAATGACAGAATCTAGGTAATAAGACTGGATACAATATCTCCGGTGTATAAAGATAAGATTCTCCAATTCTTCCCCTACATCTAACTAATCCGTCTCCGTCCAAAAACAGATTTAGACCAGCAACCAGAGAGGGCACGTCTGAGTTGGAAGGGTTTAACAAGAAATATTTTTCTCTGGGTAGAAATAAAGACTGCATTAATTTTATCAAATACAATCTAGCAGCCAAAACAGGATCTAAGCTAGATTTCTTTAATGAAAACACAAACTTGAAAACATATGAAACAATTCTTAATAATCTGGATAAAGAGGAAAATCTTTCAACATCCAAAACTGAAACCACATCCAAAATAACAGGCAAATTATCCACAGTATTAAACAAAACTAAAGCTTGACTGTCAGAAGTCAAACAATTTAATTCGCTGGCAGGCCATTTAATAACCTTTCCAGACAGCCACTGCGGGCCATGCAACCAAAACGGTAACACAGTTCGGAACTTAGGAAGTGTAATACCTCTAGTGAGTAAATCAGCAGGATTATATGCCGAAGGAACATATTTGAAACAGAGGTCATAACCAAGATCTCGCAATTCTTTTAATTTTTCTTTAATATCTTTAAGTCTATTTTTTAGGAACACATTTTTTGTTTTAATGTCTTCAGATAATATCCAAGACAACACTACCTGAGCATCAACCGCCAGTATAATTTTTCCTATATTAGAAGAAAGATTTTTTACTATATTTAATAAACACTTAAAAGCTAAAACCACCGATAATAACTCTAAAGATGGTAAAGTTTTCCTAGCTAAAGGTGCAACCTTAGCCTTGGCAAAAATCAAATTAGCAGAGCCCTTTTGGAGGATATAGCTAGCAAAACCATAAGCCTTCATAGAAGCATCACAGAATATTATGAAATCAAATTCTATAGAAGTGTCGATTACCCATCTTGGGAATTTCAGACTATCTAACTCGATAAATTCTGCAAAGATTCTGTTCCAAACACCTTGAACGTCTGAAGGCACACTTTCATCCCATTTTAGATTTCTTTTCCAAATGTCGCTAAGAAGTAGTCTCCCTTTGATCGTTATTGGAAGACACAGAGACAATGGGTCAAACACGCTAGCATTTTGCGACAAAATTCCTCTCTTAGTATTGGCAACTCCTGTCAACGCATCCACAACAATATGTAATTCGTCAAAAGCAGGGTTATACATATAACCCAGTACTTTCTCAAAAGGCGAATCATGAGTCACCAAACTATTATCTCTTTTCATTTCCTCCCTTAGTACCTCGCAATTAGTGTTACAGGATCTCAACAGAAAATTACCCTCAGCCATAACATCCCGAGCCTCACGATACAAGTTCAACAAAAACTCAGGAGAATTGTGAGTTTTAATAAGATTATCAACATAAAAATTGTTTAACAACATTTCTTTACAAGAACTATCCCTGTATCTGTTTACATGAAATTTAATAATAAAATTTAGGATAAAAGGGGCTCGCTACAAACCCAAAGATAAGAGTCTTATACCGGAAACTCACTAATTGATTACCAATTTTCATAAAAAAGCAAAAACAATTCTTATCTCTTTCACTGTTTAATCTAATCATAAGAAAGGCTTTACGGATATCTGCTAGTAGCACGCAGTGATCCATTCTGAACTTCAAAAGTAAATGCAACATATCAGTGTATAAATTGATTCCAGGGTAGACGCAGTCATTGAGAGAAGGACCCCCTCCAACACGCAAAGAGCAATTAAATACTGGTCTCATCTTAGTAGTGCACTGGCTGTCTGTCTTTATGATAGGTCTATGGGGTATCCAGATGTGATTCCCAAAATCCGCAGGCATCACATCAATTCTTTCAATTATTCCCTCCGATTCCTGATCTAAAAACACTTTGCAATATTCTTCATATAAGTTTTCACTACTTAATCTATCAACCACTCGATCAAGTACCCCCAATGCCACTCCATGATTTGAAGGAACTGTGGAAAGTTTATCTTCATCCCACGGCATATCAATAAAGTAGCACTTGTCTCTATAAGAGATAGAATTCTGGAAATCTCTAAGCTTATCCCTATCATAGTCACTGAAAGTATTTTCAGAGATTCCCAATGATTCTAAATCAAACAACTTCTCTATCTTTCTTTCTACTAACGAATCACAAAAACTGTCTACAGGATCAAAATATTCAGATCTAGGTTCTAAAACATAATATACGTGAGTTACCGGACAATCAGTATATTCAGATATCACCTGACTGTAATTTAACCGACTTACACCCCCCTTCACAGCCTTCTCTACTGGATATTGAAAATCCGAAATATTACCAAAAGGAATTATTCCGTTAGCAAATTCAAAAGCAGAACCTCCCATACAAGGTATTGACCGCATAGGTCCCATAAATTTAATTACATCGACCCCTAATAAACCATGTAAAGACAAAGTATCATTTCTCATATCGGAAAAATCCGCTGCCAGCCTATATCCCTTTCTTTTTAAATTACTAATAACCACTCCCAATCTATCCAAATGAAAATCTAATTCTAAATTTTCTTCCACTAAAAAAGGAAGAGAAAATTTCTTGTCCGTTAATTTTACATTGAGTTCAATCTCTTTCAGATCTCGCTTAATAGCACCTATAAAAGTCTTAATAACTAACTCCTTCCCATTCAACCCATCCAGGCTACAGTTAAACATATTGCACACCCCACTAGAAAGGTACGATCTTTGACTCCCTGTATCCATGAGGCAATTAAATCTACGCGTGATATTGTAACTGGCTGTAACTTCGACAATAGGAAGTAGTAGGAGTTGTTCTTCCAGTTGGATACAAGGATTCGAAGTTACAGGAGAACTTTTTGAATTCGGGCACAATGCTCCCATATGATCTCTGTTGTTACACTTCCAGCAAGGATTCAACAGTCCTTTTTTACCCCGGCAATTATCCTCTGAATGGTTAGGACTAGTGCATCTAGTACATAATTTGCTCTCTACACACTGCTGAAGTCTAGCTTCAAATGTAGGAAAAGCTTTACAATAATAAGCTCTATGTGCATTAGTTTTACAGAAATTACAACTGTAACTAATATTATAAGTATTAGTCCGGAAATTTTGCAACGTAGATACCATTTTGGTATTTTCTCTTTTTAATTTGTCCGGAACAACGAATTTACCGTACTCATGTTTCAGTTGAGAATTATGTTTGGGTTTAATTATTTCTAAAGTTCTTATTACTTCAGAATAATTGTCAAAAATATCATTAAGAGAAGGATAATTATTTCCCACTATTCTAATTATTTCTTTCCTTAGCATTACCGGCAGTTTTTCACAAATAGTATAACTCATATATTTGTTACCGGCGCTATCATATTCTAAAAAATCCAAATTGAATGAATTTTTTCATTCATAAATTTGCGTTTTTAATTTAGTTAAAAACATTTTCACAGAATTCAAGTCATACTCTTTTAAAACCTTAGCATCAGAAATAGACTTGAAAATACTGTTTAATCCCTATCTAAAAATTCCTTTTTTAAAATATCTTCTGCTATGTCAAAATTCAAATCCGAAATGGAAAGATGACTTATGATCCTCTGAGCGTATCCTTTCAGATGATTTTTTAAAATAATAAGTCGCAAGGACTTATTTTTAACACTAAGTACGCAATTCTCAAATTCTTTATAAAAATTCAAAAAGGACAATTTGTCCTGGGACAAGCTTTCCGGGTCGAATACAGGACACTGTAATTTGGGGGTAACATTATAATGCGAAGACAGCAACTCCGACTTAGTAGTTACCTGCGGAATATTTTTTCTAGCTTCTTCCAATTTGTTCGTTTCAGAACAAAAAAAATGAGTAATTCTGGAGTGAAACCAAGTTTCCTCTTTAATATGTTGGCTAAGAATATCATCCTTTTCTTCACTTTCAAAATAACCATTAGTTATTTGCTCATTCAATGACTCAACAGAATTTAACAACCCACTAACCTTATCTTTTTGAGCTGCTAAAGTAATTCTATCCAAAGGATTTTTTTCTTTAACATATAGAACAATTTGTTCAATAGTATCCTTTAAACAGTTCCTTCTTTTCAATAACAGATTTAACTCCATGTTTACATTCATCATTAAACAGAATAAACTAACTGAAATGTTCGAAGACAAACATGCAACGACCACGGTTTACAAAGTTTAAGGAAACAACATGCATGCACCACAATAAAAATTTGCTCTGTGAACACAAAACGCTTCAATAATTATCGCAGTGTATAAAATTTCTTTTATCCACTACAAAGGAACATCAATATGCATAGTGTGAAAAAATAAAATAAAAAAATAAATTGAAAATAAAAATAAAAATTGAAGAAGAAATAAAATGGAGAAAATATAAAACTTTCTCTAGAGAGAGATGGTGTCTCCTGTGCGTCAGTGTGAAGGTTAATGTCAAAAACCCAAACTTAAATGAAAAATCAAACCGTCAATCAAAAATTTTGTAGAAATTCAGATAAAATTAATTAAATGGCCTGATGAGAACTGCATTCTTAACTCTTAACTGCAAGATTTGTTTGGCCTTTTACCAGCAATACAGTTGTATACACCTCACGACTGGGGACCATAAGGACATTATTTCTATTTATCAGGGTTATTTATTTATCAGGGGTGAGCCCTTTTCCTGAGATCCAACAATGTAACTCCCTCTACCTTCACACGCACACACGCACACACACACACACACACACACACACACACACACACACACACACACACACACACACACAAAAGTACAAAGTAGTTTAACTAACTGAAAGAAGATTCGGAAGAAATGCAGACGATTATGTTGTTACAGTACAATATATTCTTAAATTAAATAAAAAATGAGGGAAAACGTGTTTTATCGAAGAGTAACCTAAAACACAGACGAATTCTATCTTTTGGTACATTTTCTTTAGTTTTTTGGTTGAACGACATGTTGGTTGTTGATAGAAGTGACATGATGACGATTGTCTGTTATAGTATGCTAAAATTAATAATATGAGGAATAAAGAATTTCTCATTTTTCATTTCACGTTTCAATAGTGATTTATTCCTCTCAAAGGTTTCAAACGGTAACTCTGTCGCCGCTGGCACGGGTCCCCCTTAAACTGCGGGGCCCAATTTGATAAAATTGGTCAAATAGGCTTAAACCCAGCCCTGATCCCACATACAATTCCAACATTTTTTTTCTCATATAATTATATTATCATTTTAATTAAAAATAATTTTATTTTTATATTTGTTCAATTTAACTTCTCTGTTCATAACCTCTTTCCTGCATTTATTTGCGAGTTTGTTTGTATCTATGCAAAATTTGTTTATTAATAAATGTTTACGTGATCATTTTTAGTATTGCCTTTAAAACTGTGTGACTTTTTGCTTTGATGATAATGTTTTATGAAAAATTGACATTTTCAGATGAAACACTATTTTTTTTATGTGAAACACATTCTTGATGCGCAGGTAGCGTAACGCAAAATTCAAATTCTGGCCTGATACCTGGTATTCCTTGCTGTAAAAGTGCAGTTTCTTCGTAGCTTTTTAATGCCAACCTTTCCAAAGATGCCAATTCCAATTAATTTTGCCTTTCTTTAAATGACATGGAACATTTTTTTATTCTTAAAAAAAGCTTGAATCCGTAATGACTTAACATTTCAGTTTCAGTCACGCTTATGATGATGAAAAAGAATAAAAAATATTACTGATGAAAAAGGAATAAAAAATATTTTTGTTAAAAATGAATTGTATGAAATGAATCTAATACAAAATGTATGAATGTATATTAAACAAAAAAATTCCCCCACCTTTTTCTTTATTTTTCGTTTTTATATGATTTTATTTTTATTTAACTCAAGAGGAGACTAGAAATACGTCATACGAATTATATCCCTGCTGGATTTCCGTAATTTTTTTATTCATCTCGCAACCTCTCAAGAGAAAGAAGCCGAGTGTTATCTCCTTCGTTTTGGTATTTATTTATAAGTGAAAATACATATTATTTATTGTTGATTAACAAATAATTCAACATAATGCCATGCTAACGGAATAATGAGTGCATATCTTCTGGCGACATGCCACGATTCGGTAAGTTTGATAATGATATCATCATCATCATCAGAATTTAACATTTTTCTATTATTTTATGATGAATTTTTTTTTTTTGCTTCCTTCGCATCCATTTGGTTGCACTATTTAATTAGATTAGATATATTATGTCGATTTACAATCGCTTTATGTTAGTTAATAATATAAATTTATTTAATTTACGATTTTTAGAGATTTTAGCTTTACAATTTCCAGGAAAACATCAAATCTACATATGTCAAATAGATAAAAACAATTTGTGTTGTTAATTTTATCTTGCTATATTTTTCCTTGTGTCCTTAAAAATAGGATGGAAAAGGACACTCCAAGATTTTTTACTGATTTCTAAGATTAAGAATCAGCAAAAAGTGTTAAAGACTATATTATTTGAATATTGATGAAATAGTTTTTTTTGTTACTGTTGCTTTTTTTAATTAATACATTTTGTCGTCACTTCAAAACCGTGATTTCCGAGACTGCTAATTAAAAAAAAAAACTCTTCAAAAAACGAAACATCATTTATTTTAAAATATTAATGAAACTACCACTGACCAAAGTCAAATTATCGTCTAGCTAGTGACATTCATTACTAATCTATCTGAGTGGAACAAATCGAAACACTATTTTCAAAAATCAAAACCAAACCAAATCATATCTTTAATTTATTTTTTAAAATTTATCTGCCGTTAGGAATTCGTTGTTTGTGAATATCATATTTTATTTTTAAGTTTTAATGAACAAATCTATATAAGATGACAATACAACAAAATAACTTATTGAGAATTTTTTCAAAATAAAATTTTTCTGTAGAAATGGTCACACACTGGTCGTTTTTAGTCTGATTGTAATTATTGTAATATTCTCAATCTTTTTTTTTTTTCAGTTTATTTAAATTTTTCCAAAGGCGATTCTGATACCAAAAAATTAAAAAATAACAGCTCTAATTAAATTAATTATGTGATAAATTTGCTTTTTAAGCCCCACGCTAAGTATAAAAATTTTCAAAAATCGTCATATTTCCGTGTAAATGTACATGCTGAACTCGAATTTAACAATTAAATTATGAAAAGAACTACCGTTTTGGTTGGAGTTATCAACAAGAAAAAATCGGACTAATTCTAGGTAATTCATCCGCCATTACGGGCATTTTTTTTTTTAATTAACCGCGGAAATATGACGATTTTGGAAATTTTTTATAAATATTTAGCGCGGGGCTTAAAAAGCAAATTTACCAATTATGTTTAACATAGCACTAACAGTCACAGAACTTCCACGTAAAGAATTTGAATCTCCGAAATATGGGTTGGGTAATTTCACCCTACCATAATTTCAAAGCAACATACCGGGACAGTTTTCAATTTTTATTATAGATTCAGGTTCAAAAAGTGTTTTCATGAAAAAACAAACAAAACACACACGCACAACGAATAGAGAGTCACCGTGACAGGCCCCTCAAATCAAGAGGTATTTGAAGTGTATCATATAAGGGAGCATGAAAAAGCTGCAAATTTTATTTTCACAGAGATTTAAACACAAAAAATAAATACAAATTAAGCATTTCCTTTTAAAATGTTATCACACTCTTCTTGAGACAAGGATTTTTTAAAAAGTTATTGTTTTGAAAAATAAAATACAATCGAAATGTCACTGAAATCATTTCAGTAAACTAAAAACATTGTATGTTGATTGTATTTTATTTAGAACAATCTTGATTGTTGTAAAGATTGTTCATTACAAGACGAAATTTAAGTATACGCAAGAAAAAGTTAGATACTTTAAAAAGTTTGCACCATAATTCTACCACAAAAAATCACTTAACTTTGCATATTATCGTTGTTTTTTGTTTTGTTTTTTCTTGTTAGTTCACTCGAAGGCGCCTGGCCTAAACAACACCAGGAACTATATACTGTGCCTCTCAATGGAAAATACTGTACTTTTCTAAGTGCATTAAAAAAACCCAAACAAACCCTTCCTTCTGCCTCTCATCTCGTGTACATAAATTTTACTTCAAAAAGGAGAAAATATTCTTCGGTGTCTCTATACAAGGGAGAACGTCTTCTTAATAATTGAGAATTGAAATCTTTTGTCAATATGCAAAAATCTGAGAGGTCTTTATAAAAGAGGGGTCAGAAAATCACTTCAAAGGTAAAAAATGTAGAATTTAAATAAAGTTTAAAAAAAAACATAAAATTTATCAAAGAATGGAATGAGGTAATTCTGGAAAGAGTAAAATAGAACAATAGAACAGTTCTGTCTGAATTTCTGGGATGAGGAGTTATCATTCTTTACATTAGCTACATGCAGACTAATGTCCTCATTTTTGTTGTTTCAGCCATTGTGTCCTCCTCTCCTCCTGCTTGTCAATCTGAATAACCTTCAGGGATTTTTAAACAGAACTCGTTATTTAATCTGTGTTTTACTGTCCATGTATCATCATCATCGGCTTTATCTCATACCCAAGAATTTATTTTTTTCTTTTCTGATTGCTTCTTTTATGATGATGGTGTTGATGACTAAGTGGACCAATTCTTGCATGGAAGAACTGGAGGCATTGACTGCATAGTAATGTTGGTGGAGGATGAGGTCAATTTTGTTGAGCATTTCTCTTCTGGTGGCTTTGAAGTTTTTGGTTCTGATAGTAATGAAACATTGCCAATTGGTACAGAGTCTTGTACATATGTTTCCATCAATTTACGCTCAAGTCAGTGTTTCAGTGTTGTGTTGAGGTGGTTCTTGTATCTTCAAAGATGGCGACCCCATGGTCTTTTCCCTGAAGTGAGCTCATTGAATAAGACTTAACATGGAAACCTTGACTGCTCCATTCTTGCTACATATCCTGACCATCGAAGACTGTGTTTAATGATTAGCGATTTGATGCTTTGACTGTTGGCTCTTTCCAGGACTTTGATGTTGGTCACATAGTAATTCCATTTGATGTTCAAAATTGAATGAAACTTTTGCGGGTGAAAGTGTTTTAATATTTGGCTATCACAACAAACATATAGCAAAGTTGAAATGACAACAGCATTATACACCATAACTTTTGTTAAGTTCAGATCTTTGTTGTTGAAGACATGTTTGATTAGCTTTCCAAATGCCCCATGTGCAGCTCCAATTCTGTGTTCCACATCCTTTTCTGAGGTGCATTTGTTTGATAAAAGTCTGCCTATATATGGAATATGCTTTACTTGTTCTAGAGGTGTATCATAGATGGTAATATAAAAATCTGGTAAGATGGTATTTGGGGATGGCTGTGCAAGGACCTTGGTTTTCTTAATGATTACTGTAAGGTTAAAACAATGGTACGCCACAGCAAAGTTGCTCACAGTTGTTGGAGGAGTTCTTCTGAATGACAGAGGGCAGTGTTGTCATCAGCATATTAAAGTTCTGAGATTTGTTGTGTGTGTTAGATGTTTAAGTCAAAGTCTAAGATTGAAATGTTTTCCATCATATTTATATCTGATGTCAACACCTGGATTGACTGGAGGAAGTTCATTAAGCATTGCAGCCAGATACAAGAATAATATAGGTGCCAAGACGAATCATTCTTTTAGTTTGCATGTGATTGGAAATTCTTCTGAAAGCATGTTTTGGTGGAATACACAGTCAGGCATATTGTCATGCATTGCTTGAACCAGAGAGAAAAAGTGGTCAGGACATCCAAAACAATGAAGAACTTTCCACATGGCAGTTCTTGGAATGCTATCAAAGGCCTTTCTAAGTCATAGAAAACAAAGAAAAAAGGGTTTTTTTTTTGTTGTTCCCTGCTTTTCCCTTGGAGTTGCCTTGCATAGAAAATCATGTTGATTGTACTGCAAGAGACACAGAATCCACATTGAGTTTCTAGAAGGACCTTTTTGGTGATGATCTGGAGCCGATTTAGAAGGAACTTAGCAAAGATTTTTCAGTGATGGAGTGTAATTATATTCCTCTATAGTTCCCACAGGTTTTCCGGTCACTGTTTTTGAAGTTCATTATGATTACTGCATCTTTCAGTTCTTTTGGAACTTGTTGGAATTCCCACATCTACAATAGGAAGGAGTTTGCAGAGGTAAGCCTCCATGCTTGATCAGTTCAAAAGGGATATTGTCTGGGTTTGGGGATTTCCTTGATTTCATTTGAATCATAGCTTGCTTGAATTCTTGAAAAGTAGGCCTCATATTCATCTATGGCTGAGGAGAATGATTTGGAATGTTTCTCAGGAAGTTCTCAGCTGTGGTTGAGTTTCTATTTATAGTTCTTATTTAATACTGCTCAGTTATTGTTCACTCCATTTCCACCTAGTTCAAGTTTGCATTGCCTAGCGTAGGGACTGAACTCACAATTATGATGTTGCCAAATTCACAAACCAATGCTTTAATCCACTTAAACTTCTCTCTCCATACATGATTAGCCATGCCTGATTTCATTCTTTCACCTTTATGGTCTTTTGATGTTCCTTCAGTCTTACTTTTAGGCAGACGGTTTCAAACCTTTATATTCTTTGTCACAACTGCAAGGGATGGAATACACACAGTTCTTGTTCATGTGTTAGACTTGACTTGGTAAAGATTTCTTCGTAGAGTCAAGCTGCTTGTGAATATTGCCCTGATGTATGTACTGCATATCTTTTAAATCTTTTCTGATAAGTCCTTGACATAAGGGAGACAGACTATGGCAGTTTTCTGATCCTCCTCCTTGACCATTCTGTTTCTGCCTGCTGAAGCTGATGTTATGTTTGTAAGAAAGCTATTTTGAAGGGTATGTTTCATACTGATCATTTCCTGTTGGTATGTGTCTGGGTCACCAAATTATTTTTGTATGTTGTTATAGGTACTGGATGATCCCTTTCTTTATGCTGTATGGATGGTGGGAAATGAATTTAAGATTTTGTCCTGTGATGGTTGGCTTGTGATATAAATGTCTTGAACCCATTCTTTATGCAAGTTATTAGTACATCCAAGAAGACTAGTTGATTATTGTTTTCTTCTTCCGTTATGAACTTGATCAAAGGTCTTACTGAGTTCACATGGTTTGGCAGAGTATGAAGGTGTCATCTACATATCTCAGCCATACTGTGAGCTTTAGTGGTACCATTCTTAAAACATCCTCAAAGTATTCCATGTATAAGTTCGTAATCATGAGTGACAATGGTGCCAAGCAAGCAGATTAGGTTTAAGGCTACACTCAGGACAATAATCTAGTGAATTAAAGGATTGGTTCATGAATTTGGTGACTTAGTAATTGTGAGTTCAAGCCCTGTACTGGGTAACCCAATACAGACTTGGATCAGCGTAAATGATCTGAACAATAACTGAGCAGTACTAAATAACAACTAGATGAGATATCCCTAGACATGCTCAGTAAAACAAGAACAATCTACACCCATAGATTTAATAAGGGTATCGGTTTGAATTTCCCTGAAGTTTATCCAGATTGACAAGTATGTGATGAAGGCCAGAGGGCACAACAGCCCAAAAGTTGTGATATTAAAAGCAATGGGGACAATGAGCCACTTGTAAATAATTTAAATAACAAGGAACATTATTTTTTAAGCATTGCAATCATAAAAGTATGCCATTAAAAACTTGAACCAACCAAAATAAGGACTGTTTCCTGTTTGAGCCATGGCAAAAAGTGTAAAATGAATAAACAGGGTGGTCTTCATAAGCTTGTTGAGTCAGAAAATTTCCTACCTATAAAAGTTCCTCTTCTATTAGGCACTTGATTTAAATTTTATTAAGATTGTTGAAAATGTTTATTTATTTATTTTTTAAATTCTTTTGCATAAACATAATCTCCTGTATGACATATTTCTTAAAAATGTAAAGTCAACTTCTATACAGAAGTACTTTTAGAATACTTTATAAGTTGGTATATATTACTTTTCATGCATATCTTAAACAGATGGATAAATATTTTCTTGAGAGTATTTCAGCTCTTACTGAGACTGACATTTTTCATTATTATTTAATATGTAAATACATTTATATTCAAATAAATCAGCAATATTGGATTTTAAATATTCATTTACTAGCAGCATGGCCAGGCATTGCCTGTGCTTGATTCAAAAATCGTATGACTCATACAGCAATCTCTATCACTTGACTTAAAATATTTTTGCCCTTCCTTGCCTTTAAAGGAGTGCCCTTTGCTGTGCTGATGTTGCTACATGCCTTACTTCTTGCCTATTTCACTGCAAATTTTTTCTAAGCTCTATACTAAACATTAAATCTGTTACGAAAAAAGAATTAAACAGAATGAACACAAAACGATCAGCTTTAAAAAAAGGACTCGTAACTGGAAAAGCTGAATGAAAAAAGAATGTTAACAACAAATACTTTTTCACACCCAACCCAGTTCTGCAGAATCAGAATCAACGTTGAGTTTAATCAAGCGAATGAGCCAATTGGAGTAAAGCGCCATGCAGATTTAAATTTTCCCCACTTGTGACGAATGCAGCTATCGATTTTTTTTTTGCATGCTAGCATGCTAGTTAACATTCGTGTCAGTCAGCTGTTGGCTCTCACACTGGCCAATAGAATCTTCCTGCCTATTCGTGGCAGCCAGCTATAGGCTCTCACTCTGGCCAGTAGAAAATAGCCACAAACTACATGGAAACTTCCGTAGAAGCATGAAAAAATCGATTATTTCCACTATCGATGGGAGTTGGGAAATGCAAAGTTGGTTTTGGCCTTCCCGCTAACTTGGAGCATGTGCATGTAAATTTTGGTGCAAATCCATCAAAAATTGTGGCCGTGCATTCATTACACCCACACACACATCCTGCCTTTTATAGATAGAGATTTTTTCACAGTTCATCAGCTTATTGGTATGTTTGTGCACATAGGTTGCTGAAGGAAAATATTTTAATTTTATTAAATAAAAGTTTGAGACTTTAATCACCACAATAGATAAGTGAATGAAGAAATTGTGGTAATCATAAATTATAAGAAATATTCAACTCAAAGACCTTGAAATATGGCAATAAATCATTGTAAATTATCATAAACATAAGCTACAACATTCTCTATCTCCTATTTAAATTCTATATCTACATTGGCAATTTTGCATATGGAATATTTAAAACTAGTCAAGTATTTATAGATGATATTTGCATGTTATTGGGTTACCCCAAAAGTTATTTTTGATATCAACTTTATTGAAAAACATATTTACAATTTTGTTACCCTTCTGCCATTTTTCAGGCTACTTTATAATTTCAACCTTTCTAAGCAATGAACTGATCCAGTTTTTCAGGAAATTACATTCTTTTTCAATTAGTGAAAAGACAAGAATAAATGCTTTCTGAAAGTGCAATATTTGTTTAATGTGGTATATGAGTGAAAACTTCCCAATAAAAATAGAACAATTTTTGTCTCATCATTAGTAATGAGGCAAAAATTGTTTTAGTTTTATTGGGAAGTTTTCACTCATTTACCATATTAAACATACAGAATGATTTTATTTTTAGAGTATGTTAATTCTTTCTGCTAATTCCAGGTTTTTTTTTTATTGCTGATTTCAATCAATCCAGTGGCAGCTAGTCATCGAGATGTCTTTCAAATACTACCATAAATTTGTACAAAGTCTAAACTTTGATACAATTAGTGGTGGTTTATTTTGCTTTCACAATCTCTTGCATTCCATAGTTGTAAAGTATCCACTTTTATTTGTCAGTGTTTCAAAAACTACATTTCCAGGACATTTAATGTAGTAAATCACAGGCAAATAGGAATATGTTCCATTAAGTTTTTATTTTCTCCTTTACTTAGAAGGAAGCCATACATGAAAGCAGCTAACATAACTAAGCTGATGCAAATGATTTGTAGTATGTTGTCTATCACCTATGCCCTATAACATTGATTATTCTCAATGTTTTGATTTGATCACTATCAACTCTAACTGGTTTACCTAATCATAGAACATTATTCGGCAAATTTTTGACACATTCTATCATTCATGGTATTTTCTCTTTAAGCTTCATGAATCTGTTTCTTTCATTTGGATGGCACTTTTATCTTCAAAAAATAAAATAAAAACATTAAAAGTTGACATTTTGAGTTAGGTCAGTTAAAAGTAAATGTACCTATGTCATCAGACAAAAATAAATTTTCAAGGTATAGTCTCACCAATTTCTACTATATGATGTTTGTTCACAATTTATAAGTTAATAATGAAAAGTTTAGTTTGCATTTACAATGAAACACAAAACTATATTTATGTTAAAGGCATTTTCATTTAAAATATAATTTTTCAAATACTAAAACATACTTGTCATATATAAGGTGTAAAAACATGAATCTAGGTGTAAAATAAGTATTCATAATCTATTTCAGAAATTTCAGAACACAATAGTAAAATAAGCACGAATAAAATTATCCATACACTTCAGCTAATATTCAGTGGTAAATTCAATAACTTTAAATATTTTTTATACTTAGTAACTAATCTACTACAAATTTCTTTTAACATATAATTTAATTCTTCAAAAGCAAAGTGCTCTGACTCTACTAAATTTGAATTGTCTTGAATATACCCTAACTTGAAATTCTTGTGACAGATTTGCTATTGGGTTCAGACTCACTGCAGGCTAAGGTAAGACATTGATCCTGTTGTCTTTGTGCAAATTCATCAGTGCACTTGTGTGTTTTAGGATCGTTATCATGTTGGAAAGTGAAATGTTTTCTTCTAAAAAAGTACTTGGCACAATCTTTCAGTTGTTTATATAAAATATCACAACATTCTTCTTTTTTTCAGGGTTGTAATGATTTTAAGCAAATGGTTTATACCATTTCCTGCCCAAAAGCATAAGATTATCACTTCCATGGTGTTCCTTCTTTTTTTCCCTCTATACTGCCTGATTTCATCACCAATTTAATTTTAATATGATCATTTCAGAAAACTAAGTTGCAAAAGTTGCTATCTTTTTAAGCAGGCACATGCAAATTCCAATCATATCCTAGAATTATAACTTTTAAGCTAAAGATTTTTTTCTTGGACAGTAACTACTGAGAATATTTATTAGCGCCTTGTTTAACAATCAATCAGACACATTCATTCAATTGTTTGACAAATCAGAAACAATATCTTTCAACACAACTTTATGGTTCTTTCATTCATGGAAAAGCTTTCTTTCTAATAAGGATAGCCCTATCATGCATTTTAGAAAGCGTCACAATTTTTGTGTTACAATATTTTTCCATGTCCAGTATAAGGTGTGGTAAATATACAGTTGATTTGAGTACTGAAAACTGTTTAGATGCTGTTCCAAAACTCATTCCTTGAATTTCAAGCATACACAATGTTTTAAATCTACAGAAAAAGCTTTCACTTTTACCATACCCAACTTGACAATGCACATTAATTATAATGTGACACCAAGCTGTCGGCCCGTGGTCAACTCCCAGTCACAGCGCGAAGCTGTAAGGTTTCTTCTACCAGCATTTTGGGGTTGACTCTTTGTCACTGCCACCAGCCTGTGTCCCGGTCGTTCAGTGGTTGTTGCTACTCGGCGAAATCCCCTGGTCAGGATACCAATATGTAACACTCAGCCGTCCAGGGTCGAATCCAGTGGTTACGGCACCAATATGTAGCACCAGGGTCGAGTTCTGGTTATCGATGTTAACGGCTTCACCAGTTGTGCCGGTTCAATGCCAACTCTATTGTTCACAGCTCACTTGCAACGTCTGGTTACTAGAGTAACTGCCTTGATCTCAAGTCTAACCTACCCACATTGTGACTTTGATCTTAGGTAGACGAAATCAATCAGGCGTCGGGCCGTAGTGTCAGTTGAGTCCAAATTGAAGGTGACATTGAAGCGCAAAGAAAAAAAAAATAAATGAGAGAAAAACCCAAGAGGTTCAGGTATGTTAAGAAATAACAATTCAACTTTATCCTTCCATTGAATACAGGGGTGTATTTTTCTCCCAGCCCGTTTCCTACAAAATGTGACCCTTCTATATTTCAAGCAAGTTGATATAGTAAGTGAATTAATTTAGTTTTTAAGTGTTGGCTTAACTTCGTTCGTCAGTATAACTTGCTATCGGTAGCATCGGCGAAGTCAGAGGTCATGGAATCTCTTGGTCAGCTTCTGCAAGGCAACACCCCGGTTCAAAACCAGCTCAACTCAACTGCAACTTCTACTGCACTGTCGTCACTCTATTGTGGAACGACCCATCATCGTTCATTTATATGGGTACCGACCAAAACCTGGTGTTTGGGCACTGATGCACCCTGGGCTTCTTGATAATTTCTATTTCTAACAAGAAATCTCTTTGTTGTCAGGGCAGGAAAATTGATTATTTCCCATATTTGCAAAATTCACCACTTCCCATTTCGGTGGGGGGTCTCCGTCATTCATGAAGGAAGGTCAGAGGAGAGCTATCCTCCTAGACTCTTTCTCTCTCACATTGATATCTCATACCAATCCCTTCAGTGGGCGTTAACATCTCCACCTTTCTCATCCATTCACCTCCGCCTATCACCATGCTACCATACGACCACTAATCTCTCGGCAGTGCGGGTGTGGTTACGCTGGCCTCCTTAAAATTATAATCTAGAATTTTTTGTTTACAAAATTCTTTTATCACATGTTCTCTTTTTCCTGGGCCACCCAAAAGTCACTTACCCAGCACTCTTACCGTCTCATTGATCACTGTCACAGTTTGCCTACCCCAAGTCAGCTTTATTATGGAATCCCTGACCTGTTAAGAAACCAAATTCTTTTTATCTCAACAAATCTCAATTCTCCACTTCTAATTTTCTGGAGATTGCCAAAAGTTTACAATTGCCACTCGGCATTGCCAAAAGTTTACAATTGCCACTCGGCATCTTAGCCTCTGTGAGCAAGTAAATGATGACAATCTTCTCACCTATATCGAGACAATTTCAAAATTTTATAATTGACGCATTGCTTCTCTTCACCTGTATCCAAGAAAAGAAATTAAACGATATCTTGGAAAGATAAGTAACATTGAATCTTCCTGCCTGTATTGGCACGTTTTGGCCGATAATTCTATATTTGCCTTTCTTTCTATCTCCCTCGGCGATAACTCGACTTGGCTAGACCGCTCAGGTGGCTTCTTCAGTTTTTTTTGTAAACAAATTAAAATATTTGTTTTAACGTCGATCAGTCTGTCTTTTGTTATAGCTCTTTTTTATTTTTTCGCTTTAAGAATGTCTATTTTCTGTTTTAATTTCTATGGTTAATTAGTTAGCTAATTACCATAGCTAAATAGTGTCACAATAGTACACTTAAGTTTGTGTAAAAATTTAAAACCCACAATTTCAGCCTGATAGACAAACTAATTATAAGATGATATATATTTTATGGATTTCATAAATACTTTTCTAGTGTATGGATTATTTTGTATTTGTTATTTTTTAATGTTGCCTTTATACTATTGTACTGAAGAATAGTTTTATGTATCATGAGTATTTATTTTATGCCTAAAATCATTTTCTATCTTTTATTATATATATATAAATGCGTGTTTCATTAAATAATATAGACAAGTTTTGTCTATTTATTTTATGTAAATTCCTTTCATATTGTCGAATAAGCTTTTTAGCATTATCACTGAAACACAAAAGAAAATCACTATGTTGATAAATGGTTATGTAGACATTGTAACAATAATAGTTTGTTTTGTTTGCATGGAATTATACTTAACAATTAAAAAAATAAACAAAAACTAAAAAATCTTGAACTATTTACATAAAACAGTTGAAACCTAACCTGAACCAAATAAACTACAAAAATTCCACAAATATACTTAAATGCTTTATAGTTGATAACAGGAGCTATTGGTTTATCCCAACAGCTTTCCATACTTAACACTTTTCTTCATTTTCACTCTCACGTGTGACGTCATGAACCGCAATGCAATATTTTGCTTCCTGCGTTTCATATGCACGAATTTATCCTTGTATAGCAATCTTCGATACAAACAAAACAAACTATCATTGTTGCAATGTCTGCATAACCATTCTAAAACAAATAATTACCATCTTTGTTATATAATTTATTATTTAATTTATTGTAATGTACTTGTAATCTCTGATGATGGCTTATGTAAGCCGAAAGCTTAGACAGGATTAACAATAAAAACATGTATCAACATGGTGATTTTCTTTCGTGTTTCAGTGATAATGCTAAAAAGCTTATTCAACAATATGAAAGGAATTTACTTAAAATAGACAAAACTTGTATTATTTAATGAAACCTGCATTAATGAAAAAAAATGCTGCCTAAATACACACAATATATATATATATATATATATATATATATATATGTAAAAACAAAAAAAATTGTTTCAATATTTGAAAAATTAATTCTATTAAATGAAATTGATAATCTTACCCCTTACAGAATCTCATTTTTAAATTTCATCAAACAAGTTCTTAATTTAGTGCAATAATTCAAGTGTTGGGGTTTGAAAGAATTACCTTTGTTTCAAATAGACAAGCTGTGACAACTATTCATTTGGAGAGAAAAATCTACCTTTGACATCCTTATTCCAACCATCTCCTTTATTCAAGAAATTTCCTTCCACCCTTAAGTGCAAGTATTTCATTGGAGATTTAATAAGTGTAGTTGAAATAAGGACAACCTGGATGGATTTTTCACAAAAAATGAATTAACATCCCAGTTCAACTCTTTGAAAATCGAGAGTATATACTTTAACAGTTGATTACACTTAATAGTAACTTTTGGAAACATTAATCATTGAAAATATTAATAAAAACATTAATATGAAGTGCTAACCAAACATATAGATTTTTTTTTTTATTGTCAAATTATCACTTCAAGAGTCTAATTTTATGGTCAGCTTATTTAACTTTTGGGTAGCACCTCATATTTTTCAGTATAAATATTAGTTACTTATCTCTAAAATTAACTACTATAAATTTCTATTATGACTTATAAAAAATATTGGATGAAAGATCATATTTGGTACATTTATATTTTAATATTTTTACTAAAAACTTTTATCTAAAATAGCATATTATCTGAACTAAATGATGCTTATGCAAAATTTAATTTCCATATCATTAACAACATTCCAGTTATTTTTCAGCTCGTTCCATCAGACTCTTCCTGCTTGCTTTCCTGGTGCTGGTCATCTTCACAGTATTACAATGTATCGACATACTTGGTGTAATGTCTACTATATCTTACCTATTCAAAGTACGTAAAGATACTCATGTACTTTGCCCAGAGTTTAGTGGTGGACTAGGCAACTTAATGTTTCAATATGCATCTGCTCTTGGCATTGCACGCTTGAAGAATATGACAGTTCTGATTGATCAAAAAAATGACTTGAACCACTTATTCAATTTATCAGCTGTTGTGCTACCTCATGTTGCATGCTGGTTCCTCACCAAACAAACAGATGTTCGGGCAAATGCATTTGACAGAGAGACTCTGCAGTTCCCTGCTGATTGTAACTACCAACTCAAAGGATATTTCCAATCATGGAGATATTTTAATCACATAGAACCAGAATTACGGCAGATATTTCAGTTTTCAGAAGATATAAGAGCAGAATCCCAGAACATTTTAAATGAAGCCATAAAAAGTCATGAAAAACAAACAGGAAATAAAGCCCTCACATACATAGGTGTGCACATTCGCCGAGGAGACATCTTAGAGAGTAACTTTCAGAATTATGGCTACAATGTGGCTTCCCTTGACTACATACGAAAAGCCATGCAGTACTTTAATGCTAGATACCATCGAATCCTCTATATTGTCTGTTCAAATGACATGGGTTGGTCAAAAAAGTACCTTACTGGAGCCAATATCTACTTTGTAGAGGGTCATAAAAGAGAAGTTGATATGGCTTTATTGGCAAGTTGTAATCACACAGTTATGACTGTTGGCACATTTGGCTGGTGGGCTGCTTGGTTAGCTAATGGAGAAGTGACCCATTACAGGTACCCAGCTGCTCGCAGATCACAGCTACAAAAGGCCTTCAGCAAAGACATGACTGACTATTTCTATCCACATTGGATTCCAATGTTGTAACTGTAATAAAATATTTGTAAATTCACCTTTTCAGGAATAAAAATGACTGATGACAAAATATTTTTCTTAAATGTTTTATTTCATGGATGATTCAATCTAAATTTGCTTTCTGTTGAAACTTACAAAATAACTAAGGTTTTTCAATTATCAAGGAGTTATTTTATTCTAAATAAGCCACCAAATAGTAAGTTGTCTTTAATTTAATTGTTCAGTTCTGTAGGGATTTGTTGAAAGTTAAAAATACAATAGACTTTGAGAAAGAGGGTACTAAATAACAAAACTGTCTCATAGGCTGCATTTTGAATACTGATCTTTTCTATAGGCTTCCATTGTAAGAAATTCCTACAATCATAAATTTGACATTACATTTTGTTCTGAAATGACTAAATTGTTAAAAAATGCAAGACATCATAAAAAATAGTTTCATGTATATTTTATTATCTATTTAAGTGGTTTTGCAATCTAAAATACCTAGCAGACATGCAAGTTGTCTTTAAATTTTATTAGATTTAACATAAGCTCTGAAAACAAAAGTCTTTGTGAAGTTTTTCTTGATGCAGCAACTATTGTAGTTGACATTTATAAACCAAGAAAGCCGAGGTCCCTGTATATTTTCTAGCCATCTGCATTCCATCAGGAGTGGGGTCAGAGAAAGCTAATTTGCTTTGTTCAACAGGAACACCATATTCAAACCAATACCTGAAAAATAATTGCATAAAATTGAGAAGAGAGGAAAACTTCTTAAAATTAGTGTTTTTTTAATTTTGAATACAGGAGTGTGTTTTTCTCCCAGCCCGTTTCCTACGAAATGTGACACTTCTATATTTCAAGCAAGTTGATATAGTAAGTGAACTAATTTAGTTTTTAAGTGTTGGCTTAACTTCGTTCGTCAGTATAACTTGCTATCAGTAACATTGGCGAAGTCAGAGGTCATGGAATCTCTTGGTCAGCTTCTGCAAGGCAACACCCCGGTTCAAAACCAGCTCAACTCAACTGCAACTTCTACTGCACTGTCGTCACTCTATTGTGGAATGACCCATCGTCGTTCGTTTATATGGGTACCGACCAAAACCCGGTGTGTGGGCCCGATAATCTCTATTTCTAACAAGAAATCTCTTTGTTGTCAGGACAGGAAAATTGATTATTTCCCATTTTTGGAAAATTAACTACTTCCCATTTCGTGGGGTGAGGGAAAGTCGTAGGGGAGCTATCCTCCTGGACTCTTTCTTTCTCACATTGATATCCCATACCAATCCCTTCAGTGGGCATTAACATCTTCTCCACCTTTCTCATCCATTTACCTCCGCTCATCACCATGCTACCATACGGCAGTGTAGGTATGGCTAAGCTGGCCTCCTTAAAATTATAATCTAGAATTTTTGTTTACAAAATTTTCCTTTCCCATCAACCAAAATTTTTTACAAACTCCAGATTGCCAATTAATTCTTCTCACATCTTTCTTTTGGGGCCACCCAAAATTCACTTAGCCAGCACTCTCTACCGACTCATTAATCACTGTCAAAGTTTGCCATCTGGTTCCCTACTCCAAGTCAGCTTTATCATGGAATCCCTGACCTGTTAAGAAACCAAATTATTTTTATCTCATCAAATCTCAATTCTCCACTATTATCTGGGGACTGTCAAAAGTTTACAATTGCCACATTGCCAACAGATGCTAAGATAACGAATGGCAAAGTAAATGATAACAATTCTTTCACCTATATAGAGACAATGCCCAAATTTTATAATTGCCACATTGCTTCTCTTCGCCTGTATCCAAGAAAAGAAATTAAACAATATCTTGGAAAGATAAGTAACATTGAATCTTCCTGCCTGTATTGGCACATGTTTTGGCCGATAATTCTATATTTGCCTTTCTTTCTATCTCACTTGGCGATAACTTGACTTGGCTAGACTGCACACGTGGCTTCTACGTGTGTTTTTTTGTAAACAAATTAAAATATTTGTTTTAACGTCGATCAGTCTATCTTTCGTTATAGCTCTTTCTTTTTTTTTTTTCGCTTTAAGAATGTCTATTTTCTGTTTTAATTTCTGTGGTTAATTAGTTAGCCAATTACCATAGCTAAATACTGTCACATAAAAAAGAAGTTGATAATGACTTGAAAATTTTACTTAAATTCTGTAGTTAGAATTGTTGAGGGAAAACTATCCCTCAACAATTATATCCTTATTTAGGCCAATATTCAATGGTAGAAATAAATTTATAAAGTGTTTTTAAATGTTGCATAAACTTAATTTAAACATTTTCAGAGTCTTATACAGCTTCAGCAAAGTATACACAAGTTACATTGTCAAATTAAAATTGAACGGTCATAACATGGTTGCTAATTGAGCTACCAAGATAAATTTAGTACCATTTTGTTTTATCTATGTCTATATGAAAAGTTTAGATATACTGAAAATAAAATTTTATTTAAAAATAAGATTCATAAATACAACAGACGAAACTAATTTGTTTTTCAGTAGTATATCAATAAAAAAAAACAATACAGCTATAAGTGCAACTTGACAGTGAGGCAAAAACAGAACAAACTTGGTATAAAAATATACCCATTAGAGGTACATACCTGAAACTACTAAGATTTGAATAAGGAAGTCAACAAAAAGTTATTTTCTGTGTAATATGAATAACTTTTCTGAGTCATAGATGTGACTAATTTTGAAAAAGTTTAGATTGAATTAGTGACCTCTATATTTTTTGTAATGTTTGTCTATCAGCTCTCCAATCTGTAGAAGCTTCAAATCCTTGTTGCATTTTGTTTTTAAGTGGGGGATAAACTTGTTGCCAAATATCATTCAAAGGAATTTGTATCTGTCAACAAATGGTATTTCTGTTTGCATTTTCTCAGTTACATTTCATTAAATTTTGTGACTTTATGCAAGACGACCCTTGGATTGATATTTTTAATTTTTCAATTGAGAATTATGTCACTGAGCTTCCTTCTTGGATTAAAGCCAACATCAATGCTTTTGTACCTTCTCAGATATACCAGGTGAAACCACAATCTCTCCTTGGTTCACGCTTGCATGTTCAGATGCTGTAGCCCACAGAAATAGATCTTTCCTGGTTGTACCAACATGATAGTTCCAATCATAACAAGCACCTCTTTCTTTGTGTCTGCTTGTAATAATTGTAAATCTGTCCTTAAGGAGGCTAAGTCTTTGTTTGCTGACAGAATGAGGCTTCATATAGCAAGTTTGGTTCTCGTGACTACTGGCGGCTCTGTAATAGTGTGTTAAATACAAGCAACTATTCTATCTCACTTCTAATCACTCAATTTTGAGAACTTAGCATCTGCTGATAAAGTAGAATGCTTTGCATGTAAATTCTCTTCTAATTCTACTCTTGACTCATCTGGGGTATTTTTGTTTGACTTTCCACTTAGAAACAAGTCTCTATTAAGTGATATAGATATAACAACGTCCATATTATATCCTATCATATCTAAACTGGATCCCCACAAAGCATGTGGATTCGGTGGTATCTCTGCAATAGTCCTTAAGAAATGTACTCCTGAACTCTACAATAAATACCTTGCTGTTTCCAGCTTTTCTTCTTGTTGGAAATCCTCTTTTGTAGTTCCAGTCTTTAAGAACTTCGGTGAACCATCTGATCCTTCTATCAGCCTATTAGGCTTCTACATCTTTTTGGCAAAGTACTAGAGTCTCTAATCAACTCTGAATTGGTTAAGCATCTCACCACACAAGTTTTTTTTTTCAGAAGTAATATGGTTTTCGCTTCTCTAATCAACTGCTGATGTATTAATGATTATTGCTGAAAGACTATCAAGCTTTAGATAAGAAGGGTGTAGCTTGGGATATTGCTTTAAATAGGGTTTAGCATGCTGTTCTTAACAAGTTGAAAGGTTATGGTATATTTGAACTGATTCAATCTTTCTCATTAAATCACGAAATGGATGTTGTCTATCCTGGAATTATGTTTTTCCTAATTTTCATCAACGACCTTCATCAGTTCTCGACTCAGTATCTATGCTGATGACACAGCTATTTACTTACTTATTTGTCTTGACAGTAAGTCCGATTGGTTTGATGGGCTAACATTTTTAGCTGACATGAAGTGGAAAGATTATACGGAATCAATAGATAGGTCTGCTGCTAGTAAAGTTAGTTCACTGTTGTGCAAGACAACTTTTCTCACCAGAATCTATCTTACCCATTTATAAGTCTAACATTCATTCATGCATAGAATGTTGTTGGCACATCTGGTCGGTGCTTCTATGTATTTAGAGATATTTGATAAAATCCAAAGAAGAATCTACAACATTATTAGTCCTAATCTGGTATCTCAGCTTCAGAAAGCACATTGAAAGTTTGTTATTGTTGATTTCCAAAAATTAAATGGCACTTTTACTCATCATTCTTTCTAGGGTTTTGCAAAGACAGCTTGTTAGCACAATTGGTCAATGATCTTGGGTGTTTAAGTTACCTTTTCAGTTTTTAAAGTCATGGCTGTTTCCAACCGATTTGGGAATAGGAATTATTGTTTCCATATATCTGGGATACTTTCATTTATCCATGTTATTGAAGGCACTTAACAGGTAGTTTAGTGATTTGTTTGGCAACTGTGTTGTGAAATGTTTGATGGAGTCTTTTAGTTTATTCTTCAGAATTATTTGATTGGAAGCTTACTTTTCTTTTTTTTGCCAACCCATTTTATTTTCTGGAAGCTGTGGGTTGTTTGCTAAATTTTCATAGATTCTCTTCATTTTTTGATGGCTTCTTTACAATCTTCATTGAACCAGGGACTATTTTGTTTGTTTGAGATTGTGCTTTCTGTTGCTATGTTAAGTGTTTTTTGAGAAATGGATATTTGGAGGAGCTGTTTCGTAGGAGTTTTTGATTACAGTTTTCTTAAATTCCATCCTGTTTGCCTTTTTAAAATTCCAATATGAGTTTCTTTTATATTTTCTTCTATATTAGAAAAAAAATCTACTCAAAATATAAAATGACCAACTAGATGGAATTTTTTTTTTATAGATTGGCATCGATATTGCTTACAGCCCTATGTTGAAACACCAGTTCTCATCTAATTACCAAAGTTAAGCAACATTGAACCTGGTCAGTACTCAGATCGTTGATGACCACTGGGGAATACCTGGTGTAACAGGGTACTGGCTCTAGTTTGGCATTTAGTTGCATAAGAATGCAAAATGGTGATTTGAGGTGATAAATCATGAAAACAACCCAAAGGAATATCTTAAATAATTAGGAGGAAAACAGCAAATGGAGAATTAAAATTACATCAAATTTAGAAAATGAAGTTGATGTTGGAATCAAAGAGAGTTGAACCCTGAACAAATTTGATTAAAGTCATTAACTTACAATTTTCTCAAAGGTGGTCTTCTTTCCCTAAAAAGGAAAAATATTTGCTTGGATTTCCAAGCTGAAATGTGATCCAAAAGGGATAAATTCTTAATACTATGATGCTAAGGGATAAGGTAATTCTCATCAAAAGTTGGAGGAATGTTTTTGCTGGATCCATGTGTTTTTTGGGACAATAGATAAGGGGTTAATCCAGATGATGGTGACAATCTTGTGTGTGTGTGTGTGTGTGTGTGTTAAAATGGGATGCCCACGAGGGATTGCTTATAAAACCAATGAAGCAAGAGTCACCAGAAAGAGAACAGGCTACTACAATTATCACATTAGGAGATAATTGAAGAGAAGTGAAAAAACGAAAACAAACCAGAGACTCAAAAGTACTCAACTCACCATTTTGCTACCTAGATGTGTAGATGATGGAGACACAACAAACCACTAAGCAATTACCATAAAAAAACAACTAAAAACTGATCCATTTCAGTGAGTGTGAGATAGACCAGCTGACAGACACGTACTGATATTTAGCTTGCTAGGCACAACAGAACCATGTACGACTGTCCACGCACACATCACACCTGGCAGCTAGAGTGTGTTTGGTGGGTGTCTATTCAGATTCTTTTTCAGTGGCCAGAAGCAATCTGGTCACAACTGATTCTGTGAGCAAGCTCAAGTCCACTTACAATTGCTGTTTTTACAGGTGCTGTAAGCTATACAACAGGACTAGCAAGCTGGTGATAGGCACAATCTCCCTACTTATACTAGAAGACTACAATATGTAGGAGTTGCTTTTGATCTAACAAGTTGCAAGACCGACTTGGAGTTTGGTGAGAGAATGGGTGGCTTCTGTATTCTTCAGAACAAAGTAATCGATGTTTTCCATTTTTTCTCTTTGGTTTGTATTCTTGAATTCAAATAATGTTGTGGTTGTTAAAATCACACATTAAAATAAGCAGCTTTGATATTTGTTGAATTAGGTTGGTTAGTTTGGTTTCACTGATAGGGCCATTTGGTAGAATGTATACTGAACTGATATTGATTTTATGGAGGGTTATTTTGGCAGCTATTGCTTAAACATGGGTGTGGATGTTTATTTTACTCTAAGCTACACTGTTTCTGATTAGGATTGATATGCTTCCAGACAGCCTGTTTGTAGTATTGTATATGTAATTATATTTTTTGTAATTTTTTATATTTATGGTGTCTTTATTTTTTCGGAAGGTCTGTTGCTGACTTTTAATGGCAGGGCTAAATGAAGTAATTAACAAGTGTAGCTTGATGATGTTCAGTTTTAGGACCTGGCAATTCCACAGTATGAACCTGTGGATAGCAGATTTCTTAGGACTTTTCTTTTTGTGTTTAGGTATTGTCCTGTTTCCATATTATTATCTTCTAAGGTATTTTAGTTTATGGTAGATGTTTGTTTAGTTAGTTAGTTAGTTAGTTAGTTAGTTAGTTTCTGGTTTGTGAATTCTTTTACTTCTGACTGAACATATGGTCTTGTCTATTGGCTGATCTTTCCTTTGTTTCTCAGTTTTTTGTGTCTTTTGATTGGTATGTTTTTTTTCTCTTTTTGATTCTTCTGCTTCTAGGGCTTCTAGTCAGTTTCGGGTTGGTATTTGATTTGGGGACTTTGATGATCTGTTTAGGGGATTTTGGGGTATCTTGAGGAGTCTTTCCTGATTAGAATGTTGATGATGGCATCATTTACTCTTTTTGGATGGAATTTACTATAGGGAAAATTTCCAGTTAGAAGGTTTTTTTAATTTGTTTTATAGGAGCCTGTAAATCTTTCAGAAGGGCTGTCGTTTCTTCTGGTTTAATTTTTCATAGTCAATGTTTTGATTACACCTTTGGCATTCTTGGTGTTGGCATTTTTATGGTTGAATAGGATCAAGATGGGAAATGGTCTCTGCAATCTTTCATACCTCTGGGAAAGAGATACCCTGGTTAGATTTTATTTTCAATATTTCTTTCTCCCATTTCCAATCTACAAAGGACCATTGCAGTTCACACTTCCACGTGTCGATTCCACATCGTCAGAAACATCCACTCCAGTTTTTTTCCTAGGTTCTTTTGCACCAGGTTTCATAGTTCTGAAATTTCTGATAGATATGTCATCAAAGTGGGTTGAGTATGTATTGATATTCATTATCATGTATCCAATTTTGAGTCTGTGTGAGAGTTTTTCAAGGTACTGTAAGTGTTGGTTTTTATAGTTTAACCATATTTCTTTTTTATACTATTGAAATTCTTTTGACTTCTGATATTTTTTGGCTTTTAGGCTATTTTTAATTCCTTCCAGCATGCAACCAATCAGTTCTGGACTTTTTCTGGGTGTGTTGAGGAATACATGTGAGTATTTTCAAATTGAGAGTGGTCATTTTTAAAAGCAGCTCTGTGTAACTCCTTTTTGCAACTTCCACAATTAAAATGTTGTTACTTGTTATTTTTACAGATTCTGGAGTCATTAATTGAAAGAAGCTTTTTTATCACTAAAAAGGAACAGCTTTGTAATAAGTATTTTCTTTCTATAGATTCCAGGACTGTAAGGCTTGTAAAAGGGGCAGATGTTTTTTCAGTGTTATTGTCTGCCTTTGGGTGAGGTCTTTTGGTATATTAGTGAGGGGGCAGTGAAATTGATTTTAAAGCTTCCATAACAGTGCTACCTACCCACAACAGAGTCCAACAAGGGAAACCCACTCACCTTGGCATGATAGAGCTACACAGTTAATACACTCATATTGGGAGAGAGTTTTAGGTACATGTATGTCATAAGTTTCTACACCCAAGTATGTAGTAGTTCAGTGAGCTAGTCAGCACCTTCTGACTCATTTTAGTTTTGATAGGAGAGGGCAGTGGAAAGATTTTATCTAACCCGACTGAGGGCTAGACATGACTAGCCAATTAATTGAATCAGGCCTCTCCAACTGCTTGTCTAACCAACTAAGGGCCACAGTGGTGTATTGGATTTTCTATGTTGCCCGACAACCACCAGGAACCTGTCCTCAGACATTAAAGGGAACCACCAACAGCAAACAAGTGATCACAGATGGCATATTCTACAGCCCCAAATGACAAGATGGAGAGAAAGATGTATACAAATTTTGTTCTCAATACAATTAAATCTGAAAAACTGATATCATTACTTCAGTTATCTCAAATCTGTTTATAGTTAATGAAAACGAAAATTTCAATGGTTAAAAAGAATAGTAATCTAAAAATATAAAGGAATAATTCCTAGCCTATTTCTGTCATGGTAGTTCATTGATTCAATCACAAATAACAAATATCTGCTACAGTTAATGAACTAAAAAAGCAATAATTTAAAATTAATAAATTTCTGTAAGCATTCTGAAAGCGAAGGAAATGTTTGTCGCAGATTAATTCCACAACGCAGAGAACAAATCACTGTAAGTTCAGACTCGAATATCGGGCAGAAAGAAATGCCAAAAATTCGCAGGTACTATCTCACAAATCACCATGCACGTAACCAGTCAGAAAAATAACTCACTCTACGACAAATGCAGTAGCTAAAATACACCAATTTTTTTCCTCCTCTCAATTCGAGAACACCAACTGCTTTTATCAGCCAAGCATTTTTCCATTTGTCGACAGTTGGGAGAGGACAGCAAATATTTTGCATATCAAAGTACTTTTATAGAGACTCCTGCGACGTACTTGTTTTTAACCCAAATATTCCGTCTTCAGCATGTCATGCGGAAACCTGCCCCCCCCCCTTTTTGGTAAGTAATTTTCTTTTCTGTCGTAGGATACACGCGACGCACTGTCACTTGGTTTGATGAGGTAAGTCGCCGTTTTCTTCACTATACTCCCCCCTGATCTCATTATCACAAATCGAACAGCTTGGAGCAGGTCTCTTTATCCTGGTGCTTCGACGTAATGGAACTATCTCCCTTACGCATCTCAGAGAGTCGTCTCCTGAGGAGTCATCAGACGTATCTCAAGATTCTGAATCTCTGCGTCTGTGGAAGCATCGGATTCGCAGATCTCAATTATCCGATCACTGTCAGACGATGAACCATCATCGAATTCGCTCGGTGATGTATCAGAATCAACAAAAACATGAAGATCTTTTACATGCCGTGGCATCCTGTCGACTATTATTGTTTGTGGACTCAATGTCCGTCATGCAACCTACTTGATACCTGGAGGTACATTGGCCATGGGGAGCTTTCACCCATACTCTGTTCCCAACTTTGTATATATCGTGATACTTACAATGATCAGGTGGTAATATTGTAGTAATTCTCTTCACTTTCAGTTGGTAACAGTGAATCATATTGGCAGGCGACATTAGTCTTTCGGCGTGATATTATGCCAGTATACTGCCTCCATTATCGAACATTGCTTTCTTGCTGCAATTCGATTTATGCTCCGATGAGATCTTTCCACTATACCGTTTCCTGCAGGAACATAAGCACAGCGAAAACGAAGTTGGACTCCCCAGTCATCCAAGAATTCTTTAAAGGACTTACTGCGAAATGCAGTGTCATTGTCGGTCAGAATTTCTGATGGTGGGCCTCGTTCAAAATAAATATTTTCCAACTATCAAATGATGCTTCTTGAGTCTTGTTGAAGCAGGCGTCGCCATATTGCAAATCGACTGGGGCCGCAATCAATTAACGTAAGCTAATGTTGCCCACTGTAATGCGTAATATCCATTCCTAAGCGGATCCATATTTCAGTCACACTTAGGTTGCCACGAGGCCAACAACTTGAGGCAGGGTCAATTGACTGGCATTTTTTACATTTTCTGACCACTGCCTCGACGGCCGCCTCAGATGTTGTAGGGTAGACCCGTCTCACAAAATACAGCGTTCACCTGACGCCAGGATGTCCACTCTGCCAGTGTATGGCACATATCTGATCAGGAGAGGTTTCGTTCACCGTGGAAGCGCATATCGGGCGGGTTGGTTCCATTTCCTTCTTGATCACATCATACCATCGTTGCGGTACTCTGGTGAGCTTATCCGCTCGATGTTACTGAACTTATCGTGATCAATAGGTTATACACTTGAATCAGTTTTTCAAGAGTACTCAAATGCCTCCAGATCAGCATCTCACTTGCCGCCTTAGTTCATATTCTGGCTTTGCCAGTGAGCATGTTTGATACCCACTGGTGCACACACACACAGAATCCGTGAAGAGGTATAGCTCCATTGTGCCCCACTGTAGTGCTAAATTGATGCCTTTCAGAATAGATCCAATTCTCATAAATTGATATGTTGGGCATCCTTCGCAGATCGCAGCCAACATGCGTCTTCTACAACGTTTCCGTCAACCTCCAATGAAACCGTTGTGGTGAGAGAACTTGCATCGACCCATACCTCATAAGCGTGTCCACTTGTGCACCACTTACTGTGTGCAGGGTCATTCTGGCGTATTCTTTCTGCTATGTCCTCAATCATGTTCTTAAGTGGAGCATCTGTCACTTCGTTGTCCCAACCAAACGTGATCAATACTTTACTGCGTTTTACAAATGATGCAGCAACACGAAACCACACACACACAGGAAAGTGACCCACCAGTTTTCCACACCACGAGAAGACGTTATGTCGCGTCAAGACCTCAGGAACTGATGGAATGCCATTTCCACATTTCCATTTAAGCGTGTTGTTTTTTTGCTCAACATGCAAACCCAGCACACGTGTGCCGTCCCGTAACCACTCCAGATCCTTGCAGGTCAAACCAAACGCAGCCAAGTGCTCCTTCATGCGAGCTGCTGAAATCATGCTCTTGTCAACATAAATATTAATATACGATGAGGTTGCCCATCTAACTGACTCACCTTTCAACAACGCAGCATCCACAATGGCTTTCATTATGGCTGGTGCAACATTCAACCCGAAACCCATTTGGGTCAAGCAATATCTTCGCCCCTTGAAGATTACCGTTTGAAAGGGCCAAAGTAACTTATGGATATGTACTTATAGGTAGGCCTGCCGTAGGTCAAGAATAGCAACATCCAGTCCTTTTTTATGCCACTCCCTCAGTTTCTGTGCACGTTGAGACACTCATTCAGCTCTCGATAGTCCAGTACTGGCCGCACTTTATTTTTTTTCTGCAACACCGCCACCAACAGAATTAAACCTTTTGGGGGACCAAGTTCCTTTTCAGGATAAGGCTGCAACTAACCGTCATCAAGCCAGGTCTACAGCTCATGGTCATATTCCTCCTTGACTCCTGTTGATATTGGGTACTCAGGCATCCGATTTCACAAACTCTCTGGTGATCAACCATCAGACCACTTCCATGATGCAATTCAGTACAGAAATCAGGTTCTTCTATTTTAATAGCAGCGCAACAGACAATCCCACACTTGGGAAACCATACATCGCCACACTCTGTTATTTGGAGTCCGCCCAACTTTTTAATGGCGTCAAACCCAAGCAACAAGTCAAAACCCAATAGCTCTCCATCCACTACCAAGACTTTGATTTTGAGGGGGTTTGCATTGTCCACTTCAAGCTTAATACTTCCAACTCCGAAACATTTAAGAGTCTTTCCATTCACGGTGAGTACGTTCACCTCTGTCTCCTACCAGGATTGACAGGCTGACTTACTCACAAGTGTCTGTGAGCAGCCAGTGTCCACCAGTGCCACTCTCTTAATTCCGTTCACATATATACCCAGGACGGGACTTCATTCATAACTTGCCTAGGGAAGAGACCAGCACTGATGTCTTGTCCCCTTCTTCTTTTCCCTGGACACAATGAAGCAATGTGGCCTACTTCTTGACACCGGAAGCAACACATTGTTGTGCATGACCTGCATGGTTGACAGGTATCTTCTCGTCGAACCAGGCAGTCCCCTGGAAAGGTGATTCCACCCTGAGCATCGATAGCATCGCATACCCTCCTAATGTTTAACATTTGGATGTTTATCAGCTCCGCCTAGTGAAATGGTAGCCGCAACCATTTCCTCAGTTGCAATTTGATCTTTCATTATGGCCTGAGCTCGGTCCAACAGTTGGTTTGTATTCATGTCTTCCATCCTGGAAGACAAGCGCAGTAGTTGCTTGACGTGCGCTGGTAATCCTGCTATGAACCCACATGCTAATCCTTGCTCCGATATCCTGCCAAATAGACCAGCTAGCTTCTTCAAGTCGGCTAGAAACATGTCGACGGACTCATCCAGGCACAGTCGGCGTTCCACAAATTGCTCATAAGCCAAGAAACGATCCGGTGCAAAGGCAATCTGCAGGGCTCGTTTTATCTGCTCAACATCTGATTTTTGCTCTGAGTTTAACTGTTGGTAAACAGCAAATGCTCCGCCTGTCAACCTCAGAGGAAGAACACGTTCAACCTTTTTAATTCCACACAGATCACAAACAAGTTCTGCCTTCTCAATCCATTCAGTAACTGCTTGACCAGTCACTGAACCATCAAACTCGGATATCAACTTGACGTCAAATGTCTTGCCTGTCAGTGCCGAAATAGCTTGTAAGCATTCTGAAAGCAAAGGAAATGTTTGTTGCAGATTAATTCCACAACGCAGAGAACAAATCACTGTAAGTTCAGACTCTAATATCAGGGGCAGAAAGAAATGCCGAAAACTCGATTCGCAGGTACTATCTCACAAATCACCATGCACGTAACTAGTCAGAAAAATAACTCACTCTCCGACGAACACAGTAGCCAAAATACACCAATTCTTTTTCCTCCTCGCGATTTGAGAACACCAACTGCTTTTATTGGCCGAGGATTTTTTCTATTTGTCGACAGCTGAGAGAAGACGCCAAGTATTTTGCATATCAAAGTACTTTTATAGTACTCCTGCAACGTACTTGTTTTTAACCCAAATATTCCGTCTTCAGCATGTCATGCGGAATACGTGCCCTTTTTTTTTGGTAAGTAATTTTCTTTTCCATTGTAGGATACATGCGATGTGCTATCGCTTAGTTTGACGAGGTAAGTTACCATTTTCTTCGCTATAATTTCATACTTTTTATAAAGTTCTTTACAATAACAAATGTTATTTGTTCCAGTTTTTTTCTATTTCCTTCACTTAATGTTATCGGATGGTTATTGTTATGTAAAAAAAGCTGACTCAAAGTGACCACAAAAAATCATTTCCTCTATATAAAATTCTATTTTCCCCTTGAAAAGCAAATCATATCTGTAATTGAAATAAACTATGTAATAAAAATTCTAAATTTATGCTGAATTACTGAAGACGAAAGGAGCTGAAATATTTTTATTATTATCTTTATGTGGAAAGATAAAGTATTCCTTTTGAATCCAGTTTTGAACCATAATGGTGTGCTAAAAAGTTTCCAGTTCAACCCACTTCTCAAAATGATTAATTAGATTTTGTTTTTGGAAACCCTTCTTCATCAGGATGAGAACTTTTTAGCACCCACTCACAGAGTTATTCACTTACATACACAAACCAAGAGTATGTAAAAACTGATTTTTTTAAGCAAAATCTTACAAATCTAACAGTTTACATTTTGTGTACATGTTAATTAACAAATGCATTAAGTATTTGAATGTTAGTTCCTATTCAACAATATCTCACAATATGTTCACAAGGTTGATGGGTGAAGCTATCTTATGTATTTATCTTATTGTCTATATTTTAAACAAATTATTAATGTAAAACAATAATTGTATCATTTTAGATTTGAAGAAAATTTTCACAAACCGAACACAATCAAGCATTTTGCTGGCTACACCCTTCCTCCTACTTGGGCCATAAACCCAGATCTTGCTAATTCCTATAGCTGCAGGCTCAGGTTCAGCTTGACAACACCAGGGACGTCGTCCAACACACACAGCTGTTGAATTACAGGGAATCACACGATAACCCTAAAAAAACAAAAACAAAAAAAACTTTATATACTCAGAGTGGATTGGCATTTTACAAGTTCTTAGAACTTAAAACCACAAATGATATTAGGTAATAATACTACTTAGAATACCAAACAAAATGATGTTATATATATATAATCAATTCTTTATTTTCAACACATAAAAAGGAACAAGTTCACAAAATTTGAATGAAGAAAAATTTTTATTAATTGAAAATTCTTCCAAATTAAAATGTAACAGACATAAATCAAATTTTAATTTAATTATCTCTTAGTGGAAATGTATATCATGGTGACAACTATTCTACTCTCACTGCCACTACTCCTAACACAACCTATAAAAAGGTGTAGTCTTTATCTTAGAAGTGTTCCATTAACAACTTAGCTACGTTCTATGTTGAATAAAGTTAAAGGCTTTCTTCTTAGCTCACAACAATTTATTTAATAAATTATGGAAAGATATCTGAAACCCTGTCGTTTTGAGGTGAACCTTAATGTGAGTGATGCTGCAGACAAAGGGCACCATTGGTTTAAAACTTTCAGTAACTATCAACTCTGAAGGTACAACCAGATTACATGTACTTACTAACTTTCTGTCCCTGGCTTTTTACAAACATGTTAAAAAAATCAACCTCATATTAGACAAAGGGATTGTGGAACCTAGTTTCTCTCCTTGGAGAGCACAAGTATTGGTTACTGGTGGTTAAAATCACAAGAAACACTTAGTGGTCAACTATTCTCAAACCATTAATAGAGTTACTATTCTAGATGCTTATCTACCTAACATCAATGATTTAATAGAAAAGATATCTTAAGGACCAAGATTTTAATTTGGTTGGTCTGTGCAGCGTCTACCACCAAATCCGGATAAAAGAACAAGATAAAACCTTTACAGCTTTTGAAGCAAATGGCAGTTCTTTATCAGTTCTGTTGGGTCCCTTTCAGGGTTAAAAATGGGATTGTGACTTTTCAAAGGGTTATTGACCAAATAATTAGGGATAAAAACATTAAAGACACTAATGCTTATATTGACAATATAACTATATGTGGACGAACTCAATCTAAGTGTGATGAAAATTTACGTAAATTTATGGAAGTTGCCAAATACCTTAATTTAACCTTCAATCAGGATAAAAGTATATTCCTTTCAAAATTCTATTAACCTTCTGGGTTATACCATTTCAGGTGGTATGGTAAAACCTGATCAAGAATGTTTGCAACCCCTCCTAAATTTATCTGTTCCAACTAACAAAGCTTCTTTATGCCGTGCAATCAGTTTCTTCTCCCATTACTCTAAATGATTATACCAATTTTCCCAGAAAATACATCCACTAGTAATAATTCGAAAATTTCCACTAGAACAATCTGCTGTTGATGCTTTTAAAAATATTAAGATTTCGTAAACACTGTTGTCTTTACCATTGAAAATAATATACCTTTTGTTGTTGAAACTGACGCCACAGAACAAGCCATTGCTACAACACTCAGCCAAAATGGCAAACATTCATGTATTGAAAAAAAGCATACACTATTGTAGAGTCTTTGCATCAGTGGCAACATTATTTCCTGAGAAAGCATTTTCAACTAATAACAGATCAAAAATCTGTATCATTTATGTTCGACAGAAGAAGAGCAGTAAAAATAAAAAGACTGCAAGATGACCACTCAAACTTTTGTGCTATTCTTATATCATTTATCATTCAGGGAAGCAAAACTATACTGCTGATACATTATCTAGATCACACTGTGCAGCCACTAATCTGAACAAATTAGCAGAGATTCAAGATTCCTTGTCTCACCCTGGAAGAACATATATATGGTCCATTTTGTACAAAGTAATCATCCTTATTCAATGGAAGACATAAAAAGAATGACAAAAACCTGTCTGGTGTGCTCTGAAATAAAACTGATTTTATTTCAAGGATGAAATTCATGTAAAAGGCTACGCTGCCCCTTCAGAAACTTAACATTGACTTTAACCCCCCTCCAAAAAAAACAATAAAAATTGGAATATGTTAACTGTAGTTGACGAATTTAGCAGATTTCCATTTGCATTTCCCTGCAAGGACTTGAACTCTCAAACAATTATTGACTGTTTGCAAAATATTTTCTACCTATTTGGAATAACAGTGTATATTCATTCTGACAGAGGCCATTCATTTCTTTCTAAAGAACTCACCACATTTTTGAACATGCAAGGTGCGGCTAGGAGTCATTGAACTATTTATAATCTGCATGAGAATGGTCTAGTAGAACATTACAATGGGATAATTTGGCAAGGTCTCCGTTGCATCCGGAGCATGCTGTGTACAGTTAATAATTAAACACCACCACAAGAGAATGTTTCATCACCAAAAAAGGACAGCAGATGGACATATATTCCCTTCATGATTGTTTCAAACTGAAAGTGTTTTGATGAGACGTCATGTGCACCAAAGTTTGAACCGCTGGTAAACAAGGTTGAGTTACTCCAGTCTAACCCTAATTATGTGCACATACGCCTACAAAATGGACATGAAACTACAGTTACACTAAGAGACAATGCATTTAAAACAAGGCCCAAATTTAAAGAAAAAAATGTTCAATCCAAACCTTTGTAATTGATTCAGCAACACAACAACCATCAACACGTTTTTCTTCAGAAATGTACAGAAAAACCTAAAATATCAAAACAATTGCTGAAAGTTTTAAGAAACAAGTGCAAAGACAAAGGTTTTGCAAATATCAAAATCATCTCAAATTCTGGATAGTACACGAGTATAGCATGAATTATTTTAATTTTAGTTAATATTCAAATATAAAATAAACACCAAACATTGAGGAGGAAAAGTGTGATTGCAAAATTTTCAAAGCTGTTAATATTCTCATATTTGGTAAAATTTAATAATGGTAAGGATAATGTAAACTAAAAGGTTTTTTTTCAGAATATAAGTTCAACTGATACAAATATATATTTTTTTTCATGTTGCATCATCTATGTTTTGCTCTTTCATTACTCTCTAAAATATTTTTAAACTTAGCTAAAATTAAATCAGTAAATTGCAATTTAATCTACACTGACATGTTATTAGATTAGTTAAAACACTTACTTTGTAATTGTGACAGAAAGACAATGTAGAATCAGGGAAACCAAGTTCCTGGCTCATCATTCGATTAATTTCTTCCACCTACAAAAATAGATAAAAAAAACTTCACTAAGTCAATTAAACTAAATAAACTTATCTCCTACCCTTTCATATATAACTTAAAAGAATTGTTTCAAATGTTTAAAATTTGACTGAATGTTTATTTTGAATTTTTATATTTGGCATGTGATCGGTTGGTTGTTTAGCAGCATATCAAGTGCCATATGTTATTTAATGCCAAAATCTAAATATTTTGTATGCAATTTTATTTTTTTTTAATAATGGTTTTTAGCAATACAAGTCTTACTAATTAACCCATAGCGGGAGGATAAAGAGGTGGATTTATGCTTTTCCCAAGGGTATTTGCACGTAAGAGAATATAACAAACCCAACTGGAATTAGAATTCAGCTCTCTGATTAACAATTCTGAGCCATTATCCACCCATACATCAAAGCTTGCAGCACCTGGTATTCCCATCTAGGTATTGACAAGACTCAATGTTGCTCAACTTCAGTGATCATATGGGGAACCAGTATTTCAACATGTGATAAAGTAGTATGAAAGTTATAAATAAACTGTTCAAAGTTCAGTGTTTTTGGTTCTAGTACTTTTAACTGTTTTTAATCTTTATGAAGAACTTAGAGTCATGAAACTTACATGTGATTCCATGTGTTGCTAGTAGTAGATTGAAATTAAATTGATTTAAGCTGCATCTGATTTATCAACCAATGAAGTCTCAACTTTAGCCAAAACATCCTTCAGAGGGTTTCAGGTTGAGTAAGGATTAGATATATACAAAAAGATTTTTAGGATTTATTTTGAAATACAACAAAACTGCTGCATTCAACATTATATTTCCAACAAGTTTTATTTATGGTATATACTTTGAAGGAGAGGGAGCAAAATTCTATTGAAATATTAATAGGCTTTGCAGAGTCTTGAAGCAACCCAATATATTACTAGCAGACCTAGCAAACCGATTCATCATGGAACATGAAAAAGAGAAAAATTGTCTGCTTTATATGCATGTATATTTGGGACATATTGTGTGTGTTGATTAAAAGTCACACTGTTCATTAAAGAATTGATCACGTAACTACAGGCAGTGGTTCCAATAAAAGCAGGACCAACCTAAAAAGCATTTCACCATTGTTTTCACTTAATCATAGGTACCTCCAAAAATTTGCTAAAAAAAATGATGATGAAAAAAAAAATTTTTTTAAAAATACACAAAACAGTAAAAACACTACCATCAAAACATTTGTGTTGTTATAAAGATGAAAGGATTTTTTTATGCAAAAATTTTTTTTTTTCCTTTTTAAAACATTGGAAATTTTGGTTAAAAATCTTATTTTTCTGACATCAACACAGACCCATATATTTGTATGGGGAATTTGAGTGTCTTTTTGCAGTGAAAAACAGATTTGGAAATTCTTGCAAAAATCAGATTATTGTCAGATTTTAATGAAATTTTCAAGACTTATTCAAAAATAAATAAAATTATTTTTTAAACATTTTTTTTTTTTTTTAGAAAATCTTTGTAAAAGGTTTTTTTTTTTTTTTGCACCTTTAACCTACCACCTTCATTTAATTTCAAGAAATTCTTTTTGGGATCACTTAATGTTTATATTAGTTATAAAAACTAAAAAAAAAAAAAAAAATTATTGTATATATAAATCCAAATGCTCTCAATCTAATTTAGTCAAATTATATGGCAAGAGCAAATTAAAAAAATGCCCAGAAATTGCATAAATTTATTTATGCATTTTTTAAAAAATTTATATTACAACATTATATGTATTTAATTTTCTTGTTCTCTCATTCACAGATATTTTTATGAATAAAGAAATTTATTTTCATAGTTATTTCTTTTATAATATTGTTTCACATATTTGTATAATCTTATAAATAGCATTTAATATTTTTGTTGTCAATTCTCCTGGAAAAAGAAAAGAAAATGGATTATTCTACGTTTCAGTTTTATTAACATACTAAAAATAGCTTTTTTAATAAAAATTGCCAAGCTCCAGTTTATTTAAACTCATTTTCTGCCAACAGTACAACACATACAACTTCCTCTAATGCTTAGTAAAGAGTGACCAGCTATATCTCAAGAAAATGAGTCATCACAAAATTAGGGCATGCCTGGACACGCTTGGATAAAAATGTTTGTCTGATTCCTTACCCCAGCAACATGTGGTTATTGAACTAAATTGCCACACATTATCTTTGTAAACTTGTTTTATTATAATTAAATCTGAGGTAATTAAAATTTTACTAACTGGTCCAACAGCAACTAGATAATAAAATAAATAACAGATGATAAAGTACTACTATATATAAAAAATTAACTCTGACAGTACTTGTTGTTCTTGGGTGTTCTTTAATGATAGTGCATGTTGGATAATATGAAGCTTTCCTCTTTGTAGAGGATCATTTAAAAATGAACAATGTTTTATGAAACAATTGGTTACTGTAACAAATGTATGAGTGAACGTTTGATGAGGCAAACGTCATGGCGGCGGACACAAAAATGGCAGTGCACTTGCGCGACCAGACTGAGAGCGAGGTCCGTATTCATTTGCATAAGCGTATACCTCACCGGCATAAAAGCTGAGAGTTTGCAAGGATAAAGGAGAGTGGTCCAGTTGTGCGAAAATCACATGTGTTGTTCGTCTCGGTGTTGACCGTGGTGTAAGACTGAGCAGAAGAAGAAGACGGAGAAGACAAAGACTTCAGTAATTTCGTTACAGAAAGATTACAAGCTATTTTGGCATTATGACTGACGGAAAGTTCGCTCTAAAGCACGTACCAGAATACAACGTCGATTGTTGATTGGCTAGAAAGAGTAGACCTGATTTGCAAACTTTCGGGAGTTGACCAGGTCGAGCAAGTAATCCCCTTGCGATTGGCCGGGGGGTGGGGGGCTTCGATGTCTACCAGCAACTTTTGGATGCGGACAAGACCGATATGACCCAGGTGAAATCTGCACTTCGAAGGGCCTTTGTGCTTGACCCATGTGAAGCGTACAAGCAGTTTTCAAGACGCACTTTGCGCCCAGATGAGTCGGTAGATGAGTTCTATGCAGCATTGAAGAAACTCTCCAGCCTGTTCAGAGGAATGCCTGACCGAGCACTGAAGTATGCATTCATGGCTGGACTGCCTGCCCACACCCAGGAGTTGTTGCGGGTATCTGCCGATGTTGATCACATTCCCATGGAGAGCATACTCAGCCGGGAAAGAGCCGTTGTGGACAGTGAAAGGGTTGCTGCCGCCGTCGACCGACCAGCTACAGAAAAAGTGCCTCTACCAAAGCCCACTGAGAGCTCACTGCATTGCTTTAATTGTTCTGGGCCCAACCATCTGACCAAGCATTGCCAGTTTGAACGACCGGGGAAGCGCCGAAAGCCCAACATCCGATGTTACAGGTGCCAGAAAGAGGGCCATGTTGCATCGAAATGTCCAGAAAATGGAGACAGGAGCGAGATGTGAGCGCCACTCTCGCCCTGAGTAATGTGAGAACTAACCTGCTAGTGATGCGTAACACATTGGTTGATTCAGTATGCACACGGTCTCTTGTGAAGAGTTTGGTTTGTGGTCCTCCGAATGGACGTAGGACGGATGTACTGTCAATGGAAGGAGCATGACTAGCAGGGGAGTGACAAATGCCAATCTACAGGTGAATAAGAGGATTCCCGTAGTGGTCGAAATGCTGGCCATGGATGGAGATCTATTGGGGTTCGATCTCCTGCTTGGATTTGACGTTATACGCCTGTTGAGCGGTGTTCATATAAATTAGCACGGTGAGGCCAGTTTTCCAAACGAAGTGTCCAGTGTTGGCACTGCTGTTGCAGTAAAAATAGAAAGACCTGACTTTGATGTGTAATTCAACCCCACTAAAAAACATGGACGGCGCCCTGGAAGTGGTCGGGTGAGCTGCTGCCAGATCAGTTGATCAATCAGATGCCTGAATACACCGTGCCAAAACACATCTGGAAGGAGTATAATTGCGAGTTGCAGACTTGGATTCATAACGGATGGTTGATACCATACCCGGAGAAGGAACTCGGTCGCCGAGAGGCTTGATCCCGCTAACAAAGGAAAAGCGCGACCTGTTATGGATTACTGCGAACTAAACGACCACATGGAAGCATACACAGCACGCACCAATGTGTGCTCTCAAAAACTGAGAGACTGGCGTAGGAAGGGGTCTGACGTGTCGGTGTTGGACTTAAGAAAAGCCTACCTTCAGGTGCATGTGCACTGTTCTCTATGGCTGTTCCAAACTGTGATGGTTAAAGGTGAAGATACTGCCTAACTCGGATGGGATTTGGGATGAATGTAGCCCCCTCCATTATGCAGTCGATCGTGGAGGCTGTTCTATCCAGAGATGTGACTGTTCAACAGGTGACGTTGGCATACATAGATGATGTGTACATCAACAAAAGCGTGGCACCCGCAGAGCGGGTAAGACAGCATTTTTCCCAGTTTGGACTAGAAAGCAAGAAACCGGAGCAATTTGGAGACGGTGCTCGTGTGCCTGGATTGGAAGTCCGGGGGCAGCATGGCACTTTGTGGTGGAAGCTTGGGAGTGTGATTCCGGATATCCCAGAAGTTGTGACATGTCGTGTCATTTTCTCTCTATGTGGGAAGCTGATTGGGCATCTGCCAGTGTGTGGGTGGCTCCAAGCAGCAACTGGAGTTATAAAGCGAAGGGCCAATGCCGTGACCTGAGGCATATAATTTTTCTTCACACAGTTTAATTACAATGATTTGACAAAAAAAATAAAATGTTAGTTTAAAATTGGACAAATATAAATAAGTAAAAATGTGACTTATTCTACCTCAGCAAAATGAAAGCTCATGGAGAAAGGCAAAATATTCCAGAAGTTATTTTGTTAGATATTGGTTCCTTTTTGGATAAATTTCATGATCAATCCCATTCTTACATTATAACATTAAACAGTGAGAATTTTGAATAAAAATAGCCAGAATTAAAAGTAAAATAAAATGAATAATGCAAACAGGCTTTTAAAAAGAAGAAACATGAAATAGGAACAAACTTCTGCCAACTTACTTTTAAAATCTTTTCCTTCAATTGAATTCTAGTTTAAAGTAAAAGATCTTTAATTTTCTCCATGTCTTGGAAAATATTTAAAACATTAGAGTAAACATTGGGCTCATTTTGATATAAGTCACACAATTACATTGTCAGGAAAATGGATTTCCTTACTTGTTAAAATTGCTGTAACATCTAATATTACCTTCCGAAGAGCATATCTTTGATCATCAGGCATAACCATAATAATGCGACTGCCCAATTCTGGGTATTCTTGAACAATTCTCTCTTTTTTCCAACCCTGCAACAAATGATAACAGATCATTACAAACAATTGTTTTAAGCAGATTCCAGTATAGATATCATTTCTCAAGAATTCTATCAAGAACAGTAAAGAATGTTAAATCCTGAAATAAAAACAAATTGCTTACAGGAAACTTAAGTGTAGCTAGTACTGAATGATGGAATTTAGCATGAGTCGTCTCATCTAAGGGATCAGCTTGTGTATACACCATTCCACACTGAAGACACTGAATTGCACCAAATTTCTTTTGACCTGCATCCTATAAAAAATACAAGAATTAAAAATAGAATAAAGTTAAGATAAAACAAATGAACACGTTTTTAAAATAAAGTCAATGAAATTAGATTGTCTATAAAAGAAATATCAATGATGGTTCGGGCAAAGTTCATTCAATAAGTTTAAAGACTGAATTTTTATTTTTATATTTTATACACAATGTATAAGAATTTTATTATGAAGGTCAATATTCTCACAGTAAAATTAGCTTTTAATGTTTTTATTAGAAATTTCTAAAATAATTTATTAAGGCAGTGAGAGATTTTATTATGCAACCCAAGAGTTTCTCATTATATGTAAATAAATAATAGTTATTGATATTTAGTTTTTAATTTCAGATATATAAGAAATTATATCAAAAAGATAGAATCTTAAATGAAAAAAAAATATATTGAACAGAGATCATAGAAACTAAAATAAAATGACTTTTCAATAAATTCTTTGAAATATTTCCATCTTTGTTATTTTCAAACACTTTTCAGCAGTTATGTCCTTCAGTCTTCACTTTAAATAATTTGCTGTCAAGTAATTCTTTACTCTCATCCAGTATATAAATTTTTAATAATTTGCCATTTTTTTAATAGAAATAGTTCAGATTCAAGCATCAAAACCTTATGCTAATATTGAATATTCTTCATATATGCTAATATTTTGTATAAATAATAAAAAGCTGTAATAGTTTTTATTCAATTTAGTTCACCTGAATAGTAATGTACCAAAATATCAATCAAGTCAGATATTTGATATCAGATGTGTGTGTGTGGTGGTGGGGAATCAGATATCTACTTTCATGAGAGATTAAAGTATCCTGTAACTGAATAGTAGATATTAAAAAAAGAAAAGATATTTATACAGCTGTTACTTATTGGATGCATAGGTGCTTTCCTTGTGCTCTCTTCACAAAAAATACAAACAGGTTTATTAACTCAAAACAATTCAAGTGGTAACGTTTAATAATAAAGGGCTTTTTTTCTTTTTTAACAAGCACACTTCATTTTGTAATGTATTCCTTAAAGAGAATTATTTTTAAACTAAAAGAAATGAATAAAAAATAAAATGCAACATATAAAGTAAACATTTATTCTGAAAATAAATATATTTCTGACAAAATAGGTTACTTAAAAATTGAATTTAGTTTCCTCATTAACATGGCAGGAAATAACAATCTGACTATACTTACACCACCAATATTTGATTTTAAGCCATAAACATAAAATCCTTAGGACCCCATACAAAACAAAATAGATTTCTCAAATGGAGTTTATATTTCATTCACTTCCAAAATGTGGACATGTGATACTTCAAGTTTAAATCAAGTCTTTATTTCACTTTCAGTACATTAGATTCATGAAGATTTTATAAGCAAAAGTTTTTCCATCATTACAGATGATAGAAAAATGCGTATAAAAAAGAAAATTGACAAATTTCAGAGATATATATTAGTCAAGGACTAGATCACTTCCAGTACTTTGCACAGACAGACAAATTAAAACTCCTTAGAAAAATTAAGTGATTTTTACAGCAGGTTTCTTTTTTTCTTGTCCACAAGTTCATAGATCAAACAGTACTGTAAAATTACAAGTAAATTTTTCACTAATAAATAATCATCATAAATATAGAGTTTATTTCATTAAACTATGGTAGCACCAACTTTCCACAAAAAATAATTTCTAACTTATATTTACATTATTTACATTGTTTGAATTGTTGTCCTCATATTTATTGTCATATTCACAATATTTCAGCCATTGTATGCTCCAGTCTTCTTCAGGTGATTGGAATTTCGAACTGTACCCTTTATTTTTGTCAGAGAGGTTAGATTGTTCCCTCTGCAATGCCAACCTAATGTCTCGGTAAATTTTTTTTTAACCAGAGCTCATATTGCAATTTTGTTGTTATTGTTTTCCTCTGGCATATTGTATTCATTTCTAAGCTTGGCTGGGTTAGGAGATTTTTGAGGCCTAGCATATGTACTGATTCCTTAAGTTTTTGTATTTTCCAGTGATGTTCACTATTATTGCAACCTCATTCCACAGGGGGCGATGATCTCCATATGTGGTCAGCTACACCTGATTTTTCTATTTCATGTTTTTGCAGTCTTATCTTAAGTGAGTGGCATGTTTCTCCTTTAAATTTTTTATCACAGCTGCACAAAATGCCATACACATGTTTTTCTCTATGGTGTGTGTATGTGGGGGGGGGGTCTTACACGGAAGATGTGTCTGTGAAGTGTCAAACCACTTTTGAAGGTCGCCCTGATGTAATATGGACCACAGATCTTGTATTTTCTTTGATAATCCCTTCATATAGGGTAGGCAGACAAGCTGTTTTCCAAGAGTTGTTATCCTCTTGTACCATTCTATCTCAGTTTGTCAGAGCTGCTGCCATGTACCCAGGATAGCTGTCACATTGTAGGATACTGCTTATACTGACCATTTCTTTACACTATATAGGTGGTGGGAGTTGAATTTGAGGTATTTTTCAGTGAATGTTGGCTTGTGGTACACGGATGTCTTGAACCCATGCTCTGTTCAAGGAATGCTAGTTTATCATCATTTTCTCTCTCCATTTTGAACTGTAATGATGATCTTATTGAGTTCACATGGTCCAGGAGTAGCTGGACCTCTTCCTGGTGTGACCAGAGTATGAAGGCGTCATCTATGTACCTCAGTCATAAAGTTGGCTTTAGTGATATGGATTCTAATGCCATTTCTTTGAAGTATTCTTGTATATGTTTGCCATTGCTGGTGACAATGGAGAGCTCATTGCTTAGCCTTCATCCTGTCGATATGCACCTGATCTCATTCCGAAGTGTGATGTTTGTGTACAGAAAATCAGCCTATCAGGTTATTTATTTGTATACTGGCCCATTTCCTTTCTGTTAAAAAATGATTACTGAGACATTAGGTTTATAAATCCCCAAAATTTATACACTGATGTTCTCAAGGACACATGGCTCAGTGGATAACAGTGTTGGTTGGATTCAGTAACTTGACCCAAAGAGTTGTGAGTTCAATAACAAAAAGGGAGATAACAGAGACATCCGGCAGAGGCATTTAGAACAAGTGGATGAAATAAAAGTTTCAAAATTCCAATCATCTGAAGAATATCGGAGCATACAATGGCCAAAACATCATGAATATGACAATAAAGATGTGGACAACAGACCAAATAATGTAAATAATTATAATATTTCATCTCAGAAATATAGAGAGATATTCAAGTTTTACTATTTTTTTTTTTTTTAAAACTTCAGGACATATTTTCAGTTGATAATAAATATTTTATTTTTTTCCCTTTAACTCATATGGCTTCTCTAGAAGAATTTATATTTTTAGAAATATAAAAAATTTGCTATAGTCAAAGTTTTTTTGTTTTTTTTTAATGAGTTACTTGATGTAAATAAAATGAGTAAATAAACTGAACTGGAAAAAATATTTCACAAAATTTTCTAATAGAATAATCTATTCAAAAGTTCATTCAGTAATGAATATGTGCTGAAAATTTGATTTTAGTAGATTTTTAAAATTTACCAGGTTACTGTTTTTGCAGTCATTTTTGAGGAAGTTTGCACTTATTTTGAAGGCCTTAAAATAAGTTTTATTGGTTACTTGTGTTTAACATATTAGAAAAAAATATTATCTACGGTAAACTTAATCTGTAGTTTTAGATGTTTAGCATACCTCATTTATTTAGGATTTTTACATGAAAAATTATTAGTGTTGTGATAAATATTATCCAGTCAGAAATCTAGTTCTTGGATCCAATAACAGCTGAATGTCAAAATCTGTTACATTCCTACTCCCAAGTACTGGTCTCAGAGAGCATGAAAGTTCACTTATGCAGTCTTTGACAAGTGAAAACAAAATCTTAAAAAAAAAAAAAAAAAAAAAAAAAAAAAAGGTCTTTAAACATTTACAAAAACAATGGATGATACTTAAAAGATTATCAAATGCAATACATCTGACAAAGACAACAAAGATGAGGATACTAGACCAAATAATTTGTGTAATCATGAAAACATTTAATCTAGGAATTACAGACAATATTTTTACTTTAGCATTAAAAGAAATGAGATGACAATGTTATCAAGATATCATGTTAAAATAATTTTAGTTTATCAATTCTCACCATGATTATAAATTTTAGGAATGATCAAAAGTGGGAATTTTTTTAAAATGTACTGCTGTGTGAAAATAATACACAAATTATTAAGGCTTTTGAACAACAATAAAAAAAATTATCTTAAATTCTTCATAAAAAAACATTAATAGAGCAACACAAAAGTATTGTTCTCTTAAAACTAAAAAATTTCTGTCTAGGTTACAAGTCTCTTACAATATTATAAATATTTAATAACATTTCAATTAACTTTTATTGTTAATGAAACACATTTTACTTACAATAACTGCTGATTTTTAAAGGTATAAAAAAATATTTCACAGAGCATTGTACAAATTCAGCATAGTAAAAGTGGAAACTAACCAATGTCATTTGACGAAGATCCTCACTGTCTTTAATGAATCTAGGCATCAAAATATTGGACTCTGATGGTGGCCTAAAATGCAATTTCAAACAAAAAGGAAATTATGCAGAATCAACAGAAACTTAACATTTCTTTTTTTTTTTTTTTGAATATTCATAAATAAGCTCTTTAAAAAGATACATTCTTAAAAATTGCATGACAAACATTCAAGGAAATGTAGAATTTAAAATGTAAAAATTTTTGTTAATTATGTTGAGTAGAATAAAAAAATGTTGATAATGAATTGAAAAATTTACTTAAATTCTGTAGTAATAATACAATTATATCCTTATTTAGGCCAATATTTAATGCTACATTTTTTTTTGTCTAAAACATGTTATGTATATAAGGTTTATACATTATATATGTTCCAAAGGTCGTCAGAGCCAAGGGTGATAGTGAGGACAAGCACCCATTGTCTATAAAATGCTTCTGTGGAATGCAGCTCAAATATCCTCCAAGCCCAGCTCCAAGCTGAAGAATGGTCAAAGCTGGACAACTGGCACCTCATAACTAGCTGCTTGAGGTAGATGGAGCTCAACAGCCCAGGAAGGCAGTCTATCTATGGAAAGGAAATACCTGATTTTAAACCTCCAATGCCTTACAGTCATATCCAAACACAGAAAAAGCCACGGAAGTAAATCCAGACAGAAAACCTGGAGTGGAGGCCCAAAGGACTGTTAGCTGTCAATACTGACAACTTATATGGCCTCCATATACCATTACCCAGGTTTTTGCCCTGCAGAGGTAACTTCAGTCTCATCACCAATGGACTGAATTTACCAAACAGGGTGCTACCTTTATCTCATGAGATAAACCGATACCTACTATTCAATGGTAGAAATATATTTATGAAGTTTTTTTTAAATGTTGTATAAACCTAATTTAAACATTTCATTCTCATAGTCCTATCCAGCTTTAGGAAAGTTACATTGTCAAATTAACAGAAAATTTCCAGGTATCTTGAACATTTTTTTTATAATATGAATTAACTTCAATGTTTTTTTTCTTTTTAAAGAAAATGCACAAAAACAACAACAGTCGAGCAAAAGTGATTTGAGTGTGACAATTTGGATAAAATACAATAAGTACTTTATAGTTTTAAAATGTATCATTAAAGAAAATATAAGAAAAAGATTTAAACTGTAATATCCATCAATGGAGGAAGTTTGATTTAAAAATAGTGTTCATTCTGTCAGCAATTCAAATTTCAATGCAAGAAATGGACAATCTCAACCCAGTTTTTCATGCACATGTGATTCAATTTGAATAGGAACAGTGATATGTACAACTATTAATACAATTATTAAAGACGAAACATGCTCTACAAGGAGGTGCAATTTATATTTTTTTTATAATAGTTGAATTTCTCTAGTATTTCATCCACTAGTTTCCAACTTAAAAATTTTTTATGAAAAGACAATTTCAAACCCTATCTTAAGCCCACAAAATTTATGAGAGTGTTTTTTTTTTGTTAAAATGAGACTGTTTTGATGTGTGTTGGAGAACATTTTGGAAAACACTACTATGAAATTGTCAACTTTGAAAATAAGGAAAGAAAATGTCAGCTTACATTGAAGTAGTGACAATCTAAAAAAAATATGGAATAATGAGAAAGAATTGTATCTTTAGAAAAGAAAAGATTAAATTTTGTCTACATACTAATTTTATCAAAATAGCCCCCTCCCCTCCAAATAAGCAAGACATTGGCTGTTGAAATTGAAGGAAAATTCTCTATTTTGACCAGTTTCCGCACTGGAGGAAGGTTAGGGATACCTACTTGAAATAGAAAAAGTATATCACAAAAAAGATAATAAAAATAACCTTTTGCAATGTTTGGAATTGCATATGCAATCATTTCACCAATTCTGCTTTTTTTTTCCACATGTACCACAAAAGACAAGTTACTTTGTAGTAAGGAGAGCTAATTGTATTCTTACATTATCAATTTTTAATACCAATTAAGAAAAAAAAAATGACTTCATAATTACTGTACTAGTTTTAAATTAAAAAGATGTCAGAATTTTACTTTTTACTCCCCATAAAAACATCAATAAGTTTAATTTGTATATATGTTAGGTATACAGAAATTTTGATACGAGTAAAGCTTTGATGAATAAATTTTCAAGATAATTAGACAAAACATAGCAAAATATATCAATTACTTGAAAATATATAGAAAAAAATGTTTAATACTTACACAAGACATGACTGACTTTGCGCTTTTTGCCTACTGTAAGAAAATATTGAGAAAAGTTTCTGGCTCTCTGGAAAGCAAAAGCACATTGTGATTATTATAATTAGACTTTTTGTAGGTATTCTAAAAATGCTTTTCACAAAAGAATAATTCTAAAGAATAATCAATAAATTTGAAGAGGTAACAAGGCACAGACCCTGTTTAAATGTTTAATTGCAGGAAATTACAGTATGATGATTTAGGGGGACTACTAATTGGATAATAATTATTAAAATTCTCAGGAGAGTAAGTTGAATGGCCAAGAAAAAAAGAAATAGTTTAAAATTTAAGTTTTAAAATAATAAGAGTTCCAAAAAGAATTGAACCCAGAATTAACTAGCCAAGATTCAGTAAAATTGAGCAAAACCAAGGTTCTCACTTTATCCCCTTCCTGCTGATAAGAAGACATGATTAATATGTTGTTTAAATTTATTGGGCCCTGAAGAATTTCAGAAGTTTGTTTACATCATGTTATCTGTCCAAAATACATGTTCTGACAGAAAATAATGATATTAATTCTTTTAAACAAAGGAAACATCTGTATTTTTGTTAATTCCCACTTGGGATTTATTTGCGTTGATAATGACTATACCAAAACACCATTATCTTACAGAAAGACATCTAGGAAGATTCTAAACAGAGAGAGTACCATATGGTTAATTAACAAGATCTCCTAAGATTAAGAAAATCGTGGTGTAGAAATTAGATATATCAATGTCAAATTTTGGTGGAAGAGTTGTGTATATAATGAGAGATCTCCAGGACAGAGATACCTGGGATTGCTCATAAGACAGTTGTCACTAAAGAGCACACCTGCAATTCCTGTGGCCCAAAATGAAAACACAGACACCAACACGATTGAAGAATTGAGTGAGTGTAGACTGGCTGGTTATTACTTTAGTGTTTGTTACTAGATTTTTCAAATTACCATCCAGCAGAATTATTCATTCTTAACTATGGCATACAACGTACATAGATCCACACTAAACTTCACCATCAATCCCCAATAACCTAAGATTTTGGGAAACTTGAATCAACCCTATCGAGGCAACACACCAGCTCCAACTGAGGAGGGAAAAGAAAGCCAGATGACCTGTACAGTATTACTCAACAAAGCAGAAAAAAGACAGACAAGAGAGAGTGTGATGCGTGAGAAGAGAGGGTGTGGGTTACACACAAAACATCTTCCTTAATACTTGTTGTAACAAGCTCAGATTCAAATTGCTACAATTAAAAAGAAGTGTATGAAGCAAAATAGCACATCAAGTATTTGTACATCATTTTTGTTCTAAATTATAAAATCAATTTAGTTATGAGATATGAAAAACTGTAAACAGCTCTCTTAAATATAAACAGATGTTGAGTAATTGCACTATAATAGACTAAGTGAAATTAACAGTACTCACGTATTGATTCTGAATCAGACAAAGTAGAAAGACAAGGAGAGGAAGTCGATACATCATTGCTATTTTTAACAGGGGTGACCAACATACTCCAATAGGTGTTCTCATTCCCAACTTCAGTGGTTTTACAACTGACAGGATCTTCCACTTGTGATATTGTGGTAAGCTCAGTTCCTGAAGTAGATGATGTAGTGGAAGACTGTGAGTCTAAATAAAGTTCAGGAAATACTTTGGACAAAGGAGACAATGGTTTTTCTATTACTGTGTTATTTTTGCTGTAATGTCGTTTTTTCCTTTGTAGATATAAACCTTTCCTGTGATTCTTAACTTTTTTGTCAAAGCTGGAGCTCAGACGACGAGGAACAAAACTTAAATTAAATCCTCGCTTAATGACTGCTGTTCCAGTAACAGTATTGCCTTCACTAGTACTTGATTCAGAAACACTTCGATTCTTAAAGAATTTACGTTCTTCTGCACTTTTTGTAGACATGGACATTGAATGAGACACCGGAATTGATGTCTGAGATGTCAGAGTTCCAATATTTTCAACAGTTTTCTTAACAAGAGAAAATGATTTTAAGGCTGCCACATATTTCTTTCTCTCTTCAGGTTCTTGGTAATAGCAGGGTCGTTTGCATGATACAGGCTTTTGACACTCATTTTTCTGAATTGATTCAAGATGTGTGGCATCAATGTCTTGTTCTAGCTGACAAATGTTTTGAAACTCTTTTAAAGGGGATTGTTTGTTACAACCCTGAGAATATCTCAAATAAAATGGAACCTTCCTGTTGTTATTGTTCTGACCATAAAAGGTTTTTATGGTAATGGAAGCTTGTGAACAATCCTCAATTACAGGTTGCGCCACTTTCAATAAATTTGTAGCTCTACAAAAAGAAAAGAGAGAGAAAAAGAAATGACGTATAAACAACATTCAATTTAAAATTATTTAAGGACAACAGAAATTTTGAATACAAACTGATTTTTGCATGTCAATTATATTTTGTTGCCTTTTCAACACAATTCCTTTAAGCTATGAACTATTTAAATAAAATGTTGCATACATAAAATCATTGTTGAAAGTTCATTTGTTAAATTTGTTTGTCATTCTTTGTATCATTCAAAATTATCATGGATTCATTTCCTTATATATTAATAGGTTACATTTGGCATTAAATTACATGGTTATCTTTAGTCAACTTGTTCCCCAGAAACCTTATTTTAATTAATTTTAAATAAAATTTTAGTTTTGTAAAAAGATTGCCAATTATAATGAAAAACTTATTCCTATCTATGTTTAATAGTTCTTAGTAACAACATTTATGTGCAAATTCATTGCTTGTAAAATATTTATATATCTAACAGACCAAAGTTAAATAGAACACCATAATCAGAATTATATATATAAAAAATAAAAATATAAAAGTTAACTTAAATGCTATATAATAAACTTATACAAAGAATTTTGTTTGCTAAATTGAAAATGACAATTTACACCTATTCTTTGAGTATTTTGGTAGCTACTATCCAAGAGACATAACTATGAAGGCAGTCTAATTTTTATCATAACATGAAAGTAAAAATTACTAAAAGAAATTTATCAAAATTTTATGCTCAGAAAAACAATATCTAAAATTGTTAAAAATAAGTAACTTAAAGTAATATCTTCAAGATTTAATCACGCAATTACTGAATAAATTACAGGAATAAGTGTATGAAAAACATCTAATTTATATAGAAAGAAAAATATTGATGTAACTCATTTCTGGAAAGATTTTCAAATTATCCAAATTCTTGTTTATTTTCTTCTATATAATAAATACCAATGTCAGTGTGTCACACTTTTTCCATTTTACCCTAGAGGCCATAGCCCAATTTTACCATTTTTAGAATCAGGCCAACTGTGAGAAAATTAAATTCTGAAATTTGGGATTTCCAAGTTTTGATTACTGCAATTGTCTTTGGTGATTATTTTACATGACTTTTTGTGACAAATATTTTTGTATGATAACAATTTTTATGACTTGGAAATAAATTTGGGAATAATTGAAATTAATTGTGAAATCCTGCAAAAGTCACCCATGAAATAAGAATTGTTTGTACGGAAGTAAGGACCTACATACATAAAATTGTCTTTAAATTAAATGGCAGCAGAAGAATTATCATTGAACTTTTAAAAGGTAAGCTTAAATATTAATGCAATGCTTAAATGCAGTGATCAATGTTGAGGCCTTCTGTAGTTTATTGTTGCCTATCGCATATACTCCTCCCTACCTATTGTAATGAACGCCCACTAAAGAGCACTGCACAGGATAGGGTGGCTTTTAAGCTAGTTTCTAATAAATGAATAAACATGACAAAATTACTCATCAGAAATTTAAAAAAAATGTTTTTATTAATTTATTAATGTAGCTAGTTTATTTCAATGAAAGTATGTGCTAGTTGCTGTTTAAGATGTTAAATATGTCATTTCGTAACTGGTAATAATAACAATTATTATTAATAATAATAATTATGAGAAAACTTGTAAAAGTTTAATTCTCTTTTACATTTTTGAAAACCTATCTTAATGATAAAAAAAAATACAATTTCACATATGCAAGATGTAAAATAAATTATCATTTAACATCCAGTTAGGAAGTTTGAATCCGTGTCAAATAATCTTTTATTTGACAAAACAGGCAATTCTAAAGTTATATTCCTCACTGTCTGGTTTTGCTAGATGAACAAATTCACAGTTCAAGGGGAAGAATCGTGATATTATACTAGTAATTATCCCCCCCATAATTTACTTCAACATTCATTAAATATTTTTAAACGTAACAACTACTTCATTTTTAAAAATTTTTTTTTTTTTAAATTAAATGTCAAATACAACATAAATGATACAATTGCTAACAGAAATATAAACAATGTTTTATAAAATCTGACAGTTTAAAAAAAAAAATTGATTTTTTTTTTTTTTTTACAAAAAACAATTAGATAAATCTTAAATTATGGCAGTATGCTGGTTTCTGCTTTTAGATTAAAAGTGTTTTGCTGTGTGATGTGTTAAAAAGTCACATGTAAAATAAAGGATAAAAAGAATATCTTTTGTAAAATAGTCTCCATTTTTAAGATACAATTAGAAAAGGAACATGTCCATTTAAATTACAGTACATATTTACACCCACAAAATCTGAAGGAAGACGATATGATAATCAAATTATTGCTGAAATTCCATTATGTCAATGTAACAAGCCACCTTGAAAAATGTCCAAAGTCACATTTAATAACTTCAAAACATAAAATAAGTAGATACAGAAAATTCAGTGTGTTTAATACATGGCACATACCAAATGGTTCCACAGAAACATCAAATTGAACAGACAATACAAAGGCTACACAACAAAAAATAACCTGTATATAAAAAGCAAATTAGGCTTTAAATAATAATAATATAATAAAAATAAAAGTATGATATTGATATAGACACAAACTAACAAACAAACTAGATCCCACATTAATTAGATACATCTATGGCGAAAGGTTACAGAAAAAGTAACTTTTTTATGGAAGTTCTCATCCCCAAATTACTAAAGTTTTCGCCATATACCCACAATGGATACTTTTTATGGCAAGTTCAGAATGGCATATTTTTGACCAGTTTTTGCCGTACAGTCGAATTGTACTTCTGGCCGTTTTTACATGGTTTTTGTAGATGTACTACAGAAATATTAGCTTCATCTATGTTGTGCTTTGAATAATAGCAAGAAGTTGAAAGGCATTAACTGTTGGGATGAAACTTGTATGAACAGTCAAAAGTGCCTTTCTGTTATGTCTTAACTATTCTGTTTTTGAGAATGCAATTTTCCCCAATGTTTAGGCTGATCTGATTTAATTATTATTGATTCCATTAGTATTATATTTCTTTTACTTCAAGACAACCTATGATATTACATTTATAATGATTTGTAACTTGTCTGAAGCCTGCATCTTCAGTGATATACACTGTTGAAATTGGCTTCTAATCAAATAGCACACAGGATGGAAAACTGACAAATTTTTGATGCTCATAACTTTGTTGCCAATTGAGTTAGCAAGATTAATTTGTTTCTTTTGGGTTTTTTTTTTTTTTTTAAATGTTTTGTCAAGTTTTCTGGGCCTATATTAAAGGCTTTTAGACACTAAAAATCAAATTTTAGTTTAGGAAACTACTATTAAGAGGAAACACATGTTTTTAATACAGCACAGTATGTGGGATCTAATTTTGAAAACTTATGTTAAATTTAACTAAAAGGACTACAAAACAGAAATTCATCTCATATAATGAATCATTGGTTAATCCTTCAAACAAATGTTTACTGTAAAGCTTTAAATTCATTTGTTTACAAAAAAAAAAATAAATAAATAAATAAAAATAAAATAATGAAATGAATAAAAATACATTTATTGGCACTGATAAAAAAGACTTACTTGACAGAATGATCCTCCTGCATTTCCTCTTCTAATAGTGATTTGCTGTCCTGAATTTGCTTATAAGCCTCTGTTATAGCCAATATTACTGGAACACTTCATATCCTATCTTGAAAGTGGTATTACATCAAAGTACAGCAAACTTGGACCTTTGTACCCACACACACAAAAAAAAAGATGGTTTTTCCATTGACACCGGTATTATTTTAAATACTTTCCATCCTAGGCAGTGTTTGTTGGTTAAAAAATGGCATATCTATAGTTTAAAATTAATTTTAAAAAATGATAAATAATTTGTGAAGCTTTCTTTTTAGCTTTAATTCAAAGTTAAAAGGAATAAATTTACTATACCCAGTAAACAAAATACTTTTGTGTATTTAAACCCAAATTTATATTGATTGGAATAAACATTTTTTTTGTTTTCAGTAAAATTGATGTCTGCCATTTTGTGACATTTGTAAACAAAAGTTAAATTCTCTGTTTTAAAAATCTTGTAAAAATAAAATATACATTTTTCAAAGGTTATTTGAGTGAAATTAGAAAATTTAAAGTTTACTTAATCTAATTTGAAACAAACAGTACTTTTTAGCAGAAAAAAATGTAATAGAGAGTAAGAAAAGCATTTCTTAACTGTGGTGACTCGCTTGTCAGGTGTTGATTAATGGTATTGACAGCTGAGGTCAGAAGTCATTGGATAGATGAACAGAAGTGACAAATTTCACAAATTTTAAGTAAAATTATTTAAGTACCCAATAATTTTTACAAATTAACAAATATTTTAAGCAATCTAATATTTGATTAATTATTAGGTACTTTTAGTTTTATCGCCTTATGTTTGAAGATGCTTTCTGGAAAAATAATAATAAAATTTAAAATACTATATAAAATGTTAAAAATATCCTAAGATAATATAAAAAAAAGTTTCATAAATAAGAGAGGTAGCTATAATTTTTATGTAGCTATCTTATGAACTTTTATGGTATCTTATTAATTTTTTTATTTAGTTAGGAAATTTTAAACAACTTTTTAAACACATGACTTTTTAATGATAATGTCATGTATGAACATGTGTGTGTGTGTGTATATATATATATATATATATATATATATATATATATATATAAATAAAAAAAAAGACATCCTGAAACAATGTAAAATTCTTTTTTTAAATACTGGTTGTTTGCAGATTGTAATAAGCATTTAGATTTATGGCTAGTAAAAATAGTTTTACTTAATAACAGTATATTGAAACTGAATTTTAAAAGATTTAACAACTTCATAAATTATTGCAAGTAAAATTGTAAAAAAAAAATTAAAAAAATGTAAAAATTCATCTTTTTTTGCTTCAGACAATATTATCCTTAACATATATAATTTATAAAAGCAATTAAAAGCTTTTCAAATTCAATAATATCTTAGTTTTATTGGGTTTTATATTTTACAATTCAGAGCTAATTTTCATTAACTGATCATTCAATTTTAGGTTGTTTGTTTTTATTATGCTTTATTTGTTTTAATTTTGATCACTTTTTAAACCCCTCTCAGACAAAAGCAGTCTGGATTTTATTGAAGTTTGATGGCTGAAACATTGTGTTAAATATGGCAACAAAGATGAAGGCAATAGTCCGAATATTGTAAATTCAGTACATAATACCTCATCTCAGAAATATATATATATTTCATTAAAAACGACTGACAAGGTGCTTTTATTTGTCAGTCGTTTTTAATGAAATGTGCATGAAAGAAGGATTGCTGCCTAAATCTATATATATATATATATATATATATATATATATTATATATATTATATATATATATATATATATATATATATATATATACACACACACACACACACAGGTAATAATCCGTTTGTATATAATTCAAGTGAATCCTATTAATACAGTGGGGTGAAATAAATATTCGTACACATGAAAAATTGTATTTCTATAAATGTAAAAGCCTTAACTAAAACAAATTTTGATACATTTTATGTGTAAAGATACATTTTATTAAAAAATAGTAATAAACTTAATTAATTATTATTCTAACAGAAATTAATGCATTTTTTTCATTTTAACTGATGAAAAAAGTATTTGTACAAAACAAAAAAAGCATATTAACTTAATTTAATACTTTGTGGAATATCCTTTATTGAGTTCAACAGCTACCAGTCTAATCCTGTACGTCTCAACTAATGATTTGCACACATTGAGTGGTATTTTGTCTCTTCTTGGCATATTGTCTCAAATTCTTGATATTTGTTGGTGCTCTTTTCCCAATTTGAATTTTCAAATATCGCCATAAATTCTCGATTGGGTTCAAGTCTGGGGACTGACTTGGCCATTACAAGACATCAACGTTACTTTCAGCTAACCATTTCCTTGTAGATCTAGCAGTATGCTTAGGATCATTATCCAGTTGGAAAACCCAATCAGGAGGTAGCCGAAGTCTCTCAACAGAACGCATTAAATTGTCTTGCAGGATTTTCTGGTAGCTTTCGGCATTCATCTTGCCATCTATTATTGATATTCTGCCAACACCTTTTGCAGAAAAACAGCCCCAGATCATGATATTGCCACCACCAAACTTTACATTTGGCAACGTGTTCTTTGGTAAGTAGGCTTCACTGTCCTTCCTCCACACATGATTTCGATAATTATGACCAAACAACTCTATTTTAGTTTCATCTGTCCATAGTACTTTTTCCCAAAACGAATATTCTTTATCCTTATGCTCTCTAACGAATTTTAGCCTAGCATCTCTGTGTCGTTTCAAGAGGTGTGGAGTCTTCCTTGGGATGCGTGATTTCAGACTGTTTTTGTGTAGTTCATTACTTATTGTACGCTTGGTTACTTTAATCCCTAATGCACGCAGATGTTCCTGCAGCTCTTCTCGGGTAACCTGTGGATTTTGTTGGATCTGGCGTCCTAATATCCATGCTGATCTTAGAGAAATCTTCCTCGGAGCACCTGTTCGTCTTTGGTTTTCGACGCTGTTACGAGTTTTAAACCTTGCAATGAATGAAGCAATTGTAGTAAAAGGAATATTCAGGTTGTTAGAAATCGTTCTGTAACTGTTCCCATCTTTCCAAAGAGACAAAATGTGTTGTTTTTGTGAAATAGTCAATTCTTTACCTTTAGGCATTATTAGAACCTTCTCGTAAGACTAGAAATTGCAGAATGCTCTGATAATGGCTAATAGCGTTAACTATAATTACTGATAACATTACTGGAACATTCTAGAATATACTTTTTTTTATAATTGATTATTTTATTCTAATAATTGATTCGTACAAATACTTTTTTCACGAGTTAGAATTTAAAAAATGCATTAATTTCTGTTAGAATAAGAATTAATTAAGTTTATTATTATTTTTTAATAGTATGTTTTTATACATGAAATGTTTCGAGATTTGTTTTATTTACATTTATAAAAATACAATTTTTCAAGTGTACGAATATTTATTTCTCCCCACTGTATAAAATATTAAAACTGATTCACACAGAGAGCTCAATGTTTTAATGAAAACACATACACGATACTTAATGTTTTCTTTAAGAAAAGGCAAAACAGCTATAGCTAAGTGATTTATACAGTTTTAAAAGGTATCATTAAAGAAAATATAAGAAAAAATTTCAACTGTGTAATATTCATCAATGAAACAAATCAGATTTAAAATGGGTTTCAACTGGCAATGTTTATTCACCCAGTCTGCAATACAAAATTCAATGCTTCAACCCCAAATGTACTGTTTTGTACGAAATGAACACAATATACCCACTTTTCAATTTGTGTTAGTCTCAATTTGTATAGGCACAGACATATGAAAACAACTGACTTATTAAAGATGAGACATTGCTCTAAAACGAGGTGTAATTTCCATTTTAAGAGTTGTATTTCTCTGGTATTTCATCCATAAAAGTTTTTGACTTAGAAATTTTTGTGAAGACAATTTCAAAACTTAGCCTAACAAATGATGAGTATCCTTTTTTCTTTCAAGATAGGACTATTTTGAAATGTATAGGGAAATGAAACTCAGAGTGCAACAACTTTTAAAAACAAGTATGAAATTGTCAACTTCAAAAATGCACTGGCTATTATTAAAATAGTGACAATTTAAAGAGACATTGAATAAAAACTGATCATCATATAGGAGAAAGAATTGTATCTTTATAAAGAGAAAAGATTTAATCAAAATAGTCTAAAAAATTTTTTTTTAAATAAATGAGATATCAGCAGTTGAAATGGAAGCAAATTTTACTATTTTAACAGTGTCACACTAAACTAGGTTAGTTTGGAATACCTATTACTAGTTAAATAAATTTTAAGAGACTGCAAAGCATTTTACAAAAAGAATTACCATGCTGAAAAATTAAAACAATTCCAGTTCAAAAAAGAACTGAAATTATGTTTTTATTTTAATTTTCTCCATATGTGATCAATATTCATTAAATGATTTATAGATTGAGGCAGAATAGAGAACATGAATTTGAATTATTACACAAAACATTTAGAAACTCACTTGCAGTTGAATCAACAGAACCCCCTATCCTTTTGTACTGTAAGTCTTAAGGACAAAATAAAATGTTACTAATAACAAAAAAAAAAAAATTTTCATCTTACATATCTCTAAATTTTGTTACTGTCACAACTTAAATTTCAGCTAACTTTTAACAGACTTAAGACTACTAATATTGAGTTCTTGTAAGTTTCATTAATGAAATTATTGAATGGTTTCTATATAAAAGATACACATTTTTCTTGAAATATTTATGTATAAAATGTCTACCACACAACTGCCTGAAATTTCTCACTTAAGATCAGATGAAAATACAAATTGATATTCAAATGCAAATTTTAAATTTGTATAGCTCCTAGTAGATATTATAACTGGTTTTTCAATCTTTCTTTCTTACATATATTTTCAATTTCAAGAAAGTGCTTTTTTTTTCTAAGAGGAATTTTATTTTTGGTGCCATTTTCTATATATCCATACCTACCTACTCAGTGTATATGCATTCATTTTCTCTCTCTCTCACACACACACACACTGTTGAAACTTTAGACAAATTTCTAAATCCTTCAAAAAATATTTTAAGAAAAAGTTTAGCAAAGATCTCTTACTTACCCAGGCTCATCTTCTGAACCAAAAGACATCCTTAAATTATCTGTAGACAAAACAATGCATGAAAACAAGATTAAAAACTGATAATCTATCAGTTAAAATACAAGATCAAAAAATTACTTGGAAATTCAATTTAGAAAATATGCACATTTTTTGTAGGAAAATTTTATTTTCCTATGTCACTTCATCTGGTTCAAAATGATCATTTAAAAAAAAAAAATCAGTTTTAAAATGGAAGCAAGTAATGTGGGAGTTCAATTTATAATAAACATATAATACAAAACTTGACCATAACTGTGTGTGTTAATGCAAATATGTCTGCCAAAGTGTGTATTAGTTCATAGTTTTTACATGAATAAAAATTCTATTAATGTATTCTGATTTTTAAAATATTACCTTTATTAATTGGGCAAATGATTTTCTTAAAACAGTAAAAAGAATATTCATTAAACATTAATAATTACTTTTTCTTAAAACTAAAAAAGAAATGAAGATCATATTCCAATCAAGACAGATGACACTTTTCATATAAAAATACACTGGTTTGCTGAACCAAAGTCCATGCTAAATGAATTTTGATTCCTATATGAGTCAAAGAAAATCAAATTATTGATTTAAGGAACAAGCAAACAAAGCTATATCAAGGAACATTGAGATAAACTTTACTAAAACAAGTATCATCACTGAGATGGGGGTGTGACCCCTCTGCAGAGGTGCAGTTGGCATATTTTACAGCCCAGCTGACAAGGCAGTGTCTACCATGGGTAACGACTTGTAATGCCTAAGGATGTAAACCTGGTGGCTGAGCAGCCCATGATATGGGTATAGAAGTTGTCATGTGACAAGCAACACTCCTCTTTGCAGTTGGAGAGGCCTGATCCAATCAATCAACTGGTCATGTCAAGCCTTAGCACTTATATAATTAAGCCCAACAATGTCTCACAAACTAATCTAAAATCCAAACCTTTGTTATTTTAAAAGTGCTAGAAGACAATGGCTGATGATCAACAGATTTGAGAAGAAAAAGAGACTTTAGCCACCATTTCATATTAAGGCATCAGATTTGGTGGGTACTGAAGCACAAAATTAGCAGGGAGTATACTGGTTGATGTATCCTCATCACAAATGGGTTTAACCACCTTGGTAAATTCCCAATAGAAACTGGATTCTGCAGTAGGTGGTAGAGCACAGGACCAATGAAAAACAAAAAACAAATCACAAAGCAAACTCAAACAAAAAACCCAAACATAATCTCTGTGACCGATTCAAAAACAGTAGTCAGAACCAAATTTGTCAACAATTGATCTAGCTGTGTGTGATCCAGCAATTTGCCTAGACTTTACCTGGAGTGTTTACAATGATACATGCAGTAGCAACCATTTCCTGATCATCCTGAGGGACAATGAGGTGATCAATGAGCACCCACCTAGATGGAGGCTAAGCAAGGCTAACTGAGAAAAAATTGTAAAATTATATAAGGATAAATTAACTCAAAATACCATAGAAACAGTGGAAAATTTCAGAATTATTAATAGCCATAGCAAAATAATGCATTCCCAAAAACCCAACACCAAGCAGAAGAAATAAACCCTGGTTTGATGATAAACAAAGATGTAATTAGACTATGTAAAGCAGCACTTAAAAAATTAAACAAAAACCAACAATCTCCAACTACAAACTAAATAGAGTAAAAGCCTGTAAAATAAAAGAAACCAAAAAGGACTGTTGGTAAAAATGTGTCAGAAAAATAAAATCTTTTACACAACCAAAATCAGTTTGAGAAATTATTAGAAAAATATTCAGCAAACATCAACCTCTACACATAAAACATCTGTCAATAAATAATGGCACGATAATGAACAAAAAGGTTATAACAAATACATTAGCCAAAACATTCTCAAAACATTCTTCACAAAAAAAAAATTGTAAACAATCCCAAACTATAAAACAAAATACAGAGAAATAGAAAATTAAACTTCAAAACAAAGAACCTGGAAGATTTCAACAAACCATTCACTCTGACAGAACTAGAAGACTATAATAAAATAAATGAGATATCAGCAGTTGAAATGAAAGGAATTTTTACTATTGACATGTGTTTGCACTATAAACTAGAGCAGTTTACCTGTTAGAAGAATTAAGAATTTATACAAAATTGGTTTCTAGAAACCCACTGTATTGTTTGGGGTTAGTATTTATTATTTATCAGCGTGTAAAGAAAATTTAATCTTTTCTCTTTATAAAGATACAATTCTTTCTCATGTGTGATGATTAGTTTTTATTTCACATCTTTTAAAATTATGTTACTACTTCAATGACAGCAATTTTCCAAAGTTGATAATTTCATAGTGGTGTTTTTAAAATTAGTTGCACTCCATGTTGTTTCCCCAACACATATCAAAATAATCCCATTTAAAAAAAAAAAAAAATTCTCATCAATTTGGTAGACTAATCATGAGATTTGAAGTTGTCTTTAACAAAAAATTTCGAAGTAAAAAAAAAAACTTTAGTGGATGAAATATCAGAGAAATTCAACTGAACAAAATGAAATTTACACCTGTAATGTCTAGTCTTTAATAATCATTTGTGCCTATAGAACTCAAGGCACATGCAAATCAAAAAGAGGGCATATTGCATTCATTTCTTACAAAACAGTCAGATCAATTTGTATTGCTGAGTGACATCTCCAGCTGAAATCAATTCTTAATCATACCAATGGATACTAGAGTTTAAATCTTTTTAACTTTTCATAAATGATGCCTTTTGAAATGGTATAAAGCAGTTATTATTATTCCAATGAAATATAAACTATTTTATTTTGTCCAAACTGTTAGCTCAAATTGCTGTTGCAAGTAAAATAAAATAAACTGGATATATTTTCATTTTTTTTAAATTTTGCTCATTCTTGTTTGTCCATAAAAAATTGAATTTTTAATAAAGTATCACTTACAAATTTACTCAAGAAAACTAACATATTTTGAATAATTTAAATGTTTCTTTGAAGTTAAATTTTTTATTTCAAACATAAGCCTAAAGTTAATTTGTATGAAAAAAAAAAACAAAAAAAACAAAAAAAAAACAATTTTACATAAAATTTTAACTTTTTAAGATATTTTTAAAACATTGCCACAGTCATTCACTGAACATCTATTCTTGAAGACAAAGGAAAATAACTAATTTAAAAATTTCTTAAAATTCAATATTTGTCTTTTTCAAATTAAATTTAAGGAATAACTGACTGAATTTTGTAAAAAATACTTTTTTCTTTGCTTAAAACACAATGAAAATAACATTTATTTACACATGGTACTCTGTGAGCTGTCATAATCACAGTAGTCTTCTAATATTAACACTCAAAAATGATATTAAACTTTACATTTTTCAATTCTTAAAATATATCTTCATTTAATAGAAAAATACCTTATTGCAAATATCAATTAGTGGAATTTCAGAATTGCAATGAAAAATCACAAATACATTTTTAAAAATAGATATTCAATGTAGATTTCCGTGTCAAATGTAAAGAACATTTTAAATTATGCAAGTTCTATTTGAGTTCAGATGTGAGTTTAACAAGAAGATTGCTGAGCACCTAGAGAAGAACAACCTTTTCAGCGATGAGCAGTATGTGTTTTGATCAACCCGATCTACTGTTGACGTCTTAACTACCATTACTCACAGAATTAGTGAGGCTCTTGATGACAAACACACCTGGAGGACCATAGCATTAGATATCTCAAAGGCCTTTGACAAGGTGTGGCACAAAGGTTTGCTTTACAAGCTCTCCAGTGATGGAATCATCAGAAGGGTCTTCATTATAAAATCCTTTTAACGGGTAGATTCCTGAAAATAGTTATTAATAGCCAGTTCTCTGGGGCCCTGGTGGTCAACACAGGCTTCCCCAGGGGCTACTTCTCGAACCAACCCTCTTTTTGATTTACATTAATTATCTGCCTAAGAATATACTCAGATCATTTGTGAACATCTATGCTGATGATATGACTATATACAGGTGTACATCTAAAACTCTTGATGATCAGAGATTGGCAGCTGATCTCTCATCCAATCTAGCACTAACTTCCCAGTGGGGGAGGAAAAAACTGGTTGATTACATTCAATGCCTTGAAAAACCAAACTAGTTACATTTTATCATTGCCAATTGGACCCCAAACTACTGCCAGTTATGACAAACAGATGTCCCCACGAGGAGCTTTTATTCAGGAGTTTTTCTTTGATTAGGACTCCCATGATGATTTTGAAGGCTGTAGTTGAGTGGATATTGATGGCGAAGTATGATAAGTCAAATATGATAACCATTAACAGCTACTATCATCCATGCCCAACTAATTTTCTGGAAGCCACTGGCAGCCATCGATATAACTGATAGCCTTTCTGAAGGTGAATTATTTTGTCTATTTATAAACAACGAAATAACTTTATTTGTCAACAAGACAAATAAATATGAGTTAGGTGAAAGAAAGACAAAGCAAATGGCTGGTGTCTTCTTGTATGTAAGCATGAAGAAACGCGTCACTTTTTTGATAAAATGAAAGCCTTCTTAGTGATTTTGCTTCTTATTGCACCCCCAGAACTCCACAAGGAGTAATAAAAGTTAAAGTATGTTGAATTGTTTATGTATTTTTAATGTATTTGTTTTTTATTTTGTGTTTCAATTTTTTTTTTTTGTCATCAAAACAGGCATGCAAAATATAATGCATTGTATCAAAATATTACCCATTCATTCTTTTATTAATGTACAAAAATTAAAACACATATATATATATAAATAAAATACTGGAAATAACCGTTGACCGTCTTAAGGTGACAGAATGCGCCTAAAGTAGCAAAGGGAGAGAATTCTACAGCAACTATTGTTGCCTGCAGTGTAGTAAAGGTTAATTATAGCTTCAAAAAGCATACTGATGATGGAGAGATTGATGGGTCTATACTTGCAGGAGGGAGATTGATGGCTATTCTGCATTCTTAAAGATCAGGAATACACTTGACCCCTTCCATAGCCTTGGGAAGGTTTTCTCCTTCAAGCAGCAATTGAATAACTTCGCTAGGATCAGGGGATAATTCTGGGTTGATATTCTTAAGGACAACCACTTGAACTTTGTCAGAGCAGTGGTTTTCTTAGGGCCAAAGCTTTTGATAAGTCTAAAGACTTCTTGTGCTGTAATGAAAATGTTACTGAGATTGTGCTCAGGGAGATGTGGGAAGTTAGGAAGGGGAACATTAAGTTTGAGGCAAATATCAAGGCCTTGCCTGTTGAGGAAGATATGATCTTGGGGTCACATTTATAATAGTGAGCACAGCTGCTTTACCTGTTCATGATCTTCCAGAATTCGCAGGATCCAGTTTGTTTCTTTTCAACCTTGGCCTGGACAGCTTGTGCATAGATGTACTTTGCATTTTCTAGAACATTTTTGCAGCAATTGTTCTGAATGCAGTATTGGTCAAATTACACCACTTCATGCAATAGATACTGAAATAGTGTTTCCTGTGAGTTATGGCTGCAGTGCATTCAGGGGTGAACCGGGGCTGACTGTTTGGGTTTTGCTAGAATTTTTTGAGGAAAATAAAAATCTCTATTCTGGAAAGTTTTTTTCATTTTAATCGATTTCATGTGTATTGGTTGGTGGAAGACTAATAGGCATTGAGGCAGACATACCCGCAAGAGTTCCATGCATAAATAACCCAGATTGAGCTGTCCAGAGATACTGCATAATAGAATTATTCATCATGACATTGAGAGCCCCCAACTGGAAACTACTGCTTGGTCCAGAAACCATTCACAAAATGACAGTACAATCACCCCGATATTATATGCCTGCTGATAGAATAGCCTCCTTTGAAATGACTCGAAGATTCAGATCCCTGAATATCAGCCAATATGATGCCAAAACCCAGAAAACATTTACCTCCAGCACCCTTAACGAAGGGACAAATAACTCCGGAAAGAAGATAAAGGTGTGTTACTCTGAGTGTACATGCTTCATCTGCCCAGAACTCCTCATTCAGTCAGAAACATTGTACCAGCTAGAGACCTAAGGAACCAAGACAAGTGCACTCATATGCATGAGGACTGAAAGAGAGGAGGGGTAACAAAGGTTGCTCTGGGTGCATGTACATCCCCTACCTCCATTTGATTTAAAGATTAACAAAAAAAAAAAAAAAAAAAAAAAATTTACAACTATTCTTGCCACAAACACCAGGTAGAAGTCAACAGCAAATTCATTGGGACCAACTACTTGAGGGGCACAAGAGGATTAAGGATCGGAGTGAGAACTGAGGAAGGTTGTGAACTAGGAGAGTGAAACAGCTATAAAGTTTTAACTTTAGTTTAAATCCTATTATCCACTCTCTGAAAAGATGTCAAGAAAACACGATGAGTTTAAAACACAAAAAAAAATTTCCATTAAATGAAGCAACATTAAAGATTAACATTAATGTGCAAGTAATTAATGCAAAGTACTGTCAAATTGCACTTCTGTTTTGTTTTTACATGGTGTAAATATAAATGGTTTTTATTGAGGCACTACTGAAATAAAAAATAAAAAAATAGCTTAGTATCTTTTGAACGGAGTTAAAACTTGTGTACAAAAGGTTTTACATAAAAAAAAAAATTATATTCCTACATACAGGAATTGAAGCTAATGGCCATATTATATTGAAACACCAGCTCTCATGCAATCCGCAACATTAAGCAATGTCAAGCCTGATCAGTATCTAGATGTATTACTGCTTGGGAATATCAAGTGTCATAAACTTGGATATGCAAGTTACAGCTTGGAATTGAAGAGCTAAGTTCCAATTCCAGTCAGGTTCATTATATTCACTTACATGCAAATAACACTGGGAAAGGAATAAATCCACCACTTCTCCCCTCTCCTCCAGCTTTGGGTTAATTAGGATTTGTATCAATAAATCATTATTATATCCAAAAAAGATTTCTTACAATCTAAAAAATTTTCTGGCTTTAAATAACAGATAAAAGATTAGCAAGCCACAAAAACAAATCAATCAATCTAAGAATTGAAAGATGCTAGATATTAATATTCAAGCATATTAACATTAGTGATGAGATGATTAATTGGAATTGGAAATTTTTATGGTATCAGAATCGGGAAATCTTTAACCTAATTTCCGATTCCAAAAACGATTCCTTGGATTTTTTTTTTGTTCCATTCCTGGAACTAATGATAAGATAAATATTTATTGATTTTAAACTATTAGTAAAAATAAAATCTATAGGTCATAACACCTAAATTAAGTATGATGTAAATTTATTTTAATTATGTTAAAAAAAGAAAAAGAAAAAAGTGCAAATTTCTACCCAGTCCTCAAACTTTCCATAAAGTTCACTTGTTTAAAGTCTGTTTCAGTTAAAAATAACTATTTATTTTTTTAATTTCTTTTTAAACCTTATTAATTTACCCATTTAATAAGTTACTGATTTAATATAGATACCTCCAAAAATTTGGTATACATATTTGGTTTAAATATATTTTTCATAAATGAAAAATCCTTTTTGAAGCTTTCCCCCAGCTTCAATTGAAAGTTAAAGGATTCAATTTTCTAATTCTAGAAAACAAAATACTGTGGTGTATTTGAAATAGAAATTTGAATGATTTTTAGTTGATTCTTCAGAAAAACAGCCATTTTTAATTTTCTGAGAAAAATATAAACAAAACTTAATTTTTGGTTTAAAAAATCCAGCAAAAACAAAATATACATTTCTGAAACATTACTTTTGTAAAATTAGCAAATTTAAAAGTTAAATTAATCTGCTCTGAAACAAATATTACTTACTTATAGCATGAAATTTTCTAGACAAACCTTTCTTGACAGAGTCTTGTTATTCTAATGTCTCCATTGATAGTTTGATGGCCAAAGGTGTGGACAGGTTTACCAGAATTGACATAAATTTACAAATTCTAAGTAAGAACGGTTTTTGTTTTTTAACTACCAGCTAATATTTAAAAATTAACAAAATATTTTAAGCAATTATCTAATATTTTACTGAATATTTTTTAGGTAATTTTGAAGATGTTTTCTTATAATAATTTAAAATACTATAAAAATTTCTTAAATTATTGAGTTACCTCTATAATGGTATTTCATTATTTAATAACTAAGATAATATAATTAATAAAATTATTTATCATTATCAGTTATTACAATTTTAATAACTGAGATAATTAATAAATTATTATTGTATTAATAATTAAATTATCTCACTCAGTTATTAAATGTTTAAATTGATAAATGAGATAAGAATTTTATTATCTCAATTTCATTTTTAACTTAATAACCAAGATGATGTAATAAAATTATATAATGTTATCAATTTAATAAGAGATGATACTTTAATAATCATCTCACTTCAATTAAATTATAATTAATAAAATTATATTATTTCAGTTATCAATTTAATAACTGAGAGATAATTTAACAAACATATTACTCTAAATTATTAAATTGATAACTGAGATAATATAATAATTTTATTTATATTATCTCAGTTATTAAATTATTATCTCACTCTCAGTTATTAATTTTTAACTGAGACAATATAGAATGTAATGATAGACGTAACTCTATAATTTGAAATTTTATGGTATCTAGTATTAATTTATATTCTTTATTATTAATTGCTATACTTTGATGGTTATGAATTGTTACAGTTATTTAAATTAACTCACAAAAAAGAAAAGAAACTTAAAAAACTAATCACAAACTATTTGATGCATGACATACACTAAAGTAAAATGAATACATAGCAAAATTAAAGATATTTTTAGTGAAATAGGTAAAAAACTTTTTTAAATCTTGAAGGGATGATTTCCAAAGGCTGTTGAAATGTAGGGATGATGAAACACACAAGTGAAATGAAAGAATTGCTCACAGGAAAAAACATTTATATGTCAAGGAGTTTTCCCTAAGAGGGACAAGCCTTGAAACACACCTTGACCTTTTAACCATAACACTTTGGATACAATATACTGAGAAAAAAACACACAACACACAAAAAAGTTACTTACAATTATGGTAAAAAGTTTTGGTAGGATGATTTGTATTAAACTTTTAATTTTCACTTAGTAAATATAGTCTTCAATTAATAACTTAACTTACCTCAGACGATGTTTGGAAGAATTTTAAAACATTTTTGAAACTTAGATTGAAAAATTAAATTCAAACAAGAAAAATGTGAACAAGTCTTGTAAAAATTAATTATTCATCAAAAATAATCTAATTGGATAGTCTTATTGTAGTTTTTATTTTATGATTTGGAGCAGATTTTTAAAAAGTTGGTAATAGCTGGAAAAAACCCCAAAAAGGTTGATGATTTACATTCTCCAAGAAGTCCTGCTTATAAGTAATATAATATAAAACGATTAGTTTGGGTTAACAGATGTGTGTAAAAAAATAAAAAAATAAAAATTTTTACCAAGATTTTCTAAAAAGTATTTAAAAAATAAATTCATTCATTTTTTAACAAGTCCTCAAAGTTTCATTAAAATCTGACAATTATTTGATTTTTGCAGGAATTTCCAAATTAATGTGTCATTTAAAATAATTAAAAAATACTTTGTTCTTTCCACTTAATAATAACAAACATTTTGATAAAACTTTGTTTTTATTAAGTTTGGGGGCCTTTTATCATCATACTATACTGTTTTTTTAGTGAATTATTTATTGGAAGTACCTAATATAATCAAAATTATGTAATATAAACACAAAATGAATTGTCCTTGTTCTGCCAGGCTCTCTTTTAAGACAATTTTTATTTATAAAAAAGATTCCCGCCAATGTCATGTTTGATTTCTTCACATAAAAAATTGTCCTTGTGTCACAACAGTTTGTTTTTATAATAGTTTTAATCTGTAAAAAGTTTTTTTTTAGTTTTGGATATTGAAAAGAAGAATTTCCATCAAAAATTGTATTTTCACTAATATTTTTCTTTGGCATAATTGAACTTTCCAATCTTAAATCATTATGGCATTTAAAATATTTTAAACTTTTCTCTCATTTATTCCTCAAGACACAAGTTTTATCAGAAGTGTACAAAATAGGAAAGATCAAAGTATTTTGGGGGTATTTTTTTTACATTTTTTAATCGTTCCTAGCACGTCCAAAATTTCCGTTAAAAATCTTTTTTTTTGTCATCAAATCATTTTTTTCCATTTTATAAAAAAGATGAAAATTTCACTTTGAAATTCTTTTAAAAATCAATTATTTTTTCAAAACTTATTTAAGAAAATCAGAAATTATGTTTATTTAAAATATTTTGAACCAAGCTTAACTTAACTGCGCTGAAAAGATGTAATTTGAAAATAAAACCTTTCGCGTCACTTGACAGGTGACAAAAGACATTTTCATGACGTTTAGATAGTTTACGGGAGGATAATTCTTTCTACGGATGGAGGGAAGTGAAATCATTTAGATTTAAGTGAACAAATTATTTACCTTGTTATTTTAAAGGAAAACTTTCAGTGCTCTAATTTTTTTTTTGTACTTAGCTTTCACCTTTACGTTGCTTTATGGAAAATATATTATAAAGAAATGAAAAAAAAATAAGACTTAAGAGTGAGATTAAATTTCATAAGAAAGGTACCTAATTAATTTATAGGTACCTTTCTTATGAAATTTTATCAGAAGTGTACATAAAATACTATAATTTTTATGAACATTTATTACATTTTACTGTGTTATTTGTATTTCCATTCATTTTATTAATTTTATGGAAAAATGTCATAACTGAGATTAATATAAAAATAAGATCATATAAATTTCATAAGATGATACCGATACTTGTAGGTACCCTTTCTCAGTTGAAATTGAAAAATCAAATTAACTTCTCCGCACGTGTTTCGCAAAATTAAAGGCCATAACAGCAGAGAACAATGCTTAACTCAAATAATGCAACTTAATTGTATTCTGGTAGGTCTTCTGTACTTTATAATTACAGCCCGATTATAAAACCAAAATTACCTTTCTTAATTACTGCGGATCAAAAAAAAATTTTTTTGCTTTCAGAAAATATTGTTCATATTTCATAAAAGCAAATAAAAGCATTTGAAATTAAATAATATCTTTGTTTTATTGAGTCTTATGTTACAATTCAGAGCTGATTTTCAGGTAGGTGGGGTCCAATTAAAAAAAACATGATTTGCATTCCTCAAAGCCTTGTGCTTTTAACTTGTAATCACTAAACCTGATGAGATCAAATTTCTAGAGTTTTCATAAAATTAATTAGGGGGGGGGTAATAAATATATATATAAAAAAATTTCTGCCATGACTTTAATAAAAAAAAAAAAAAAAAAATTTCCATCATCTATGAATAGTTTCTGAAAGTTTCATTAACTTCCGACAATTATTTTTTTATTTTTGCAAGATTTTCTAAATTAATGTGTGTCATACAAAAAAAAAAAACGTGCTAAAAATTGTATGTGTTATTTTAGTAGTTCCGGTGATACAAAGAGAAACAAGTTTTTTTTTAATCAAAATTTAGAATGTTCTAAAAAGAAGAAAAAATTTTAAAAATAGTTAAAAAAAAACTTTGGTCTTTCCTCTTCATAACCATATAGACGATAAAATTTTGTTTTCGTAAAGTTTGGCGTCTTTTTTTATCATGCTATGCCATTATGCCATTTTTTTTAGCGATTTCGTGGAGTTACCTCTTCGCTACTTCGTTAAAAAAGAGCATACCCTGGTGAAAAAAGGCCTTAAACTTGATAAACAATTTTTTATCGTTTAAAAATGTTTGTTATTGTTAAGCAAAAAGTATTTTTTGACTATATTTTTAAATTTTAATCCTTTCCAAAAAATAACAAATAATTGGTTTAAAAATTCATTTTTTATCGAAAAACTTTTTTGCTTTCAGACAATATTATCCATATTCATAACAGCGACTAAAAGCATTTGAAATTAAATAATAAAATCTTTGTTTTATTGAGTTTTTTGTATGTTACAATTCAGAGCGGATTTTCAGGTGGAGGGAGATTCAAATTAAAAGAAAAATGATTTGCTTTCCTCAAAAAAGCCTTGTGCTTTTAACTAAATCACTAAAAAAACTGAACGGTATTGAATTCCTAGTTTTGATAAAATATTTTTGCCATGACTTAGTTTAAAAAAAGAAAACATTTATAATAATTTCCATTTATGAATAGTTTCTGAAAGTTTCAGGAAAATCCGACAATTATTTTTATTTTTGCAAGATTTTCCAAATTAATGTTTGTCATTAAAAAAAAAAAAAACGTCCTAAAATGTTGTTATTTAGTTAGTAGTTCCGCTGATACAAAGAGAAACAAGGTTATTTTCATCAAAAGTTAGAATGTTCTAAAAAGAAGGAAAAATTTTAAAAAATAATTAAAAAGGTCTTTGTTCTTTCCTCGCAATAATAACAAACATTTTTTGACGATAAAATTTTGTTTTCATAAAGTTTGACATCTTTTTCATCATGCTATTTTTTTTTGTATTTTAGCGAATTCATGGAGCGCCACTAATTCGTCAAAAAAAACCCAAAAAAAACAGCATACCGTGATGAAAAAAATGATCCAAACATAATGATGAAAAGTAAAACATTGTTTTATCGTCAAAATGTTTGTTAATTGGATTGATCAAAGTATTTTTTGATTATTTTTTTTTTTATAAAATCGAAACAACCCGTTACCGAAAATCAGGTCTGAATTGTAAAACTGTTATTATTCAATTAAAAATGCTTTTAAGTTAATGTTTTTTTTTTACAAGAATTTTCTTTTTCAATTTTAAATACAAAATGTGATAAAAGTTGCTAAATCTTTTAAAATTAAGTTTCAATCTGTTCCGTTTAGGGGACACTGCTATTACAGATCATAAATTTGAGAGCTACGAAACACCCGAATTTTAGTTTTTGAGTCTGCATAAAACTTTTTCCCCAAGGATGGTCATACACGACATGCAATGTCATGTTTTAAGAGTTGCTTCTCCTAAAGACAATAAACTGCTGTCAAAAACAGTATAAAATTCTTTTTTTTAAAATTCATAAGATAGAGGTACCTAATAATTAGGTACCTCTCTCTCATTTTTATGAAATATTATTTTTTTTTTCCAAAGTCCGGCCATGCTCAGAATATGAAACCGAGTAAAACTTCATAAGGGAGGTAATTCAGTATTTTCAGACATCTGAAAAAATTAAATATTTAGTTAAAATTAAAATACTACAAAAGTTTAAACTTTAAAGTAACATTTGAAAATAAGCCTAAAATTAAAAAAAAAAAAGAAGTGAAGCAATGATTTTTTTAAAATCGATTTTGCTTTTAACTTTCCAAGGAAAAAAAACCTACTTCGAGTCTTTTGTTTCTGCAACAGCATATGCTGTCAATGTCATAAATGATACCTAATTGGAAAAAAAAAAAAAAAAAATTCTCTTAAAAAAAATGTCAATTTGAAATTCTACAGATAAAAAAAAAATTTGCTACTAACAAGTAACTGGGACAAAAAATGAGAACTATGTGGGATTAAAACTAAAAGTGACGATTATAAATTTCAATATTCATATATTAAAATGATTTTAGAAGCAGTTAGTTTTAAGGTGGCAAATATTACATAAAGAACACAAACGTTTAAAAAGGATGAAAGAACAACGTTGTTTCAGTGCATTGCGAAGTTTAAAATCAGCTGTAATTCTTAAAACTTACCAAAAATATCAAACAAAATACTGATATTTAATTCAGCTTCGTAAATGTGCTGTCTACAATTTTAAGATATATTTATGACTCTGCTCAAAGTTAAAACACTGATGCTTTACTTCTCAGAAAATCAGATTGAATGTAACCAAATAAAAATAAATTTTCATCTTACTTGAGAATGAGAATCTGTTTTTTTCTACCTTCAAATATGGCGCTAATTTTTCAGTTAGAGCGCCACCTGACAGCCATAAATGTTAAAAAATATGGAGTTAATTCCCTTGTATGTCGTAGACTTAATAAGTGGAGAAATGACTGAATATTCAGTCAAAGACTCAAAAAAATGCTCTATGGTTTCAAATTTTCACCTGCTTTCTTTGTAAGAAATGAGTTCACAGGTTAGTTTTTATGTCTATCATGTTTGACAAGGCCGAGACATTTATGAGAACAGACATTTTTTGATTATCCTCTCACACTTTCGAAATCATATGGTGTTGTTTTTTAAAGAAATCAAATTAAAAAAGGCAGGATTTTAAAAAAATTAATAAAATAACAATTTGTGGCCTTTGAACCAAGACACAGGGGTTCTGACATCAATTTCTGATTATAAAACTGGTTATTAATATTAACTAACTTGGCATGTGTTTATGGAAAAACGGTAGTGTGTAGTGACTACTCAGATACACCACGCCCACAAAATAATTAATAATTATTGGCTAGAAAATAAGTACTATTTACTACAGGACAATTTATCCATCGCAGTAGCCACACCAAATTTTCTGCCATTGACTTTGCCAAACTTAGTTTAGTAAAAAATCAGTGATTGGTTAATTTTTGACCAATCATATAATTTAAACATTCCTTTCGATATTTTCCCACTCTTCTCTGGAGCCTACTCAAAAAGTATAAATACCACGGAAATAAAACAATAGAAAAGTAGTAGAACGTTTGCTGCCGATTTTAGTCGTCGACTCAACCTAGATAGATTAGCGGCGCAAACGGCTTTAGAAGAAAAAGTTGATCGGGCAGTGAAATCCCGTGATAGTGGGGAAATAGCCTTAGCTAAGGCAGAGTTGTCCTCCTTGCTTATCAAGAAAGATCAAGCTCTGGTAGTTAGGGCTAGGTTAAAAAGAATGTCCTCTGAGGCGACGAATATGGCCGCTGAATTGCGTGCAGAGGAAACTCGGAGCGCTACTAGGCGACATATCGCGTGCGTCACATTGCCGGATAATCGGACCGTGACTACAAACGCGGGCATATGCGAGGCTTTTCGAGATTACTTTCAGGATCTTTTCACCAGGGAGCCCGGTCTGAGCCCTGCTCGGTTCGACGCCTATTTGGCCGACTTTCCCTGCCTTGAGGCAGCTGAAGCGGCTGGGTGCGAGGGTCCCATCACAGAGTCGGAAATCTGGGAAGCGCTGAAGCAGGTTGGCCTGGATAAGTCTCCGGGACTAGATGGTCTTCCCTACGAAGTTTACTTGAGGCAGTCGCCCGTTTTTGTTCCTTTGCTGGAACTGATTTTCAACAACTGGATGAAGCAGGGGTCTATACTGCAACGCTTCACCAGGGGTATGATCAAGTTGCTGCGTAAGGACAAGAACGGTGGGGATGGGACAAATAACTTTCGCCCTTTGACTATGTTAAACACAGAGTTAAAGATTTTGGCGAAGATCTTAGCCAACCGTTTGCAGCTTGTCCTGTCTAGTCTGATTGGCTCCGAACAGACTTGTGCTGTGAAGGGCAGGACTATTCAGGATAACCTGCATATGGTACGCTTGATCTTAGAGCAAGTCGACAGTGAAGCCGCGCTGATCAATTTAGATCAGTCCAAGGCCTTCGATAGGGTTGACCATCGCTTTCTGGGGGCTGTCTTTTCGGCGGCCGGTTTCGGAGCCGACTTTCGCTCCTGGATCCGACTTTTGTATGCGACCCCCGGTGCGCTGGTGGAGGTGAATGGAGTAAGATCGAAGCCTTTCGTATTGTCTCGCTCCATTTGTCAAGGTTGTCCACTTTCGCCTTTGCTTTACGTTCTTGCGTTGGAACCTTTCCTTCGCAAGTTAAAGGCGAATCCGGTCCTGCGCGGAATTTCCTTGCCTGGGGCTACCACCTCAGCCAGGTATTCTGCCTATGCTGACGACGTTTCGGTTCTTGTGTCGAGCAGAGCCGAGATTAACGAAGTCAGCAAAGAAATCAGTGGCTATGAGATGGTGACAGGGACCAAGATCAACCGTGATAAGTCTGTTGGCTTGCGGTAGGATGCGTGGAAGGGAATTTCTCTTCCCGGACCTTTCCTCTGGACGGATGGGCTGAGCAAGATACTCGGCGTCTGGTTCGGTCCTGATCTCCAGTTGGAAATGAATTGGTCGGAGGTACAAGGGAAGGCCGAGATCGCGGTTAATCTGTGGTCTCGGAGGAGGCTTTCCTTGAAGGGGAAATTTAACATTCTAAGCGTCATTTTCATATATTTTATATTTTTTCATTTTAATAAAAAGTTTGTAAACAATTCAAATGAAAAGTTTAATCGTAAAATTCAAATGCTTCTTGTAAAAATAAAAAAACAGAAAATATATCATTAAAACGCTCATTTAATAATCTATGAAACTAAATCAAAATCAAATATGAAACGATAACTCCATTTTGCGCGTGTGCGATTATGTGTAACCATGTGCGACTCGCTCGGCCATCATTTCAACTCCACGCGAGACTCAATACATAGCGTCAACACGAACACAAATGAATCGACCAGCATGTTTTCTATGGACGAAATTTTCAAGGAAATTGCTAAGAATTTGTTTTAAATATTAATTTTCTATGATATGTAAATGGGATTTTAAAACCGTTTTCGTCATAAAAAATATGAAACAAAAATCGATTTGTTTACTTTACGCTCAGATTCAAATCACGAAAAAAAACGTAGGACTTATTGATCGAAAAATGTTCATATTCAAAGAATGAGATAAAAAACATTCTACAAAAAAATTCTAGAATGTCTTTTATGTTTTTGCAGTATTCTCACAATAATTATCAGCATTTCAGTTACCAAGTAACATTTTGTTTAAAGTTACCCCTTCAAACAATTTTCTTACTTTTTAAATTATCTAATGAATGGATTTTAGTTACGATTTATTGCTATGTAGATACAAATTTATGATTTAATATTCATTTTCCTAATTTATTATTATTTCTTAGTAATATTTATTTCATACTGATTATTAGTAATCATTAGTGGGTATTGCTTGGCGTGTGTTAAGCTTCTCTCTTGTACATGTTGAGTCAGGACTGTACTTGTTCAGAATCTGCTCCATATACATTCTAATCTGTTGATTTTAGGTCATTTTAACCTTGATAAATGGAAAGAGCATCCCCAGAAATGGCTAGATATGAAATTTGGTGTTTCTAGTGTAAGAAGTATTCATTTTATGACACAATTCAAGCAAGTCTAAAAGGTTAAAAAGCAATTTTTTTCAATTTTGAAGTGGATTAATCCAGAATATATCCATTCTATCACTCCCAAATGTTACTGGTATAGTCATAATGTGATATTTGAAATTTGGGATGAATGTGGGTCTTATTTCCAGTTTTATGAAATGTCAAACCTCAGGCTATGTGTTGTTTGCACGTCGTTGCAGAAGTTTTGATTTATAAAATTTGCATATTGAGACTGAATTTATTTAAGAAATATGCAGTGATACTATCTGTAATTTTATTATTAATTTCTTTGTTATGTACCTAACAATCTAGTATAATTTTAACTGTTGTTCTTAATTGCTTTTTAAAATACAGGAGTCCAAATATGGTATTTTGTCCTAATTCATAATAGACAAAAAAAGTCGAGCACATGTGTAAAAATAAAAAATCTGCCAAAATTAAACAGTTTGAGATATTTTGATGAAATAAAAACTGCTAAGTTTCTTTAATCATGTAGATTAATAAGATGCAATCAGATAACACCTAGTACCCGTTTGAAATTTTCATCTGTGATACCTATTAAAAACAAGGAAAAATGACTGAATATTCAGTCATTTTTGTGAAAAAATCAAATTCAATCTTAAACATATTTTATTGCTGATTTATGATCCACATTGCATCCAGAGAGCATACATATTTCAAAGCAATGCTGATAACGAGTTCTTAGCAAAAATTAAGCTAACTAGGGCTTTTTGTGGAAATGGCTGAATATTCAGTCATTTTCTCTATGCTGACAAGAGGGTTGACTAAGCATTTTTTCATATGTGATTTGCTTTGATTAGTATTACATTCTAGCTAATATTTTAGACAGCTGGACTACAAAAATACAGGTTGCCATATCTTTACTCTCCACATAATAAACACAGAATATACTTGGACCTAATCTACAAGTATCAACAAAATTAGTAAATAACTCAAGAGTCAGTTTTTGGTCATTTGGCCTCTAGTCTTCACCAGCCATAGACTTTTTGGGAAGTCCTTTCAGGTGTTCATTGTAGCAGTTCTCCTTGCTAGGTTTGCAGAGTGGGACCTCACATGTATCACATTTGAATGTCATGGATATCTTTTTGTTCAACTGAACCATGACGACACATGTAGCACCTCCTTGAGGTGCTTATCTTTACCAAGGAATGCTCTTGGATCAGGTCTGCTGTGATGTTTAGCAAGTTTCTGGTTTCAACAAGGCTACATGTGGTGGAGATATACCTCGCCAAAGCAAGAGAAGGCTAAATGTCTGTACATGTGCTTGTAGACATCATAGACGTGCGAGGTGAACTCAGGCAAATCAATATTGAAGTGACACAACATGTGTTATCGGCGAGAATGAGGCTAAGACAAACAAGAGATCTCAGTTTCTTGCCTGAGACCAAGGAATGATAAAAAGAGCTGACTTTTTGTTTCAGGGCAGTTTGTTCTTTGAGACTGGTGACGGTTATACCCATGTTCCAGAGAAAGAGCGATAGTACTGTTGTTTACAGTGTGCAGGAAACAGAGTCCCGAGTGAAGCGTTGTTCTGGTTTCCATGTTAGCTGTCAGCAGGAACAGATTTGAGTGGAAATTTATTTTTTCTACCATGCAATTTTCGTTTAAATCACACACTACATGACTTGTAAGAACAAGAGCAGCTGCGGCAGCCATCTCAAAATAGTAATGTGGCAGCGAGGAGTCTGAGAAATGCTTCATTGCCAGATACCCATTGGTAAGGCAGAATCGCAAGATACCAGCAAACTTTCTGCGTCTCAGGTTTTTTGTATGCCAGACACCCTCAAGTACACAGCTACCTAATATAAAATGGTTGTGTACATCTATTGCAGTGACATTATTAAGGTATAGTCCTGCATTTGATAATGCACTAGCCCATGGTGTTTTGTTCTTCGGGGAAGTTCTGGAATTGAAGTTGAGCAGGTTGATATAAAATCTTTTGTCAGTAAGCCCACAAACCTCACAGCTTGCAGATTAATACCACCATCTATTATAGCAATGGAAGACTGGCACTCTCCCCTCTTCAAATGAGCTTCTTCCAAAAGTGCATGCGGGAAATACTTATGCTCTGTCTTAACAAGCATGACTGAAAAGAGCCCACGCTTTCAAAGCTCCACTGCAATGCAGACAAGTTATAGGACTGCAACTCCACTCCCCCTTTCAAAATCTACTTTGTTAATTCAGAAGTAAACAAATATTCTAAATGGAAAATTTTACCAAGAGTTGAACTCAGTGCTTGTTTTTCAAAATGTACATCTGAATCACAAATGACATCCTCAGCATCAAACAGATCCGGCAGAAGGTTGAATTTTTTCTTGCTGCAACAAGGTAACTAATTTGAAACATCCTTCTCAGGCATTGTTGTTTCCAGTAGAAGTTTGTTGATTTCTGTAATAGAGGTGGTCCCACCCTTCTGCCAATACACACTTGCCATTTTATCATCATATAGCATTTTCTTGAACAGCCCAAAGTATCTGTCCTTTTGACACACAACATCAAAGAAATCGGGGGCCACAGAGACTATATTGCCCTCCCTGTGATCATTCCTGGAATTTTTATTCTGCAGTCCATTATGTATCTAATTTAAATCTAATAAAAATTAAAAAAATATTACAAAGCATTTTATAGGTAGCAAATAAAAGAAAATTCTCCCATATGGTTGAATATTCAGTCAAATTCAAACCAACCAGGTCTAGTAAAGCTGCAATGCTTTGTTTAAGTTTATATTATTAATGCACAATGGTCTTTTTGATTCCAATTGAAAAAGTTCTCAATAAAATGTTATGCTAAATAAATTCTTTATCTTCAAAGAAATAGCCAAAGAGTTTAAAAAAATGACTGAATATTCAGTCATTTTCTCATGAATTCATGACGGAGCATACAATATTATTAACCCAATGTCAGTGAAATTAAGGGCCAACATTGGAACCTAAACTCACATTACATAGCACAGTACATAAACCTTAAAAAGGAAGTCAGTAGGGAATTTTGTTTCTGACTTTAGGGCTTTTAATCATGAAGGAAAGTCCCTAAAAAACAGGGGTCAAGTGATACAAATTCAGTATCTCAAATGTGTATACACCCTATTGGACAAAAATCATCCTGAGATGAAAGATGAAATACATTTATAACCAACAAAAAGCATGACTTTAACATAACCTTTGTTAATCAATATTACTTAACAGAAATAAAAAAGGAAAAATTGTAAATTTGAATATTCAGTCATTTTCTAAAAAATTTGATAAAATGTTACTCAAAAATGATCCAGTTTATTGTCAATATTATTTTTCTATTGCAATAAACTGAGCTGAAAGATAAAAATTCTGAAAGGAAAAAGTCTACCTGGCCTTACTTTGGGCTGTGCAGGTAATTTCATGTCACACACGTGTTTTTAACGAGAATACCCCAAATTCAGAGGCGTGTAAATTTCTGAGACTTTTTAGACCAAACATTTTTGATTGGTAACCTCTAATAGACAGTTATGTTGGGTATAAATCTATGCTAGACAGATCAAGGAAAACTTAAGGAAACATGTAACATGATTTATGCAAACCTGAAAATATGACATTTCTTTCCTCACTTATCATTAAGACACTGACTTATTAATTTATTCAGTTGTATAACAAGCAAGAGTATTTTTCAGCGTGCCCATGTTGCTACCAAATGTGATACAAGGTTGAGGTTTGGGCTTAATATTTTTTAACTTACCTGGCATTTGCTAGGGGGGTATTAAAAGTATTCCATTGTATAACAGATAGTACACCATAAATTAACACAAAATTGGCAAAGAATTGAATATGTTCACTGAACAGCAATAAAATTTAGCATTTTTTGACATACCAAGCAGGAATGAGAAAGAAATAATTAATATGTTAATGAAAATATGAAGTTTTTTTTTGTTTTATATTTCTAAAACTGTTATTTTTTAAATTTCTATTTTTTAGGTATCACCAAAATGCATGCACTCTGTCGATAATTAAAAAAATCAAGGATTTATCTGATTTAAATTAAATTTTCAGTACTTTAAATTTTTTTTATTTGGTTAGTTTTTTTCAGTTTCTGTTTAAAAAGTTATATAAAAAAATCCATGTGTATGAAGATATTAACAATAAAAAAAATATGCAATATCAACTGTGAACATAATGAAAATTTGTCCCCAATCTTGCCAAAAATAATTCACTAAAGATAAGACTAACAATTTTTTTTGACAGTTGGTGCTTGCACAATTTGATAAAATATTATTTTCTCTCAGATTTTTGACAGAAAAAGATTATGTTATGAAATAAAATAAGACATATTTCGGCTGATTTGTAGGCAAATAAACGAACATACTCAAGAGCGAGAGTCGGATGTGAAATGGACAAGCCCCGTCACAAAATGACGGAAGAGATATGTCACGGTCAGTCTGGGCAGTCAGCCGGAGGAACGCCACGCCAACCAATGGGAACTACTATGATAGATCAACCCGGATCGGCAGCTGGCTTATGAACTATACCACAAGGTAGCTGTCCCAAAACCACACGTTCCTATTGAAATAAATCACGTAAATCTATTTCTGCTGTTGTCGTATTTCTGTCTTGCAACCATACGCTTGTCTATAACAATTATTTCTAACTTTCCAGTGCAATTTGGATATTCATCCAGTTGTTAGATTTTTTTCTAATAAAGACGTGTTTGAAGAATCAAAAAATGTAAAACTTAATACCATTTTTGAGTGTGAACATTTTTAAAAGAACTTTCTTGTAATTTTTTTGTTTTATTCTGTATAAAAATAATCTAAGCTTTTACAGCTTAGATTATTTTTTTGTATGGAAGTTAAAAAAAAATTCTGTGAAGACAATCACTTAACAGTATCAATTCAATTTTTATAGGAGCACTTTTTTCTTTAATAAAATTTAAAATCAGAATAATTTTAAAATACCTTATTTAACTTATTTATGACATCCAACAGGCAAGAAATAAAATTCAAAAGTTCTACTCTCCCATCAGCCAAGAATTTCCTGCCAACAGAAGACATTTCTGTTATCAACATTCTGAATGAGACTCATTTTGTGACATCCCTTGGAATGAAGTTTTTAATCATCCTGTTAAAAAAAATATGCATTTGATGTCTCCTGGGTGAAAGCTGGCATTGAAGCTTTCATTCCAGCAAACACCAAGTGAAATCACAATCATCTCCTTGGTTTTCACCTGTATGCACTTGACTACTAAAGCCCACAGGTATCACTTCTTCCAGCTGTACCAGAGTGATAGCAATAGATTTCTCTTTGTCTTTACTCGTAATGAGTGTGTTGAGGAAAGATTCCATTAGTCACTATTTGTTGAATAAAAAACGAAAGAAAAGTTTTCTGCGAGTTCAAATAAAATGATGATATTTATTTAACATAAAATACACACATTCTTAACTGTAACTGCTATCACAAAATAAAAGTTTGTATTCAGAAAGTTCTTCTCTCTGACTGAAAAAGAAATGAACACAAATAGTCTTTCAGTGAGGAAGAGAGAAAGTGGAGTTGGGAGACAAGATGCACTGTTGCATTGATGAGAAAGACAGGACAATGGGGTTGACAACTGTTTCTTTACTGCTGTCAGTCTTTCTGCTGAGTTGAATACATGTCTAGTTTATATGGCTTTGTGTAGGCTCCAGAAGCCTATGTTTATTTTTTGGCAAGGGCTGATTTTATTGGCTGTTCTTTATTTTTATTCATTTGAAATATGTTTGAAACTATCCTCCTCCTCTCAGATTGATAGTTGGGAGAAAATCAGTAATATACTGTTTAAAGTATTTGGGCCAAGTAACCCATCTTCTGGATTTAACAGTGTGATGTTGCTAGCTTGTTTCCACTGTTAAACCACACAAGGTGATTTGTTACTTGGATGTGGTGATTGTGATAGCATAGTTGGTTGTAATGCATTTCCATTATCAATATACACTGGCTTGATCCTATCCACTGTTATATTCTCTGTTCTTCCATTGCGCAAAATGGTAAAGTATTTGTGTGTCCTATGTTGGACAAGATATGGACCGCTGTAGCATGGAGCCAGTGGTTTTTTTACAAAGTCATTTCATATAAATACGTTTTTACAATTGTGTAAATGTATAAATTTGAGTGGCAACTTGCCTAGCTGGGGCAAATTGTAGATGAGACATTTTTGCTTTTAGTTGTTGTACAAAAGTTGTTGAAGGTTGAATATTTTTACTATCCTTAAATAATTGTACTGGCGCAATTAAAGTAGTTCCGAAAACTATTTCTGTCGGTGTACATTGTAGATCTTCCTTTAATGTGTCTCTGATGAACAATAGAGTTGGTGGCAAATTATCTGCTCAGTCATAAGGATTGTCCTTGGCTGCTAAAGTTGCTTTCAATTGGTAATGGAATCTCTCCACCATGCCATTTGAACATGGGTGGCATGTAGTCATTTTAATATGACATATTCCAGGTATTTTTTGTGAATTCCTTGAAGAGTTGCGATGGAAATTGAGTCCACGGTCTGTCGTGACAGTGGTTGGTACGCTGAATTGTGCTATCCAATGATCCAGTAATGTCCTTGCGACAGATTCCATGGTTGTGTTGGGATTGCTATGAATCTGTTGGGATTGCTATGAATTAGTGTGTAATCAGAAGGGTTTTAGGTTTGTAATAATAAACGTGAAAAGCATGTTCTTCATATTAATCACAACAATTTTATGGTAGACATACAAATGGAATAAATCTCAAAGGCAATATTGAACGAAGAAACAAAGGTAGTCGTGAATTCAATTAGAAACAAACATTGAATATTTATGTACAAATAAATTACAATACAATTTTTGGAAAAAGTTGTGTTTCAGTCGAAATAACTGAATTGTTGAGCAAAAGTTGAATTGAGTATTTTATGAACTCAAAGTTCATGAATGTTCCTTTGTTTAGGAAAAGTGTTCACATAAAAATTTGAGGAAAATTTATCGAGAGATAAATTTTAAAGTATTGTAGTTGCGAGATTTTTTGCTGAATTTTGTATGTTTTTGTTTTGGCAGAGTTATTCACCTTGGACCGTATTTTTTTATATATATTTGCTTTAGTAATAATTTCTGTTTGGTAGTGTAGAATAACACTTTTTTAGAAACGTACAAAGATTTCAGAGAGAGAGAGAGAGAAAGAGGTTGAAGGTGGAGTCAGGTGTTGACGCGCGAAAAGTCCTTTAAGTCAAGATGTAGACACGCGTGGATCTCTGTAGAAATCTCTCTGAGAGTGAATTGCTGACTAGTGAATCGGACTAAGATTCGTCCTTTTATTTACTCTGCGAAGATCAGATCGGCTCCCAGCGCATTCGCGCCAACATTTATCCTGGGGCATCTCGACCAATAATAAGCCGAGTTTCGCAATGTGTGGTGTTGATTGGTCGAAACTAGCTCTTATGGAAAATTCCGCCTTTAAACGGGTTGAGTGGAAAAATACGGACGATTCTACAAATAGCCCCACGAGATTAATGGTCAACGTAGTTTGGACATTAATATGTATAAAAGGTGGTGTACTTTGCTGGCCAATGAACGCGCCTGCCGGACCTGGTCCGTGTAGGTGGGTTAATTTGGGGTTCAGGCGTAGAAGATGGGTGTTTATGTGATGTCTCAGAAACAGGTGTTGGCTGAGTGGTCACAGGTTGGTCGTCACTGTTGATATAAGCTGGTTTTAACCGGTCAATGCTGACCGTAGTTCGCTTGCCGGCGAGATCTAGAACAAAATATTTCGACACTCGAGAAATGACCTGATGCGGTCCAGTGTAGTTGGGTGTTAAAGGTTTACGGACCATATCTCGGCGTAGAAATACGAACTTGGCTGTATGCAGATCAGCTGGGATGTAATATGGCCTGTGAAAGGCTCTGGTCGGCGTATAAACAGTTTCAGACATTTTCTGCCGAAGGTCGCTGATAAACTGGCTGCTAGGTAGGTTGTCCGATACAGGGCCGAAGATCTGTCCTGGCAAGGTTAGGGGAGTCCCAAAAACCAAGTCAGCACTGGTACAGTTCAAGTCCTGCTTGACAGTATTTCTCAAAGCCAGCATGATCAGGGGAAGTTTATCAACCCAAGTTCGGCCTTTAGTTGAAGCAGTTATAGCATACTTAAGCTGCCGATGGAATCTTTCTACGAGGCCGTTGGAACAAGGGTGATATGCTGTAGTGGAAATATGTTTAATTCCCAATAGATCAGTGAATTCGTTGAAAAGGGCTGATTGAAACTGTGGACCTCTATCGGTAGTGATTACCGAAGGGCATCCGAAGTTTGTGATCCAGTTATTAAAAATAGCACTGGCCACTGTTTCAGCTGTAGTTGATTGCAGTGGGATGGCGACTGGCCACCGAGTAAACCGGTCGATTATGGTCAAAATGTACTCGAATCCATTCACATTTTCAAGTGGGCCCACCAAATCTGCATGCAAGTGAGTAAAACGACCGTCTGGGTCGGCAAAGGTTGATGTAGGTGCCCTTGTGTGTCTGCCAACTTTGGTGGCTTGGCAACGTAAACACGTGCGGGACCACTGCTTAATGTCAGCTGCCATACCGGGCCAGATAAATCTGTCCGATATGGTCCGCAACGTCGCCTTGCCTCCAGGATGTGCTTGTGTATGAAAATGTTCAAAAATCAGACGGCGCATATTTGGCGGAATGTACGGACGCGGGTTACCCGTGCTGATGTCACAATAAACTGATCTGTTTGTAAACGGGAGCGGTCTTTTTTCAATTTTTAAGGAAGTGTCCGAGTGGATAGCTTGCAGGGTTTCGTCCTTGTCTTGCTCGTCAGCTAAGTTATCAAAGTTCAGTGTTGTACTCTGCACTGCGCTGAGAGTTGTACGAGACAAGGTGTCGGCCACGGTATTACTAGCTCCACTAATGTAGCGTATATCCGACGAGAATTGTGATATGTAATCCATGTAGCGGATATCTCGCGGATTGTGTTTGTCCGACTTAGCATGTAGAGCGTATGTAAGTGGCTTATGGTCTGTAAAAATTGAAAAGTCACGACCTTCCAGGATGTGCCGGTAGTGTCTGATGGCTAAATAAATTGCCAACAGTTCACGGCTGAAGGTACTATACTTCTGTTGGGCCGTATTTAGCTTAATAGAGAAAAATGACAGTGGTCTTTCCACACCGTCGACTATCTGGTGAAGTACGGCACCAACTGTATCCGACGACGCATCGGTAGTTAGCGTCAGTTTCGCGTCGGGTGAGGACGTAATGTACACAAGTTTGGTACAATCCTGCAAAGCTTGTTTTGCTTTACGAAAAGAGTCCAGCTCGTCTGCAGATAACACAATCTTCGGGTTTTTTCGCTTATGATTAGAAAGAAGATTCGTCAGTGGAAGAAGTACAATGGCACAGTCGCGTATAAATCGGCGATAGTAGTTGATCATGCCAATGAATCGCCGTAGCTGTCTTAATGTTGACGGTGGTGGGAATTCACTGATGGCCTTGACCTTTTCGTCCAGGGGAGCTAAGCCATTCTCATCAATGACGTGACCAAGGAAAGTTAATTCGGGGACAGCAAATAAACATTTATCAATGTTTAGTCCGTAATGTTGCAATCGTTCAAAGACCGACTGTAGATGGTTACGATGTTCCTCGGGCGTTTTACTTGCTATCAGTACGTCGTCAATGTACGCATAAGTATAAGGTAATCCGCGGAGGACTTCATCTATAAGACGCTGAAAAGATTGCGCAGCATTACGGAGTCCGAACGGCATTCGGGTAAATTCGTACAAACCGAACGGTGTCGTTATTGCTGTTTTATGAATATCAGATGGTTCGATAGGAATCTGATAAAAAGCCTTCCTTAAGTCCAGCTTGGTGAAGACAGTAGCGCCTTCAAGGGACAAAGCAAAATCCTTAATATGAGGGATTGGGTATTTGTCTGGCACAGTCCGAGCGTTTAGGAGTCTGTAATCTCCACACGGTCGCCAGGCATCAGGTTCGTTCTTAGGGACCATGTGTAACGGTGTGGAATACGGACTGGAAGATGGTCTTATTATGCCCAGTTTGAGCATGTTTTCGAATTCTTCCTTAGCCACCCGTAATTTAGTTGGGTGTAGACGACGGGGTGACACGTGGACTGGGGGTCCAGTTGTTTTAATAGTATGTGTTGTGTTGTGTTTTATGGGTTCTGTATGAGTGAACGGTGCTAAAAGAGATTTGTACTGCTTAAGCAAATCTTCGCAACCGTTCGCACTAGGTACCAGAGCAGTCAGTCCAACCGTGGAAAGCTTGGATAAAAATCCGCGTCGTCTCATATCCGTGCGCATATCGGTAAGTGTCCGAGATGACAGCTCCACGGACAAGTCGAAGTGTGCGAGGAAATCCGCTCCTATGATGGGTAACTCTACATCGGCTATAGTGAAGGTCCATGTATATTCTCTCCGTAGGCCGATGCTTAGAGACATAATACGCTCGCCATACGTGCTGATGGATGTGCCGTTTGCAGCCTGTAGCTTGAGTTGAGTTTGTCTGGGCGTTAATGACGATTTCTTACAATAACTCAGCGGTATAACGCTGATCTGAGCGCCAGTGTCAACTAAGAACTTCAATCTGCTGTTGTTGTCGAGAACGTAAAATAAGCGATTTCCGTTATTTACCCCAGCAGCACACGCCCTTAATGGCCGCCGGGTTCGGAGTTTCCCGCGTTCTTGTACGCACATGGTGGCTGACACTTTCTTGCTCGGGCGCCAAACACTTCATGATACCAGCAATAGTTTCTCTGGCGGTGACGAGTATGTCTTGACGTTGATCGTCGCCTACCAGGATTGTGTCTGTTAGCTGAAGTATCGCGACTCCGTCCAGGAATGCTCTGAATTCTGTCTAGGCGTAAAGACAGGTTCCTTAGTTCGGTAGTCAGAAAATGGAGTTGCTGGTTAACATCCGGGGTCGGGTTATCTGTCACGACAGAGGAAATTTGGCGCGCTGGTCTAGTGTCCACGATTTTGTCCGCGATCGATGCCAGCTTGTGGACATCGACCTCCTCAGTTAGGACTGCTAAAATTTGCACTATATCGGGCGGCAATTTCTCCAGCCACATTTGTTTTAATACAGTTTCGGATATACTGTTGTCACCGAGTAGTGTAATCATTTTACGAAGAAGTTGGGAGGGTTTGCTGTTCCCGAGTGTTACATTCGTAAGGAGATCCTTAATCTTTCGTTCCTCGGAGCAACCTGTTCGTTGTAGGATTGCGTGCCGAAGCACCTCATACGGCTTTTCGGGCGGGAGATTAATAAGGATATCCGCTACTTCCGCAGCGATTTCAGCGGGAAGTTTCTCCACAACAAACGCGAATTTCGACTGCTGGGACGTCACGTGTCTGGCTTGGAAAATCGCGTCGAGTTGTATGAACCACGTTTGTGTATTCGTGGTATAGGAAGGGAGTTCCATCCTGAGTGCAGCTTCAATTGGTTGTACAGGATCTGCCATGTCGATTGAGGTTTTGTTGTTTGAAATAATGTGGTTATCAATTTGTTGGTGGTTTTGCCTGTACAAACGTCGGGGTTACCAATTTGTTGGGATTGCTATGAATCTGTTGGGATTGCTATGAATTAGTGTGTAATCAGAAGGGTTTTAGGTTTGTAATAATAAACGTGAAAAGCATGTTCTTCATATTAATCACAACAATTTTATGGTAGACATACAAATGGAATAAATCTCAAAGGCAATATTGAACGAAGAAACAAAGGTAGTCGTGAATTCAATTAGAAACAAACATTGAATATTTATGTACAAATAAATTACAATACAATTTTTGGAAAAAGTTGTGTTTCAGTCGAAATAACTGAATTGTTGAGCAAAAGTTGAATTGAGTATTTTATGAACTCAAAGTTCATGAATGTTCCTTTGTTTAGGAAAAGTGTTCACATAAAAATTTGAGGAAAATTTATCGAGAGATAAATTTTAAAGTATTGTAGTTGCGAGATTTTTTGCTGAATTTTGTATGTTTTTGTTTTGGCAGAGTTATTCACCTTGGACCGTATTTTTTTATATATATTTGCTTTAGTAATAATTTCTGTTTGGTAGTGTAGAATAACACTTTTTTAGAAACGTACAAAGATTTCAGAGAGAGAGAGAGAAAGAGGTTGAAGGTGGAGTCAGGTGTTGACGCGCGAAAAGTCCTTTAAGTCAAGATGTAGACACGCGTGGATCTCTGTAGAAATCTCTCTGAGAGTGAATTGCTGACTAGTGAATCGGACTAAGATTCGTCCTTTTATTTACTCTGCGAAGATCAGATCGGCTCCCAGCGCATTCGCGCCAACATTTATCCTGGGGCATCTCGACCAATAATAAGCCGAGTTTCGCAATGTGTGGTGTTGATTGGTCGAAACTAGCTCTTATGGAAAATTCCGCCTTTAAACGGGTTGAGTGGAAAAATACGGACGATTCTACAGTTGTATCTTTAATTAAATATGCTGGTGGCCAACAAGAATACTGGTCAACAATAGTGAGAATATATTGGTAACCTTGTGATGGTGGGAGTGATCCTACTAAGTGGATATTGGTGAAACAAGCATCCGGTTCACTGACGGTTCCGATAGGAGATTTGGTGTGCCTACCGATTTCATTGTGCTAACAAGACAAACAAGTTTTAGTCCAATTATGAATGTCTGTCACAATAGGAGTAGGTAGGCTTTTGCTACCGTCCAGTCAATACTCCTCTCCCTTCTCTTGAACAAGAGTAGTAGCCTACACCTTGTTTCTTGTTTAGGAAGAGGTTCCTGGAACTCTCCCTCTTTTTCTCTCTGGCCTCTGTACTAGTGCTGCCATGTTTCTCCCGTGATGTGTACACAGTTGACAGTTTTCTGGTTGCTGTTCCAACTGCTAGTTAGGAGCCCTAACTCTTGCGTGGCATCTTGAGTGGCTGCTCTGATCAACAGTTGTATAATACTGGGGTGTCTGTAGTGCCATGTCACGCATGGAAAGGTGTCCCTGCATTCACCTCCGATGGGCAACCCTGAGGCCACATTATGTTGCAGGCTGTGCCAACTTCTCTCTGCCCACGTCATGGTCGATAACTGTCTGCTTCTTTTACTTCAGGCCTTGTCACTTTCACTACTGTTATTACACATCATAACTAACGACGACCCAAAAAGAAAACCTAAACCAGCCCTTAAAAATCACCTAAACCCTTTAAATTTCATTTTCTAACATCCATAGCATTAGAACCAATTCCTGCAGTGTGTAATCTTTCCTCATTGCGAACTGCCTGGATATACTGGCTCTCTGTGAGACCAACCTTGACTCATCTATCTCCTTCTCTGACCTCTCGATCCCCAGCTACCTTCCTCTCCTTAAAAAAGACTCTCAAACCCACATGCATGGCCTTGGAGTTTACGCCAAGGACCATCTCCCGCTGGCTAGAGAGCTGTCTCTTGAATTTCCAGACCATTTGTACATGTGTCTCTGGCTATCTCTTCTCAATGCTGTAAGCTACCTTTAGCACTCTCCATCCTCCCAAGACTGTGGTGTAATCGAATGCATTTCTGACAGCATTGACAAAGCTCTCTCTCTCCATCCGTTTGCTCACATATTCGTGTTTGGTGATTTTAACGCCCATCATACCAAGTGGCTTAAAAACGCCATTACTGACTTTCGAACCCTTAATTTTTCAATTTCTCAATCCTTCACACAGATAGTTGACTTCCCCCACACGTTTTCCCTACAACCGGGATGGTAAGGCTTCTCTTCTCGATCTATGTTTTACTTCCATCCCCAAATCCTGTAGCGCCATGCTGCTCTGCCCTCTTAGCAACTCTGATAATGCAGTAGTGTCTGTCAACATCTCCTTCAACTCCACCCCCTGCAAAGAATCTTCTACCACTAGAACCTCGTTCTGCTATCAACGAGCAGACAGGCACTCGTTCCGAGATTTCCTTCGTGATGTCCCCTGGGATGTTGTCTTTACGCGCCCCATTCAAGAATGTGCTTCCGAGGTCTCCTCCTGGGTTAAAGCTGGAATCAAGGCCTTCATCCCCTCAAGGAAATATAAGGTCAAATTGTGCTCCTCCCTTTGGTTCTCTGCTGCTTGCTCGGCTGTCATTGCCCATAGGAATCACTTTTGCCACTTATATCGTACCGACATGTCTGACTGCACTAGACGTCTCTTTAACAAGTATAAGCGCGTCCTCAATGAAGCAAAGTCACTATTTGCTGCTCAAATGGACATATTGCATCTCGAAAATTCGGCTCCAATGATTATTGGTGTCTCTGCAAGAGCGTATTTAACAATAGCAAACCCTCTATACTTCCTTTGTTCAACCAATTCGAGGTTCTGACCTCTTCTGTCGACAAGGCTGAATGCTTTGCTCGGAAATTCTCATTCAATTCAACGCTTGACTCTTCTGGTGTACCCACACCCAATTTCCCCCTTTGAACTGAAGTTTGATTGGGCGAGTTGCACATAACCCCGTCAGTGGGGGAGTAGGGATACCAGCCATTGTCCTGAACTAGCCCCTGCCCTCTCAAATTATATAACTACTGCCTCAATGAATCTTGTTTTCCAGACTGTTGGAAGTCCTCATCCATTGTTCCTGTCTTTAAGAGATCGGGTGACCCTTCTAATTACTGTCCTATCAGTCTCCTATCCATCTTCAGCAAAGTCTTCGAAGCTTTAATCAACGCTGAAGTGGTTAAGCACCTTACATTTCATGATCTGCCCTTCGACAAGCAATATGGTTTCGGCTTTGCCCGTTCTACAGCTGATGTGCTTACAGCCATAACTGAAATTATTTACCAAGCTCTTCATAATAACGGAGAAGCTCGTGTTGTGGCTCTAGATATCTCCAAAGCATTTGATAGGGTTTGGCATGCTGGCCTTCTTCGCAAGCTTCAGGGTTATGGAATTTCAGGTCGATTGTTTGACTTAATACAATCATTCCTGTCAAACCGTGTATTGAAGATCGTTCTCAATGGATTCTCCTCCAACTCCTATCCCACGAACGCAGGTGTTCCCCAAGGCTCCATCATGGGTCCTACTCAGTTCCTTATCTTCATCAACAATTTTCGTGATGTCATAGATTCAAAAGTAGACGTCTACGCGGATGAAACTACTATTTACTCCTGCCTCAAAAACAAATTTAGTATCGCTGACAAAACTAACCTGGCCTTTTGTCTCGAAAAGGACCTCCGATCAGTTGTGAACTGGGGCAGGAATTGGCTGGTTAAATGCCTCAAAAACAAAACTCCTCTCTATTACTCCCCACAGAGAACCATCCCTGTCCCGCATTAGAATGTCTGACGTCCAACTTCACAAGAGCACCTCTTTGCGACTGCTCGGTCTCACATTGACTGCTGACCTGAGATGGAGCAAATACATTGAGTCAATAGCTTCGTCCACCGCAAGGAAAGTTCGCTCCCTGTGCCACGCCAGGAAATTTTTCAAATCTAAAAATCAACCATTCGCTCTTGCATGCAGTATTGCTTGTCTCAAGGTTCTTGATAAAATCCAGAGACGGATATACAATGTAATTGGCCCTGATCTGGCATCGTCTGCAGTCGCTCTCTCACAGACGTGCCGTCGCCTCCCTCTGTCTTTTTTACAAATACTTTCATGGTAACTACTCTGATGAGCTGCTTTCGCTGGTTCCCAGACTTCATGAATTTAAGCGTCCAACTAGGCTGGCATCTCACTCTCACCCTTTCACTGTCGAAACTGCTCTACTCCAATAGCTTCATGTCTCACACTTCTCACTTGTGGAACTCCCTCCTCTTTTTCTGTTTCTTGGATAGCTATAATCTCCAACTATTCAAATGTAATGTCAATCGACATCTCCAGATGCCTTGATCTATCCCCTATCTTTCTCTTCATCCTTTCCTCTATCACTCCTACTTGCTCTCGCTCCAACTCTCTGTAACCCCTTGCATGCTAGTGGCTCCCTGCCTTGCTTGGGGTGAAACGCTTAAAAAACAATATTTGGCCTTACAAAATGTTGCGTGATGAGTTTCACTGCTTGGATGAGATAGTCCATGAAAGTGTAGAAATATGTTTTTTTGTAAATTCAGAGGAATGTATGGTCGTAGATTTTTTAACTTTGTATCACACCATATCGTTCTATTGCTAAATGGAGCTGATAGTGTTGGAGTGATGTCCTTTGTGTCATTAATTCTTGGTTGCATCTTTTTCCTGTCTACATGCTACAGATTCAAAATTAATATCAACAGAGATAATATTGTGCATTGTAGTTCTAGATAGTGTCTACTACAATGTTGTCTGTACCATATATGTGAGGTAAACTGTGATATGTAGTCTAGTTGTCTTACTTCTTTACGAGAATATTTGTTTGTTGCTGAATGTTATGAGTATATTAATGGCTTGTGATCTGTGTAAACTGTGAAATCTCTACTAGCTAATATGTGTTGATAATTCTTGTTAGCAAGGTAGATAGATAAAAGTTTCCCAAAAAAGGTACTGTAGTTTCTCTGACAGGAGTTAATTGTACCGAATAGAAAGAAATGGGTTGCAAAATATCATTACTAACCTGTTGCAGCACTGCTCTGACGGCAACTACTGTTGCATCCATAGTAAGGGTTTCAAATGTGTGAGTTCTTACAAATTACTCTAGACAAAGAAGAATTTTGTTTAATCTCCAAGCTTGGGATTTGTTTATGTTGATCGCCCAAAAACACAATTATCTTTACAGAAAGATATCTAGGAAGATTCTAAACAGAGAGTACCATATAGTTTTTAACAAGATTTCCTGTTAAAAAAAATCAAGGTGGAGAAATCAGATATACACTCCTGATCAAAAATTTAAGACCACTTGAAAATTTTTTTAAAGACTGTTTGTCATGGATAAATTATAAACTTTTTCTTACTTAAGGTTACTAATTCTATAATCTAAAAGGTTATGTAGACAAAAAGTTATAATCCAATCAGTTTATTCAGAAATGGACATTTTTATAAAATGAGGCGTTTTACACTTGATCAAAATTATAAAACCAGGGGGTATAAATTGTTAGATCTAGGGTAATTCCAATGTTTTTAGTTCAGTTAGAGATTAGCAATCACTGTGTAAAGGTGTCACCATGCCTAAAGCAAGCAAATTTACCGAAGTTGAGCGTGCTCGAATTCTAGATTTCCATAATCAAGGTTTGTCACAGTGGGTGATCGCAGCTAAGGTAAATCGAAGTAAAACTGTGATTTGCAACTTTCTAAAGGACAGTGCGAATTATGGAAATGCAAAGTCTACTGGTACCCCACCCCAATTTCTCCGGCATTGAGTAGGAGAATAAGAGGGGTTGTTGTGAAAGCCAGTGGACTTCCTTCTAGTCAAATTAAGGCAGCCACAGATGCTGATTGCAGTCCAGTAACCATCAGACGACACTTATGACAAAAAGGCATGGTAAATAAAAAGCGCAAACAAATTCCTCGGCTGCTTCCATGTCACAAAGTGAACCGTTTAAGGTTTGGTCGTGAATACCAAACATGGGACATTGAGAAGTGGAAGAAAGTCCTGTTTTTTGATGAGAAAAAATTCAATCTAGATGGTCCTGATGGCTTCCATAACAAAAACATGCCTCCTGAAATTTTCTCCACATATCATAGTGGTGGAGGGTTCCTAATGGTATGGGGTGCCTTTTCTTACAGAGGGACGATGGAGCTCCAGGTGGTGCAGTGTTGTCAGACAGCAGCTGGTTATGTTAGCATGCTACAAAAAGCATCGTTGGTGACGGAGGGCCATCATTTGTGTGGGGATGGATGGTTATTCCAACAGGATAATGCTGCAATACACACTGCATGCCGGACCTTGACTTTTCTACAAGAAAATGGGGTCAATCTATTGGGACATCCTGCATGCTCACTGGACTTGAACCCAATTGAAAATGTTTGGGGATGGATGGCAAGAGATGTTTATCGAAATGGCAAACAATATTCAACAAAAAATGAACTTTGTGAAGCTATGTTCAGAAGCTGGAGCAATATTCATCACAGCTTAATGGAAACACTAATTTCTAGCATGCCCCAAAGAATTTTTGAAGTCATCAAAACCAGTGGAGGTAGAACTCATTATTAAATTTGGTTGTTGAATGTTTTCGTACACTTTGCGTACAATTTTTGTCTCTGGTCTTATAGTTTTGATCAAGTGTAAAACGCCTCACTTTATAAAAATGTCAATTTCTCAATAAAATGTTTGGATTATAACTTTTTGTCCACATAATCTTTTAGATTATAAAATTAGTAACCTTAAGTAAGAAATATTTAAAATTTTTCCATGAAAAACAGTCTTTTTAAAAAATTTTTTCAAGTGGTCTTAAATTTTTGATCAGGAATGTATATCAATGACAAATTTTTGAGGGGAGATATCTATATAAGAAGGAACTCCCCAGGTCCAAGGGGTGATACACAATGACAGGCCCAAGAGAAGTTGGCTTGAAGTGGCCATAGATTGCTCATAAAACAGTCATCACTAAAGAGCACCCACACAATTTCTGTGGCCAGAGCGAAAATACAGACATGTGTATGACAGAAGACTTGAGTGAAAGTCAACTGGCCGGTTATTACTTTAATGATTGTTACTAGATTTCTAAAATCATCATCCAACTGTAGATAATTTGATTTTGCAGTAGGATATAAAGAAAAACTAATTGAATAAAATATATCGAGATAATTTATTCAACCAGTTTTTTTTTATATTTAATAAACTTGTTCTTAGAGTTATCAAGTGTTGTGCATTTTATTGAAGAAGTTTTTGTTTTTTATTTCAGCTTTATTCCAAATGTGGTCCTTGGATGCAAAGAGACAAAGGTTACCATGGCTGTAAGTTGAGAATTATTCATTCTTAACTATGGTACACAACGTACATAGAGTGGTCTACAATAAACTTTACTGTCAATCCCAATATTTTGGAACATTAATCAACCCTATTGAGGCAACACACCAGCCTCAACAGAGAAAGGGAAAGACCTGTAAAGTCAGTATTACTCAAAAAGCTAGTGAATGAGAAGAACACAAAGATAAGAGACAGAGATGTGAGGGAGAGTGTGGTGTGTGAGTGATATATGTGTGGATTGTACTACATTTTAACATTTTGATAAAAGTTTAAGACATTGCCTTTGAAATCTTTTCTAATCTATTCAAAATAATTAGAAAATTCATTACTTTTAATACAAAGAAAATAAATTATAACAGATTTTAAATTTTGTCTTAATTCTTTGTAGGTATTGTGACGTACCTACGATTTCATTAACCATACAGGTGTAAAGCAAAAAATAACCCCAAAGAAAAATCCCAAATTCTAGTCGAAAATTAGTTAGATATAAAAAAAAGTAAATAAAAATAGATAAAATCCAATGCTTTCAACTTGTGATCAGCCATACCCTCCTCTCCTCTTCCAAATTCTTTCCCTCTTTACCTTCTCTTCCACCCACAAGCCAAGGGCCCATGAACTTTGAAGTGACCCAACCCAAGAACAACCTGGTTCCAAAATCCCGCAACCATCAGGCAGTTGACCATAAGTGAATTCCTGGCACCATCAGGCGCTCCTGCTGTGATTCACATAATCAGGCCCTACTGAGGGTTGGTTGAATTTTTGGTCATCACACATACATTCATTAAATGAATTTTCTTTTTCTTTCTTTACCTGTTTATGTATTTATAAATAAATGTTTTATTTTGAAATTCATTGTCTTGCGTCTGTTTTTTGTTGACTCCCTTGTGTCGCTTCCATACCTGAGTGAAGACTGAGAAAAGATCCCACGTTTTCCTTTTTTTAAACCCGTGGTTCACCTATATGCTACAAGTTCGTATCAGTATCTACAAGGAATATGACAAATGTAAAATTGTTTGATTATGTTTTAAAGATCTGTTGATTTACATTATTGATACTTAGCTTTAAGCAATTGAGAAAAAATAATTAATAAATCAATAGCCCTCTAGCAAAAATCAATCATGGCATTGAGAATACATTTTCATAAATTTTACAAGAAAACTGATTACAAAAATATAGTTGCATGTCCTGTGAAAAAAGTTGAAATGTGACAGTTCTACAGCCTAATGATGTATAATAAAAAAAAACACTCAACAGATATTTATTACTCAAAATAATCTCCTTTGACAATGTACATAACCAAATGCTTATCCATTTGTATTAATATTGACTGAACATCACATTGTATGCATAATAATATAGTGCAAATTTTAGATCTACATTCAGCTAAAACAAACACCTCAGCAATTGAACTACAAGTAAAATATTGTAGAAATAAAATGCCTTTTCTTTTTAGTGTTAGTAAATAAATTGCATTCAGGATAGTCTAAAAATATTTATATGAAATACTTCTTTTTTCCAGTTTTTTCAAAGCTTCTCACAAGAAATTATTTCAGCCCTATGTTATAATGAGCATTTTGTTGCAAAGGAAAGGAATAATCAAATAATTAATTTTCAACAGCTTGTATTCATCAAATATACATAATATATATTTAGTTGTTAGAAATTTGGCAAAAATTGTTCATATGTGGTTTCTTGGAAAAGGAAAGCAATTAGGTGTAAGGGGTTTGATGGTCAGGCTGGGAGTTGACTGATTTCTTGGGTTGGTTAACTGAGGCCAAAATTGTGGTCAGAGGATAGGTCCAGAGTGGTTTAGCCATTGGCGGGGTTTGATGCATACCTTTCTTTAAGGTTGAAATCGACACCAGTGATGGTGTTGATGGGCTGGTTGGTTTGTGATGCTGAGATGTTGAAGCTGAACTGCCTGGCAAGTTGGGTTGGTCAATTGAGGTCATGGTGGTGGGTTGCTTCATGGTAAGGTATGTTTGTTGACAGGGTTAGGGTGGTAGCAACAAGCGATTAGGTAATAGATAGTGAATGTTGATCGAGCAGAATGTCTCTATGGATTCTGGTATCAATGAGGAGAAGTCATGGTGACAATGACAAGGGGAACCCGGAGTAGATAGTTAAGGCTGGTCAATTGAGTGGAATGTCTCTGTTGGATCCTGGTCAAATGTAGTAGCAAAGGGGTCACAGTGGTCATGGCAAGGGAGGCCTGGAGTAAATAATTAAGGCATTGAGGGGTGATGATAGTCAGTGACAGTGTGCAGACAGGTGGCCTTTTGGTCTGCATCTGTGTTGGCTGTTACAAAGGGCTTTCTTTTAAGCAAATCTGGTAATCCCCAGGGTCATCTTTTTCTGGCAGGAACATTTGTGATTGGCTATTGTATTAATTTTATTGTGGGGATTTGTTTTGTGGACTGGATGTGATTCTCAGAGCCCATGCACAGAAAACAACTTTTTTATTTTGTTTTGCTTTCTTAGTGCTCATATCTGGCCAACATGTAGAGTAAATCAGATAGAGATCTAATTGCAATGTAATATAACATCAATCAATGCAATAAAGCCACTAAGATGCAAGGGCTTATTGACTGTGAGAATATGAGAAAAAAACATTACAAAAGAGAGAGAGCAATAAAAGAATATGAATTAAGAAGATAATGATTGACATTGCATTTAAATATTTGAAGATCAAAGTTGATTGGGAATCAAGAAGCTAAAAGAGAGTTCTACAAATGAGAAGTGTAAGAGAAAAAACTGTTAGCATAGAACTTATGGTTACATCTGGCCAATTCAACTGTAAAATGAAGGGACCTTGCATCCAATCTCGTAGTGTGCTTAAATTCATAAAGTCTAGCTACCATAGAGGAAAGTTCATCAGAACAATTACCATGAAAATATTTATCAAAAATTAATCCAAAAATACCTTTCAACTTAAGAAGACCAGCATATCAAATGCTTTTGAGATATCCAAAGCAACAGCTTAAGCTTCACCATTCTTACTTAAAGCTTGATAGACTCTTTCAGCAATAATTGTTACTACATCAACAGTTGACCAAGAGAAGTGAAAGCCATATTACTCTGCAAGGTGAGATACTTAACCAATTTTCAGCCCGATAGACAAAAATAAATATACTGTTTAATAAATAAAAATCTACTAAATACAAATTTTTAGTGGACACCACTAAAAATAGCATTTAAAGTGATAAAATATATATATGTGTGTGTGTGTGTTTGCAGTGTCCCTGACAGAGTCCTATTAGTGTAAAAAATATTGTTTGGTGACTTGAGGTACTGAGAAATCCTGAGCAAAAGTGTAGAAATGTTAGACAGGGAAAAATATAGAAGAATGGTTAATCATGTTGGAACCTGATGAAAAAGTTTCATTTAAAAATATTAATTTGAGCCTCTAAAATACTTGTAGGAAACATCAAGAAGATCTGAACCTAAAATAAACCAAAATTCAGTAAAATCCAGTATAATTGAAACTACCAGGTATAGACCCACAACCCCGAAGAAGTCATGATGATGTGATTAATAAGCTGGAAAGTATAAGACATGTCATAAAGTTCATCTTTTCAGAATACATAAAGAAAGGCCTGGTGAGAGACATGGACTGAAATAGCCACACCCAATTCATGAATCTTTCACTGGGGATCATGATTACTAGGTAAAGTTTATGTTAAACATACAGTAAAGTGGCCATTATATTTGGGTGCTTTGAAGAGATGAGATGAGATTCCCCCCATTCCCATGTTATACTTGGTGCAGTGACTAATAAATAATTATATATATATATATATATATATATATAATTCTGTAATCTGTCTGAATGTGACAATTTTTAAGAAGGATCATGTATAATAAAATGTTTTTCTTTTACATTTACAGATGATTTCAGAAAAATCATGAAAACAAAAATGAGACGATCTAGAAATCAAGTTTTTTCAGAATGTTTCAAATTTCTCTTTGGTTGTCAATGTTTCAAATTTGTATGCTTTTATTTAGTATTGAATCCTAGGATGTGTGTATGCATGTGATAATTATGATGATAGACTTTCAACTTAATGAGATATTTTATTAGAAGAAATCATTAAGTTTCTTTGCATTTACTTGGAGTTTCTTCTCAATATAGTTTGCAATTATATGTAAGAATCTATAAATAATGGATGTTTGTTTTTGTAAGATAAATTATTAATATTTTAATGACTTTTGGAGACTAACCTGTTTTTTTAAATATTTAATGCTATTTTTGTCCCAGAATATCTGTCAGTTTGTTCTCCAGTTTTTTACTTGAATATGTAGCCATAGCTGATTTTTGTTTACCCTATTTTACTCATAGGTTTTTGGTGTCCCAATGCTATATCACTTTTATTACTAGCTTCAATATGATATTGCTACTATACCAAGTAAATACCACCTTAAATGCTAACTCTATTGAGTTCAAGGTATTGTCTCTTTTAGTATGTAAATGATTAATACTGAATAGTATATATTTTATCTATTTCTTAATTTAATCAATTTTTATGTCATTTTTTGAAATGTGATATTTAATTGAGTAATAATTTTTTAATATTTAAAACTTTTTTCTTGTTTTGAACAATTTTATTTATTAATTATTTGTTTTACCATAAATGAAGTTTTCCAATTAAGAATATTGTGATTTTGGTACTCTTTTTCTTTTTCTTCCTAGTATTAAATATAATACAGCTGTTGGTTATAAGGGAAGAGGCAGGGAAGATATTTACTATGTCTTCAATGTGATTTAGTGGAAATAGCTTTTCAGAATACATAATTATAAGCATGCAACAAAAATGTCTAATTATTTCTTGACAGACAATGAAGAAAAAGAATAATTTCACTTTAAACATCCTGTAGGAAAAACTTGAAATACCCAATTTATTTATAAATGGTAGGCATTTTTGTTATCTTCAAAGAAAAACCTTAACTATTTGATTCAGATGCTATTAAAAAATGAAAAGAAAAAATTTAATGTGGAATCAGCTGAGGAGCACAATTGCTCAGAATAAATCTCACACCCTTTCCCTGTCTATTGGAAAGAAATAGAGGTTTATCCCTTGTTTCCTGTTTAAGACTGGGTTTCTGGTTCCTTCTAAAATTTTTTAATTCCATTTCACTCCAAATAACCCCTTGCAACTTAGTGACATTATCATCTTGTTTGGGGCAAAATGATTAAAAAAATCTCTTCTCTTATGTAGATGAACTAATCTACCTATGACTTATGTTTACTTTTCTATGTTGACCCAATCAAAATTCTTCAAAACAGTAATTTTCAGTCTTTTGTTATTTTGCATTTTAAGGATTCCAGAATTGGTTTTCTATACCATAGAACCTGTCACATATTTTTTCATCCATTCATTGAATATTGCTCCCACATCTGGTCTGCTGATTCTGCTAAATATCTAGAGATTCTTGACAAAATCCAAAGAATCTGCAATCTCAGTTTAAGTCATTTTCCCACTGCTGTAATGTAGCTTCCCAGTGCCTTTTCTATCATTTTTATCTTAACTGTTCTGATGAGCTTTCCTCATTAGTAAGCAGTTCACATTATTTTTTTTTACCAGTAACAGATGTGTTTCTTTGTCTGCTACTGTCAGTCCTTTTTGTAATATACTATATATATATATATATATATATATATATATATATATATATATAAGGAAATTTTGATTTTATTTTTAGGTTTTGAATCAATTTCAGTTATTCTATCAATATTTATGAGTCAGTTTTTGAAATATAGTAATGTGATATTTAATTGAGTAATAATTTTTTAATATTTAAAAGGAGGTTAATGCTTGCTTCAAATTAATGCCTCCAGTAGCCTACCTGTTTGATGAACAAATCACAAAATTAAAACAGTTCTGTGCTGGGAGATTCCCTGATTTTGTTCAGCTTTCCTTGCATAGGGCTTTAAAATTAATAGTCCACTGCAACATTGGTGTCCTGCCTCTTGATGGCACTATCAAAAGTGAGATGGCCCAAGCCATTGGTGTCCTTACCCCCACTATGTTCAATGCAGAGAATCAACCCTAATTGGACAGATAATGGCTTTCTGGTTAGATAGCATGAATGTCTTGGGTCCAAGTTAGACTATCACAGGGTAAGGCTTGTTTGCAACCTTCAGTACTTCTGGGTGGATACAGGAGATCCTGTTTTCAGCTCATGTCCATGAATATATTGTTGAACAGGTTTGACCTCTACTCAGTATATTTTGATGGTCATTTGAGGTGTTTTCTGGGAAGCAAATCATTGAATGTGGCATGTGCTTTTGTATTTGCAGATCTGGCTGGCAGACTTTGCATGCTGGAATGTTACCATAAAGGATAAGGCACATCATTGTCTCATTGGGGGTTATGTGCCCAATGACCATGCAGTGTAGCCTGATTTGTTTTTTTTGTTAGATCAAGTCATTTTTGATGACATCTTGTTGGCTAGTCTTAACAAGCAATTGGAATGCTGACCTTAATTTAGATTGTATAGGGGAAAGATTGGGTACTAAGAACTGGGACGTGAAATCATTTCATGACTTTATCAACAAGTTTAATCTGATAAGTGCCAAAAGGAGCACGCTCAAGATGTAGTATGGACTTGAACTAATAGGGGCAGCTTGGTTTTGGTGGTGTGTTCTAGCTATATTGACCAAGTCCTAGTTAGGCAAATTAACTTAGTAAGGTTCTTAGGTTGTTCAAGTTTCCATTCTATAGTTTATATGGAATGTGGGTTTTTCCGGGTTCCTGTAAATTTAGACAGGCCTAAGTTTAGGATGGTGGGTTACTGGAAATTGAACTTGATGAGAAAGATTTCCAGGAACAGTTACTGACACTACAGTGGGAATTGATGGGGGCTGTAGTTGGGAATAAGTGGAGGGACTATTTTGAAATTTAGGGTGCTGATTTTAGTCAAAGGCTCAACTTAGATTAGTCGTGCAAATGCCATGTGAGGCCAAAGAAGATTGGGCTATTCAATTGGGAGATAGTGGGGAAGTAGCTGTAGCTCAGGCAAAGTTGGCCTCTTTGCTTATCAAGAAGGATCAAGCTCTGGTAGTTAGATTAAAAGAAATGTTTTTTGAGGCAACAAATATAGTTGCTAAACTGTGTGCAGAACTTCAAAATGTGTCAATTGACATACTGCAAGCATCACACTGCCAGAGGTGAACCATTACTACAAATGTGGGCATATATAAGGCTTTTTGAGATTACTTTCAGGATCTGTTCACCAGGAAGCCTAAACTGATGCCTGATGCCTATTTGACCAACTTTCCTCACCACAAAGCAGCTGGTTGCAAGGGTTCCATAACAGAGTCTGAGAAGCATTGAAACTTGCTAGTCAGGACAAAACTCCTGAAATGGATGGTTTTCCATAAGAATTGTACTTGAAGCAGTCACCCATGTTTATTCCTTTGCTGCACCTGATTTTCAACTGGATGAAGCAAGGACTATTCCTAACATTTAACCAGTGGTACAATCAATTTGCTATGCAAGACCAAAAAGGATGGGGTGGGATTTTGGACACTAAGAGAAAGATTTGGGCCAAGATCAGAGCCATCCATTTACAGGATGTCCTGTCTAGTCTGATTGACTCTAAGCAGACTCATTCCATTTATGAAGGTTGTTTAATTTCACCTTTGATGTACATTCTTGTGTTGGAATCATTTCCAATTATTTTCCTTTTTCCACTGCAGTATTGTATGTCCATTGTGCAAGCTAATGGGAGATTTCATAGGCAAGTTCTTCAATCCTTGAAGCTAGTTCTATCTGTAGCAATGTGGTAGTGCTGTTAATGAAAGCTAAACACTGTGTTCTTTTGCTTACTAGGTGTTAGGTGAATCTTTGTGTGGACTGCATGACAGAAGGAATTTCATGAGGATAAAGATAAAGAAGTTAACCTCTTCCCAACTAATCTTGTTCTGTAATCATCAACTTAAAGTCAAGATCAAGACAGAATGGCAGTGACTTTGTCCAGTAGATTTTGGGTAAAGGTGGGTGAGTCTTTCGTGTCTGTAAAAGGAGCTGCCCTGGAGTGACATTGGCTAGGTGTAATAATTTTGGTCCTCTGGACTGAATATTTGGCAACCCAGTCCAAAATAGGGTAGATTAGAATGTTTTTTCTTTAGTTTCTTCCCTTTAGGGTAATGTAACTAGAGCATGTATGCTTATCAGCCTCTTTATTTTTGTCCCCTCTTTCTTTAGTTTAATTCCTCGCCCTTTCACTGTTATGTAACAGAGATGTCAATTTTTTAGTGGATGCTGGACCCTTTTCATATTTTGAGTGTTTGAGTGTTTTTTTGTGTTTGGTGCAATTTTTAGTTATGCATTAAGTTTCTCTGGTTAACTGATGTTTCTGTCACAATTGGGGAGCAGGGGTCTTTTATTACTAACAGTTTTGCAAATAGTATTTTACCATTGTAAATGCATATTGGGTTTTAATTTTTAAAAGCTTTCTACCACACAAATTGTACATATGGGGATTAGTGCTAAGTAAGAATATGATGTTTTGGTGTAAGGAATATCATATGTTTGGGTCAATGATTGTGGCTAGATAAGTTTAAATATAAGACATGAATACCAGCCTTCCCCATTCCCCCTTTTGGTCCTGTGCTACATTTTCTGTATTTTACAGAAATATTGTGTTCCTTTTTGGTACCTCAACTTTACAAATTTAAGCGCAGTAATAGATTGGCAGGTCTCATCATTTTATAGTTGAAACTGCTAGATGTAACCATAAGTTCTATGCATGTTTTCTCTCTCTTGCAGAATTGTAACTATTTTCAATCAACTTTTATCTTCAGAAATTTAAATGCAATGTTGTCATCTTCTGTTTCCTTGAATACTGTTCTTTTATTGTCTTCTGATAATGATTTTTCTCAGATTCTTTCACCTTCACCTTATGTTAACTGGCTTTATTGTCTTTTAAGATAGGCAAATGCAACTCAAATACCAAAAATATTTGTGCATTTTATGGAAAAGATATAAAAAATGTTAAAAGTTATTTATGGTTTTGTATTAGAAATTTGTTGCTGGATAATGCCCAGAACGGTTAGAACAATTTAGATTAATATTAATCAAAATCAAATGAGGGATTGTCAATATACTGAAAATAACCAAATCAAGTGTTGAAAATCCTTTGCACCATTTTGGTTATGCTAGTCTCTGAAGCATTGCATCCACAGAAACTAAAAAAAAAATTCCTGGGTTACAGTTTCAATTAATAATGTGTATTGAGAATTGAATCTTCTATTATTAACCGCTATTTAAAAAAAAAAAATTCTTATAAATATTTGAAATTAAATTTAAGGATTAATTAACTGGATTTTGTAAAAATACTTCCTGCTTAAAACATATTGAAAATAATGTACACACAGCAGCAGCAGCCTGCCAACTGTCATCCAGGTTACAGGTTAACAAATCTACTTTCAATCCCCCAGTGTGTAAAAGTGCATATAAAACTGAAATATGGAAGACTAAGGACATAAAGCGCAGGATCTTGAACCTGATGTTGCTTACATTTCAAAATAAATATTTATAAACCAATATTTCGGATGTGGCCGCGAAACAGGAGACACACTTTGTTTATGACGTCGATGCTTGTGTGCTGTCTGATGACTTTGTCGTCTATTCAGCATACGGGGACCGACAGACCAGAGGTGTTTCCTTGTTAGTCAAGCGTTCCCTGGATGCTAGGATAGACCTTGTCCATGAGTTGGTCATGGCTGATATTGCCATGAGCAGTGGTTCATTTCGGGTCGTCGTTGTTTATGCGCCTAACGATCAAGGGAAGCATGTTGATTTTTTTCCATTGGTTAGGGCCGTTCCTGGTAGATTTGTCACACTTAGTCTTGATGGGGAACTGGAATGCCATGCTGGACCCCAAGATAGACAGGGGGCGGGAAGCTAGTGGGAAGGCATCGGCTGATCGAAGCTTGGTTAATTTGATTGGTGAGTTTGACTCGTCGATCATCCAGGGCAGGAGCTAGCTGGACAGAGTGTTAGTTAGAAGAGTCGACCTAGATTTACTAGACTGTCCCACTTTTCACCGCTTAGATTATTCGGATCACACTTGTCTGTACCTGGATGCTGTTAGGCAATAGGCCGAGAATGGCTGGACGTTGGAAGTTTAACGTGTCCTTACTGGACAGGCGGAACTTTCAGCAACAGCTGATTAGATTAGCAGGAATTAGTGGTGGTGGTTATTAGGAATAAGTAGTGGGAGAGGCTTAAGGACAGAATTAGATCCTTCACCACTGAATATAGCCAGCGACTTGCTCTAGATAAGGCTAAAAAGGTGAAAGCTCTAGAGGATAGTCTGTCCCGGGTGGTAGCTGCGGAGGGGATTCCCTAGAGATAGCCATAGCTAGACAGGCCCTGCAGTGTGAAGCTGGCAAGTGCTATCAGGGCCAGGTAGTTAGACATAGGTTAAACAAGATGTCTAACGAGGCTGTGAACATGGGTGCAGAACTGCGCAAGGAAGAGATCCATTGAGGTCCCGATCGATACATTTGCAAAGTCATTACCCCAGAGGATATGTGTGAGGTGTTTCGACAGCATTTCGAAAGCCGTTTTACCAGTGACGACGAGTTTCGCAGCTAGCTACAAGGGTGAGATCACAGAGAGTGAAGTTCACTTGTCATTAAAGAGGGTTGGCAAGGGCAAGTCTCTGGGTCTGGATGGTCTGCCCTATGAAATATACTTGAGGCTGTCGCACATCTGTCCCGATTTTGACTGTTGTTTTCAACAACTGGTTCTAGCAGGGCTCCATCCCGGACCTGATTTCCAGGGGTGTGATCATGCTATTGAAAAGGGCAAGGGTGTTGGGAGGGACTTAGATGATTATAGGTCCATTACTCTGCTAAACACAGAGTTAAAGATTCTGGCCAAGATTCTGGTGGAGCGTTTGCAGGCAGTTGTCATGAGCTTGTTGGGACCCGAGCAGACTTTTACTGTGAAGGGATGACCAATTCAAAGCAACCTGCATGATCATATAGGGTTTAGAAGCCGACAAGAAAGCCACGCTGATCAATTTGGATCAGTCCAAGGCATTTGACAGGGTGGACCATCAGTACCTGACTGCTGTCCTGCAGGCCGCGATATTCGCACCCGACTTTTGCAAGTGGATCAGCCTCCTGTATCGCTCCCCCAGTGCTGTGGTACAGGTGAATGGTAGATAGTTGGGCACTTTTGTGCTGTCTTGGTCGGTCCAACAGGATTGTTCACTGTCGCCCTTACTTTATGCTTTGGCGCCGCTTTTTCGCCGGCTGAGAGACAGGGCATGCAGTCCGACCCTACGCGGAATCGTTGTGCCCCTTGGTGGAGCTCAAGCCAGGGTTTCCGCGTACACCAATGACGTATCCATTTTCGTGTTGTGTCACAGAGACATTAGAGTGCTACAGAAGGCGCTTGAATGGTACGAGAAGGTGATGGGGGCCAAATTTAACTGTAACATGTCTTCTGGTTAGGTGTCAGGAAGGGGGTTGTGCTTCCAGGACCCTTTAGTTGACTGATGGATCCGTCTGCATTCTTGGAGTGTGGTTTGGGACAGGACTCCAACTGAAGAAGAATTGGTCAAAGGTACTGGCAAAGGTTGGAGTGTCAGTCAGGAATTGGCTCCAAAGGAGGTTGTCGTTAAAAGGTAGGGTTGAGGCATGTGCCTCACCATCACTCCTCCTATTTCTTGGGGTAAGCGCTGTCGAGGTTGTGGAATATTGTCAAGTTTGCTCCATGAGTGTCGGTTGGCCTTTCCTCGGTCCAGTGACCTTTCTCAGCCTCGGAGACTATTGTATCGTGAATTAATGGAGGGGGATCACGAAGGATCCTCTGTGTGACCAGCTCCAGTTGTCGATGTTAGAGTTGCGCTCTTTTTGGTCTTGGGTGCCAGCGGTGAATTATCTCAGCAACCCTAACTTTTGCTTAGCTGGCGATTGATTTGGAATGTGCTACCTCTCAATGACATACTCTTCAGATGGGGCCAGGCTGTCACTGGTGTGACCTGGGCTTAGAGGAAATCTACCATTGTTCTTTCTGGGAGTATGTAGGTGCGCTCTTTCTGGGCGTATGTTGGCGAGTTGACAGCTTGTACCACTCTCAATCAGTTTGTGTCCATTAATCTTGCATACATGTGTGACACGGTGTTGCCTCCATTCTCTGGGGTAAACAGATGGTGTTTTTCATGTTGCTAGCTGTGGCAAGGATGATGGTGTGGACATCGCGAAATGAAGGAATATTATGGAACGAATGCTATTCGCATCAGGATCTGGATGTTTTCTTTAAGCATCAGCTTAGAGTAAGGATCAGATCTGATAGAAAGCGTTTGATTTTGACAGATTTCAGCAAAAGGTGGGTGACTGAGGCAAGTCTGGTTCGTGTGGACAAGCTAGCCTTGATTTTCTCTTTTAAGTCCCTTTGATGCAATGGGGTGGTTTCCCGAAACCCCTGCCCCGTTTAAAGTTAGACAATATTATGTTTTCCTAGTTAATGTGAATAAGTGTTGTTCTAGGCATTCTCTGTTGTTATGATCCATGTTGAGATTCCTAACCTCCCCTAGTTTGTTTTTGTCCCCCATTTTTCATCCTGACTGGGTCAGCCTTTGATTTTCCCCTTTCTATAATTTATTTTTACCCCTCCCATTCCATTAGTGAGTGTGTTTCTTGATTTTGTCTATCAACAGAATACAGCGGTCACTCTTATTATTTTGAGGGATGGATGGGTCCTACTAACATAGGTACCTCCACAAAAAGTAAACAAAAAGAGCATAGCATGATGAAAAAGATGCCAAACTTGACGAAAACAATTTTATCGTCTATGTTCATGTTATTATTAAAGAGGAAAGATCAAAGTATATTTTGGGTATTTTTTTTACATTTTTTAATCGTTCCTTGCACGTCCGAAATTTTCATTAAAAATCTTGTATTTTTTTTGTCATCAAAACTGACAGATAACAATTTCCATCATTTTTTTCCATTTTATAAAAAAGATGAAAATCTCACTTTGAAATTCTTTTAGAAATCAATTATAATTTTTTAAAACTTATTTTAATAAAATCAGAAATTATAATGTTTATTTCAAATATTTTGAACCAAGCTTAACTTAGCTTAGCTTCTGCATTGAAAAAATGAAATTTGAAAATAAAACAAAGCAGGTCATAACCTTTCGCATCACTTGACAGGTGATGAAAGACATTTTCATGACGTTTCGATAGCTTACGGGAGGATAATTCTTTCTACGGATGCAGGGAAGTGAAATTATTTAGATTTAAGTGAACAAATTTTTTACCTCGTTATTTTTAAGGAAAACTTTCAGCGCTCTAATTTTTTTTGGTATTTAGCTTTCACCTTTACGATGCTTTATGGAAAATATATTATAAAGAAATTAAAAAATAAGACTGTTAAGAGTGAGATTAAATTTCATAAGAAAGGTATCTAATTAATTTATAGGTACCTTATGAAATTTTATCAGAAGTGTACATAAAATACTATAATTTTATGTACATTTATTACATTTTACTGTATTATTTGTATTTCCATTCATTTTATTAATTTTGATATTTCATTTATGGAAAAATGTCATAACTGAGATTAATATAAAAATAAAATCATAAATTTCATAAGATGATACTGATACTTGTAGGTACCCTTCTCAGTTGAAACTGAAAAATCAAATTAACTTCTCCACACGTGTTTCGCAAAAGTAAAGGCCTTAACAGCAGAGAACAATGCTTAACTCAAATAATGCAACTTAATTGTATTCTGGTTGGTCTTCTGTACTTTATAATTACAGCCTGATTATAAAACCAAAATTACATTTCTTAATTACTGCGGATCTTCTGATTAGTCAAAACGATACCGTTTACAACGTGCTAAAAAAACAACAAAAAAAAAAAACACTATCTTGTAAGGATACTTACGAAACCTGATGCGGCTTTTAACTAATTTTAAAACATCTTAACAACTTAAATGGAAAAATCTATTATAATTAAAGAAATAACAAATAATTGTATGAAAAATTCATTTTTCATCGAAAAATTTTTTTACTTTCAGAAAATATTGTTGATGTTCATAAAAACAACTAAAAGCATTTGAAATTAAATAATATCTTTGTTTTGAGTTTTATATGTTACAATTCAGAGCTGATTTTCAGGTAGATGGGGTCCAATTAAAAAAAAAAAAAAAAAAACATTTCTAGAGTTTTCATAAAATTAGTTAGAGAGTGGTGGTGGGGGGGGAATAGATATATATAAAAAAATTAAGCCATTGTGGGCTCGTCCGTAGCTCAGTTTTACCCTCTTCGTATAATGCACTATTCCATTATTACATTAAATTTCATACAAGCAATGTCAGCGAGCTACTATTGGCTATTCTCCGCAAATCTAGCTCACTAATTGGTCCTTTTCGACCAATCAAGTCACCCGCACGCGTACAAGCACATTTTGGCGCAATTCTTTCCGGAGCCGCACCACATGACTACGACCATATATAAACCCCAAAACACCCATGAACAGCAGACAATTTCAACCGCTCACTCCAAGCTTCAAAAATGTGACAATTACGAACACCCGTCTCGACGAATCGAGACGTTAAATTTTTCGGCAAACACTGATGTCAACGAATCTTTCAGTCAGACTCCAGCATCCAGAGAGACGCCAAACAAATCGACGCAATTCAAAACCTTAATTTTCCCGCGCAATCAAACTGACTCATCAACCATTTGGCATAATCTTTGTGTCTCTGTCAAACAAAAACTTTACAAACTTCAATTATTATACTTAAAAAGTGACATTTTCCCCTCACTACGAAATAACTCAAAACATTTCATACAAACAACAATGAAGGGTACGCAACTTCTATTGACTAAAAAACAATTGTACGTAAACACTTACATAAAACTGTTTAATTCTTTGAACAAATCTTATTAACACATTCAAAAGGTTTCAAACGTTCTAAAAAATCAATTTACATCAGCACTTCACAAGTTTTTTTTTAACACATTTGTACATATTTGAATTGTATAAACCATTATTGTTTTGCATTCAACTTGCCTTTGTTTTTGCATGACCTGTTTAAAATTAATGAATATTGTTGAGGATTGAATTTTATTGAACACCATCACAATTTCCTTCTGATTTAACAAATTATACATTCACTAATCCCCAACACCATGACTTTAATAAAAAAAAAATAAAAAAATTTATACTAATTTTCATCATCTATGAATAGTTCCTGAAAGTTTTAACTTCCGACAATTATTTTTATTTTTGCAAGATTTTCCAAATTAATGTGTATCATACAAAAAAAAAAAAAAAGTGCTAAAAATTGTATATGTTATAGTTCCGGTGATACAAAGAGAAACAAGGTATTTTTTTTTAATAAAAATTTAGAAAAATAATTAAAAAAAACTTTGGTCTTTCGTCTTCATAATAAAACATACGATAAAATTGTTTTCAAATTTGGCGTCTTTTTCATCATGCTATGCCCCCCCCTTTTTTTAGCGATTTTGTGGAGTTACCTATATAACATTGTTTTGTTTTCTGGTTTCATCCTCCCACCCCATAATTTAATAAATCACGAAGTGGACAAGTTTTAAGTTTGACCTAAAACACCCCAATTAGGTTAAAAAAAGAAAGTAAAATGAAAAAAATATTACTACAAAAAATGATTTGATTTAATTAACCGAATCAGTTTTTTCAATAACATCCAGCCTAGGAAGTATTTTCCCTCAACGGCCCTTTCGGTAGCGAAAGACAGTAATTATTAAATTACTGTCTTTCACAACAGTGAGAATTTTGTAAAAGTGGAAGACTGTGGATAACCGGTATAAAGAACTTAAAAGTGGGAGTCTCCCGACACGAGATGAGAAGTCTGTAACAAGAAAAAAAACAAATAAAAAATCAATTTCCGGAAAGATTGAAAAAAAAAAAGAGACGTCTAATTTACTCAGAAACATAAAAATAAAAAACCCTTAGGGTGGATGGACATGAAATTGCTGGAAAGTTGACATAAAAATACAAAACAGTAAAAATGCCTTTTAAAATGTTAATATCAGTTTAAAAATTTTTTTTTTCAAGTTAACAGAACGAACACGCTAGCTTTCATGTTGATTGTTTATCAACAGAGAATTATTAGACAGGGTGTGAAATTTTTTTAACGTTTTGCATCTACCTTTGAAAAACAATTTAAAGATGGTGTGAATAAAAAATAAAAATGATTTTACTTTTTCTTCATTTGTTTAATGAATTTTTACAAAAAAAACCAAAACATTTAAAACTACTTACTGTTAAAAATGGAGTTTCGTAAAAAGACATTTTGATTTAAGGCAGCTTTTTCTGATTAAGTATCACTTAATTTGTAAGTTATAAATTACAAAGCTTAGAGAAAGAAAGAAATTATTGAAAATTCAAGTTAAAAAATATTTCAAGTCAAGAGATTTGCACATCGAACATAAAATATTCAACTAAAGCCCAAATTTGAAAAATTGTTTAATACAATTTCATTTACGTTCATTAAAATACTATTCTAAATGGCAATAAAATAAAATCAGTGACATAACTTATACTGTTGAAATAAAAATTATTACAGTGAAAAACTACTAAATTAAATTCGATAAAATAACTACTTTGAAGTTGTGTTTGAATTAAGCCAAGGTACAATTTTTACGTTTTTGTCTCATCTCTAAATAAATGCTATCGACAATTTTAGAAGTTTAAAAAAAATAAGTCCTTGAAAATACACAAGTATATTGATATATAAATACATAAATGAAATTTAAATTATAGAAAAACGTTCTTTAACCAAGGAACGAACCAATTTTTACTTTTAACGTCAAATTGAGAGTGATCTCCACTTGAGAAATGGAACTCTTTTGCAGATAACCGGAAGTTCTTCGGGTAAGTAACTAATGTTGTGGAGATTCGATCTTCGAGATCAGTCTCCGGCTGTGTTTTATAAATTATTGAGTATATGAAGTCAAAAAAAAAAAGGAAATATATTTCCATTACGAATGCAAGGTGATTCTAGCGTATTTAACGTTTGTCCATCGTGTAAATAATAATAATATTAAGTTAAAGCAACAAAAGAACTTCTTTATTTTTAACTCATTATAAAGCGTGTTCTTTACTACTACTTTCTAAATGGCTGCAGCTCCTGTTACTGGAAATGGTTCTGCAATGGACATTCCTAGGTCCTGCAATAATCAGGCACAAGAAAATATTAATCTAATCCAGGATGGGAAACCCCAAGACTGTGCTCCACAAGGAGAGGAAGATCCCATAATAGATATTATAATAAATAATGTAGTGTGTAGCTTCAATACAAGATGTCACTTGAATCTTAAAAAAATTGCGATGGAAGGTCTCCATGTTGAATACAGGAGGGAGAACGGAGTAAGTTAAAGGCTTGTTTTATTTTTTTATTATATGATTACTGCAGATATCCCTTTTAATAAGGTAAAGTTCCACGCTTCTCTTTTACTTCTAAAAACATACCTGTTTTCTCAGCTTTTGTCTTTTTCAAGTATTCATTTTTAGTTTCAATTAAATTCGTTACCTTTTAAAAATGTTTTTATCCTCTTAAAAAAATGCAACGATAGAAAACGAAGTAAAAACAAATTTACTAGGCGTCTTAAAATTGTATTCATTTTTGCTTTTTTTACACGTGCGTGGATAGATGGAATTTTTTTGTTCATACTCGTTTCATAAAGAAACTCCTATTTTTTTTTCTTTTATCAATTAACCTTTCTGATCATTCACGTGTCGATTATAGATATACTTTTAGTTTTATTATTTGTAGCAGTTAAGCAGAAGCTAAATGTTAAACATTAAAAATAGAATCATTATATCAGTATATTGATTATTAAATGAATTCATTAAAACTGAAAATATGAAACTTTCATATTTTCAGTTTTCTTAAAGGTTTTTTTATCATATGATAAAAAAAATCTCTAAAAATCCTTGTGCTGAGTTATACTGCAATAATAACTTGAAATTGCGTACACACAATTTTGATTTCTGAAGGGATAAAGAAAGTAGTTGTTAATAATGATTAGTTTAATTTTCAGGCTGTTATGAAGACTGAAGAGCCGTGGTAAAATCTTTGTAAATATAGAAATTAACGTCCATGCTATCCCTATCATTGACTTGACAATCATTTTTTTCTATTTCTCGTGATTAAATTTAAAAAAAAATTTTTAAAGAGAAGTTTTTCACACTTCGAAGAATGTCTTTTTTGAAAAAAAATTACTTGCAAATCATTTGTATAACAAAAGGTTGCATAACCTAACTTCATTTTTACAATTTCAAGTATTGACACGTAATGAAAGATTACATTTTTAACTGGTCTGCTTCTGCGTTTTCCAGTATTTTATGCTAAAAAAAAATCATCTTGTATGTCGATATCATCAGACTCTGTAATTCCATTGAATATTAAAACCGCACGTCAAATAAGACTAAAAATGGTAATTTTTAAAATGTCATAGACATCTTTAAAAATTATTGGATGTAACAAATATTAAGTCATAAGTTTGCATTTAATGATAATCTGTTTTGATTTGAATTTTGTTTGAAATTGAACATATTCAGTAGAAACTAGATTTAGTAATTGAATTTTGTTTTGACAATTAACGTCCCAAGCTTATACTTTCAGATCAAGAAAACTTTAATTTTCTGTGAGCTTAAATACTACACGTGTACGGTGTGTAGTGTAGTAATTTCTATTAATCACATTTTTTTTCTTTTGTTTCGTCTAATCAACTTTAATTATCGCTTTATTTATTGGGTATAAAAGTGATATACAAGTTATGTTCAACTTGCTGAAGATCAGTAAAACGTGTCAGACTACTACTTTCGAGTTTTTTGTTTTTAGATTCCGATTTTATGCATCGGAACTCAAATATTTTCAACCAAGGCGATCCTGATTTAAAATCTAATTAATCTGAATTAATTAAATCAATTATTTAATTTTAGTTTAAAATATCGCAGAAAAACATTTTTTAAAATGGACTTGGGTATTTTTATGCAGTGTTTCGTACACATTTCGATAGTTTTTTAAACTAAAAGTTTATGGCATTTTTAAGTAAAGGGCATATTACTGTAAGTGTAAATTAAAAAAAAAAATTGAATACAATACAATGTGAACGCTTATATATATATATATATATATATATATCCAGAAATCTTTAAAAATTTAGTGTAATATTCTAAGTAATCTAATATTTTATTGAATTTTAGGTACTTTGGCTTTAGTAGGTACCTCAAACATTTTCTGAAAAAGGCCATAAACTTGATAAAGTTTTATTGTCAAAATGTTTAAAGTGGAAAGACCAAAGTATTTTTTATTTTAAATTTTTTAATGTTTTCTTGTAGTAGAATATCTTTGTAAAATTTTTTTTTTGTTACCCTCACTTAATTAGTTTTATGAAATTTGGATAAATTAAAATTTTTATTTATTTGTTAAAAGCTGGACTCTTTGGAAAATTTAACTCCTCAATTTGTTTTTATCAAATGGAAACACCATTTACCGAAAATCTCTGAATCATAAAAATGCAATAAAATTATGTAACTTTTTAATTAGATTATCTTTTAATTGCTTTTATAAATAAGATAAGGACATGATTGTCTTAAGAAAAAATGTTTTTTCTTTATGAATAATGAATTTTTACAATAGTTTTAATCTATAATATTATTTATAATAATTTACTAAGTTTTAAATCTTTTTAAAATTCTGTAATAATTTCAGTTTTGATATTACTATTAAATGAAAACTTAATTTACTAATCATAAATGGAAAAGCTTAATGCAAATCATCAAATTCCAATATTTTAAAAATAATTTAGAATTGTTTTTATTAGTGTATAAATGTGCTATTTTTTTTTTCTTGTAAAGTACATGTGACCATACATTATCAGAAAATTACAGCAATGAGTATAGTAAATTTTAAAGCCAAAATTTCTAAAATCTAATACAACACTAGATTATGGAGAATATTACTACTTAAAAATTAAATATAAAAAGTGCAACATTAGACCTGTTATGTTGTCAAGCATCTCAACATAGCTACTGTCAGTTAAAAACACAACTACTATTAGGTTAAAAAATGCATTTTGGCAATATTTTAAACTTAAAGTTAATATTTGTTTCAAATCAGTAATTATACTCTAAATCAGCTAGTATTTCTCAAAGTTTCAGAAAAGTACATTTTATGTTTGGAAATTTAAAAAAATAGATTTTAAATTACATTGTGATAAAAGATGGACTAAATGCTAATAAATTATTTTAGCCAAAAAAAAAAGATTTCCAGTCAATTTAAATTAGTTTTTGAAATACATTTGGAAATATTAAATTTAGTCTTAGCTTGAAATTAAAACTAAAATAAAAGCTTCAAGAAAGATTTTTCCTTTAAAATAAATTTTAAACCTTAAGTATCATGTTTTTTTTGTATAGACTACTTTATAGTCTTACTTACAAAGAGGCATGCTGACCAATAAATTAACAAAATTTTATTTTTTAAATCTGACATTTGATTTTTTGCAAAAATTTTCAAATCGATGTGTTTTTCATTGTAAAAAGATGTTTAAATTTCCCATACTAATTTTTGGTCACTTGTCGATGTAAGAAAAAAAAAATTAAAATTTTGAAAGACCTAAAAAAGGATTAAAAAGAAAACTATATAATTTAATGATAAAAAAAACAACTTTGGTCTTTTCTCATAATAATAACAAAGACTTTGATTATAAAACTTTGGGATATTTGTTTTCATCATATATGCTCAATTTTCAGTGAATCTTTGGGGGTACCTACATAAATTATATCTATTTAAAAATCTGAGAATGAATCAAAGAAATATAAGAAATAAGTGTCCTTAAACTGGTAAATGTATGACTTTCTCAACATTGACCTTTCTTTATAAAGAAAGCATTTAATATCAGTAGTATAATGAATACATTTTGATACAGGTTTTGTTTCTTGCTATAAGTGCTGTTATTTGCCTAACTGATATTTAACTGCACTTTAAAAACTACAGTACAATTTGGAATAAAAGTGACTAGATATCAAACTAACAAAATATCTGATTATAAACCTCATTTTTTTCATTTTCAACATTAACTTTACTAAGCAACATGTATAATATTTTGCTCAAATATCTTCTGCTTTCAATTTTAACTTAAAATTTCATCCTCCTAGAATTTTATATTTCTCAGTAAAGAATTTTCCTCTGTGTATTTTGCAGTCTTTTAGGGAATTTAAATTTTCTTAAGAGAATTCTGTAAAGAACTGAATAAATGATAATCTGAAGGTTCAGTATCTGATGAATATGGTGGATGAGTGAAAACTTTATAGCCAAGCTACAAATTTTTGCCTGATCATCAAAGAAATATATGGTCCAGTGCTGCTATTATAGAATCAATCAGTGGCATCTCCAGTGAGTGTTCATATTAAAGACTCTTTTCTATTTCTATCATTACACAGTATCACCATCTATGGATGAATAGTAGTTTTTGGTATGGTTGTTAGCTTGTTTTACTTGGTCCATTAATTTTTCATTCTTTTTTACACATAGGTGAATCGAAGGAAATGTTTTTGGCTTTTTTTTTTTTTTTTTTTTTTTTTTTTGCTCAATGAGCTGAGATCTGAAAAATGCTTGTTCAATGGCATGTGCCTAATCTGCATACTGCTTCAGGATATGTAGTAGTAGAGTAAAACTGTTAGACATGTAGTAGTAGATGATTTGTATGCTTTTCTGCAGTTTATTACAAAAAACCTTTCTGCTTTTAACATTTCAGCATCATGTCTCACCCAGTGACCCTTGCTTATGACTTTGACACAATGAAGTGAACCCATGACCAATTCCTATTTTCATTGATTTTAATGTGTTTTTCAAAATATCAGTTGGTTAATACATGTTTCAAAATTTCTTGTGTAAACAATATTTGAAGACTCGACTGTCAGGTATTTCTCCCAGTTTGCTTATTTGATGTGCCAAAATATAGGATCCAAAATATTTTTGTGTCGTATAGACCACCTGAGGTATATTAATTTTGTGACTAATCTGTTAACAAATTTAACCATATATGTGTTATAAAAATTGTATGTCTTTGACATGTCTTTTAGTTACGATCAACCTTGATTTCCCAGTTCTGAAGCAATGTTTAGTGAGAGTCCAACACAAAACTTCACAAACCACTTTTGATACATTCTCATCATTCAAAGTACAAACTCCATAAATGGCACAAATCTTTTTCATTTCTAAAATAAAATCTGTCTATCTATATTTCCGAGATGAGGTATTGTAACTGTTTACATTCTTTGGACTGTTGTCCTCACATTTGTCATATTCAGGTGATTTGAATTTTGAACTGAATCTTTTTTGTCCACGGGTGTAGATTGTTCTAGTTCCACATGCCATGCCTCTTCCGGATTGCCTTGGTAATCTCCCTTAACTCAACTCTCCAAGTATTGAACTTGGAACTCTTTGGGTTAAGTCATTGGATCCAAACAGCACTTTTATCCACAGAGCCACATGTCCTTGAGTTAAATAATCTGTTCAGAATGTAAATAATCTGTGTATCACTCTTTCTCTCTCTCTCTGTATCTTCCCTACCAATCAGGTAGGGAAGAGTAGATGTGATAGGCAACAGTAAACAACAGAAAAACTCAATTGATCGCTGCATTTAAGTATTGCATTAATATTTACGCTTACCTTTTAAAAATTCAACAATAATTCTTCTGCAACTTGATGTACATAAGCCCTTACTTTCCATACAAATAATAATTTTTATTTCATGTGTGATTTTCACTGGATTTTGTAATTAATTTCAATTATTCTCTAATTTCCAAGTTATAAAAATTGTTACCATATTAAAAAGTTTGTTGCAAAAAAAACTTGTGAATCCAAAATTTCAGGATTGTGGATCTGGATCAAAATGTTTTTAATTTGCTCATGGAGTCTGCCTGATAACAAAATGGTATATGTTGGAATATGGCTCTTAGGAGTAAAGTTAAAACAGTGTAACAGTGACAAATATACACACACACACACACACACACACACACACACACACACACACACACACTATATATATATAATATATATATATAATATATATATATATATATATATATATATATATATAAATCCAAAGAGCTCAATGTAAGAACAGAGCAATATAATAATGAATACAGAATCCTTAAAAATTTATCAGGTCAGGTGATAATTGATTTTGTGGACTTCAGCAGTCCATCTCTTCAGACCAATTTTTACAAAAATAAATTGAGTTCAATTTATTCTGGCACAAGGAAAAGAGAAAAAGGAAAGGTTTTAATATGAAAAGGGAGAAGAGGAAGAGAGATAAACATGGGGAGGGGAAAGAAAAAAATGAAGCAAGTCCAACAGGATGACCCAGAAAAGATTTTTTTTTTTTTTTTTTTTTTTTTCTTCCAGGACTTGGCAAAATAGATACGTTGAAATTGTTTAGTCATTTTAAGCAGTGAAATCATCGCATTATAACCGTCACAATTAAATACATACATACATACTACTACTAATATTATTATTAAAATATTTGACAGCAATATAAAGAAATAACAAATTTAAAAATGAAATTCTTTAAAAAAATTTTTTTTTAAATTTGAAAAAACCTACACAAATTGATTAAATTAATAAAGAGATAAGTAACATGACACTGTTGTTACTGTGGTAAAACATTGGAAAGTTTTCATATGGATAGGAGTGATATACTGAAAGACTTTGGAACAAGAGGGTTAATACCTAAAATCCATGGGAAAGGAGTGACAATTTAATTTGCATATAAGACGATACCTGTAATTGGTGTGTTGAGGGTTTGAACAATGGAAAATGACCCAGACTTAGAGGGTAATGATGATTGACATGTGTTCTATGCAGCTGAAAATGCAACCTGTAAAGCGAAAACTTCATTTTAGTAAACAATTTGGAGTTGATTTCTCCTAGTCAAAAGTTGAGTTGAAATACCAGGAGGGTGTGGA
>OZ038487.1:69168634-69203634 GCA_964036315.1 Acanthosepion esculentum
TATATATATTCATATATATATATATATATATTCATATATATATATATATATATTCATATATATATATATATATTCATATATATATATATATATTCATATATATATATATATATTCATATATATATATATATATTCATATATATATATATATATTCATATATATATATATATATTATATATATTCATATATATATATATATATTCATATATATATATATATATTCATATATATATATATATATTCATATATATATATATATTCATATATATATATATATATATTCATATATATATATATATATATTCATATATATATATATATATATTCATATATATATATATATATATTCATATATATATATATATATATTCATATATATATATATATATATTCATATATATATATATATATATTCATATATATATATATATATATTCATATATATATATATATATATATATTCATATATATATATATATATATATATTCATATATATATATATATATATATATTCATATATATATATATATATATATATATTCATATATATATATATATATATATATTCATATATATATATATATATATTCATATATATATATATATATATTCATATATATATATATATATATTCATATATATATATATATATATTCATATATATATATATATATATTCATATATATATATATATATATTCATATATATATATATATATATTCATATATATATATATATATATATTCATATATATATATATATATATATTCATATATATATATTCATATATATATATATTCATATATATATATATTCATATATATATATATTCATATATATATAGTCATATATATATATATATATATATATATATATTCATATATGCAGAAATATAGTCTTAAAGTGTGCTATATTTATGGGGTAAAGTGCTCAATATCAGAGATAGAGCGTGTGTAAATATGAAAACTGTTATAATTTATATTAAAAATAGTAGTAGGCTAAGAACATTTAAAAAAAAAAAAATATTCAAAACTTAGCTAAAGATTTCAATTTAACCATACAAAAGATTTATTCAAAACAATATAAAGCTATATAAGTAATATATATATATATATATATCTATAATATATATGTGTGTGTGTTTAAAATATAATTATCCATGAGATTGTCCATAAACAAATAATAAAAATACTATGATATACAGAAGAAAATGTCTATAAATAAAATATTTATGTAAAGAAACAATTAGATATATTATATAAAATAAGTAATAGTTCCAAACTTTTATAATTTAAATAAACTCATTAAAGTTTGAAGGGATTTTTTAAGAAAAGTTAATTGGATCAGAATTATCTAATATATCTCTACCCATATAAATTCTACACTTAAATACATCTCCACACACACGTGTGTGTGTGTGTATATATGTATGTATATATATATATATATATATATATATATATATATATAATATATTCATTCATGAACAGAATAATTTCATGTCATAATTCCAGTTATAATCCAATATGTAAATATATTACAAAGATACTGACACACAGAACCACATTCTATGACACACACACACACACACAACTCAATATACATATTTATGTCAACCCACATATATATAACCATATACATACATATAAATATATATATACACATAAATGCATATACATGTACTCATACATATAACATGTTTTGTTTAAATTTTGCAGTTTTAAATTACTGCTTTTTAAATTAAAAAACGAAACAAAAAACAAATAAAGCTTTTCCTTTAAATAAAAAAATAAAACAAATAATTAATGTGCAAACTTTGCAAAGAGCATGATCCTTACCCCAAACCCTAACCATAGGGGTTAGGGTTGGTAACCTAACCTAGTGTTAGGGTTTGAGGTAGGGATCATGCTATTTTCAAAGTTTGTGCAAAGTTTGCACATTAAGTACTTGTTTTATTTTTAATTTAAAGCTTTATTTTATTATTTAATTTTTTTTTTTTTAAATTTAAAAAGCAGTATTTTTAAACTCCAAAATTTAATAAAAAAAACAAAACATATTTGAAATTGAAATTTGAAAATTTGTTCTTGTATTTCCTTTCTAGCTTTTTTTTACTTTTAATTTTATTTTGTAAATTAACATGCTCTTTACAAAGTTTATGTATTAATTACTGTTTATTTTATTTTTAATTTAAAAAAAATTCTTTGTTGTATTATTTTGTTCTTTTTTATTTTGTCATTGCTTTTTGATACAGAAAAAAGGGTTTATTGTATTTCATTTTTTCCTTTAATTTGTTTGTTTTTTGACACAGAAGAAAAGGGTTTAAAAAAAAATCACATGTCCACTTGGCACTGCTTTCTGACAGTGTGCAGTAATTTACATGAGTAAGATCAGTAAAAGCAGTATATAGGCTGTTAATTAAGGTTCCACCAATAAAGTGTTCCGCAGTGAATGTAGTTAAACCAGGCCCATAATGACGGATGAATGAACATGACTGAGTAAGAATTTTTATTGTTGATAACTTCAAAACGGTAGGAGTTCAGTATATACATTTACACGGAAATATGACGATTTGGGAAAGTTATGATAGATTTTCTTTGCGGGGCTTAAAAACCAAATTTACCCATTTATATATGCAAAAATATATCCACACACACACACACACACACACACACACACATGCATATCAAAACACATATATACACCACAACCTTAACCTTCAGAGTACAATAAACACAATTCTGTAAACATGTGCAATAGCATTAATCCAGTGAAGATACAAATTTGAAAACATTAATATATCATGTAATATCTGATGTATAATTCAGGGGAAGTGGTTCTTCTATATTTTAAGGTGATGTTTGTGCCTGCATTTGGATATTACTTCACTCCTAATGGTGTGTTAGTGTTATGAATCAATAAAACATTGTTGTGTATTGTGAAATTCTTGTAGATTATTTCATCTCTGTTGTAATACTAGAAGTATGTAGTTTCTGTCAAGTAAACTGTGTACTTGAAGACCTCAACTTTGCTGCTGCACAGATTACATTTTTAAAATCAAATTATGGTGTGTAGGTCAAAATTCCTTTGGCATCAGTATAAGTCTGTAAAAAACTGATCAAAAGTATATAAAAAAAAAGGTTCATTTTAAATATTTTTTAAAAATGACCTTATTAAAGATGACTTGAATTCGGTACATTAAAAATATATTTAATCGGTTTTTTAAAGTTTTCACATTACAAATGATGTAGACTAATTAGATGAAATTTTCTGTGATTGATTATCTTTTATTTCATCTCACAATGAACTCCTTTTATATTTTAGATGTTAAACATGAAACTAAGGAAACCTTATACCACAGCCAGTATCTGGTCATCAGGCAAAGTAACCTGTACTGGAGCAACAAGGTAAAGTAATTTTACTTTATTTAATAATTTTAGGTCACATTCTTCAGGATATTTACCACATAGTCTTTCAGAAATATCATTTTCCGTTTTTATTTTTTTTGCATATAAATTAATGCTAAAATTTTTTTTCATTGTTGATTATCTGAAATTCACTACCCTTATCACTTAGAAGATTATGGTTGATCACTTCTTATAAGAGATCTATAATTTTATAGCAAGTGGAAACAAAAGGTTGTTATTACTAACACATGTAAAATATATAATATATATATATATATATATATATATATATATATATATATAGCACTGATCACTTGTGTTTTGAACATTAGAAACTTTAGATCAGTGGTTCCTAACCAGGGGTGCGAGATCACCTTTTAGGGGCTGCAAAACCTGGGATTTGGTAATTTAACAAAAATAATAAATAAATAAATTTAAATGTTTAAACTTTAATGGTTAAACATTCAAATTTATTTGTTTATTATTTTTGCTGATACCTTTAACCATTTTAACAGTAGCAAAAGAGAAAATGACTCTTTTGTTAAATTAGCCAGTGTAACAGTAATTAGATAATACGGATAGCATTCAAATTAACAATCAAAAATAGGCGGTGATGCTTCCTGCCAGCTGCTGTTTATAGTCGGGTTGCCAAGGGGGTGAGCCTCTTTTTTATTTCATCAAGTTCAGAATTATTTCTAGAATCCAAATTTGATGGGTGCTAGATTCTATCATATTGGTTATTAGATTGAAGTCAGTTATTACATTGGTGAATTATTCATCTTTTCTATCTCTTTAACAAATTGTTCACCCTTCATCATGTCAAAAAAAAGGAAATGGAATAATGACTACGTGTGCTTTGGTTTCACTTACACAGGAAATGATGAACTGCAAAAAACCCAGTGCATACTTTGTAATGCTATGTTTTCTAACACAAATATGAAGCCATCAAAGCTGCAAGAGCACTTCAACAACAAGCATGGTGGAGGTGGTGTTGAAGGCCATGATTTTGAATCACTGAAAACTAAAAGAGCCTGTTTTCAATCTTGAGGAACCTTTCCAAGTTTAGGTTTCATTTCTGTTGACACACCAATGCTGGTTTCATACCAACTGGTATATAAAATAGCCAAGTCCAAGAGGCCTCATACAATTGCAGAAAAGCTAATCAAACCGTGTGTATTAGAAATGGCAACAACTGTTCTGGGCCAAGAAGCAAGAAAAAAAGCTTGAATTAGTGCCACTATGAAATAATGTCATTCACAATCGAATTGGTGATTTGAGTGATGATATTTTAGATCAAATTATCTCATATGTCAGGTCTAGTTCTTTGAAAATCTCTCTCCAGTTGGATGAATCAACTGATGTATCAAACTGCAGTCAATCCATTGCATTGGTTAGGTATGTTAGTGATGGTATTGTGAAAGATTTCCTGTTTTGTGAAGAGCTGAAAACCACCACACAGGGAAAAGATGTGTATCAGTTTGTGAAAGACTTCTTCGCTAAACATGATTCAGATATCCAAACTATTGGTTGTGTGTGCACTGATGGTGCTCCTATGATGATGTGGAATAAATCTGGATTTTCTGCACTGATGAAGAGAGAGATTCCGCACTTGAAAGTCATCTGCTGTTTCCTTCATCATCATGCTTTGGCAGCAAAAACATTGCCTCCAAGGTTGAAAAAAGTACTCAACTCAATTCCTGTTAAAAAATGTCCTAAAGAGTAAATGCCAAATTCAGAATTCATTTTAAAATATTTGGAATATTTTTTTCATTAGTCTTTTAGATGAGTAATTACAATTTAATTTTGTATTAATTATTTTACTTGTTAATATGAGGTAGTGTTGAAAAGGTCTTCTGACTAAGAAGTTCTCTGTAAAAAAAATTTTTGTTCTTATAGCAGAAATTGGAATCTCTCTTATATTTATATAGAAATATCTATAACTTAACAAATATCTAATTTCTAAATGTTTGGTGTAAGAGTATAATTTCTTTTATTAACAAAAAATTGTGTGTGTGCTTTTCAAAAAGCAATTTCAGTAAACAATTCTACCCCTAAATATTTTTTTCTAATTTTCATAGAATTTCTTCAGTGTAAAACTACCAGAAACAAATTAAATCTATTTTTCTTTTATTCTACCAATGTTTTTTTTTGTTTTGCTTTACATGATCAGTGTCAATGAAAATTTGTGGAATAAATAATTATTAATTAACACCAAAGATTTTATTTTTTTTAGTTATAAAATGATGTTGTTATGATCAGTTTTAAGACAATATTATATTCTAACTCTGCAATAAATGCCTTGTGTCTTCTTGCTTTCTAGTTTGTTTGAAATCTTCCTCTGTAGTTCCTATATTTAAGAACTCTGAATGTTCTGATCCCTCAAATTATCAACCTATTATTCTTTTACCTTTTTGCAAAGTACTGGAGTCTCTAATCATGCCAACTTGGTTAAGCATCTTACTTCATATGGCCTTCTTTCAGATAAATAGTTTGGCTTTCATTTCTCCAGGTCTACCACTAAGGTGTTAATGTTTATTACTGAATTTGTGTATCAGGCTTTAGATAAAAATGGTAAGGCTTGAGCTGGGGCTTTAGACATCTCAAAGGTCTTTGACAAGGTTTGGTAGTCCAGTCTTCTCCCCAAACTCAAGGACTATCATCTCTAGACAAATACTTAATTTAATCCAATTGTTCTTAACAAATCATGTCACATTTAGATTATTTTATATTAATGTGGAGGTCCCTAGGGCTCTATCCTTGGACCTATGTTGTTTATCTTCATCAATGACATTCCTGATGTCATCAGTTCCCAGTGATGACACAACTATTTACTCCTGTCTTCGTAGCAAGTCCTCAAAACTGACCTCTAATCACTGGCTAACTGGGAGTTAAAGAATGGCTTGTAAATATTAATACCTAAATAAAAAAAAATACTATAATTTAATCACTATAGAGAACCTTTCCTGCTTTCCATCAGCATGGCTGATGCTAACCTACGGGTGAGCAACTCTTTGTGCCTTCTTGGAGTCATGTTTTCTAGAATGATTATATTGAATCAGTTGCTCGGTCTATTGCTAAGAAAGTTAGTTCACTGCGTTATGCTAGACAATTTTTTTTTTTTTTTTTTTTTTTTTTTTTACATGAATCCATTTTGCATGTTTATAAATCTGCCATTCAGCCATATATTGAATATTGTTGCCATATCTGGTCTAGTGCTCGTAATATATCTGATGTAGAAGCCCTGCCGGCTACAGCTTTGTCCTGTCTCTCTGGTGGTTCTGGCCGAAAAGTAAACCACCCGCTCCTCCTCCGGTGAACTGAAGGAACCACCACTATCCGCTACATTGTGTATTTTTGATCCGAACAGCAGTATTTCGATCCTTCAGGATGATCCGGAGGTAGGACGAATTAAATGACTGGGCTCCACGCTGAAAGAAATCGCTATTCGTGCAGAAAAGATCTTGTAACCGCAAGGGCACAAAGAAGAAAGAAATAAGCAACACTTTTGGTTCCTGTAGAAAAAGCCCTTTAAAGCTAATGTTTTTATGTCACTGTCTTAACGAGGTTCACTAGTTTGGGTCGGAACATCAGAGAGAGAAAGGCACAATCATGCCGATAGAATTTGGCAGGTCTAAGGGAGATAATTCGTGGATCTTCGTCTGCACCCTCTGATATAGCAGTCAGCATTCTCAGCTTTGTTGACAAAGTTATCCGGATTCGTATGGGTTCTATTTCTATCTCTTGGTATGAATCGGACTTCTTGATGCATGCAACCAACTGACCAGCAAGATCCACCAAGCCGTTTCCGCCGCGTTTTTTTCCATGTTCTCTCATCCGCATTCTCTGATCTGTGGTCCCTGATCTGTGATCTCTCCCGTTCTCTCTCTCTTTCTGCCATTTCTCTCGCGTTCCGACGTGTTCTCTGATTCGATCTGATCTCCGATCTCATCTCTCCAACTTGAGTGTGTAGGCCGCTTATATAGAGAGGTAGAGCTAAATAGTTTTTAGGCACCGCCCACAAATTTTAATATGCAAATCGCCTTGACCACCATGTGTTTCCGCCTGCTCTCCGAAACTCAGCGGGAACCCAGTTTTCAAGAGGTACTAAAATCGGATTTGAACTCCCCGCTGGGTTGTCCGCAGACAACATCCACTTAAGCCCAGTGAAAAGCACTTATCTTGTCTAAGGGCTCTGGCTGGATTTCGCCCGGCCGACCACCCAAAATCCAATTCACCATTTATCACAAGCTTTACTTAACGAACCCGTCCATTAACTACTCTGGAATTAATCCACCCAGTTAATTAATAATTCAATCCCAGAAACAACTAAGTAAAAAGAAAAACTTATTTCTGGAATTACTCCGAAATCCCTTCTACCCAACTAATTAGTACCTTCATCCCAATCCTTTAGAACCGTTGATTAATAAACTCACCTGGTGGTGGTGGTGGGGGGGCGCGCTCTCTCTCTCTCTCTCTCTCTTTTATATATATATATATATATATATATATATATATATATATATATATATATTGTGATTCTTGACAAAATCTAAAGAAGGCTCTTTAATGTAATTTATCCTGACCTGGTATCTCAATTTCCCACTGCCATGATGTAGCTTCTCTCTGTCATTTCTATAAATATTTTCATGGCAATTGTTTTGATGTGCTTTCATCCTTGGTGCCACAACTGCATGAATTTAAGTATATTATTAGATTGGCAACTAGGTCTCATTGTTTTACTGTGGAACTAAGCTAGTTGTAACCATATGTATCGGAAAAACAAATTGGAAGATGATGTCTGCGATCTTGTTTACAGGATGGTAATACTAGAAACAACAAAAAGTGTGTGTGTGTGTGTGTGGGGGGCGGTTCACCTTGATAGTACATTGTGAAATTCCTCCTGTTTGGGAACAAGCAACAAACAAATCCAATATGAAGGTTAACAATATAAACAAAGACAGTGAAAGGAAACAAGCAACAAAACTGTTTATAGAAATAAGAAAGAAACTTTATTTACAGCTAGCCAAGGTACCCAGATGGCTGCAATTGCATACCCACACCACCCTGTCTAGAAATGTCTGCCTGCATGCCTGCTTGTATGCATCATCTGTTGATATACTAAGCTACTCAGCCCCTCATCTTTTTTATGGTATGTCCTTCGCAAGTGTTTGTTTCAAAGGAATTCCATCAATAAAAATGTGTGGTCGTTGCTTGGGGTTAAATTGTTTCAATGTTTTAGACATTCAATAAATTTCTTATGGCCATAATAACTTTCAAATAGTATGGGATTGTGCACAAATCTAATAATTAAACATAAACGGACGAAGTGTCAGAACTTATTCAATTGCAAGTGCACATTTACTGTAAAGCTGGGATTAATAAGAGGTTCTTTGGGAATGTTTCCCTTTTAATGCTTCAGTAATCCTTCTCAAACAATCTTTGCATCAAAGGTTGTTCAAATGCCAATTTAGGATGGAATCATATGAAGAAACTATTGGCTAAATGGCAAAAGCCATTTTTTGACCTAGTTTGTCTAAGATTTTGTCCACTTAACTGAAATAATCAATAATAAACCAAATATTCACGCAAGACAATTTGTGTGTCATATGTAATTTACATGGCAAATTTGAAAAGCATCAGATGAAAAACCAGGGAGTTGTGGCCGAAAAACGGGCTTTTTTTTAACAGTTTCTTGTGGTTCTTCATTATATGCAGGGAAGTGAGCACTAAAAGCACACTATCCTATTTCTTCCATGATGGCAATTTTTTTGCAACCTGTTTGAAGAAAAATCGGATAAAAAAAATAAGATTTTTATTTTAAGTAGTACGAAAATCCCAATTTTTGTTTTGTTTTTTGTAATTTTTTTCTGTAAAGCAAATATCCCAGGAAAACTATCAAGCACTCTACATAAACCTTGTAACATGGGCTATGTTTTGCATTAAGTGCAAAGAACACCTCACCCAGTAAAACTTTTGTCCACCTGTAACGTTGCCTTGGTTTTTGAAAAAGCCTTACCCATCTTCAGTTTTATCAATTTTTCTGCCAAACCCAGGGGGCCTGGAGATTGAAAAGTTGGTCTTTACCTACTTTGGTAAATTTGCAACATGTCTGTACATTTTCATCAAAATTGGTTGAGAAATGTGTATGTTCATAACACATACACACACACACACACCCTGTCGCAGAGACGCACAAACAGTGACGCACCGACACACTGAAAGATCAAAACACAGATACAGTCTCTCTCACACACACACACACACACCCCTGCCATCACACACAGTCACATACAGAAACACACACAGACCCCCCCCTACACACACACACACACACATACACCTCCTGTTTTATGGGTATAGATATAAACAAGTTATGGGATTATTCCCAGCCATTTAACATACAACAAGGTAAATAAAATTATTTTTGTACTTACTAGGAAGTAGGATGTCTCTGCTCTTGTCATCGAAGCTGTTGTATTTTTTTAAAAATGTTTCAAGCAACCACTAAAGGTCTTAATAATGGGTTTTAAATTTAACCCTTTAAAATCGCAACTTACTCTGCAGATATTAAAAATGTATAATTTTAGCTCACAAAACTGCTTTCTTCAGAAAGATCTTTCGCTCCGTTTTGTGATTGTTGGTCTTCATGGAGGCACTGATCTGCTGTGACAAACCTAGAGTTGGAGGAGGAAAAGGTGATATGTTACTCTCCTTTCTGGCTGAAGGCCTGTGACGAAGGCCCCTGGCCAATGCCAAAAAATTTCCTTGAAAGGTGCGAACTTGCTGTTTTATGAGTATCTCCAAGGAATGGATAAACTTAAATGAGTCAATTTGCATATACATGAAGACCCTATATAGGCAAAAAGAAACAGATCAGTTACCTTTTCTTTCCTTTTCCCACTAGTGTACAGAAAATCAGCACTAAAGCAATAAAAAAAAAAAACTTATTAAACTAGCAAACAACACATCTGCTAATATGGATACATTTTTCATTTAAAAATAAAATACAGTGTATCTACAAAATAAGTGTACATACAAAAATTAACAATGTTTTTTTTTTCCAACATATGTTCTATTTTAATAGTTTCTTTTCTTACCTGTGGAAATCTCTTAAAGTTTCTTGCTTTCCTGCTACATACAATCTTAAAATTTTTTTAATTCAATGCCAGTTGCCATCTGTTTTCCTGAAACTTCTTTCTCATTAAATTTTTCTCATTCTCTTTCACTCTCAGTAACCTCTTGCATCTTAGTGTCATTATCATATTGCTTGGGGTGAAATGATTAAAAAAAAGTTAAAATATATTGAAGTTTAAAATATTCATGCCATTAGATGGAATTTGATTTTATCCAGTTGAAATAAAAACAAGTTACAAGCAATTTTGAATTGAAAACAGTTTCTTTTAGATCAGTAAAAAAACAAAACAAAAGTTAAGCAAGCAGATGAGAATTTAAGGAAATAGCTTCTAAATTTTGAAATCATCTTCTATAGGTTATCTAAATTTAATAATCAGATGTAACCTGGATTGGTCATAGTTCAAAAGAAGACTTAAGAGAAGTATGGCGTAATAACACACCTGGATTTAGCTAAAAATATTCTTATTTTTCACTTTTATTTACAATTGCTAATTACTATTAATGAATTTTTCATAAATGTTGAATCTTTACAATGCTATTAATTTTATTTCTTTCAGTGAAGATGAAGCCAAACTTGCTGCTCGCCGCTTTGCACGCCGGCTTCAGAAATTGGGGTTTAATGTTCAGTTTATTAATTTTCGAGTTGTCAATGTCCTCGGAACCTGCTCATTACCATTTGGAATTAAAATCAACCTTTTCTCTAAACAACATCCTCAAAATGCCAGGTATGTTATAATATATATTTGTCATCAATTAAAATACTTAACTTTTTTTGTTTGGAATAATAAATTCTTTTTAATGAGTTTTTCATTCTTCTGTAATTCATATTCAATATAGTTTTTGCAGGGAAATAACTGAAAATAAGTACCAGTCAAAAATTTTAAGAAAATAAATACTTCAACCATATTTATATTTTTATTTTTATTTATTTTTTTATTTTTTTTACCCCAAGCAAATATAGCCTTTTTTTTGTCTGTGTGAGATATATACACTTTTTTGCTAAAAGACAGCATACCATGATGAAAAAAGGCCCCAGGCTTTATAAAAACAATTTTATTGTCAATTATTATTAAGAGGAAAGAGCAAAGTATTTTTTAATTATTTTTTAAAAATTTACTCCTTTCTAACATGCTTGAAATTTTGGTTAAGAATCTTTTATTTTATTTTTTTTTGTGTCAGCAGTATAACTGAGCTTAATGTGGAAATTTTAGTGCATTTTTTTCCATTAAAATAACATTGATTTGGAAATTCTTACAAAAATTGTCAGAAGTTAATGAAACTTTCAGGAATGTTGGAAAAATTTAATTCATAAGAACTTTAACCAACACTAAAATTAAATGTTTATTTTTAGCAAAAATTATGTTAAGATCCATAATGGATCTTAACATAATTTTAATAATGGACAAATCTATATACCAACATAACATTATATTAAACAAATATATTTCCAACAAAGACAACAAAAACTTTTCTAAAAATAGATGCAACTGCTGAAAAAATATAACCTGTCCCTTAAACAGTGTATGTATGATTGATAATATTGTATACTGAGCTAGCATACATTCCGGTAATGATGTTAAATCTTATTTTAGTTCCAGTGAAAATCCTTGGAAATTTTATTTCTACCATCATCAATTGATCATCATCATGTAATATAAAATAGAAAAACAGCTCTACTCTTTCTAAATATTACTGGCAATTAAAGAATTATGATAATTCACCTTTTATTAACTGGGATATTATAGCAAGAGCCAAATATTATAACTGGAAAGGAAATAGATGTAACTTATGTCTTGTTAAAGCACTTAAATAACTCTATTAGACAAGGGAAATGAATTGATGATTGTGTAGGCATAAGATAAATATCTGCTTTGGATACCTTGATCAAGTATAATTTTTAATGTAAATTATGGTCGGTCTGTTTTTGTTTTTAAAGTAATCTCCTTTTATGCTTAATATAAAAGTAAAAAAATTAATATTTACAACTCTAAAATATATTTATTTTACACACATAGACACACACACACACACACACACACACACACTTTAAATGCCAAATATCATTTTTAAAATAAAAAATCTGTAATTCCAGTATATGTATAACTACCAAATTTGCGATAACCAGATATTTTAAAAAATTTAAATTACATAATGGTTAGTCTATACTCAGCACCTGAAGATTGCGTTGTGCATGAAACTGTCATGCTATCCGTAATGGATAAAATATATATATATATCCATAACGGATAATATATACAGTGCTGTCCGATAAGTGATTCACCTGATTTTTTAAAAATAAATGTTCTCTTCTCTGATGAAACGAAAGTTGAGCTAAATTCAAAGGATAAGCGATCTAAAATCCGAAGAAGCAGCTTTGAATTTAGCAGTAAGTACTGTTCAGTATAATGTTCTGGGGGATGCTTTTCTTTTCATGGAACTGGTTTCTTAAAACCTATTGAAAAGACCCTCAGGAGCGAGCAGTACAAGAGAATTTTAGTCTTGTCTGCTCCCTTCTGCTGAAAGGGTGCAAATTGACCCCACCAAGTTCATTTTTATGCAGGATAATGCTCCCTGTCACAAATCAAAATTGATGAAAGTATACTTTGATGAGAAGCAGGTGAGTGTTATGACATGGCCGCCCCAATCTCCTGACCTCAACCCCATAGAAAACACATGGAGCATTATAAAGTACAGGCTCTCGAGAAAACAGTTGAGCAACAAAGAGGATTTGATTGTGAATTTCATATCTGAATGGAATTCAATGTTTGGAGATGAGATTTGCCAGAACCTAATCAAGTCAATGCCAAAAAGGGTTGAAAAGGTTTTTCAAAATAAAGGAGGACCCATATATTATTAAATATTTCAAACTATATTACCTATTATAAATAAATTATACCTCTATTATTCTTTATTTAAAGCTGTTTGGTTATGTTTCTTTTTATTACTAGTTGCGGGAAATAAGTGGGTCACTTTTTTTACATAGTTTTTCCCTAAATCTCATTTATATCCAAAATTATAATTATCAATAGAATACCTTAGGGTGAGTAAACTTTTTTTACTAGGTAGTCGGGAAGGGGTCTTTATATTAGTAGGATTAAAATTAGCTTGACCCCAAAAACAATAGGCGAAAAATTTTTAAGTAAAAAAAAAAAAAAAATCAGTTTAGTCACTTTTATCGGACAGCACTATAATATATATATATATATATATATATATATATATATTATCTCTGTAACAGATAAAATATATATATATGGATATAGATATATATTCTGTGTGTCCCCCACCCCCATATATAGTTTTGGCCCAATAGTTTCCCATGGTTATGTTTGTAGAAGGCACTGTGGAAATTGTATTCTCTGAGTAAGCATAAATTCCTGTTTAATCCTTTAATATGTGATTCTATTTTTGAAAATGTATTTTAACTTGGATTTACGTTGTTCCTGTTGGCACTTAAATGAAGACTCTAAAACCACACATAGAATTGTTATCAATGCTGTGGTCTGGTTGGTTCAAATGTGCAGTGACAGGGAAATTGCTGTTGTCTTTGATGTTTTTTTTATGGTTATTGAAGTGAAGATGGAATTCTGTGCCTGTTTCTCCAATATAATTGCCTTTTTTTGTCTTTTTATTTTTTTTTTTTTTTCAATGTACTTTAAATCTTACTAAAAGATTTCCAGTACATAAAACACAACCATACAATTAAAAAAATATTTAGCGAGAACCTACTCAACACCAGGTGTCAACTCCCCAACCTACACACACATCATCTGGCATACCACTGATAGTATTGTCATGCCAACCAACCCCCATCCACCCTGGCACACATGGGTATCAGACTTTGACTTGTGGCAGTTTAAGTATTATATAATTACATTTTTCGAAATGAATGCAAAAAGGGAATTACTTCTACAAACCCTCTATAACTGGTAAACTACTAGGTGTAAACTATCAAATTTCTTACAGTAATAAAATATATGGGGGATGGGGAGAAACAACAACAAAAATCTTCCCCCAGTAGAGTGAGTCCTCTTTCATTGTTTATTTCTCATCTCGGTGATAAAGGACACAGGTGTGTTTGAAATTTCTGACTTTTTAAAATATTTCTCATTCTTTGGTTTACTCAAAAGTCCTACTAATATAAAATAAATATCATCAGTCTTATTGACAATATTTTTATCATTTTGTTGTCTTTTTATTCCTTTAATTTCATTAACCAGCCTATTAAATCTACACACACACATTTACAACGTTCTTCTACTCTATATTTTTATCAGTTATCTTAAAGGTGATCTACAAAATCCAAATGTAATAAAACAAATGCAAATAAGATTTAAAATCTCTAATTGTTATTTTCATTTCATGAGTTTTATTTGTTTATTTCAAAATCTTTGATAAAATATAAATATTGCTGCCACAAATTGTTGTTACTGGGTAAAATGTAATTATGAGAATTAAAAACAAGTACATTTTAAAATTGAAGAAAGTGTTTCTTTTAATAAATTTTCGAATTCTGGAAGAAAATATATTAAGATCTGAAATGAATAATTCTGAATGTGAAAATATTAACCATCAGTTAACTTTATAGATTTTTTGATGCAAAAATTATAAGTTTAATAAAAATGGCAGTTAATTTTTTATTATTGAAGGGATCTTAGTTAAGATCTGTTTAGTACATAAATCTTCTATAATTTTGAGAACAGTCATTTCTATGACTCAGTCTGTTGTAGTTTACAGTGTTAAGATGTGTCAAAATATGAAATTTCCTTAAATTTTTTTTATTTAGTCTATTTTGATAAAATTAATCTGTAAACAAAATTTAATATTTTCTCTTTCTCGAGATACAATTCATTTTCTTGTGTGTTGATCAGTTTTTCTTTCACATCTCTGTAAATTATATCACTATTTCAACAATGGCTACATGTTTTTTTTTGGCATTTTCAAAGTTGACAATTTCATGGTGTTTTTCAAATTAGTTGCCTTGAGAGGTTTTATAAAAGCCCATGCTTGACTGAATAAGTGCTGTTTTGTGGGCATATAGATGATCAACACCTTATTAGGCAGGTTAACAATGAAAAAATTTGTTTGGTCATTTGGCCAGATTTTGAGAAGTGGGTTGGGCTGATAGCCTTTTAGTACCTCCTTTTTATATCAAAACTAGCTGTGAGTGTTATTGACAAAGATTTCTACATAGTTATGGTAATCAATTGATTATTCTTATGACAAAATAAGGTTCTCAATAATTGTTTCATTTGTTTAGATTTTTCATGCTTTTCCTCTTTTTCTTTTAATGATTTAAAAGTATGACCAGTTTACAGATTTTATTATATTTTACCTTGCAGTTATGAACCAGAGCTTCATCCTGGTGTTACATATAAAATCAAACGACTGAAAGCCACATTAAAAATATTCTCTACAGGAAGTATTACTGTTACTGGTAAGTTTTCTGAATTAACTTTGACATGCATTAATTTTGTTTGACTGCATTAAGTTGTATTTACTGATATCATTAAAATTAACCTTGTTTAGAAAAAAATTGTAATTGCTTATTAAGTGACATTGGGTGAATACTAACTTTTGTGCAAAAAATGATTGAAAATACATACTTGAGTTTTTGATGCAAATCTTTTTTTATTTTTAATAAGGTATGAGTTAAAATAAATACTTCTGTTTTAGTTGAAATGTTTGTTCTGTTAGGATTCTTTTATCCTGTCTTCTTGTCCTATAATCTATCAATGTTGTAGGGATATTACATAGTGGCTTGCTTAACAAAAAGGTTCCACATGACTTGGTCAGTGCCTAGATCTGAGCAAAATTTCCATTGGTCCATTTGATGATATTATTCAATCATCTCTTTCTTTGGCATCCCCTTCTCAGTGATGCTGATACATTTTTAATGTAGTGAATCTCTATGGCCCACAGATAGTGATTTGAGTAGGTTCCTGGGAAAATAATGGGTCCAAACTAAAGTTTCTTAATTGTTAAACTGCAGGGCTTAGTATTTTTTTTATACAATTGTCTCCAAAAAACAATTCTAATCATGTTGAATCACTGGAATTGGCAGAACTTTTTTGTTTTTTCCAATAAATCAACAAATTTTAAAACTAAAAGAGTATTTACATTCGTTCAGTACAAAACTATTTAAATTAAGAAGCTAATTTTTTGAGAATTTTTTCAATTGATTCTATAATTTTAAAACAAATTGTATGTATACTTAATCACAATTCAATTAAAAAAATACTTTTTGAGAATTGACAAACTTTTTTTTTTTTAAATTGACAAAAAAAATTGATACAAAAAATTCAATTAAGAATCTATAAGTTTTGAAATTTTGTTTTAAGTTGAGAGATCAAAATTTACTTTTTAAATGAATAAATTGGATGTGTTGACTCTTTCTGGTGAGAAACACTTGGACTGAAGTTGACAAGTTGCAGTTAAGATCAGAGAGGAATAGAATAGGTGGAGAATACATGGGAAATAGTCACACCAAAATATGCTTCTTTTGAAAAGTAACTTTTTTCTTTTTTTTTTACTGGTGCTTTCTTACTATTTAGATGTGCCTGTGTTTACAGTGTGGACACATTAAAATAGTAAAATTCTCTTCCATTTCAACTGCTGATATTTTGTTTATTTTCAAGGCTATTTTAAATAAAATTTGTATGTAAACAAAAGTCTTTCTAAAGATAGAATTCTTTATGGGTTAACCATAAGATATGAAGTTGCCTTTCACAAATAATTTAAAAGTTGAAAATTTTAGTATATGAAATACCAGAGATATTCAGTTCTTAAAAAATGAAAATTGCGTCTCTTCTAGAGCAATCTCTTGTATTTAATAATCAGTTTGTTTCATATCTCTGTGCCCATACAACTCAAGGTGCATGCAAATCAATAAGAGGGTATACAGTGTTCATTTTGTGAAAAACAGTTGGGTCTGCTGCATCAAAATTTGTATTGTTGACAGTGAATGAACATGGCCAGCTGAATCCTATTTTAAATCAGAATTGTTTCACTGCTTGTAATAAAGTTTTTTAGGTATATTGAAAATAAAATATTACTTTGAGATAACTATTTTTATTTAAAGAATGGTAAAACTGACTTAAATACAAAAAGAATTTGTACACTTTTAGTAGAAATGTTTAATTTTATGTGTGGGTGCTAAAAAGTTTTCAGATGAACCCTCTTCCTAACTTTAATTTGATTAAGTAACCAAACATCAGATTTTTTTTACTTTGCAGATCCTCCTGTCATAGTAATGTCATTGCTGTAAAACCTATGAATTTAGTATAAAATATAATTTAAAATAAATTATTTTAATGTTATATACCACTGCTTTTTTATTTATTTATTAATTTTTTTTTTTTTGCAGAAGCTTGCATGGGAAAAATCAGACCTTTTTTTTTTTTTTATTACTTCAAACATTAATTTTAGTGTTTGAAATAGATGCTCCAATTTTATTTTTTTAAACTTATTTTACTCAGTGTGTATTACATCTTGCATAGTTGAGAAAATTTAATAAAGAAAATGTACTTTCACAGGTTTGAACTTGGCTAGAGAGCACAGTTTCTTTGTTTAGTTTTCCGAAGTGATAGATGGCTGATAAAGGCAACACACACAGTTTAAAATTAAAATAAAAAACAGGGCTTCTATTTCAAACACTGGTATCCACTAAAAATAAAAATTGTTCTTTTGCTCTTGACTTGAAAAACAGTCACCATCCACTCTACCTATTAAGGAATCTAAGACACTGAAACTGAACAATTGTTGTCAAAGTAAAAACACTTGCCCTTTTCCAGTAATTTTTTTTTCTCTTGATAGTAAATTATTTTTTTCTATTTCAGCTCCAAGTGTAGCCAATGTCCAAGAAGCCATTGAACATATTTACCCCCTTTTGACTGACTACAAAATGGAGAAACGAGACACTTCTGACCAGGAAGTGTTTTTGCAAAATTATCTCTATCACCATTCACCAAAACATAGTGATGCTTTAGATTCTGGTAGTTCCTCAGAAGAAGATTTTGACAGTGATGTCAGCCAAGACTGAATTTAGCCTTTTGGACTACTTGTTTGCAAAAAGGAGGATAAAGTTATTTTGTAAAATGAAAAAAAAAAACAATGAGAAACTGCAGGCAATATTGGATTGTTCCATGCTTCATTATACCTCTGAGAGCTTTTTTTTTTTTTTTTGTCATCTGGCCATGTATATTCCCAATAACCTGTATTCTTTTGAGTGTATTCACTGTGTGCATGTACGGATTGCTATTATCACTTCTCTTGAATTTGTCTTGTGCATCACTATCATGCAGCTGGTGATTCAGTTCTTTTTGTACTGATCAATTGCAGATGACCCCTGCCCTATTACATGAAAATTTTGCCTCCTTGCCCAATAATTCTGCACCTAATTTTAACGTACTCTACAGCTGTACAAGAAATTTAAAAGAGTGTATGTGAGAGATGTGAAGGTGAGTACTATTTTCACAAAGGAAATAAATGGCAGGTAAGAGAAATCCTTACCTAATTTTAACAAAATGGGGTTTCTCTTTAACCTTGAAAACTTCTCAAAGTTCATCCATTCAGTTTTATTGTTTTTATGTTTGTAACAGAACTTGTTACTTTTCATTCCAGTAACAATTTTGTATTACTCAACAACTATAATCATTGTTTCTTTTTACCAGTCATTTACTATGTTATAATCCATTTGCATCTGTCTATTTGTCATTGTGTTCATGTTATGTGTGAGTGAGAAATTTGTCAGGATATCTGTATTACTAATAACTCTACCTCTGTAAGTATATAAAGTCATCCATCAATTTCACTTCCAATGCCTTTGTTAATCATTTTTTATTACAACTGATAAATATGTAATTTATTATCACATTATTTTCAGGTAATGAATGACAAAAGAAACTACTTGGTCATTTCCAGGTTGTTTTTGGCTTTTTTTTTTTTTTTTAACTGACTCTACATGGTATACAGCATCCAAATAAATGCAATTTTGCAAAGGCCATATACTCGTGTGCAAAGATGAAAAGTTTCCATTTGTGGAAATGGCAATAAGTTAAGGAAAAGAATAAATGAAATTGTTTTAAAATGTTTCCCTGTATTATTGACCGTTTTTATTTATTAATTGCATATGCCACATACTGCTGATTGCTGATAAACAATCTTATGCTTTAATGTTAATTGGGAAAACAGTGATAGTTTTTGCTTTGTTTTTAAAATGTTTTTTTTTTTATTTTACTTGTAAAATTGTTAACCAAATTTGGTAATCTTTTAATAATACTTATTATTAGTATTGATATAGTTACTGCCATTGTTTTATTGATAAACTTAAAACTTGTTACAATTATTATTCTAATTAAACCAACTAATCGTTGATTTTACACTTTATTGTTCTAATGTCAAGATACCTAACAGATTCATTTTTCTTTGAAATGTAAAGTCAGTTATAAAATGCTGTTTAAATACTCTCCTTGACATGATAATTAAGAAAATATCCTATCATTGAAATGAATTGTTTCTTTTGAAGTGGGTGGGCTGATAATTTTTCCTACATGTTTACTTTTTTCTTTCTAGAAAATGTTTTGTTTGCTTTGATAGATTTTTTCCCCTGTTTTTCTAAGGACACAAAGTTACATATTCTATATATATCGGAAATGTTAAAATAATAAATTTCATAGCAGAGCATGTGTGACTTGCCATCTCCAATCTAGTTGCATTTGTACTTCCATTTTTAACTTTTCATATGAAATTGTAATTGTTGGACTTTTCATATTTTTGTCATATGAAGAAAAATTAAAATTTAATAGGTATCCCAAACTGCCCAAGTGCAAAAACATGTAAAAAAAAAAAAAAAAAAAAAAAAAAAATTTTTTTTCCTATTTCAACTGCTGGTATCATGTTTATTTTCAAAGCTATCGTGATAAAACTAGTATGTAAATAAAATTTAATATTTACACTTTATAAAGATACAATTCTTTCTGTGTCAGGATTAGTTAAAAACACATCAAAATAGTCCCATTTTAAAGAAAAGAAAGGCATTTATCAATTTGGTGGGCTTGCCATAAGGTTTGAGGTTGTCTTTCACAAAAAAATTCTAAATTGAAAGATTTAGTGGATGAAATACTAGAGAAATTCAAGAAAAATGAAAATTGCACTTTGTAGAGAGTCATCTCAACCAGTCAGTGTCATATCTCTGTGCTCATACAACTTGATGCACATGCAAATCAAAAAGAGTGTATCCTACTATTGGTTTGTGCAAAACTGTTGGGTTTGACACCTTAAAATTTGTTTTACTAAGTGAATGAACTTTGCCAGTTGAACCTCATTTTAAATCAAACTTGTTTCATTGGTGGATATTATGGTTTAAATATTTTTCTTATATTTTCTTTAATGATGCATTTTAAAACTATAAAGTATAATAGTATTCATTGTATTTTATCTAAACTGTCATGTTTGAATGACTTTCACCTCAGCTGTTGTTTTTATGCACTTCTTAAACATTAAACAGAATTAATACCATATAAAATAAATATATAAAGGGGATATATTCTTAGTTCTTTAAATTTTGCACTTATGTTAGTTCATAAAAAAAAATTAAAATAAAATTTTAAGTGTCCAGTTTTCCTTTTAATAGTCATTCATTTTATTTAACAAAGTGGATGTGTGTTTAAGCTTAACTTGTGCAAATTGAAATGTAGCGAGGTAATTTTCAAAATCAAATCTTTTTGATAGTATTTTGACCTTTTTTTTTTTCTTTTTTTTTTTGTTCTACTTTTAAATTCTGCTTCTATCTGTTTTTGCATAGTGTAAATATGAATTTTTTTTTCTTTTTATTAATGTACTACAGAAAAAATATTCAGGTTCATTTTTGTTGTGCTATGAATTATAGCAAGGCATTAACTGAAATGAAACTTACATAAACAGTCAGTGCTTTTTGTGTCATGCTTTAACTATTTAAGTTTTAAGAACATAATTTTTCCCAATGTTTAGGCTGGTCTGATCTAATAATTATTGCTTCCATTGTTATAATTGGTTTCTGGCCCACAAAAAACTTTGAATGGTCATAACTTTGTTGCTAATTGAACTACTAAGACAAGTTTCATACCCTATTTTATACTTAGTCAAACTCTTTATGCCGGTATTAAGGGTTTTATATCTATATGTGGAAAATAAAATTTAGTTTGGGATACGTAATCATTTTATATACAGATACTGTGCACCTTCTTCAGTGATGTTTATTCTGGTGTCCTAGAATGTTTTGGGTCTCCATAATATCAGACTTTCTCTCCCATGGATCCAGCTGAGAGCGATCCTTTCTCAACTAGCATTCTGACATAGCTTTCATATGATTGCAAGAATTTGAAACAATATTTGCCTATACAAATGAGATCCTTTTATTCAATACTGTGTAGGAATTCTGATCAATCAGAATTTGTTTATTTTCTTCTGACTATTGGTATTTTTTTGGCCAATCAAAGTGGTGGATTCTGTTATTTGAAATACTCATTCAGACTGGTGATTATCATTTTTAGCCAATGAGAAATGTAGTTTCTATTTGTCTCCAGTCTTTTGTCTATTAAAACTATTAATTTTATTGCCTCCATTTTTGATTTACCACTGTTCATTGTGGATCAATAGTTCCAATTTAATGTTGCTGCACACTTTTTACTTGAATATATATTTTAAAGATATATTTCAGGTTATTTCATGTATTCAGATAAAATTTAGTTATCTTTCTATATATTTTTAAGTTTTGGAAAAAAAAAAAAAAAAAGCAATGCTTTTAGGAGTGATAACTATTTAAGTTACTTGCTGTTATGATTAGAGTGGGTCTCTTTTTAAATAGATTATTATTTTTTACAGAAATTCTTGATATATTGGATTTTCATATTCTAAAATATTCTAAAAAATGTACTGAATATGGAATACATTATGCATCTCACATCTGTGTTCTTGACAAGTATGTTGCTGATTGAGGTTGGTACATTTCTATGCTGGATTAAATATGGAGTTCTGGTCTGAGAAATGTAAAGTCAGTTGGCTTGATAAGTGAGTGGTGGTATGTCCAACATAATTATGAATTTTTCCTTTGGGGCATTTGAATATATGAATAATGTTGGTCTTATATAGTTTTGATTCCACTTGGGCTGTTATTGCTTCTTTGATTTTTTTTTTTTTTTTTTTTTTTTTTTTTTTAAACTAGATAATTAACTTCATATTTTTAGTTTGTTCAACTGAAGTGATACATGTTTTTATGATCTTCTTTAGAGTGAATTCATCCTGTTTATAATTTCTATGCATTTGGTTTCAATAAAATGTATTAATATTATTGCTATTATCTCCGAACTGTGTTATTGCTTAGTTTTGAAAGAAACAATTTGATTTGACTGTCTATAATGTAGTTTGGGAAATTGTTGTTTCTTATATTACTGAGTTCTTAATGCAAGAATGAGACCCTGTCTACCCTCACTTGGAAGTTTTTATGGAAGTGTACATGCACTATTTTAATTGTGATAGCAAGAGTTTTTACTTGGTGTTTTCTTGTAAAGTAGTAAATGTATTATTGGATTGTTTGAACATCTAGTAATGGAATTTTGCTATTATTACCAAATTTGTAAGTAAATTTTAAAACTTTTTTTTACCAAATGTAGCTTTAAAGTATCCAATTTATTTATTTTTTATTACTGACTAAAATGAAAATATTGTCTGAACATAACTCTTAAGTTCTTTGTGAATTTTTTTTTGTTTTGTTTGAGTATATATCATGGCGTTCTATACTCCAGGCCAAGTCATGGCGCAACTGAGAGCCAGGACTGGAGGCCTATTGAAAAAATGTAGGATTTTCAGAAATTTTAGAAGAAAATGAAGTCAACCACTTTATGAAATACTTAGAATAACATTTTTATTCACACCTGAGGATAATAGGATGTGTTGAAAGATAAATAAATGAAAATATGTATTTTTGCTATGAACACTGATAATTATTAAACAACACAAAGGGGTAATTATGATTTCTGGTAAAAGATATATTGAATCAGAAATTTATATTATTTACAGGTGTCATTGAATCCTTTATTCAATCTATTCCCTGTGAGTGAATAAAGACTTTGGTTTAAATTTACATTACAGTTACTGGGTTTGACAAACAGAACCTGAGAAGGCTGGAAGACATCATTCGAAGTGTGTACATAACAATCAATCATCGCAGAAATATAGACAAATAAAACAAAATCATTCTAGGAAAGTTTCAAAACTTTTAGAGCTGGTTCTTTTTCTGATCTAGGTGTGCCAGGTTTGCAAAAATTTTTTAAAACTCTATTTGCAAAAATAGAAGCATGCTTTTTCTCCATGCTGAAAAAATGAAACTCAGAAATAAGCATAAAAATGTTACTTAATGATTTATAGCAAACCTTTTCCTTTATTGTATGGAAAAGGATGAAACAAAAAAAATAACCATTGACAAGTGTGGTCAGAAGGAACTTTTAGTTTTCCATGGTCAATTAATTTGGTATATTTTCCATACTTTTCATAATAAAAATGGGTTTCACATTCACTGGATTGATTATCATTTCTTGTAATATATCCAGCTATGTACACAAGAGCCATTTTTATTTCATTGGAAAGAGATGGTTCTAAATTTTCCAGATTGTCAAATATTTCTGAACCTTCCTCACAAAGTTTATAATCACAAGATGTACATTAGTGACCTGGATCACATCAAATTCATCAATATTTACATTTTGATTTAAAAGTAAAGATGTCTGCTTAATATGCAGCTTTTCAATACATTGTTGAACATTTATAAAGTAGGTGCCACCTGATCCTTGGCGAAGTTTACCAAATTCTTTTTCTAATGGATCAGTTGAAAATTGCCCAAGTAGTACATATTTATGACTTGTAGCTAAAAGGTGTCGACAGACTAACAATTCCATTGCAAGTATGATGTATGGCAGTAGCAGTGTTTTGGGATAATTGTTTTTTACAATTACCTTGACTGCCAGCCATATTAAGAGCCATTTTACCAAATTCAATGATAAAATCAAGTCGGGTGTCATTTGGAGATCTGATTTCAGCTTGTAGAGGATCATTATGTAATTTATCAATTTGAAGGGATTTAACATTTAAAATTTTCCACCATGTCAAAACCTTGTTTATGAAGAGGGCAGTATCATTCTTACCTGCACTTATTTCAGACTGAGTGAGAAGTGCATTATATGTTTTTTTTCAGAAAACACTCTGAGGCAAGTAGAAACCCGTTGTCTTTCTATTGGCTTTGGAGCAATGGAAATTTCATTTAAATCTGAAAGTTTGACTAGTCTTTCAGATTCAAAATGATATAACTATTTAAGATGTGTCCATTTTGCAACTCGACTTACTCCATCATCATCAAAGATTAGTTCTCCTGTTTTTTCTGCCAGCCACAAATTGCGAATATTTTTCAACAGATGAACATAATCAAAAAGCAAATGTTTTCGGTTAACCAAGGTTTTTCAGGAAGTGTAGGATATAATTTTAAAAAAGCTTGATTTACGCGGTTGCCATCACATATAATAGCCTTTACATTAGCTGGTACAGATGTGATGGCTTGGACTGTTAACTCAATTTGTTCAAATAAAAAAGCGGATGTTAATTTTGAAATTGGAATCAATTTTGTAAGAAAATTTGGACCCTCATTGAGACATATCAACATTATACCAAGTACTGTTTGAGCAAGTACAGATGGATTGTCAACTGATTTACCAAATAGTTGTTTGCCATGATATAGCAACATCTTTTTGATATATACTTCATCATGGAGAATTATGCACTCTTTTTGACTGGTATTAAGAGTATTAAATATAGATAACAAAAAAGATTTTTCTTTAAGTTTTGAAACTTTTGACGTCAACCTTCCTAATGTTGCTAATGAGGGTAATTGAAAATCATATCTTAATTCATTATACAATGTCCGTGATCTTGCATAGTACCCAAAAGCACGCACAACTATATCTGAGCTGTATTTTATTCCAACCATTTTGGGAGCCATTGCTAAAAATTGTTGACTCAGGATATTTTTCTTGTGATCAAAAGCCATAGAATTTAAATATCGGATGATTTCTTCCAGTTTTGACCAAGTATCAACTGCATTTATATGATTTTTGGACAGGCTGCTAATATAACACTTAACTCCATAATGAAATGTTTCAAAGTGCAAATTGTTATAAATTTTCAACATAAAGAGAGGAATACCATCAATAGATTTTGATGATTGAACAGTTAAAATATTTTCATCCAAAAATGCTACAACTAGACATATAAAGTCTTTTTTGTTGTTAAGTAGACTTTCTTTCAAATTTGTATAATTAATTTTATCTAATTCTAAAAAAGCATTCATCAGCAATTTGATTTCTAACAGTACTGGAAGTTTTTTTTATATTCCTTTGAACAGCTGAGGGTGTTGGTATTTGACTACTTGGCACACCTGGCCATACGGATGGTGGATTTTTTGGACGTATTTTTCCATTAACTTTTATGGTATCAAAATTTGAAGGCCAATGTTGCTGACAAATAACAGTATTGTTAGTAACATTTAGATTGGCATTTGGAACTGATTTTATCCATTGCTCTCTCTCGTCTTTTTTTTTTTTTTTTTTTTTTTGAAAACGATAAACTGGTATTTTATTAATCTCACCACACATAGTTTTGTCTTGCTGGCTTCTGTAATTTGTTTTGCAAGCAAACACACAGCACTTCCGGGGCATGGCTAGGAATTAAGTAGTATCTGAAATGGTAGATTAAACATCTTTAACAAATATTTCTCTTACTACTTCAATTTAGGAGTAAATTTTCAAGCTAAATTAATTATACTCTTAATTACAGCTTTTATCCATGCACCCTGCCAAAATACACACAATTAATTAAAACCAAAAATTTTAGAGAGTTGCCTTCAGCTTGAGAATCCACTTCTTAATTTAAAAAAAAAATGGTGGTGGTGGGGGGTATGGTTTTGTTTGAAGTATACTATCAGGTTTGCACAATATTATTAATCGTTTAATTATCAACAATAAAACTGTTTTTAATCAAACAAAAAATAGTAATAGTTGCATAGTGCCATTAAACTAGAAATTAAAAAATTCAATTTGAAGTTGAATGTTATTGTTATTTTTTTCTTTAATTCTAATAAGTAAAAAAATACTTACAGTTCACCAAATAGTAACTAATGTAATAAAAATAATCATTTTAACTTTAACTTCGGAAACAAAAGCGCAAAGAAATTTGTTTGTTTTGTTTGTTTTTTTTACTTTTAATGGAAATGTTGGATAAAGTTTTAATAGAGAAATGTTAATGAACCTTTCTCTATTAAAATTTTATTCAAATTTATTATTCAAACTTAAACTTTTAATACAAAAATGTTGACTTATGCTAATTTTTTATCATGGTTAAAAACTTGAGAAAATTAAACTTTAATTTCGTTGACGTTATGTTTTACTTTTCACTCATACTAACAATGTTTTTTTAGCGATATCAAAAATAAATATCAAATTAAGTAATGACATTGAATTTATGAAAAAAAAAACAAACATTTTTAATTCATTTTATAATAAAAATAGTTTTCTTTACGTCTTTGAAGAAACTAAATGAAATTCTGTTCAAATTTGTTAAACGTTGTTTTGTTTTGCTTCTTAAAATAACACAAATTACTCAAAAAGAATTGCATTTTATCAATAAATAATTCTTTAAACTTTAATCAAAAAATGTTGAACAAACTTTAATAGGGAAAATGCCAAAAATGAATTAAAATTTAATTAAAAAATGTTAAGGCTTTAAACTTTTAAGTAAATCTTTTTGTGCGAGTAAATTTAAGCACCAAAGTTTACATTTTACAATTTAAATATAAATAATGTATGGACTCAAACTAAAAAATAATCAAATATACTTACTTCAAATAAATAAGTTAAATGATATTCCAACCAAAGGTAAAATTAAAAGATTCCTTTGAATTTCTCGAGCCAACAACATAAGAGTACGCAGCAGTTCGCTCAAACGATCTAATTGTCAGCCGGCCTCCAGTCAATCAAAGTCGCTACGTGATGCAGAGGCCTGTTAATATAGAACGCCATGGTATATATATTATAATTGTGGGTGTAAAAAGGGATTGTGCATGCATGTAATAGTTTTTTGAGAAGATTAAGTTTGATAGGTGGTGGCAGAATTTATATGTTGATGCTGTTGCAAATATTTATTTACTGGAATGTTTCTCAATAGGTTTTCTACATCAGGTGAAGCTAAAACACCAGGGTTTATTGTTGAATTAAGGATCTGGTGGAATGGATGGGTGAATATGATGCTATATTTTGTGAGTAGATATGGAGAAATGGTATCATTCAGGAGTTGGTAAATGAAAGTTGAAATTTGTGAAATGATTCATCATGGGTATCTGGATTTGTTTTCACATAGATATTCTAGTTGGTAACCTCTATAGTGACTTTAAGTTTTACAGATCCTATTTGATATAATTTTATTGACTGATAACATTGGTCAACACAAGTTTTGGGGTCAAGAAACAAAACACATTTTTTTAGCTAATCTGATGGTGCTGATTCCAAAAATGATGTTAGAAATACCAAATTTTCCCAATTTATTGCCCAAATTCAAATTAACTAATAAACTTTATCAGGTGACATATATAAAAAAAATGAAACCAAAAATTTTCTGTTTGATATTCATAAATTTATCCCATCACTTTCATCCCTTCACTAGGGAAGGAAACCAAGCACATTAAGAGAATTTTGTTTTCACAGTTGGAAAGAAACTCCAACTAAAGACATCCCAATTGAATGCACCTATTCCATTGTACATGATGAACATCATGAAAATGGTTTCACCATAACATCTGTCCTCCATGCGGGATTAGGAACATCTAATCGCACCCTGATCTGGAATTACATGCTTGGACATCGTTTGTTGACAGGGTGAGAAATTTCTTAGGCAACTGCTGGGCTGAAAACTACAAGGAGTTAGTGGAAAAGCTGTTGAAAAGTATACAGGACATAGGCTCTAATATGAGTATTAGGTTCATTTTTCACGTAGCCATCTAGATAAATTTCCAGATAATTGCAGAGATGTGAGTGATGAGCAAGGAGAATGATTCCATCAGGATATCAAAACGATGGAAGAGCGCTACCAGAGCTGGTTGGACAAACAAATGATGGCTGACTACTGCTGGATTATCAAAAGGGACTTAAATAACATTGAACATGACAATCAAGAAAGAATTTTTACCGTAGTTCTTATGTTCATGAAGGCTTTATTTCTGCTGTTAGTTTATTAAATGATTTGATGAAAATACTTGTTGGCCCTGGTATATTCAATCATATTATTTTTAAATACTTAGGGTCTGATTGTTATTGCAAAAATAGTATTTCTCAATAAGTAGAGCAATATTTGATGGTTTAAATACAAATTGAGAAGTTTCTACAATTTTACTTTGAGAAATATTGCAATTGGGCAATATCATATATACAGAAAAGAAATAAAAAAAAAATGCTTTTTTTTTTTTTTTTTTCTCCAAAAGTAAGGCAAAAACGGTAGCTAACCAAGAAAAAGTAAGGTCAATTTCAGATTCAGCACTCAAGTTAGCTAAGTAAGATGTTTGGTGTCCCAGGCAGCATTTCAAAATTTTTTATTTTTGTTGGCCAGTGTAATGTGTGGTTCTCTGGTGTTTTTATTTAATTTTGTGACTTTGGACTGGTCATTAATGTTTCTTTCAGTCATATTTATTTAGAATATGCATATGTTTATCAACTTGTAATGACAATTTTTATGATACAGTTGTAGTTGATGTGGGTAGTTTGATTTTTTAAAACCTGCTTTAGATCTTTTAAGTTTGGATGAATATAAATTAGTTATTCAGTTTTAAAGTTGAGATAGTGTAGGATTTCAGTTTTGTTTTTCTTTATGAGGGGGATCAAATTGTGGTTGTAGGTAGCAGTTTGGTCCTAATTTTAGATATTCTTTCTGGTTGGTCATCTGTTACTTTATGGTCGAATAGATTTATACATTTTTCATTTGTAGCACATTGGGTATTATTTACCAATGTAACTGGTGATATTAATATATTCTTTTGGAATGTTATTAAGATGGAAATTTAAAGAAAACAGGTAAATCAATGGTTATTAGAACTAGTTACATGTAAAATTTGCAAAATCTTCTAGGAATGACAATGTCAAATACTGTGTGTGTGTGTGTGTCATTTTATACAAAGTCAAGTGATTTATTAAAAAATTTTGATGACATGATCATATCAGATATGGTGTGTTCTTCACACACAAGCTACTGAATTTGGATCACAGATACTGCCTATTTTCCTTACTTTCATTAAAACTCTTCTTTTTTCTCAGTAGGTTACAGGTAGAAGGTTCCATAGCATTGCATGTACCCATGTGTTGGTAAAAGACATCTAGTATGAGATTTAATCTTAAAATTCTCTGATTTTCTGGTAATATTAGTGTGTAACTTTGTTAGAGATAAATATTCCTACTTTAACCTCATAGTTACTAATTAGATGTTCAGTTTGTTCACATTCTATTAGTGATATCTACTATACCTGTAGTGGCTGGAGTCACACACACACACACACACACACACCAGTCTAAAATTGAAATCATTCATTGACTGAGTACAAGCCCTCTCTCATTGTATCACTTCTTTCCAGCAGTGGTGATCCGTAATAGGTAGAAAATAAGCAGGAACTGATGCTCTTAACATTTCAGATTTTGTTACTATCAATTTTGAAAACTTAATTTCTTAATTTCTTTGATTGCCTTCTTAAGGATAGACCAGTATTTACTGTGATAGATTTTCATCTTTGCCCAACCTTTTCTAAATGGTTAATTAGATGTTTCATGTGAGCTCTAAAATGAATGATATATCCATAAAAACATTCACTTGACAGACATGTTTTCCTTACTATAATTTCTTTCCATACAAATAAAATTGTTTGACTGCTGGCATGTAAATAGGCCATAAAATATGAAAAATAAAAAAAAAATTTTTCAGCTTTCTTGAGGAAGTTAGGGGAAAAAAAAAGAAAAAAGCAAGGGAGGTAATTCAATTTTTTATAATAATTTAATATGTGGTTACTTCCCTTAATTTAACTAACTACAAATAAGTCTGTCTTCAGATAAAATTAATTCCCTAACAACACCGGATACCTTCCCTAATATAAAGAGCAATAACGAAATAATACAACTTCTCTTGATATCCTGTTTTTGCCAATTATTGAAAAATTCTGCATTTTAAAATCTTATTCACATTTGAAGTATGCTGATATGAAACACATCATCTCTTCCAGAAAAGCTTGACTGCTTCAACATATTTCAGTGATCCATCTAATTTCAGAATTTATCAAAATCACAGCTTTCTGAACTGATGTACACATTTAGTTGTTGCTCAACAGAAATTTGGACAGTCTATGAAGAACATTGACAAAATTCTTCTACATTGAGTAAAGTAATAAAGTCAGTTTGCATTCATCTGATGTTTTGGAGTCTTTCTATTTTCATTTGCTAATCTCTACTTCTTTTCTGACAGTTTTCTTAGTATGTACTTTCTGTAAAACCTTTCTGGGCAGAAATGTCAGTTTTCTCTTGTAGAAAGTTTACATTTTGTACATGTAGATTATTCAGTCTACTGAAATATCATCAGCTTATGGGCTAATGTATATTTTACAAAGCTGCACTTCTAAAATTTCCTTTTTGTATTTTGATACAGTTTTCTGATGAGCTTGTATAGATTATTATCAAAAGTCTACTGCTTTTCTTCTATCACTTTTTTTATACCCTTCTCTATTGAAATGAGAAGCAGCTGTTCCTCTTTCATAATTGCACTCCTTTCAAAGATTTCTCTTCATATGTTGAGTTATTTCTACATTTCTTAAGGTTCTTCTGTTTAACTAAGTCATTTCTTTTCACTTTGACTTCAATTGGCTGTCTTAATGATAGCTTCTCTTCATTCTTTATTGCCAAACTACTTAAAACAATATGGGGAAAATGTATGACAAAGTGGAAAAAGTTTACTTAGAATTTTTGTACTATATCTAGCTGAATTCATTAAAGTCTTTTTCTTTCCATCACTTTTGTTAGATATCCCACACTGTAAAAATAAGATCTACTAGGAATGGTGAAATGTTGTAAAAGCCATTTTTTTCTGTTATACATTTTTATGACTAAAACAGTAAAAGGTTATTAAAGATAATCTTTTGCTGATTTTAAATCTCTTTATATATATATATATATATATATATATATATATATATATTTGTTTACCATCAAAACTACATTTAAACAGCCCTGAACCTTTGCCACTTTCAAAAGAAAACATCAGATAAAACTAGAGACAGAAAATTTGACTTTTTTTTTATATATATTATCAGTGGGACTTCTGCTGCTGCATCACTGATGGCAGAGATTTTATATCAGGTTTATATTAAATAACCTTGAGAGATATGCATGCATTACTACTTTCATCTGTTATGCTACTCCTGTTACAAGACTTAACAAAGTTCATCAATGAGAACAAAGATTAACAATCATACGTAGATAAAAACATGGTTATTAATGTTGTTGGAAGGTTTTTTTTTTTAAACAGGTAACATTTTCTGGAATGGTATTCCAAGTCCTTAATACTTTTTCTGCATTTCTATCATCTCTAATTGTTCCTTTTCAATATTTTCCAATGCTTCCAAATTGAGTTACTTTGAAATTCAATCAACTGCATTTCAAAATAATCCATGGCCATCCATGAAGACATTTGTAAGTTTAGTTCATCCAGTTTGATACTGCCTGGAAACTTAATGAAATTTGCTGTCTCTTCCAGTTCTCTGAATTTTATCAAATCTTTAAAAAAAAAATGCTTAACAGTTGATTTGATGATGTTTACAGACAGCTTTTGAAAACATTGGCAGTCTGTTCTGCCATCTTTTAGGAGATCATTGATGTACCTCTTTAGATTTGGGAAGTATTTAAATCTTTTTCTATAGAGAAACTTATTTACTGAAAAAAAAGTTTGAACAAAGTTAATTGTAAACAATTTTTTTTTCCTATCCTCTGCCAGCTGCAATGATGGAGAAAGCATTACTTTGAACCATCGGCAGTGAGACATGCTGCAAGAGCCACTCTGTTTCGTGAGGCTCATCCCTTAATCGAGATGCAATCGTGCCAATCCTCCGAAGGAACACCATCAAACGAGAAGTGTCCACTGCCACAGGAGTAAAAAATCTATCAGCAAGAGAAGAATATTTAACTATTTTTTTTTTTTTTTATCTCTGCATCCCAAACTCATCGATGGAAGCTCCACATCTGCATCTGTGATGCTCACATAATTTGAGTCCAAGATGGATTGCGACTCCGACCCGAGTGCAATCATCATCTAGAAGGGTACCAGTAGATGAAGAGGGCACGGTGTTGAGACAGGCGCCACTACTCGGTTGTTAAGCATGGCGAGGTGATGCTGATCCAGAGAGAGCTTGAAATTAGTAAAATTGGCCTCTCATTTTATTTTATCCCAGCTTTTTTGTTTTGATGTGTCTAGTGGGATAGAAAGGAATTCTTGGGCCAAGACACTTGCAGCATCTGCGCCCAAGAACTACCCAAGAAACACTTGAGACGTTCCACCAAGTATCTCCTCAATTAATTTGCGACTGGACAAAAGTGAAGAAAGATATGCTGGAAGGGCCAAATCTACCGCTGATCGAAGGCCTAGGCCTTTGAAACTCAAAGGCAGCTTTGCCTGCCTCCAGCCTGTGTCGTCGAAATTAATGTTGCAAATTAGCTCCGCACATCTCTTGTGATATCTATCTCATTTAAGAAACCCTGTTAGAGGTAGCAAGGGGCACTTTGGAGAGTGTAGAGGAAACTCAGTAGCGAAAAACTGTTCGAGGGCTGGGTGTGCATCAGTTAATTGCAATTTCTCAGTCATTCTTGTTAGAATTACATGCTTAGTATCCAAACACTCTCGAATAGCCATTGGAAAGACTGGAGAACCAAGAATGTGTAATTCCTCCTTAGGTGTTATTTTTATGTCCTCAAAGATGAGTTTGATATCCTGTATAGCACTCTCGAAATCACCTGCACTATAATTTAAGTTTATTATCTCTGACTTGGATGAGTTTATCTCAAGTCCAAGCAGAGATAAATCAGGAATAACTCGTCAGAGGTCTGCAGCTACGGCCTCGATGGATCCTCCCAACGTTGTATCGTCAAGATACCATATATTAAAAGGAGAGGCGATGGAACGAGCTACCTCATCAATAGCCATCACAAATAGTAGCAGATCAAATGGATCACCTTGCTGGATTCCAGTAGCAGAAGGTATAATATTATTGGAGGCGATCAATATACTTGGATGACTGTATGAAAGATGAGCCAGTTTAAATATGGAAGGAGTCCATTGATGGCAAACTTCCAGGGCATGATCCCTTCTGATGCTATTGAAAGCATTTTTCATATCCAATTTTAATAAGATACAGGGGGAAAGCAGATGATATATTCTCGAAAAATGATCTTGTGGCATGAACTGTGGCTTCACATCCGCCCTGTATGCCTACCCTGAGCTGGACAGGTCGCAATTCATGCCCTATCTCCTTCACAACAACTCTATAAGCAATTTTTGCCACGAGTCAATGAAAAATGTTACCAACAGTGATAGGGCAGATACTTCTGTCTTTTTTTTTTTTTTTTTTAAAGCTGTTGGCTGAAAATATTAAGTTGCGAGCATGTTGGGGTATCTCAGGTATTAATAAGAGCTGTTATGGATGTTTTCAAATGTTTACCAGCTTCGGTAGTGTGGGCAGAAATTAAGTCCTTGATGTGATCAGGTCGAAGGCCGTCCACACCTCCACTGCTGCTTCCTGAGAAATACTTCAGAGAGGCAACCATTGCTTCCTTTGAGATTTCAATATTTGAATCATTGTTTTCCATTTGAACAAATCTGACATCTGATGGTGGTGCAGGATGTTTCTGACAAAGAGCTGTGAGAACTTCTGGTGTAGTAGCTAGTATAGTATCGGATGAGGCCAATACTCTAACTGCAGCTGAGACATCACCTTTGATCAACTTCATTGACGAGGGCACAGATTGTTGACTGTAGATGAAGGATAAAATCTATTAGGATTAGAAAGATTAGAAAATTCAGTGGCATTTATTTTAGACGAATTAAATAAAGAAATGTTATTTTTCATAATAAATGTGACAGATGATGTAGGGTCCTTATTGTAAGGAAGGCTGAGCACAAGTGTTGTGAAAGAGAAAAGGTGATCCCAGTCAAGTGAGCTGTTCAAGTTAAGTGCCTGGTCTATGGCAGTAGCCAAGGCATTGGCTGCCAGGATTCTGACAGATTTAGGGATTTTTAAAGGCACCTTCAGGAATTGCCTAAGCAGTGAGGTTGCCCTCAAAACTTCACTGGCATCTATTTGGGTTGGTTC
>OZ038487.1:69219982-69234982 GCA_964036315.1 Acanthosepion esculentum
CTGGCACTCGTCTCCTCAGCTCTCTTCCTCGCATTCGCTCGGGTCACCACACATGATGGGAATATTCCAGGATGCATTTCCTCGATCTTCTCAGTCTCCTCTGAGACGCTCGGTTTTTCCACCACTCTTGGATGGGGTACAATTCTTTCTCCAGCCAGGTCATTTCCCAGTAACATCGATATACCTTTCATAGGCAGACTATCGACCACTCCGATGACTATAGTTCCACATACTATATCAGAGTCAAGGGAGATCCGGTGAAGCGGGACACTGACAAAACCACTTCCTACCCCTTGTATAACTACTCGTTCGCCCATGGCTGTCTCTGATCCGCGTGGCATGTCTTCTTCGACTATCAGAGATTGGGTCGCTCCTGTGTCTCTTAGGATTTTGATTTTAACCCTCTTCGTGGGGTCATCCACCGGACATACGGAGCCGTCCGACACAAATGGTCTGTATTCCTCTCTGATTTTACCTTTGATCTTCCTACTGAGATCCTTACGCGACGATATAAACCCTTGTGGTTTATTCGAAACTGCACTTTTCTTCGCGAAACAATTCGCCGCCATGTGTCCTACCTTCCCACAGTAGTAACACGTCATGTTTTTCCCTCCTTCCGTCCGTCGGGGAGTAAAGGAATGAGAATCAAACCGTTTACTTTTCGGGCTGTTGGGGCGATGTGGGTAGTTGGCATGACCAGGTCTTGTCCTTGAACCAGCGCTAGCCATTACTCGAGGCTTTGTGCTTCCCCCATATTCAGATGGGTCCTCTGATTTATTCCTGCCTCGCTTATGCGTTAGTGCATATTCGTCTGCGAGGGTAGCCATCTCATAGGCTGTATCGACCCGTTTTTCATTGAGGAATGTTTCGAGGTTATCGGGTACGCACCATTTGAACTCTTCTATTAATATTAAGTGTCTTAGCTTGTCATAATCCGCACCTATTTCTTTCGCCGAAATCCATCGGTCGAAATACGTTTCTTTCTGCCTGAAGAACTCTACATACGTTTGGTTTTCGTCCATTCTATGATCCCTAAATCTCTGTCTATATGCTTCTGGTACCATTTCGTAGTTTCTCAGGATCGACGTTTTCACAACGTTGTAGTCGGCACTGTCCGCAATTGAAAGGGAGGCATACGTTTCTTGTGCTTTACCTTTCAGGGCTGTCTGTAATAATGTCGGCCAGGCTTCGATGGGCCATTCTAGATTTGAAGCTATTTTCTCGAAGTGTTGGAAATATTTATCCACGTCTTCTTCGTTGAATGTAGGTACAAGTCGGATTTGCTTGGTGAGGTCAAATTTGTTCCGTTCCCCCTCGTGTCGTATTCGTTCTTCTTCTATTTCCCTGATACGAGTTTCCTGACTAATTCTCGCCAGCTTAATCTGGGTCTCGGCTTCGATCTTAAGCTTCTCCAGTTCAATCTGGGCTTCTGAAAGTTCAGGCGCTTCTGACACAAGGTTGTCAAGAACGCTGCTGTCGAAAACTTCATTATCGACCATATCTTCTGAGACCACTCTCACCAACTGCACCTTTCGCATAGACCGTCTTACATCCAACTCTAGTTTTAAGCCTATCTCTAAAATATGGTTCTTTTTCAGTTTTAATAAACCGTCGAACGTGGGAGAGTTTAGAAACGTATCTATTACAGACATCTCGGTTTATTTGCCTTCCGTAATTCTACGACCGCACTGTTCCTCACTGCGAAGTCTTGTGGAAAAGGAGAAATGATTCCCGGACGAGCCCCCAATTCTGTTACGCCCGGGGTTTCGTTGGGACTACGATAGCCGGGACGCAACGAGAAAATAAAAAAAAATAAATAAATAGACCCCAAGGTTCGATATAAAAATAAAAAAAAGAACGTTGGGAAGGGAATTCTCCAATTCCGGACGTCGGTAAACGCAGAGAGTAAATGAACTATATGCAGACATAGAACGATAGAAGACAACACGAGAATATATGATACAAAAGTTTTATTTATAAAATATACAGACAGTAAGAAAAAGAAAAAGAAAACTAAATAATATAAGGGATGGGGAGATAAATTACCTAGACAAATACTAATGCGGCGAAATACATATGACTACAGAGACAGCAGATCATAAGATATAAAAAAAATAAAGAAACTTACATATGGTTGGAATCGACGTCGATTGACTATTACCAATGATAAAAGGGTGGGATTTACAAAGTTCAAGTTATGAGTTCTTTGTTTGGCGATGTCTCGTGTTGATGGCGAGAAGAACACACAGAAAAATCACAGGAATGTAGCCGGCTTTGGTTGACGATGTCGTTCCAGGGTCTCTCGTCGTTCCTTTGGGTTTGGTGGCATCTAATTCTTCTAGTGGCGGATAGCTAAGTTTGGGTTTGGTGACGTCCGCTTCCTCCGAGGGTCAGCAACTAAGTGAGATTGTTGCCACCTCACCACGAAAACGAAAACTGCTATCAGTTGGGTCACGTGTTGGCCCACACGAAAAAAAAAGGTGTGTGGGTGTCTTTCGCGGACCCTAATGTCACTCGCCCATATCTGCCAAACAGCGTTTGTCTGGTCTACGGTCAGAGACTGGATAGGAAATGGGAGGAGGAGGTAAGGTTCCTTTCCGGGAACTGGCCCTGACTTATCTGGACATAAAAATAATATATAACCCACAATCTGCGTACTCAAGAAATAAGGTTATCAAGGGTCATATGTTTCGTCGCAAATATACAATGTACTAAAAACATGCCTATAAAATCTGAGGTGACCGTACAACTATTGGGTCAACGTAACAGTATATATATGTGTGTATATATATATCTATATGTATATATATGTATGTATATATATATCTATATGTATATATATGTATGTCTATATATATATATATATATATATGTATATATATATATATGTATATATATGTATGTATATATATATATATGTATATATATGTATGTATATATATATATGTATGTATATATATGTATGTATATATATATATGTATGTATATATATATATATGTATGTATATATATATATGTGTATGTATATATATGTATGTATATATATATATATGTATGTATATATATATATGTGTATGTATATATATGTATGTATATATATATATGTATGTATATATATATATATATGTATGTATATATATATATGTGTATATATATATATGTATGTATATATATATATATGTATGTATATATATATCTATGTATGTATATATATATGTGTATGTATATATATGTATGTATATATATATGTGTATGTATATATATGTATGTATATATATATGTGTATGTATATATATGTATGTATATATATATGTGTATATATATATATGTATGTATATATATATATGTATATATATGTGTATATATATATATGTATGTATATATATATATGTATATATACATGTATATATATATGTATATGTGTATATATTTATATGTATATATATGTATATGTATATATATGTATATATATGTATATATGTGTATATGTATATATATGTATATATATGTATATGTATATATATGTATATATATGTATATGTATATATATGTATATATATGTATATATATGTATATGTATATATATGTATATATATATATATGTATATGTATATGTATATATATGTATATATATGTATATATATGTATATGTATATATATGTATATATATATATATGTATATGTATATATATATATGTATATATATTTGTATTTGTTTTTCGTTTGAATGAGTTACGTTACATAAATTGAATACGCACTACAAAACCGATATTAAAATAACCTGATCCTAAATGCGAAATTCCTGACAATAATTGTGACAATACTATTATTATTGAACAATTTAGTACATACCACTTTTCTCCAGTACAAGAACGCACATTTTTCAAATTTAAAAAAATTCAACCACAGCGTTGTGTCTGCAGCGCTCCAAAATTATTCTTACATTTGACAATATCTCATTACTAAAAAAGCACTCTTTCGGATTACAATATCTTTCGATGTCGCATTACTATTCGGAGTTTAACAAAAACACACTAATATGTCTACCTGAGGATGGTCGTTCGAAACGACTGAAAGCCGACTCGTACAAAAAAATAAGACCAGATAAACCCGGAATTTATGAACAAGGATCACACCATTCATTAACAGATTCGAAGTTGGTTGTAATTTATTATTAAATATTGTTTGTGACAGTGATTCTCGCCATATAACTAGCTTCAGTATTTGTTTTTCGTTTGAATGATTTACGTTACATAAATTGAATACGCACTACAAAACCGATGTATATATGTATATATATATATATATGTATATGTATGTATATATATATGTATATGTATGTATATATATATGTATATGTATGTATATATATATGTATATGTATGTATATATATATGTATATGTATGTATTTATATATTTATATGTATTTATATATGTATATATATGTATATATATATATATGTTTGTATATACAACAAAAACAATCCAGAACTATTCACAGAAATTACCAAAAATCTAGACCTACTTAGCAACTATAATAAACTGAAAAATATACTGAAAACAACCAATATAATTCAAAGCCAATGCCAATCTAAAAATTTGTAGCATATTAACCTCATCCAAATTTAACCAACACACAATAAAGGGAGTTACAAAATTCAACAAAAGAATATGTGGTTTTTGTGACATCATTATAGAAGGAAACTCCTACACTTTTGAAAACCCCAAAACGACTTTCATAATAAATAAAAACATAAATCACATTTTTGGAGTTGCAGTTTATGTACTCAAATGCACAAAATGCAAGAAGTCATATATAGGTTTCAGCCAATAACTGAACAACAGGGTCTCCCTACACAAAAGCAACATAAAATTACCAGAAAACAGAACTTTTTGTATCACAACACATCTTCAAATGTAACCAGGGAAAATTTAAAATTATGCCAAGATATCAAACAGACAATTATTCTTATCTAAAAAACTTCATAAACAATTTTAAACCAGAACTAATTAGATCTTAACCCCACACGCAAAAGCACACAACAGACACACATAATGGCCAAATACAATGATCAAACCACTCACATACATGCACGCACGCTCACATGCATGTATCTGTGGAGCACGAATCTATATATATAAATACACATATTGACAAAAACAGAACTACTCACACAAACCCCACACAACTTAGGAAGTATGTGTGTACACTCCCCCGGTTTCATTTTTATTACTGTTTTGCGTTTAAATTCAGGTACATTTTTTTCTTTTCTGTTTATTTCCTTATTGTAATTTTAAGGGTTTTATTTTTATTACAATTTTCGTTGTTTTATTCAGTTTTTAGTTGCACCTTTTTCCTTTTTGTATTTTTACCCCCCCCCCCGGTTTTATTTTTATTACAGTTTTCGTTGTTTTATTCAGTTTTTATTTGCACCTTTTTCCTTTTTGTATTTTTACCCCCACCCCCGGTTTTATTTTTATTACAGTTTTCGTTGTTTTATTCAGTTTTTAGTTGCACCTTTTTCCTTTTTGTATTTTTACCCCCACCCCGGTTTTTTATTACAGTTTTCGTTGTTTTATTCAGTTTTTAGTTGCACCTTTTTCCTTATTGTATTCCCCCCCCGCCCGGTTTTATTTTTTATTACCGTTTTCGTTTAAATTGTTTTATTAAGTTTAGTTTTTACGTGCTCTTCATTTTTGTTTTCCACGTGCTTGTTCGACTCAGGTTTTGTTTGATGCATTGTTTAAAACTAAAAAAATATATAAAGCAAACATTTGTGTAGCCGTGTTGGGTTGAAGCCCCTACCAAGGCGGAAATACTAGAATCTTCTCCACCACGAACGATGCAAATGGAAAATTTAGCACCGTCAAAAACAACGGCCTGGGTAGAAAACAAACCTAAAAAGAAGGATGCAGCATACTACGAACAGAAAAATAAATATGAGAAGTATCTCAAAGGGACTGACTTTCTAACAATCCCAGAAGCTCTAGATGCTGTGAATTCTAGAATAATCTCCCTAAAGACTCAGAAATTAATTGGAGTCAATAGGGCAACGATGGAAGAGAGCTAAAAATAGCTCAATATTGTGCCAAAAGTCTTGGCTAGGAGGACCAATGCCATTCTGGACATTCTCCTAGCTACAGAGCAGAATGCAAACAACTGTCCGGAAGGGGCCTGACAACAGGGACGTTACGGATCCAGACAGAGTACATGGTTACCCGGCGTACCAAAATAACTGTACATGGGGTGCCTGTGGCCAGACCGAATGGGTGGGGGGGGGCTTTTTTGCGAAATATGGGCCAGTGGAGGAATTAACAGCAGTAAGCAGCAAAGCATGTATAGCGATCGGCGATATGGTGCTACAAGTAACGTTAACCAGGCAAGCCTTCGGGGAAATCTCAAATGTATTGCAATGCCGGGACAGGCGGATACTGGTGGTCGTGAGGGGACACATGTCTTAGTGCTGGTCTTATGGAGTGTCCAGGCACATGTCCAAAGCGTAAGAATCCGCAACCCAGTGTGACGTCAGCGACTGCAGTATTAGTAGTGACAGCGGCAGTAGCATCGGAAAATGCGCTTGACGGGGAGTGGACATTAGTAAAACGAAAGAAAAACTCGCCCTCCTCACCAAAACGGGATGTGCAGTCCCGGGAAGCAGGACAAGCAGCCGCAGGAGCGACCAAAGAAACACCCCACGAAACAGAAGCAGCAGCTCCTTACCTCCCCTGTCCGTGCTCCATCCCCCTCTTCCTCCACTTATTCCCTTAGCTCAGCTTCCACACCCCCTCATACGTCCACTTCTTCAATGCCCCACCCCGCCCGGCAAAACAGAAAAAAGTGAAGAAGAAGAAATATTTCCCTGGCCCGGAGGCCATTTGTAAAATCGAGAAAAAAGAACTTGACAAAGGACTATCCAAACAGAAGAGGGCTTTGCTGGGGGTACTAATTAAGTTGACCTCAGTAGATGGCAAGTCCGTGGAGGATCCCCGCAATTTCCCTAGTGCCCCTGGGTCATAACTTGTGTAAGTGACACAGGAAGCTATCTCAGGGTATGGACTCATTTGTATGATGCCAAGGAAGCTTTCCCGAACTTAAGGGTGTTCGAATCAGAGACCCCATATTTACTAAAATTGAGATACTTTTGTGCTGGGAGGGTCCCCGTCATACTCCATCTCTCCTTATATAGGGCGGTTAAATTAACTTACCCCATGGACGTCGGCGGAATTGTCCTGGAAGGACGGATTACGTCGAAGCTAGGTGTAGGGAGCCTAGGAAATCCGTCGAAGTCCTTTGTGACGTAGATTTCCGCCCGGTATGTGAGTAGGTTTTTTCTCTCTTTTTTGTTTTTCAGGCTTAAAAGATGTCTGTCAAATTAACCAGTCTGAATGCGAAGGTCTTGAGGAATCGGGGTAAGGCCGCCCGTCTGCTCCGGGATCTCCTGTCTTTCGGAGTGGATGTTGCTGCGATCCGAGAGACCCACTTTGTTTGCAACGTCGATGCGTGTATGCTGTCTAGCGACTTTGTCGTCTATTCAGCATACGGAGACCGACAGGCCAGAGGGGTTTCTTTGCTGGTTAGCCGTACCCTGGACGCGAGGGTGGAACTTGTTCATGCGGATGCCGAGGGCCGGTTGATCGTGGCCGATATTGCTGTGAAAAGTGGTTCGTTCCGGGTCGTTGAGGTTTATGCGCCCAACGACCACGAGGAGAGGGTCTTTTTTTTCGGCGATCGGGACTGTTCCTGATGAATTCAATACGCCTAGTGTTAATGGGGAACTGGAATGCCACCCTGGACCCCAAGTTAGATAGGGGGCGAGGAGTTGGCGGAGGAAGGTCGATCATAGCTTGGTAGATCTGATCGACGATTATGGTCTCGTTGATAGATACCGGGTCGATACCCCCGGGGAAGAGATGTGGACGTGGAACCTTAGTTGGCCGTCTAACCAGGTGGTTAGCTACCTGGATAGAATGTTAGAGAAGCCGACGTAGATCTACTAGATTGTCCCGCGTTCCACTGGCAAGGCTATTCGGACCACAAACACGTTTGTGCCCGGGTGGCGTTAAATGGTTGGCCTAGAATGGCTGGTTACTGGAAGTTCAGCCAGTCTTTTCTGGACAGGCGGGACTTCCAGAATCAGCTGACTAGCTTAGTTCAGCGGGAGCTAGTGGGGGCGGTTATTGGGAATAGATGGTGGGAAAAGACTTAAGTGTAGGATTAGGTCCTTCACCGCCGAGTTTAGCAAACGGCTCGCCTTAAATAAAGATAACAAGGTTAAAGCTCTTAAGGATAGCTATTCCCGGGCTCTGACTTGGGGGGATCCCCTAGAGATAGCCTTAGATAAGGAGATCCTGAAGCGTTTGACTTGCGAGCGCTACATGGGCCAGGTAATTAGGCATAGACTAAGGAATATGGCGTCCGAAGCTGTGAACATGGGCGCAGAATTGCGTAAGGAAGAGATCCGTCGGGATTCCGGTCGTTACATTCGTGAAGTCAAAACCCCGGAGGGGCAGACTCTTCGTGTGAGGCGTTTCGGCGGCATTTCGAGAGCCGGTTTACCAGGGAGCCTGGTCTCCGGGACGACGAGTTTCGCAGCTATTTGGCTGATTTTCCTCGGTTTTCGCCGACTGAAGCGGCTAGCTGCGAGGGAGAGATTACAGAAAGTGTTTTTTTGTTTGCATATTTGATTTTTGTCTGTCACATGTTTTTTTTGCCTGTTTATTTTTGTCTGAATTTTCAGTTAAGCCTATAGGCGAAACTTATTAACTTATTTTTCTTTTTTTCACCCCTCCCATTCCTTTAAAAAAATGAAAAAGAAGGAAAAAAGAATACCTTCATTTTTAATTCTAAAAAGGAAATAAAAAATGGCCGACTTTAGGAAGTCGGTCAGGACACACTTTTAATCCTAAAAATTACCCTCCGGATAAAGACAATTTAGAAGAATACCCAGCCTTAGAATCTTAGAAGGAGAAATTAAAAGTGTGGAGGCCAATAATGGCCAAGAAAGAAAGCAAAGAGTGCGGTGGCGAATAATGGCCAAAAAACCTTCAAGAATATGCAGGCCAATAATGGCCAAAAAGACAAGACAAGGAATAACGCTGTGGCCGGGGATTCGCCCTGTTGTTGGCAGTCGCCGCCGAAATGCATCATCGTTTTGCAGAAAATCTTGGAGCATGCCAAGAGTTACGCACACCTTGTGGTAGAAGGTAGGCTCTTGGAGGATCCAATTGAACGAAAGAAGATTGATAAAAGAATAGTGTTGGTCTTTGTCGTCGACAAGCATACGCGCAAAATTTGTCCTCCGACGAAAGACACAGTGGTAAAAACACTAGAGTCCCTGGGGTTTAAGCCACTTCGAATTGTTAAGGCTAAAGGCTTCTTCATGTGGGACGTATTGTTACCCACAACTGAAAATTGTGTAAAAGCGACAAGACATGAATTGATTAGGAAAGATCTGATACTCCTAACAGAGTACGTGTGCAGGAGTAGGACCCGTATAACAATATACGAGGTCCCTCCTCAGGCTAACGGGGAACACATGGCAGTTTTCTTGTCTCAGTACGGAAAAATTCTAGCTGCTTCCAGCGATAGCCTGACTGGGGGATGGAGTTTCGACATTATGTTGGACCATTAAGCCTTCATCCCCATCCGAACTGTCTGGATTTTGGGGACCTGAAGCTGCCGGTCATAGTGACAGGCCATAAACCAGCTTGTTATAAGTGTGGCGAGACTGGTCACCTCTCCTCTTCCTGCCCAGAGAAGAAGGCCTCTGGAAGCCAGACCCCGAATTGACCAAACTCCCGCTCTGACCGCGTCTTTGAAATCGGCCACGCCTATAATTGGCATGCTAGCTTCCGGGAACGGAGTGGTTAAACTCCCGGTTGGGCCTACAGCTAAGCCTCCATTCCCCAAAGAGCTTTCTCCAGCTGCAAGTGCAGTTGTAGAGGAGGGAGAGGGGGAATGGCAGGTTGCTGGCAGGGCCAGAGGGAAGCGCCAGACAGCGGGCCATCAGTCCTCTGAAGCCCCGGTACAAAAGACACTAACAGTCCCACTCCCTCTGTCAACAGTAAGGGCGACGCTCCGGCCTCAATACTGACCCTAAAAGAACTAAAAAAATACGATCCAGGATACGAAAAGACTGAAAAAGTCAAAAAATTAAAACCAAAATTAGACCACCAACGGATTACAAAATCCACCCCCATGAAATAAGCACATCACTCTACATCCACTGCCCCACATTCAGCACAGTCTTCCCAGCCCTTACCTCAAGTCAGCCCAAGACCTCCTCTACAAAGAAGGCCACCCCCTCACACCCTCTGACCCATCACATTCTTCCCATCCCTCAACCCCTCTTAGTAGAGAGAAGACCTTACCTGCCACTACATCCACATCTTTTCCCCATCCCTCAACCCCTCTCAGTAGTGACCCCAGCCCTTTCAGACAAACTTATACACCTCGCCACACCCCCAGTCCTCCCATTAAAAATTCTGAAATGCCCCCTCCCCACAACAAAAGACTTAGAAGTCCCAGACAGGACTTAACGAGAAATAGGAAAAAGCATGGACCTAAACAGGCTTGGGCCATGCTTGATGAGGCAATAGTCCCGTTTAAAGGGTCCCCGTCAATTGCTATCGTTCAAAACAATAAATTAAAGAAATTTAAACAATTTTGTGCTGGGAGGGTACCTGTTTTTGTTCATCCCTTCCCTCTATAGAGCACTAAAATTGATTTTCCCTTGGGATATAGGCGGCCTCTCCGAAGACGGCACCATCAAGACTGAGATGGGCCACTGGTCGATGCGGGAGGCGGTCGGTAGCCTTACCCCGTCCATGTTCAATTCAGGAAAGTAACCCCAATCGGTTAGATAAATATCACTCTGGTTAGCTAGCTAGAATGTCCGAGGCCTGAGGTCGGAGTCTCGCAGGGCATAGCTCTCTCGCGACCTTCAGCGCCCCCGGGGTGAATGTTTGTTGCGTACAGGAGACCCGGTTTTCTTCTCATGACCATGAGGACATACTGTCTAAGGGGTTCTCCCGTTATTCAGCATGTTTTGATGATTGTTTGAGAGGTGTCTCTTGACTGGTGAGCAAGTCTTTGAAGGCTGCGTGTACTCTTGTCTTCGCAGATCCGGCGGGAAGACTTTGCGTGCTACCATGAAATATAAGGCTCTGCGTCTCATTGTGGTTTATGCGCCCAATAACCATTCTGAGCGGCCTGCTTTGGTTCGGCAGATCGAGCCGTTTTTGACGACATCTTGTCGGGTAGTTTTAGCGGGGGATTGGAATGCCGTCCTTGACCCCGATACAGATCGCATAGGGCTAAATTCGGGTACTAACAACCGGGACGTGAAACCATTTCGGGACTTTATCGAGAGGTTTGATCTTGTCGATAAGTACCGGAATGAGCACCCTCAGAGGTAGTTTGGACTTGGACAAATAGTGGTAGCTCGGCTCCTGGGGTTCTTTCTAGCTACCCCCACAGAGTCTTAGTTAGGCGAGTTGATGTTGGGCTCTTAGGGTGTCCAAGTTTCCATTATATAGTTTATTCGGATCAAAGGCTTGTTCGGGTCCGTGTGAACTTGGCTGGGTACTGGAAATTAAACTGCTCATTATTTGGTGAGCAGGATTTTCCAGGATCAGATGCTACTAATGATACAGAGGGAATTGACGGAGGCGGTTGTAGGGAACGCCTGGTGGAAAAATTTAAAATAAAAAATTAGAACGTTTGCTACTGATTTTAGTCGTCGACTCAATCTAGATAGATTAGCGGCACAAACGGCTTTAGAACATAAAGTTGATCGGGCAGTGAAACCCCGTGATAGTGGGGAAATAGCCTTAGTTAAGGCAGAGTTGTCCTCCTTGCTTATCAAGAAGGATCAAGCTCTGGTAGTTAGGGCTAGGTTAAAAAGAGTGTCTTCTGAGGCGACGAATATGGCCGCTGAATTGCGCGCAGAGGAGAATCAGAGCGCGTCTTGGCGACATATCGCGTGTGTCACATTGCCAGATAAGCGGACCATGACTACAAACGCGGGCATATGCGAAGCTTTTCGGGCTTACTTTCAGGAACTTTTCATTAGGGAGCTCGGCCTGAGCCCTGCTCAATTCGACGCCTATTTAGCCGACTTTCCCTGCCTTGGGGCAGCTGAAGCGGCTGGGTGCGAAGGTCCCGTCACAGAATCAGAAATCTGGGAAACGCTGAAACAGGTTGACCTGGATAAATCTCCGAGACTAGATGGTCTTCCCTACGAAGTTTACTTGAGGCAGTCGCCCGTTTTTGTTCCTTTGCTGGAATTGATTTTCAACAACTGGATGAAGCAGGAGTCTATACCTCAACGCTTCACCAGGGGTTTGATCAAGTTGTTGCGTAATGACAAAAACGGTGGGGGTGGGTTAGATAACTTTCGCCCTTTAACCATGTTAAACACAGAGTTAATGATTTTGGCGAAGATCATAGCCAACCGTTTGCAGCTTGTCCTGTCTAGTCTGATTGGCTCCGAACAGACCTGTGCTGTGAAGGGCAGTACTATTCAGGGCAACCTTCATATGGTACGTTTGATCTTAGAACAAGTCGACAGTGAAGCCGCGCTGATCAATTTAGATCAGTTCAAGGCCTTCGATAGGGTTGACCATCGTTTCTTGGAGGCTGTCCTTTCGGCGGCCGGTTTAGGGCTGGACTTTCGTTCCTGGATCCGACTTTTGTGTGCGACTCCCGGTGCGCTGGTGGAAGTGAATGGGGTAAGATCGGAGCCTTTCGTATTGTCTCGCTCCATTCGTCAAGGTTGTCCGCTTTCGCCTTTGATTTACGTCCTTGCGTTGGAACCTTTCCTTCGCGAATCTGGTCCTGCGCAGAATTTCCCTGCCTGGTGCTACCATCTCGGTCAGGTATTCTGCCTATGCTGATGACGCTTCGGTTCTTGTGTCGAGCAGAGCCGAGATTTACGAAATCAGCAAAGAGATCAGTGGTTATGAGATGGTGACAGGGGCCAAGATCAACCGTGATAAGTCTGTTGGCTTGTGGTTGGGTTCGTGGAAGAGAGTTTCTTTTCCCGGACTTTTCCTCTGGATGGATGGGCCGGTCAAGATATTCGGCGTCTGGTTCGGTCCTGATATCCAGTTGGAAGTGAATTGGTCGGAGGTACAAGGGAAGGCCGAAATCGCAATTAATTTGTGGTCCCGTAGGAATCTTTCCTTGAAGGGGAGGACGGAAGTATGTGTTTCACACATCTACCCGATTTTCCTTTACCGACTCTCTGTACTTCCACTCCTGTCTACCAGACTAATTTTATTAGTAAGGCTCTTGTTCTCGTTCTTGTGGAGAGGCAAGACCGCTATGGTATCTCGGGAGATCTGTTGCCTTCATCATCGCCTTCCTAGACCGAATGTGTCGCGAATCGGATGAGGAGGGCGCCCTCTGGAAGGAAGACGTCCATAGAAACTTCACATCCTTGAGGAGTGTGCACTCGAGCAAGGAGGAGGCCCACCGTTCACCCCGAGCCGAATGCTCCTTCTATCGCGAATGTCGTCGTGTTCTGAAACGCCTCTTATGGGCGTCGGATGGTCTCTCCAACGTCCAGGCGTTGTCTCGTAGGGCATTATATCAAGTATTAGTCAGTTCGTGATGAACTGATTGACGAGCTCGGTCTTACGAAGCAAGAATCTCGCTCAATATGGCCTTGGGCGCCTGGGTTGAAATGCCTCAATAACCACGAGACATCACTTACCTGGCTGGTGATTCGTGGGGCACTCTGGGTCGCCAAAAGGCTTTGTTCAGCGGGCTTGGAGAAATCTCCAAACTGCCGACGCTGTGTTGTGGAAGTCGAGACCATTGGTCACGCCTTCTTTCATTGCAGGGTGGTAGTGCCGTTTATTGAAGGTCTCATGGTCTGCATGCTGCAAGGGAAGTTCTTTGTCCTTGAGGCCAGTTCTGTTTGTAGCAATGTAGTGTCGCAGATGAAGGTTGAACAATATGTTTTCTTTTGCTTACTAGGTGTTATGAGAGTCGTGATTTGGACGACACGTCAGAAGGAATTCTATGATGGCGAGAAGTTCACTTCTTCCCAACTGATCTTGTTCTTTAAACATCAGCTTAAAGTCAAGATTAGGACGACATTTTATAAAAAATAATTCCACCTACATCAATCCAACCCAATATTTTAAGAAAACTATTGCTCGCTTGCACCGCTAGTGTTCCTTTTTATAGCCAGAATGGTACTATTTACACACAAACTGATGGAGTAACTATGAGAAACCCTCTCGCGCCGTGCTTCTCCAATGATTATATGTCCTATGTTGAAAACAAGGTTTTTACTAAAGTTATTAAACCTAAAATATATGTTCGTTATGTAGACGATATATTTATTTTAGCTGAAAACAAGACAGAAATAGAAAATCTGAAAGCTACATTTCAACAAAATTCCGTCCTAAATTTTACTTATGAACTTAGTGAAAAAACTAAACTTCTTTTCTTAGATGTTCTCGTCGATTTGAGTAATAATACTTTTAAAACATCTGTTTAAAAAAAAACAACTAGTAAAGACTCTTGCCATCTTAATTTCTCTGGTGAATGCCCTCTTAGATATAAAATAGGTGTTATTAAAGATTTCCCCACGAGAGCGCACGAGAATTCATTCTCTCGCAAGCTTTTCTTTAAAGAATTAAACAATGGAAAACAAACGCAGATTTCCTAATCAATTGTTGGATTTCCACATTAGGCGTTTTTATGTATATATTTGTATGTAATGATAGATATATTTTAAACGTATATATCTGTATTTGTATGTATGTATATATATGTGTATACATATATATATGTATGCATATATGAGAATGCATATATATGTATATATATGCATGTATACATATGTATATATGTGTATGTATATATATATGTATGTATATATGTGTATGTATATATATATGTATGTATATATGTTTGTATATGTATATATTTGTGTAAATATATGTATATATGTGTATAAATGCATGCATATATGTATATATAT
>OZ038487.1:69237482-69568116 GCA_964036315.1 Acanthosepion esculentum
AAATGCCAAAACGCTTCCATAGATATCTGTGCATAGATCGTTGAGGTAATGATTACCTTCTCTCCTATTTTTGCACATATGTAAGCTTATGTAATATCATCAGACCATCATCTTAGTATTCCAGTGGAATGGCTTTTGTCAAAAATTCCAGAATCATCGCCTAGGCCCAAATATAGTCTTGATTCAGCCCTGAATATCACTTCCGTCTAAGTATCCACTCTTCATGATTGCTTCTTTGTAACCCAATGTATCTGTTTTCTCCTGTATAGCTGGTAGTATTGATTTTGCTTGGCTTTTCTGTATGTAAATATCATTTCATTCAGCCGATGTCATACAGTTTTGTCACAGTCAGTGACTCCGGTTTCTGACCATTTGTTATACATTTTTTGCTTTCAAGACATATTATTTTTTATCCTGATGCTTTGACATCTTCCGTAGTTAAAGTATGTTTTCCTTGTATAATCTTTTTTATGTATATCTGCACTAAATTTTAGACATAGCAGACTGGGAAGAACCAATATCTTTTGCCACAGTTTGTGTTGGATTTCCTTCACAAAAATGTTCTGTAATACTTATCATTGTTTCATTTAATTTTGGGGCAATGTTGCTTTTTAATTAGCTGTTTGCAAATATTCACTTTTAACTGCAAACTAATGTGCAAATGTATATTTAAGTTGTTTTTTGTTTGTTTCAGAAATGCAAATTACATGTTAAATGATTTCTTAATCTTTTTTCTCTAATTGATCTGAAAAATATATGCAATTAATGGAAATAATTTGTAATTTGCTGCGAAGAGGTAAAGATGGGTGAATGGCGATTTATCAATGACTGCATAAATATAGCATGTAAAGCTTAGTATACATTAAGATATTCATATTTATCTACATATAAGCACATCGACAAACATTAATACAGGCATGATACATAACGAACATATTTAGAAATATATTATCATGTTAAATTTCATACCTGTCTCAAATCTTATTCATATGTCGAAGTAGCAAGTAAAACCTATTGAAATCATCGATATATTCATATTTATTGTTTTATTTTGATCACTGAACAATGTGTAAATATTTGACTCTTGACGTTTTGGCTGATATTTTCTTTGACACATCATTCAGTCAATAATATCAGGCGACATAAATTACGACACCTCTATCGATTTGGGCAGGAAACTTTTCACTCCCAATATTAAGTATTTGTATTTCTCAAATATACATTAATATATAGGTGAAACTCAGTGATAATTTGAAAACGATTATTTGCCAAAACAAACTGCAAAAAATAACAAGAATAATATTACTAATACTTGAATCATTACTAGTGTCAGTACTAGACATCCGGTTGGAAATGATCAATTAAAATAATGCGTCTAGTTCACAGATTTTTTTGTTGTCCTTGACACTTCTGTCTCTGCTCGTAGCAGTTGATGTTAAGGGGCACATATGAAAAGAACCATAGGATCTTTAGTTCATACATCAGGACGCTATTCATTCTAACCAAGCCTACCTTAGAAGCAAACATAATCAATCCTTTTGTACTGTCGAAAAGTCACATACTCTGGTACTCACCAAAATATGGAAAGCGAAATGAGAATTCTCTAACCACGTGGACTAGGTTCAAAAGATTACACAGTATGACGACATGCGCCTGAAGAAGTCCGGAGGGTATAACTGCCGAAATGTTGTGAGTATAACGTGTGCTAGTTTGAATAGTAAGCACATAACAGAAATAATATAGAGAGCTGTAGTCTTAATTTTCTAGGAACCCTCATTTAGAAGCACAAAGGCGTTAGAATTTTTCAGTTAATAGAAGCAAGTAAATTTTATCTCACGCTTACTGGCTAAATTACTAGATTCACTATGGTGCCTAGTTATCGCTATAGTTTTTTTCGTCTTTGTGACTGTAACAAAAATCCAGCACTAAGGATGGAAGCCTAGCTTCTATTTTATCATGAGCCATAACTGTAAATGAAATTGCCACTCATTATCGCTCATAGTTATTCCACTCTATAGAAAGTTTTAGCACGAAACTGAAAATGCACAAATCTTGTCTAATTGGGACAATATGATATAAAGCATTTGGCGTAATCTACTTTCTTACGGTTAGTTATTACTCTCGTATTATAACTTTGGAGAAATCTCTCTCTCTTTCTCATATATATATATATATATATATATATATATATATATATATATATATATATATATATATATATATATATATATATATAATGTATGTGTGATTGCGTTTTATTGAAATATATTCTTATAATGATGCAGAAGTTAACATATAACCCAATTTCCAGAAAGAATGATCAATATCATAAAACGTTTGCGGATAACACATTTCTTGGTTGTAAAATAGTCTTGATACATTTTCAACAAATTTGAGCAACCATCAACAGATATGGATTAAACAATTACAAATCGAAATTTCCGACGCATAAATTTCAATTTTATTAATATACTGACAATTTAAAAAGAGCTGCATTTGTTTTGGCTGGTTGTTTTTGTTTAGAGGAATATCAATCCGTCTAGGTTAATACTGAAAACTAAATATAAAAATTCAGTTTTTATAAGATATTATTTAATGATTAAGTTGTAATTACTTTGCTGTATTTCTTTTACCAAATAATCTTACAAAATCAAACGAGGAGTGGAAACTTGTTTCTCCTTACAAGAATTGAGATTAATCATATTTGTTATTGATTTTATTTTTTGACAATGTATGGCATGTCTTCAATTTTACTATAAAATGTATTGATAATCATTTTGCTATAAAAATGTATTTCTGATAATTTCAATACAAAAATGTATTGTTGGTAATTTTTTTAGAAAAATGTATTACTGGTAATTTTACTATAAAATATATTTTTATACTTTACTATTTTTATGATTTTGTTTGGAGTTTTTTGATGTATCATCCATTTTCTCTAAGACCGCATTTTTTTTTGGTAACTGGTGTTTTTTTGTTGTTGGTTGGTCATATTATTTTGGTGTGGGTGAGGAATTTCCGGAGACATTTATTTTGAGAGTTGGTGAACGGATTTATAATCTTTGAGATTTTTGTTTAATGGGGTTTGCTTTAGGTGGAGATTTTGAGTTTTGTATGGGTGGTATTTTAGACGTAGCAGGTGGGTTTGAAATAGGTTCTTTCGATTTATTTATTATTTCTGTTGCAGCTTTCAGTTGTGTATATTATGTTTGTGTTATTATTGTTGCTGATAATTGGATTCGCCTTCTGAGCTACATTGGCATGGTTATGACCTTTAATATATGAGTCCATTATTTTTCTTGCTTATGAGAAAGATTTATTTAAAAAATGCTAGATGATTCTTTTGACAGACCATTTAGTATTGTGAGTACAATATTCCTTCATATGATCTGGATCTTTTTTACTACATTTCTCACATATCGGGTGTTCTCTGCAGCTCTTCTTGTGGTGCCCATACTTATGGCACTTCAAACACCTTAAGGGATTGGGGATGTATTGTTCGGCCCTTTCAATTGAAAATCCAATTTTTATTTCTTTTGGGATTGAGGGTTTATTAAAAGTTAAATATATATATATGTGTGTATTTGAATTTGTTGATCGCCCCTTTTTATACTTATTCTTGTGATCTGTTTGTGAGACATTGTCGAGCTTAATTGTATAGATGCTAGGGCTTCACGTCAACAGCCGATTGATCGGATCGGGGCTCTCTGACCAAGTAAGCCCAAGTAAGGACCAAAGAGGAATGTTGCCTGAATCGTGAACTACTCAGGCATTACGGGTCGACACTCAAGGTAAACAGGTGGCCTCATTGGGTGGAGGTAGTCTTAAACTTCTGCAGAGGTGTAGTTAGCATATTCTACAGCCCCAGGCGAGTGGTCGTCTATTTGTTTTGAAACTGTTTTATCATACTGTTTAATAATAAAATAATGGTCAGAAATTTTCGACATCAGTGTCTTTGTTTTTATAATATCTACAATGCTATATAACATTATATAATGATTGTTATATATATTATCCCTCACCGGTAGCACGACTCGGAGTTTCATGCTGAAAGCAATCTTCAGGTGCTGAGTATAGACTGACCATTACGTAATTTAAATTTTAATAAAAATATCTGATTAACGTGATGTTGGCGCAGTCCATATATTATACATAGATTATAGTTTTTATTTTAAAAATATATTTTGCATTTAAAATAAATGGGATTTATATATATATATATATATATATATATATATATATATATATATATAATAAAAAATTATTTGAAGTTGTGAATATTAATTTATATTAAGCATAAAGGGGGACTGCTGTTTCTTTTAAATTAAAATAAAAAAGAAAAAGGTCATAATTTGCATTAAAAATTAATCTGGCTCAATGTATTTCAACAGATATTTATTTTTATGTCTACATGTGACCATCAATTCATTTCTCCTGTTTTATAAGCAACGGGCTATTTAAGTGTTAAGATAAGTAATTTTTCTACAATGCATAAATTACATCTATAGCCTTTCAACTTTCCCATTATAAGATTTGGCTTTAGTTACAATATTACACGTAATAATGGGTGCATTACCGTAATTCTTTAATTGCCAGAAATGTTTTGAGAGAGCAGTGCCGTTTATGTATTTTACATTGCCTAAAATCATTCGATGATGGTAGAAACGAAATTTCCAAGGCTTTTCAGTGGAACCAAAATAAAATTTGACACTTATGACACATATATGTTAGTTTGGTATACAATATTATCAATCATTCATTGACCGTTTAGGGGGATAGATCGTATTGGCAGTTGCATGTATTTAAAAAATAACTTTGTTGGACTATGTTGGGATATAATACACCTCCTGCCGCTGCTTACTTTTTAATAAAATAAATGCAACTGCGGAAAAATTTGATCTGTCTCTTAACCGGCCAATGTATGACTGATAATAATGTATATCGGGCTAGCATATATTCTGGTAACGATGTCAATTTTTTTTGCAAAGCAGGTCTTGAACCAACTGGCAACGCGTCTCTTTCGCAAACAGCACCTCTGGTTCCTTCTTCTCGTCTCTTGCCTCATTCGTCTGTATTTATGAACCGACGCGCAAACCCAGCGCGGGGGCATGAGGTGATTGGGAAATTGTTTGACCAAATTAGGGGAGATCCTTCCTCTGAAGAGTGGTGGTGGCAGAATATCGATCCGCTCAACTCCTTCCATCTCATTGGGTGCTTCTCGCCATCACCTCCCGAAGAGTGCAGGCAATTCCTCCGACTTCCTTGAAATTCTATCTGGGCCTTTACCTCTCTCTTTGTCACATGATCAGACCTGTTCCCAGAGGCTAGGCGTGGTCTAGCCCAAATTGCTAAATTCAGTTATCTTCATAAATTTCCATCAGCGGGGAATTCTTATCGGGTCCTCGCTGGGTTGATTGCATCTAGGATTTGTCACATGTCGCTTCCCCTCGCCAGCTCTTTGGGCACCAAGTGACAAAAAGAGACAATTCCTTTGTTTTAATAAATTTTATCGCGTCTTAGGCAGACGAAAAAGAAATGTAACTACAATTCTATTCCTATTTTCCTTTGGAAACATATCGGTCTTAAAATCCAAGTCTTCTCAACTGACTAAATTTTGGTTAGAGTCTTGCTATTAGCTTTTGTGCGTGGCCTGCTCATTACCCACTTCGTTCAACGAGTGGCTCACTGACGCTTTATCTCGTTCACTCGTCGCCACTTGAGGTCGTTAAAATATAATCTACCCCCCCCCCCTCGGGTGTTGATTGGACACTTAAGAAAATACCATCACTTTAATATCAATTTGACTAAAAACAGATGGCTTCTACGCTAGCCGTCATCGTCATCAGTATACTTTCAGTCTATCGAAAAACAGTATTTCTTTTCTTGTTCTCCAGTTTATTTTTAAAGTCTTTCTCCAGTTTACCAGCGCCTTCTTAATAGTGTCACACTAATTGTTATGCAGTGTGAATAATTATGTTAGAAAAATAATTAAATAATTATGTTAGAAAAAGAGAAAATATTTTTATTCACTATTTAGCCGACACATTTCATTTTTTACAACATCATTCAGCTTTATGTCAAGCTTTAAGAGTGAAATTTGCAGCCAATTATTTTCGGATGGTTACAGTAACATGAATTAATCAGTAACTGGTAAAGGGATCTTTTTTCATGCCAAGAAATATAATATTATCATTATTATGAAGATATTATCTTGTTATTCAATACCTATAAAATAAGTTGCACTTGTGGGGTCACTCACATCATAGCAGCAGAAATAGCCTCGTTTTCATGGGAAATAAAATATTTCACAGAAAATAAATATACATGGAGATAACAGTAAAGTCATGTTAAATTGTACATTAATATCATACAATTTATTTATCTTTTTTGTGTACTAATGTGTGTATTTTTGGTTACAGATGTTTCATGGTTGCATGTGATAAAAGTAAAAGAGAGAAGTCCCTCTGTAATATTAGACGCAATGTCGCAGAGAGAGAAGTTGGAACACGTGTTGCCGGTCCGAAGGTTCGTAGCGAAGATATTGAATTTTGACGGGGACATTTTCTGTTGCATGCTGAGAGAATTTCATTTTTATTTAATTTATATTACAGAAAGTTTATTGCTTTATTTTCCTATTGTAATATACTTGCTAAAATATTTGAAAGATAAATCTGAACCATTGGAAAAAAAAAATTTCCAGAGCCTTCTCAACGGCCACACCACGACGACGGAAGACCTTCTGCGAAACACTCTCCAACTCCTTCCCGGTATTGGATGTCACTCCCCCAACATTTTGTAGACTGAAAGAAGCACTCGGCTTCCTGAAATCCGGAAAAGTTCCCGAAACCAACAATTTTTCTCCCATGGTGGCCTCGAACTGAAGACCCGGCTAACGCTCGTGATACAGAAAATCTGCGAAGATAAAACATAGTGACGATCTTCAAAAAAGGAGACCGCTCACTTTGCGGAAACTATCGTATCATCACCCTCCTGAACATCGCTGCCAAGATCTTTGCGCGAATACTACTGACTCGATTCCTCCTTAAGTTATATTGCAAAATAATTTGGGAAAACCATGATGTGAAGAGATTTGTCACAGAGCGAAGGTTAGCCTGTGAGCCTCATTAGTTATTGTTGATAAGTTTGTTTCTTGATGGGCACGTCATAAATGTTGTTTTGTATTGAAACTGACATTGCTAAAAATATCTAAAACCACAGCTTTTTAACGAGCAAATGTTTTACGACCATAAGTACTGGTTAACTGCCCAAACAATTCAGAATATATAAGGAAATAAATAAAAAAAAAAGTTTATACAAAAATCTTTTATTCAAAACTATTTTATTGGCTATTATTGGTAAACTGAAAAGCCTGTTTGACTTTTCCCTCTTTTACTTTCGATCGTATTGCGTTGACTGCGCTTTATAGTAAAGGAAAGACTTTATTTAAAGCAGAAAACAAAGCGTTGAACAGATTTGGAAATAGAAAAACGATCAACTATTTTCTCAGGTATATTTTTTATTTTATATTAAAACAATCCTTGTTATCAAAACCTCTCCCTGGAATATTTCATTGTCTATAATTAATTCGATTTTATTAGTAATGTCTTAAATGATTTGCGTATTAAAAAGCAATATTTTCTTTCATCTAAAAAACGGATGATATTTTAATAATGTAACAGTGATTAGCTTTGGAAAATACAAGGCAGCAACTGTATGGCACCTAAAGAGGAATGAAAACATTCTAGTAGTAATGTTCTTTGCGGTTAGTTTACTAACTGTTGCTCCAGTTTTAATGTTTATGGTTATTTTATTTAGGTACACCCAAGAAAAAGCGATACCTAAGGTTTAAAATGCATTTTAAAAATGAAAAATCCTTTTGAAACTTTTATTTGTTTTAACTGCAAGCTAAAAGATTAGATTTAATATTTTCAATAAGCAAAATACTTTACTGTATTTCAAACGAAATTTAAATTGATTGAAAATATATTTTTTAAATCATTAAAATCGAACATATTGACAAGTCTGTCAACACAGCATAATTCTCTTTATTAAAAAATCTTTGAAGAATAAAGTATATTTTTCTGAATGGGGACGATTAATTGGTTTAATTAATTCGAATTAAAACAAATATTACTTTTTGATTAAAATATTACATAAAATATATTTTTTAAACATGGGTCAGTTTTTTATGAGGTGTTGACACATTCATGGTTGATTTGATATTTGTGAGATTTATGTAAAGGGGAAATACTTGTAGTAAAAATACATGATAGATACAACATAATTGCCTTTTATAGATTTTTTTAACTATCCAGTAAACAGAGTGGTAGTAAGGAATCTATGGTAATGCTTAGCGAGGCTGCTCTGCTATAACAATCGCATAATACTAGGGTATTTGTAGTGCCACGTCGTGCATGGGTAGGTGTATTTGCATATATTTCCTGTGAGCAACATCGAGACCACATTATGCTTTAGTCTCAGCCAGTTTGTATTGCCATTGATGACAGTGATAATTATTTTGAACTTTTTTCTTTTTTCTTCTCAAAACAAAATCTTATGACAGATACAATGAAAAAAATACGAGAAAACCAGTAAACAAAAAAATCACATACCACTCTTTTCGTACTCCAATATTCGTGGTATCCGTTCCAATTTCTTCAGTGTAGAATCTTTTCCCTTGAAACGATATTTTTACACTTTCAATTCTTCCTTTGCTACCAATGAATTCTCTGTACCAGCAAAGATACATATGCATAGCCTTGGTGTTTATATCGGGAAAATCTGCCAGTGTCAAGGAAGTCCTCAGATAATTCTTTCATGTGCTTTCGACTTTCGTTATTGCATTCTGCTCGTTATCTCTTTTTTTTACAAAATTTCTGACAGTATAGAAATCTCTCTCCCTCTCTCTCTCTCTCTCTCTCTCTCTACATGCATCTGCAAACATTATTCTGTTTTATTGCCAATTGGCTTGAACATTTTAATGTTGTCGTATTCAGGTGTTCAATTTTTCCATTCAATTCTCTCACTATACTGGATTTCTCTACTCCTTTCCCTAATAAATCTGATCAACATTCTTCCTTACTTGATTTGGTCCTTAACTCATCCTCTAGCACTTGTCCTCTTGTCAATTCAGATCAGTCGTTTGTTAAACAGAAATCTCCTATTTACAAGACTTCTCTTTATTACCAGCATACTGATTAGGATGCGTTTCGCGACTTTATTCGTGACGTCTTTTGGATTGATATTTTTAACCTTCCTATCGAGAAATTTGCAACAGTAATTTCTTCTTGCATTAAAGTCGACATCAACACTTTAGTACCTTCTCGGAAATACCAGGTGAATCCACAATTTTCTCCATGGTTCACACCGGCCTCTTCAGCTGCTATATAACCCCCAGGAACAATTTTTTTCCGTCTATACCAACGTGACAGTTTCGATCACAATAGATGCCTATTTGTGTCTGCGCGTAATAAATATAAACAGGGCTAAGTCTTTGCTGATAGAATGAGACACCGTATAGCCTCTAACAACTTTGGCTCTCGTGACTACTAGCGTCTCTGTAATAGTGTGTTAAATAAGATTAAGTCCTCCCCCCCCTTTTCACTCAGTTTGAGGTGATAACATTTGTTGACAAAACAGAATATTATGCTCGTAAATTCTCTTCTAATTCTACTCTTGATTCATCTGGAGTATCTTTGCTTGATTTTCCCCTTAGAAGTGAATCCCTATTGAGTGATATGCATATAACTCCCTTCGTAGTTTCTGCTATCATCTCTACTCTGGATCCCCATAAAACATATGGAGCTAATGGCATCCCTGCAATAGTCCTTAAGAAATGTGCTCCTGGACTGTCTCCTGTTCTCTCTAAACTCTACAATAAATGCCGAGCTGCTTCTTGTTTTCCGGCTTGTTGGAAATACAGAGGTTAGACAAAATAATTGAAACACTTTTTAAATTCAAAGAAAATTTATTTAATATGGAGTTGGTCCTCCTTTAGCCTCACATACAGCTTTAATACGTCTAGGAATGGAATCATACAGCTTTCTGACTTCATCCAGAGGAATTTTTAGCCATTCTTCCATTAATAACTGCTCCAGCGTTTTAAGACATTTGTCGCTCCAAAATGCACCACAAATGTTCAATAATATTGATATCTGGAGAATAGGGAGGCCAACTCCATGTGTTCTAGTTCATGCTCTTCATACCAATTCTTAATTACTCGAGCGGTATGTATTGGAGCATTATCATCTTGGAAGATGCAGTCACCAACAGGGAATAAAGTCTGGGCCACTGGATGAACATGATCTCCCAAAATGTTCAGGTAATCTTTCCTGTTGATTCTACCATGCAGTGCAACTATTGGATTGAGACATTTCCATGATATGGCGGTCCAAACTATCACTGATCCACCTCCATGCTTCGCTGTTGGAAGAAGGCAGTCAGGGTTGTAAGCTTCTTTGGGCTGCCTCCACACATAAACCCGCCCTGAAGTTGAGAAAAGAGAAAAACTAGACACATCTGAGAATATGACTTGCTTCCATTGGTCTGCAGACCAGGCATTGTGATCTTTGCACCACTTCAACCTCTTTTGAATGTTGCGAGTGGAGAGAAGAGGTTTCCTTACGGCGGCTCTTACATGATATCCAGCCTTATGGAGCTCATGACGAATAGTTTTAATAGAAACTGAACTATTCAGATGATTATTCAACTCAGCAGTCACTTTGGCCACAGTAGTCCGATGATTTTTTGACACATTGCGTCTCAATGCACGCCGGTCCCTGTCAGTAAGTTTGCAAGTCCGGCCGGAATTGTTACGGTTTCTAGAGGTTTTGAACTGTTTCTCGAATTGCATTATAGTTCTTGATATGGTAGCTCTTGAAAAACAAACAGTTCAGCAACCTTAGAGATCGAGGCTTTTGCCACGCGAGCTCCAACAATTTGCCTCTTTTCGAACTCGGAGAGGTCATGCATATATAGGTCTGCTGCTAGGAAAGTTGATTTACTGTGTCCTGCTAGACAATTTTTCTCTCCAGAATCTATCTTACATATTTAAAAGTCTACCATTCGTCCATGCATTGAATATTGCTGCCACATATGGCCTGATGCTCCTGCTATATATTTAGAGATTCTTGATGAAATCCAAAGAATCTGCAATATTATTGGTCCTTACCTCGCATCTCGGTTTCAGTCACTTTCCCGCTGCCGTAATGTAGCTTCCCTGTGCCTTTTCTATAAATATTTTATGGTACTTGTTCTGATGAAATTTCCTCTATGGTACCTAGACTTTATGAATTTAAGTGCAGTACTAGATTGGCGGCAAAGTCTCACCATTTTACAGTTGAAATGGCTAAATGCAAACGTAAATTCTATGCTAACAGTTTTATTTCCTCACATTTTTCGCTTGTGGAACTCTCTTCCGGCTTCTTGATTCCTAGTTAACTTTGACCATCAAAAAATTAAATGCAGTGTCAACTGTTATTTTCTGTCTTCTTAATTCATGTGCTTTTATTATTCTCTCTCCTTAATAGTATATTCTTCTCATATTCTCTAACACTCAGTAACTCATTGCATCTTAGTAGATTTATTGTTTTGCCTGGGATAAAATGATTAAAAAAATTAATACATTTTGTATCAAATTTAGTATTTTTCTTTTCTTTGTTATCTTTACTATTCTATCATTAAATATTAACAAATATTCTCACTGTGTAAAATGAAATAACATTTAACGTCTATTTCAACTACGTGTTTCTTTATTATTTATGAACATATATTCAAAATATATTATTTATGATATATTCAAAATGTTATATTATTCGAGAAAATATTACAAAATATGTTATATGATTCGAAAAAAGGGAAAAAAATAAAAACGAATAAACCAGACTTAGTAAAGTGTTAAATAGTGTAGTAACTGTTTATTTTGGTTTTACATATTTATTAACAGCTATTCCAAAAGTGACTCTTCTATTTCAGGATGAATTTTGAAACAATTACTTACTATTTGAAAGCGATTTTTTATGCAATATCGTTAAATCATTTTTAGCACTCCCTAACATGTAATGTATTTTCCAATTAGCTCTAAAGGAAATCCAAACTATTTTTATCATTATTTCCTGTTTTTGCAAATAAAATAACAATATATTGCGAATATAATTATTAATGAAAAAAAGACTCTCATTTAAAAATGAGTAAAATCTACTGAGTAATTCGTTTGGGTTCAAAGAAGTTCTTTCTGAGCTTGTTCAAAGAAAACATTAATCTATTTATTGCACTTCCCAATATTTGCAGTTTACCACTTTTGACGATATAAGCTAACTTCATTGCATGAACTGAATCTTTTTCAACTGCCGCTTCTGAAAAAAATGTTGTACTCCGGTGAGATAAGGTCATATACCGAGAGGATTTGAACATTTGCACTCATGCATCAGGATTGCCACAACGACGACCACCACCGCTGTATCGATCTGATAAATGTGATCCGAATAAGTTTAATTGGTTTCATATATGCATATTTGTTCTTTGTAAATATTGCTTTCTTGTTTTGGCACCAAGCAAAGATGCATACTTCTCAATTTAACATTAGTATTTTTATCGAATAGCGCAGCTTTACACACACACACACACACACACACACACACACACACACACACACAAACATCACACTTTGCATAAGTCACTACTCTTTCTCTCTCTCTCTCTCTATATATATATACAGAGAGAGAGAGAGAGAGAGAGAGAGAGAGAGAGAGAGAGAGAGAGAGAGAGAGAGAATTATTAGTTAGTACGAACGATAATTTAAAAGACGCTGCTTTGTTTTAAAAATGTTTATAAAATCTGCTACTGAAAAATAGAAGTCATATATATAAAAGGATCTATGAGGAAAAAGTTTTGATTGTGAATTTAAAAATAGGGATGGCTGGAATAATTTTCAAATGAATAACTATGGAACAATTAAGCACACATATTTAAATATGTGCATCAACAAAGAAATGCGAATGCAAACATGCATTACGCTGATGTGTATGGCTTTACATGTGTGTATATTTGTACGAATTGGGTGCATTTGGGCAGCAATTTTTCGTTTATACAAGTTTAGTAATGGCTTATCAAAGTGGAAAGTACTCAGACACCGGGCAGTTTATATTCAAAATTTCACAACCAAAAATAGAAAAATAGAAAAAATATCCTTAACAAAGAACTGTCGTTGATTTTTAAGCAAACGTATATGTACAATATATGTATATGCGCGTTCGTATCAGTGCTTGAGTTTTATATTCTTTATATTCTAAAATGAATTTGCGAAATAGTAGACCAATATTATTTTGATTTTAATCGGTTTGTTTTGAAATTTTATACAAACCTTATATTTTTATGTACATGTATGTACATGTGCATATATATATATATATATATATATATATATATATATATATATATATGCATATATATATGCATATATATATATATGCGTATGTATATATATATATATATATATATATATATATATATATATATATATATATATATCTTTCTCAAGATTCTGAGGTACTTTCATGACGGTATGGAAGCCTGTGTCAGTTTTGGTGGTATGCTTACGGACCCCATCAAGGTTGAAAATGAAGTCAAGCAGGGAGATCTTCTGGCTCCTATACTCTTTTCTATCTCCTTTGCTATTGTACTACTTGATGCTTTCGGGGACTGCCATGATGGTATTATGATACGGTACAGATCATCTGGCAAGCTTTTCAATATAGCTAGTTTTGCAGCAACGACAAAAGTCTTTTTTTTAGTTTAGTGCACAACCTTTTCTATGCCGATGACTGTGACCTGGTCGCACACACAATTCAGCACGTACAGGAGTTCATGGATCGACTATCAGGGTCATGTAAGGGTTTTTGACTGTCCATCAGCCTTGACAAGACAGTGGTGATGTATCAGCCTGCCCGAGGAATTCAGTATATAGCGCCATCAATTTATGTTGATGGTAGTCGACTTGGGGTAGTAGACAAGTTAGTATACCTTGGTAGCACCCTCAACCGCCACTGCTCCCTTGATAATGAGATAGCGTTACGGTTTAAGGAGGCCTCTGATGCATTTGCAACACTCAAGTTCCGTGTCTGGACTCAGAATTGCATAAAAAGCAGACAAAAATTAAAATATATAATGCCTGCGTTATGTCATCTCTGTTAAATTCATGTGACACATGGGTGGTCTATCGCAGAAATCTGAAGATACTGGAACGTTTTCATCAACGATGCCTTTGGTCTGTGCTTGAAATCCACTGGATGTCTCACACCCCTGATACTGTTGTTTAACAAGGGACAATTCACTTTCTGTGGAAGCAATTATATAGAAATACAGATTGCGATGGACAGGCCATGTTATTCGTATGGCAGATGACAGAATGCGCAAACAATTAATGTATGGAGAATTGGAAATGGGAAAAAGGCCGCAGAACAAGCCAAAACTTCGTTATAAAGATTGCCTTAAAGAGTTACTATACAAGTGCAATATTGGTCTGGATAACTGGGAGAATCTAGCTGAAGTCCGGGTCTCTTGGAGAGCTGGTATTGCTGATGCCGTCAAGATCTTCCATGTGGCATCACAAAAATATGCAAAACTGAAGAGAGGGGTTCGGAAGGGATCCCTGAATTACCATGAAGTGCCAGCCTGGCCATGTGCCCAATGCAATCGGATATGTTTGTCCATGGCAGGTCTGCTCAATCACCAGAAATCACACCAACACCAACAGTGTATTGAATATGACAATTTCGTAATAGCATGCTTTGAATGCCCGACCTGCAGTAGAGTGCGCAAGTGCAGGTCGGACCTGACAAGCCATATAAAAACACATTGGAAGTGGTGCTGTTCAAAGTCAACTTCCACCACCCAGAGATGATGTGACATGCCATATATGTAACAAGAAATGCAGATCAGTGGCTGGTTTTATGAGCCACTGTCGTTCACACAGCAAATGAATGCAGTGTTGTGGGGGAGTTTAACTGATGGACTGGACATGTAAGTGATGGTCATACTCGATTTGTGAGTTGACAGCCACTATATGTAAGCAGTAATATTCGTGCTCACATGCATATGCATGTGTATATTCTCAGATATAATTTGTAGAGAGGACAGTGTATACAAAATAACGTATTTTAATATACTTCAGTTGAACTTATAAATATTTATGAGCGTTTATAATTTTCTGGTAACTATTAACATTTTGTTTTTATTTTGATTGGATACAATGTTTTCAAATAAATTCATTCCGCTTTTGCGTTGATAAAGTTCGTCAATAGACGAAACGTGTCGGCTGAAATTAAATACCGTTTTCCTCATGTCTTTTTATTCTATTCACGCATATGTACGTATATACATATATTTTTTAAGAAAGTCGACAAATGGAAAATGTTTCATTGAAAATAAATTTGATTATGCGTTTTGTCATTCAAGGCTTCATCATATCCAAAAACGAAAGAAAGAAATGTGTGTGTTATGCTTAAATAATGAGTCATAGTACTTTTTCCCTAAGTTGGCGTTTCTCGTGATTAAAGAAGAAAGAAAATGAGTGACATTTAAAAAAGCCGTTAATATTTATTTTGTATAATAATTCTTTATAATTCTTAGTTCATGTCGGAAGTTGTTAATATATTTTTACAGTTTTTTTTTTAAATATCGAATTAAAGGTAAATTCTCATCTTCATTTTCATTTTCAGAATGGTTCAAAAGCAAGAAATTTATATAGTCTTTTCTGAAATGAATCCAAGACATACCCTCATACAATCCTTCAGATTGGGTTGAAAGTAAAAGATTTATGTTTTTTGGTATATCTCTGTATTTTTCCGTGTCGACAATATATGTTTTTAAAATAGGATATAGAATCCCGACAAAGTCTTTAAGTAATTTGACAAATAGAAAACATTTCATTGAAAATAGATTTGACTACGCGTTTCGACATTCAAGGCTTCATCAGATTAAAAAACGAATACATACAAATGCATACATTTCTTTCTTTTGCTTTTGGTTCTGATGAAGCCTTGAATGGCGAAACGCGTAATCAAATCTATTTTCAATGAAACGTTTTCCATTTGTCATGTTTCTTAACAACTTTGTCGGAATTCTATATCCTATTTTAAAACACACACACACACACATACACACGCACACACACACACATACACACACACACATATATGTATATGCATGAGAGAAAGGGAATAAAAAATTTTGAAAGTTCCTTATAAATGTGCGTAGTACAGTTATTTACGCACATGAAAATAATACATGCACCAAGTGCCAAGTGCAAATAAAAATACCAAGTACCAAGTGCAAATAAAAATAGCCTGGTTTTAACGGACACTTGATATTTTCTGTTATACTCTGATTGATGTTGGGCTTTCCACGAAATAAGTATTTTGTATGTGCAAAAACCCCAGTTACTGAGTGCATATTCAAAAATAAATCAGCACTAATGGTTTTCGATTCTGAGAATGTTTTTTCTTTTTTTCTTTTGATGCAATGGGGCTTTATTGCTCGAGGGGACATGCAAAGTTGAACACTGAATATTGAACAAAATGCAGTAAATGTTGATTGTGAATGAAAATAGAAAACATATATAAATATTATGATAGAAACGTGCGTAAAAAAGTAGTATGAATCGAAAACATGTAAAAATAAGATAAAGAACAAAGAGAGAAAGGGAAATTTAGTAAAAACGATGCAAAACTATAAATTAAAGATAACTTAAAAACAGTTAAAATATAGTTATAAACAATATAAAAGGCAATGATCGAAAGATAAAACGTTCAAAGAAGAAATATAAAAAGTTAATGAATGAAAACAGAAAATGAAATCGATAAGAAAAAGGGCTAGTCATTTGGTCTTTGAATTTCCTACATCGAATGAAATCTTACCCGATTTTAATTTCTGCATAAGTTCAAACTTCTATGCTTTCATATAGAATATTTCATACAATAAAAATTTGTTCCCTAAGAAATTTCGACAAGACCTCAAAGCAAAGCAGATGAATTAAATACGAACGATTAACGAAAATGCTAATTTTTTCCTTCGATCACTTATAGTGAATATTGAAACAATTACTTATTATTTGAAAGCGACAATAAAACTGCCATTTATCATGTAATGTCTTTGAATCATTTTTAACACCCCCTAACACGAGATTATGCTGGCTCAACATTAAACGTAATATCTATTTGAGATACTATTGTTCCTACTAAAAGTGTAATTACTTGCGCCAAGCATATGCCAAATAGATAGGGTCAACATATAAAGAAATTAGAATATTTAAGCAAATAACATATTGAAATATTTTCATTTCAAACAAAAAGCTGAATGTTGAATATAAGAAACTTAAACATATTCTACTTTATAGACATTTTCATTTCCATTCGAAAGTATTCAAATTTGTGTTTATCTTCATTGAAAATACATAGTCTGAAAAAAAAAACTGTTTAACTCTATTTTGGTTGTAGTGATATAATTTAATAAAGTTAGTAGTTCTTTAATTATGCAGACTTTCCAAAGTCAAAATTTAAGTCTATAATCTTAATATTACTAGTTTACCGGTATAAATATATTTTCTCCAATTATTATTGTTGTACACTACGCTTTCATGAAAGCAGCCTTTTCTTCTTCCGATTTAATAAAAAATATTCGAACATTTCAACTTTTTCCCTTTCACTGGAGCCGATAGTCCAAGAAAGGCTACTATAGCACAGAAAAACGTTAGGCAGATCTCAAGAGAAAAGGTTGGTTGCTATGAGTGTGTTGAAAAAAAAACATTATCAATGAAAAGAGAAACTGAATTGAAACTGGCTCAAAATATTGGTTAATCTGTTTAAATTGTAAAATTCTAAATAGTAAAGTTACTTTTGTCGAATAAATTCACAAGAATGCAAAATATTTCGTTCATGATAACTTTATATTTATTTCATCTAATTATATTTTGATAAATATTGTATTTTATATTGTACTCATATTACTTGTTAGAATTTTAAAAATAATGTTTCTCCTTTTTGGCCTGATTTAGAAAAGCAATTTTCGTGGTATTCAAATTTGCCAAACCTTGTTTTCAAAAGCATTTTCAATAAATATATTGACTTTTGAAGTGAAAACAAAATATTAAAACAAAAATAAGTACAATACAGATCTTGGTTCTTCACGTCAGTTCGCTATATTTTATGTTTAATTTAAAAATAGGACTTTTTTCATTTTAATTAAAAGAAGTGAATTTTGTCGCTACTGAGATTTAAAAAAATGTTATTTAATGTAACTGTGTATCCAGAAGATGCCATTAAAAGAGCAATATATACATTTTATGACGTTTCAAAATAGCTATCCTAGATTTTATGAGCATATTTCTGTAGCCACTCGGTCATCCAAAAGGGTTGGTTAAAAAGTAAAGTATAGTAGAAGCAGACAACACATGCAGGTTCTATCGAGTTTCCTTCACGTGTGTCGATACGCCTTGAAGATCATTCCTCGGTCCAGTAACCTTTGTCAGCCTAGGAGGGTCGTCTGTCGTTAGGGCGAAGGATCCTCTACGTGAGCGGCTCGACTTGTCGGAGGAGGGTGTTTCGCTCCTTTTGGTTTTGGGCGCCAGCGGCGGATTATCTCAGTAACCCCGAGTTTTCGCTTACCTGGTGACTGGCTCGGAATAGGCTGCCTCTCGATGACATGGCCTTCATATGGAGTTTGGCGGATTTGCCAGACTGTGAACGATGTGACCTTGGTCTGAAAGAAACGGCTTCGCACGCCTTCTACCATTGTCCTCGGGTCCGCCCCTTATGGGACCATGTTGGCGAGCTAACGGCTCGTATCACTCCCGAAAAGCTAGTGCTCATTGGTCGTGCATACGCGTGTGACAAGGTGTCGCCCCCGTATTCTGGGATGAAACGAATGGTGTTTCTAACGCTGCTGGTGAATGGTGATTTGGACGACGCGACTGGAGGAAATCTTGCGAGGCGACCGTCTTTTTCATCAGGATCTGATCCAATTCTTTAAGCATCCACTCAAGATGAAGATTAGAACTGATAGAAAACGCTTGCATTCGACAGCCGTTAGCGAAAGGTGGGTGACTGAGGCGAGCTTGGTTCACTTGAACCGGGCTAACCTTGATTTTCTCTTTTAGGTCAACCTATATCACATCGGGGTGCTTTCCTGTAGAGCACTCCCCTGGTTAGGCTAGACAAACTTTTGTGTACCAAGTTAATGTGAGTAAGTGTTGTTCCTGGCCTGCTCCCGGCTACATCTTTGGTTATGATCCAAGTTGATATTCCCAACCTTCCCAGTTTGTTTTGTCCCCCTTTCATCTCGAATGGGTCAGCTTTATTGATTCCCCATGCCCGTCTATATTTTCTCTTTTCCCTCTCCCTTAGCGAGAAAGCTTCTTGATTTTGTCCAAGGGTAGAATACAGCGGCTTATCCTTCTTGAAGGGTTGGACGGGTCCTACTAACATCAGTTATATTTATTTTTGCTTTGTTTTGATATTTATTTATTTTTGGGATTCACCCCTCCCCTTTCATGGTCATTCATCCGATTTGTATAAATTGTATAAATATTATTTATAATATATATATAAATAATATTTATCATCTCATTGTGATTTTTTTTAGCTCCCACCTCCCCAGCGAGGATATGGTATTATGGTGTATGGAGGATTGATTGACGACGGATGGGTTCTTATGGTGAATGAGGAAATTCTAACGAATGAATGGGTCGTGAATCCGATTAGCTAGGTATAAGATAGTTAGTGAAGGCCAGCCTCAACCCATTCCCCCTTTTCGGTCTTGTGCCATAATTGTATTAATTTTCAATAAATCTCGACAACACATGCCAAAATGAACGAAAATGTTTAATTATATTGAATCAATTGTTCCACAGAGCCTCCTTTCGTCTCAATCGTTGTTTTCCAACTTTGAATGAAAGCCTGTACACTCGCCTCATAGGAGCTTCTTGAGCGCTTTCTTAGCCATATGTGAGTTGACTTTTCACCTCGTTATCACTGGAGAACAGCTGTCCTCTGGTTTATTTGGACCCATAAAAAGGCGCCCAAAGTTTGAGGGTGTCAATTCAGGAATATAGAATGGATGATGCAAGATTGTCCAGTCATGGCTGTGAGTGTCTGATCTTTAAGCTGTTGTTATGTTGCAAAAGCAGATCACTCATCTTCAAATCTTGCCTTGTTCAAAGAAGCCTTTCTCTGAGTTTTTGTGCACACGTATGAGTTAGACTTGAGAGTGGTAATTTTAAGCATGAACCCTAATAGAGCGTGCTGTCTTGAACAACTTCTTTTTAGCTAAGTCACTGATGCTTCATTTGTTGGTGAGTACAATCTCATCTCCTGTGACTATCCTACTTGCTATTCATATTGCGAAGTTACTGTAGCTTTGGGGCAGCAGCCATCCTCTGTTCCTTTATGGAGTCTGTCAATATTTGCAACTTTGCACAAACCATGCATAGGTGTGCTTAGAGTCACTGCTATGGATCAGAAGAGCTTTCACAAGTTTGATCTCATCCACATTCACAATTGCATCTGGCTTTCACCTTTCTCTCTAAGATTGCCATTAGCTCTAATTCACCGCCTTTTTATAAACATTTATTACGTTTTTTTTTATAACTGTTTTCCAAAACAAATATTCTATGACAGCTCTTTGCATTTTGCTCAAGCCATCTTAAAATAAGAATACGATTATGGTTAGGAAAAAAGAAGGTAATTCTATAAAATTTTCTCCTATGTACTTCACGGTTTATAGCTTTAAAAGAAGCTAGGCATCCTGTCCAATATTTTAAAAATTACTGTAAACCACGTGTTTATCTCTAGGTATTTATTAAATTAGGCCAGGTACCTATGACCGATTCTCATATTTTATTTTTTAATTTTTTAAATTGGAGCAATTTATATTTTTTAGGAAAATAACATGGAATTTTTAGTGAAATATTATATTGTTATTCTTGAAAATGTTCCTGGGGTTTCTGGCATCTCACTAAGATATTTTGGTGTTTTTCTATACAGAATCAATCGGACAGCTAAACTATGAACATAATATTGCTGTGTTTGTTCCAGTGAAATGTAAATTTAATTTCATCATTATCAGTCCAATGACCAGATGTGGTCGCAGAGTTTCTGAGTAAATGAGCGCCTAACCAGTTTCCTTCATTTATCTGGATTGTATTCGGTCATCGAGTCCATCCTTCTCCAGGTCAAATCAAAGCCGATGTCCTCTAACTTAATGACTCGCATTGGTCATGGATACGTAGCCGTTGATTCCATGGAAGAAACCCTCTGTCCTGGCTGTTGACTCCACCCAATCTCGTGTAAATTATAATTAGAATGGAATAAATAAAATAACAGAAAAATAGCGTGTATTAAAAAAAAATTCTACTAAAGCAATTTATCTTTACAGTTTTTGTTTATATGAATGTTAAAACTTGAGAATGAACAATGCCTATTGTTATCATTGTACATTCTAGCCAAGTGACAATATATAAGGACACCCAATTACTGCAATATATTACAGAACACTCTCTCTATCCAACAAAGAAGATAGGACCAACAAATCATTAAAACTCTTCTTGGAAGATTTCAACAAATAGTTAATAATTATTATATACTTTATTATTTCGATCAGAATGTTCATTTTTGTTATTTCACAACTTTTCGGCAGTTGTAAATAATTCATAGTTGGAAAAGTTATTGAATATATAAAACGATTTAATACAATCTAACAAACCTGCATAAATTCATACTGTTCTCGATTAAACTATTAAATGTATTAACTACATTTACACTGCACAGAAAAATAAGTCAGCGTTGTTTTTTCATATCAAAGTTTTAAAAAATGAAACTACTTCTTTAGATCAAATTCATATATAAATTTTACTTCGCTACACATGTATGAAACCATTTAAACTGTATTTTTATGCATAAGAATTAATATCCTAGACTTAAAGATAAAAAATTCTATTTTTATTTGGGTGCCTGCTGTAGAGCGACTGTTAAGCCAATGTTTTAATCATCGCTATGTTGTCATTTCGATCCTCACGAGATGCTCCAATATTAGGACCTTTTCCCAGTATAAAGTGGGAACTACAATTTTACATATATACTCTAAATATTTAATAAATACCTATAATCAATTTTGATTTTTAAAGGTTTTAAATTTGACAAATATCAACATGTAGGGTACATAATACATCAAAACGCAAGTTTAATGCTAAATCCGCAAAAATATTTTAGGAAAACTAATTTTATTTGGTTTTCTTGTAGTAATGAAAATGTTGCAATCTCTTTTTCCTAGTGAAGCACATTTTATTCATCAGCATTAAAAAAGTAAATTTTACAAACCTGACAAATTTGGAGTTTCATTTCTTTTGTGCAATTTCAGATTAGTTTACTTCACGTGTTTTATAGTGTTTGCCCAAAAGGAAAACTAGGCACCGGCGGCAACGTGTCCCTTTCTACATAATCTTCAGGATCAGTTTTTCCTGATTTTTAATGAAAATTAGGAATTTTTTTACAAATTAGGACATTTTTTTAAACTTATTTTAAAAAAATTCTGAATACAAACGAGCTTCAGGAAATTTATTTAAAATGATTTGCGAAATCTCTGTTCTTACTGAAAAGTAAATCATGATAAATTTTACAAATTATCTATACATTATTGTGATATCTTAATTTTATTTCTTGATAATTTTCCCAGTAAAAATATGAAATTAGAAAAGATCTTTTACGAGTATCATTGATTTTATAAGTGTCAGACTGGCTGGTTTTATTTTAAAGTTAACATAGATACGAAAACCACTGATCTAAAATCGAGGATAAAATCTCTGATTTTCTGTCGGTGATCTTCTACACCAAGCATTTTACAAACATCTCTACTTGTCATACTTATTCGAAGCTAAACGTTGCAGGTTGCAAAATCCCATGTCAGCTTAGTGATACATGTCTCCGTGTGTTAATGAAGAAAAAGTCAATGCCAAAATAGAATAAAGTATATTCCTTTCTATTTTTTCATAAAATCTTTGCCGTCTGAACAGCTCAAATTCAAAGAACTGCATCAGTAAGATTATTTTTTTTTAAAAGAGGTTAATTTTTTGGTTTAACCTAGAATTCACCATCTGACCATTCTGTGTCATGTGTATATCAGGTTCAACACTTATAAACACCATTTTATGATCTTAAATGTCAGTAAATTTATACAACGGTTATCATTTGACAAGTTATTGGTCAACGTAAATGAGCCGGATTTATTGGAATGAAATGTAGATTTTAGCTTAACGGTAATTTGTCTAACATGGATAATCAAAATTATTCAATGCAAAAAAGTTTGAAAGTTTTATACATTGACACACCACATTTTTAATCTTCTTTTTCTGAGTTCAGTGAGCAGAGAAAGAAACTTTGTTGTACAGAGAAAAAGGAACAACTTGATTTAACAAAAAGAAAGAACATGGAGGTTTTGCGATAGCCAATCATTTACATTTATAAGCTTCAAGGTCAATGATATTTAACTGATACTCCCTGCTGTGAACATTTGAAAATATTATGCAGAAAAACGAAACTCTCAGTGTTATTGCACAATAATTCTTACCTTTAAATGCTACAAGTAAAAATCAAATAAACATTGATGACATTTAACAAAGCTAATACTTTTCTGAAAAAATATCGTTTTGTGCGATCTTATACACTTTTAAAAAGCCTGAATTTTTACATTCTGAGGTTATCAATTTACAATTACAAAAATTGAAGAGTTTGAACAAAATTAAATACATTCTTATATTAAAAGCTACATTTGACCAATCATTCAAATGTAACCGTATATTATACTAAGAATAGTCTGACAATTTCAGAAGTACTTGAGTATTTATTTGAAATCAATATGTTACATGATATACGGGTAAAGGTTTGAAGAAAAATATCGCAGTAAAAATATAATCATTTTTAAATTAGAAGAATCGAAAATTTAATTAATTAGACAGGTGAATTTAAATTGGTCTCTTCATTCTAATTCAAATTTGTAGCTTTTTTCTATCGTTCTTTCTTTCTTTCTTTTAACTCTGACAACACTTTTGATTCATAACGCAATTTTTAGGGATTTCACTTTCACATTCGCAAAGTAAAAGAAAATCCTTCATTTTCAAAAGAAGCTAACCGTATAAAATTTTGCGCCTCAAAACAAAAAGAAAATGGGGAAAAATAACGATTACAAATGATAATAGTCCTTTCAAATAATCATAATAAATATTTTCTAGGAACAAATTAATTCCATGTCCGAAAATATACGAAGTCCCTAACCAATTTTAAACGAGCAAAATGTCCATTTCCTTTTTAAATCAGAGCTAAAAACAGTTAAGGTATCGCGACTGATACTTTAAAAATTATTTCTTTACTTACTAAGTAAATGAGTTTTTCTTTTTGCTAAATTTTATAGGATAATAAAAAAAGAGACAGAGCTTAGCTTTTCAGTTCCCTGTAGAAATGTTCACAGTCCAAGAAATACATTTTCTTGACGTGCTGGAATATGAAACAGCAGTTACCTGCTCGGTCTCACTGTTTACGAACTTATCAAACAGCTGAATTTAGTAACATGAAGATAAAGATATAATACAACGAACACAGGTACACATTTATAATCGAGTATATGTTTTCATTACCACCAGAAACGAAACAATATTACTGAAATAAGAGAAACCACTTATAGTTGATTATAAATATGTTGAACAAGCTTTGCAACAAACGCACCACGTATATTTTTTCCGTATCAAATGTACTAATAAATAATACTAACGAAAACCCATGACTAAATATAACATAGCACACAAATAGCAGTCCATCAGTAAAAGCAAACTCATAAAAACAATGCAGAAAACTTAATGAAATGAACAATGTGCAGTAAAATGGTTGTGTATGGATTTTATCTTTCAGAAAAAATAAGTTAACTTTCAAAATAAACTTTTATTAAATAACTTTATCATATTTCCTATTGTTAAATTAGATAAAACATGAAAAATTGAAAATGTTCACAGAAAATAATCAAATAAAAATTAATAAATAATGCACATCACACCGAATTTAATTTAATCTGCAAATAAGCACATACACGTAAGCACACACACACACACACACACACACACACACACACACACACACACACACATATATATATATATATATATAGAGTTATAATATATCAGTAAAAATTAAATTTACTGATTTAATAATACCGTTTTTTCTGCACTGAACACTGTTTTTCATCTACATGACGTGCTAATAGTTTTCTTGTTATTAAATCTGACACCTTTATATTACTGTTATTACTATTAGCATCGTTATAATATATATATATATATATATATATATATATATATATATATATATATATATATATATATATATATATATATATATATATATATATATATACGATGCTCTAGCCAGTTATTTGAGATCACATATTTAATAGACCATAAATGGAAAACTATCTAACGTAATGTAACGCTGCATGCGACAAATTTGAACATTTTTATTTGTTTTCTAGACGTAAGGGTACGTGTTACTCATATCACTAGCCGTTAAACACACCCACCTTCTTGAAAATGTCCGAAATGAACTTCGTGCATTTACCCACAGAGATGCATATGTTGTCTGAGGTCATGAACAATGCGCAACAAAGTCTATGTTATATCGTTACAATTTCTTTACATGGAGCCGCTAAACATTGCGCACAAGTCCAGAATCAAAAGGGTGACCGTATGTGTTTCATCAGAAGTATGAACATCCCCGCCACAACGACCCATGTGACTCATGCGTTACTAGCCAATAATTTTTCATTTTCACGACCCGTCACTCGCGCATCAAGATATGGCCGCCTGACTCTCCTAATATGAAGCGTACTCTGAATAATTACGTCTGGGGTATCGACAAGAGAGGGACAAACTAGTTGACCCACAATACCAAGGACTCGTTGAAGGCCGTCATAATTGACACGATGGTCAACATATACTCCACGCATACATACATCCGCTTTAATCAAAATAACACGAACAATTTATTGACCAGTCATTGCCACTCCCGTTCCAAAATCTTAAATCTTAATTTAGAGCCGATTGACGACTATATATTCTCTAATTCAATAAACCCAAAACAGACAAGCTTCGATGTCAACATCAGAAAGCTGAGAGAGAGAGAGAGAGAGAGAGAGAGAGAGAGAGAGAGAGAGAGAGAGAGAGAGAGAGAGAGAGAGAGAGAGAGAGAGACCAGCGTTCATGTCAAAACCGAGCCGCTGAGAACGAAACGCCACTAACAACGACAGCCATCAGTAATGTCTATTTCACTTCTAATTTCACCATTCTCTCTCCCTGTTGCCTTAGCAACAGCAACAGATAAAAGTTACTAGTTTTGTATATATGTAAATAAATTATACATTTATCTACCCATACACAATGTATTCGTTTTTACTTGGATTTACGTTTGCCGAGGCGGAGATGGAATTAACCCCCACAACAGTAACAACAAACGAAAAGGTTCTGTCTTACAGGTTGCCCATTTTTGTCTCCGCAACAACACACAATCAGTTTCACCTACTAAACAGAAACAAACTACAATTTTACCATATCTCGACATAAACTGTGATATTACGATTGAATTTATTCAACTTTCATTCACTTTAATACTGTCATACATCATATTTCGGAAGTATCAAGAAATAAACAGATCCAGAATTTCCATTTTAGTGAGTGAAAAAATACTAACAAACATTTTTTTTAAATTGATAACTTGATTATATTCTGCTACAAAACTTATGGAAATATGAGCTCCAGAATCTAGCTGAACGTGTAAAAGTCTATATTTGCCTCCTTCTCTACACACACTCACACACCCGAATGAAGAATTTGTTATAACGATGATGAACGACCTTCACTTTCGTTTCTTGTACCAAGACACGCAGTCTTTGTACAAGAACCGAAAAGGGAAGGTCCTTCATCGGTTATGAATAAATGAATATTACTAATATAACATTAGTAATTTACAGTGAAATTTGAGGATTTAACCTCCAAATTTTGCCATTTTTAACTAAAATTCTTTTGACATGATCTGTACATCAGATTTTTAGTGGTCAGGAAATAATGCAAACGTTACTGACACACGATCTGAGATCACGAATAGGATTTAACAAACAAATACAGCAACGACGTTCGTTCACTCTAATAATTGCATATTTAGTTATACATAAAATTCTGGTGCTTAAGCAAAAAGAAAACTGAAATCACAGTTGTATTTTAACGCCGACGGCATTTAATTTTATTGCTGTCTACTGAAATTACTCTTCCTCTGCAACTTTTTTTTTCACTTGATTAGATTTTTGTCATTTTCTGTTCTTTAAAATAAATAAATATTTCCAGTGATAGGGAAAATGGCCTGATTGAACATTGGAATTTGTAATTTTTCTCCAAAATTTATTCTAACTATTTTCAGCACTCCATTTATATGCTGAGTATTGAGAAAAAAAAAAGAAAGAAAAAAAAAGAAAATTGTCAGTGGAATTAATGAAGGTTTTTCAAGAATTATACAAAAATATGTCGGACCAAAGATAAATAGGGTTTGATGAATAAATTGTTACTGGACGTCACTATAGATTTTGACGTTCCGTATCCTCACAGTAAAAAAATCTACGGAAGATAAAAAATTTGATCGAATTATCAAATTATTCCTCTGCAATAGAACTTAGAATTATATTTTTTAAAATCTAAATACATAACTAATTTTATAGATTGATCTAATTAGCTTGATTTATTTAAAGTTAATCCATTTAAAATATTTTAAAGAAAATTTATAATAGAAAATAGATGTATTACACTAAGATGAAAAACTTGCAAAAATATTAATATTTCATCTTTGAGTCATTTTAGAACTATATTTATCAATTTTTACATAGGACTTATGAGAAAAATATTTCAAACAATTTGTTTCAATATTTGGAAAATGTAACTGAAAATATTCTTAGACAATAATGCTATTGAATGATTTATAAATTAAAACTATACCGTATTACCAAGTACCGAGCGTATCTAATTTTCTTAGCATGTTTTGTTTGTATATCCGAATCAAAATTGTGTATAAACTGTTCAAAGTTCATGATATGGTTTGTTTAAGAATTTTCAGCTGTCTTAGTCATTGATGTCAATGTGGTAGATTTTGCTGGCATTTTAACGTTAGAATTCAAATTAATTCAAATATACACGTATGTTATATGTGGTGTCATGTGTGAAACAATTTTTACAGAGCTCGACTGTACCGGAAAAGAATTTATCAAATATTTATATGAATTATTTGGTAGTAAAGTTAATAAACAATGTATGAAGCAATGTTAAAATTTCTATTGGCATTTTAAATTTAAAATCTAGCAAATCTAAAATTCGGTTTCTGAAATGTTAAGTTTAATTTGCTTAATATATTTATTTATATATTTTTATTTAAAGAAACATAAATAAACAAAATGCAAGTAAAAATGCTGCTTACATCTGTTACCATTTTTTAATTATCGATGAATAATCATATTTTGAATATATTTTAGATTTCCGATATATATTTTTTAAATAAATTACAATAAGGCAAAATGGTTTTAATCAGTTTGATAACTTGTTTCTTATTCCTAAATAAATTAAAAGTGAACTTTATTTAAAACTTCTAAAACTTTGTTTTCCAATTTATAAGTAAAGAAAAAAATGTAAATTTGTCCTTAAAAAATGTTATTGAGAAGAATACCTGGTTGGAAACATAAACTCTTAATTTAAGTTTTAGCTTGCAAACATACCTTTCTTAAAGAAAGATTAGAGTATATGTAGTGCTGTAGTGAGTGCGAAATAATAACTCCCTGAGTGTCTGAAGTTATGTGAAAAGTTTCGTTTCAGCTCCTCGCGACCAGTGTTGAAGTACATGTCAGTGCAAAATTACTCGCCAATTATCGGCCTCTAACCAGCGCGCGAAACTTGACACAATCTTCTTTCAACAATCCAAGTATTTCAAACTATCTCTCTTCGTCTACTTTTGAACCTATGCAAATCCTATATCCCTTCGATGAACAACGAACTCTTTTACCCTCGTTTTAAATATTTTTTAATATTATTTTGTGTCAGATATTTAATCTGTTGTATGAACATTTCCTCTTCATGACAATACGTTAAAACTACGGACTTTAAAAATTTCTGATTTATTTTCTTAAAACGAGCTGCTTACACAATTTGAATCGTGTAAACTTACACAACTTCAAGCATGTAGATTCGTAAATAAATTCTTTAACTTGTTTCTTTAAATTACCCGTGTATTTCTTTGTCATTAATCTTCTTGGCGTGGGTAAATCATCTGTTCGATTTAACCCCTAAGCTCCACGTCACTATAGTGTAAACAAATTAGGATTTCACCTACTAGAAATTTTGTTTCATAAAATTAGATAAAACACAGCGACATTTGATCAATTTATTCAATTAATTTGTATCTAACGCAACCCAAACTATTATCATTACTTTTGGGATTGTCAGCCACTCGACATGAGACAACAGATTTAAAATCTTAATCCTAAATAAACCGAAGTCAGCCCAAAACTTAACCCGAAGTTAAACCAAGCCTTAACCCTAATCCAACCCAAGCCTTAATCCTAACCGAACCCAAGCCTTAATCATAATCCAACTCAAGCATTAACCATAAGCCAATTAAAGCTTTAATCCTAATCCATCTCAAGTCCTAAACCCTAAACAAACCGGAGGCTTAATCCTACGCCAGCGCAAGTATTCGGTTGGGTTTCAAGCCAAGCTTAATCCTAATCTAAATCCATAGAATCAACTAAAAGAGTTACTTGCAAGTGAAACAAAACCAAAACGTTCTTAAAAAACCCCAAAAGTATCAGAATTTCTTATAAATAAATGTGTTTAGAAAATTGAAAAAGAAATAGTTTAATAGCCACTCAGGTTCGATTAAGTATAAGAAAAGAAAACAGCTTTTGTTTGATTAAATTAAAATTCAATTCCTATTTTGACACTGAATTTACTAAATGCAGTGTCACCATTTCAGTAATTGGCAGTAATTCGAAAAAATGTAGATGTTAGTAAAAATTATTCTCAGGATGAACTATTGATAGTACAAAAAATACCATATGTATCTTATTGTACAAAGAAGAACCTGTTAAAAATGAATTTACAAAAATCAGTTTGGAAGACAGGCGAAGATTTTTCAAAATCAAGAAATAAACTGTTGGTACTTACTTCACAACATATATATATATATATATATATATATATATATATATATATATATATATATATATTCATTTAAAGACTGTAGAAACTACAAACTCAGGGCCATACTTTTCACCGCACACATGCGCGTCTGTACATGCACAAATCAAAATTAAAATATGTTGTTTATGAAGACCCAGGTATATATTCTCGGTTAAAATATTTACTGTCCTCAAATATCGCTTTAGCGAATGGTACTCTCAGTTAGAATATATTCCTATGTGAGTATCTACATTTTGAAAGGTAGACCAGTTGAATGCATTTATTTTGTTCATAAAGATGCAGTAATTAATACATGTTCTAAAATGCAGTAAAAACAAAGCAGAATACGGGAACTTTTATTTTTGAAATAAAATCTATGTTTATTATGAACAAAGTTTCCATCTATTTCGATACCAACGTGATATTACAAGAAAGAATGACAAATAATCGATACTGTCCTACCCACAGGACACTCACATGACAATTGATAGCACACTATACATTTTTAACAAATGTGGCATAATTCGTGGTTTATATTAGTGTGTCACTGTATAACGACGCATCAATATACAGGTGTTACAAGCCAGTAACTTGTACTGGGAATATATTAAAGGATCACAACGCTTGCAAAGGTTCAACAAAAGAAACAGTAAATGACAACATTAAATATAATAGGTGCATTCCAATCTCCTGCGACATATTATTGCTTACATTGTCTACCAAAAATAATATGATGGGAACAGCTGAAACGGAAGCAGTTTCCTGGTTTCCCAAGTTGGTAGAGTATATAAATTTTTTTTAAATGATAACAACCATAGTAATTTAACCGATTCATATTAATTTGATTGGTAGATTTTATAATGTCACGGCATCTCTGCGGGTGGGGGTTTCAGGAGGCGGGAAAGATGTCTATCGATTAAGTGAACATGGGATACTGTAAATGTGTTTCGTGGTATAAGTCAAAACATGACTAAGAAAGGACAAAAACTGATCACTGAGTGTGAGGTTGTTAAAAGGCAGATCTCATATGCTAATAGTAGAAATATACAAATAGTACTCAAACATAGTGAGATATATATATATATGTATATATATATATATATATATATATATATATATATATATATATATATATATATATAGGGTGTTGGCAGTGGGATGAGTATAGTCAGTAAGATTGTAGGGCTGTATATAGGGGACATGCTAGTGCGACTTCCTTATATGAAGCCATTGCTAATACATCAATTTGGTTGGCAGTGGGAATATCGTTATGGGATGGGAATAAATACGTCATTTCTAACATTTTTAAAAAGAATGCATAGCTTATGTTGTCGTGATAGGTCAAAGAAAGGCATGTGTTGGATTTTTTACCGCATATATACGTGTGATATCAAGGTTAGGGTTATAATTGTACGAGAGAAAGACCAAACTTTATCAGAATTCAGTTCATCATTATCCAGTGATGATTTACATCGAATGTCAAAAACAAAAAATATTGATTTATACCGGTGTTGAATTAGTGTGAGACTTGAAGCAGATTTAAACATCTAAAATTTAAACATCGATATGAGTTCAAAGTACATGTATACTTTCCATCAGGTAACTATGATGAAAAGTGAAAATATAACTTGAATAAATTTAAAGGATACCAGTGTTGGGGATTTACCTCTGTTGGGTTCGAGAGTAGGATTAATCAAATGAGATGAACTTTATACACAATTAAGAGGAGCCAGTTTATGCTAGTCGAGATACGATTTGCGAATCTTTATCTCTGCAGGCTATTATTAGTGGCTAAAACGTGTCTCTTCGTGCAAATTATTTTTAACAACAGTAATATACATCAAGATCGCTAAACAATAATCTGCATAAATATAATTTTTAAAAATCTTCCCAACATTTTAAGTAAATAGAAATTTCCAGCTTATAGGCTGATTTTCTTAAGTGTCAGAATATAAAGATAAGAACAGAAAGCTCAAAAGCTTCTGTAGGCAATAAGTAACTTAATGAAAGAAATGTGATCACAGATAGAAGAGGTGATCGCAGCTGCCACCAGGAATCAGGGAAATTGGCAGGGCGGTGTCACTGAAAAATCAATAAGGAGGACACTAGAACAGTCTTTTAGTTAATGACATACAAACACACAGCTATACATTTTGAATAAATGATTATGCATTTGTATATCGATGAACATATGTATTATTGGCTATGTGTAAATTATTGTGTATGTTCATACATATGTATTCTTGCATATTTTAAGTTTGTACTAAGCGGTGTATCTGTAGATTTAATAGACAAGAGTGCGCGCGCATGTCTTGTATGTATAAATGATTTAAAGATATGACGCGTTTCTGTATATTGTTTCTAAGTATGACGTGTCTATGTTTAACGTGTCTACTTGTAGGAAAATACTGAAATCCCACAGTTTCAAATAATACGTTTGTCTCAAACGGAGTGCACACCGCCTGACTTAACAAGACTCAAACTGCGAGAAGTTGCTCCATTCATGCATTGGCTTCATAATCAAAAGGTAACAATGACATCCAAATGATCATGAGATACGTCGCAACATTTGAATAGTCGAGCAAGACCACGCACAATATTCACTTGAAGGAAAAAAGGTAGATAAATAAATTTAAGAAGCGCGTTTTGGGGAGTAGGAAAAAAAGGGAACATTTAGAATTTACGTCTAAAGTGGATGAAAATAGTGTGGCCTTTGAAAATTATTTTCTATGGAAAATGAGATGGTTTACAAGACGTGGTAGAACTTAGAAACATCTGTTTTCTGGCTGGCGGCGTACACTTCGAGGAGTACATACAATATACTGGCAGAGTCTTCAATAAGATGAAGGAACAACTGTTACTTTCCGCTGAATAACTGCATCTGAAATTAAAAATAAAAACAATGTCATTATTTATATTCTAAGAAGATCAAAAGTCTGGCTTTTTAAAAATGTTAAACAGAATTATATTTAAAAAAATAATATCTAGAATTGTTATTTTACAGAATATTATTTATTTAAAACAATATATAGAATTAAAATATTTATATTCAATATATTTCTATTGCCCTCATGTTTGTTGATGTTATCATAGTGGTTCGACAGTTGTGCCCTCCAGTCTTCCTCAAGTATATATCAATCTGGGTAACCAACAGGGAATCCCGAACTGAACCCTTTACGGGGGTAGATTGTTCTCGTTCCACTCTCCAGGGATATCGTCTAGTTTTTATTATTGTTCAGTTAATTCTCGCCCGTTTCCACTGAATACAAGTGCACACTGAACTCACTATTTCACCAAATTCACAAACCAACCCTTATACCCACCAGGTCATTGTTCTGTAGAATAGTTTGCTGTAGTAAACTTAGAGCCGTAAACCTTATCTTGGCTAATGATTCGGTTGCAACTGTTGCTGTTGCCGCGGGTGCTGTCATGCCTTGACTGCTGCTGCCCATGTTTTGATTGCTGCTGCTGCTGCTGTTGTGGGTGAAAACTTGCTGTCATTTGTCTTTCTTTCATTATTAGCGGCGCCCATATTGTATTTATTTCTATGCTATTTATTTCTATACTATTTTTCCTACTAAGGAGGTCTAGCATATATTCTGATTCTTTCAGACGTCTCTCTAGTGTTTTCCCTTGTTCAGTATTTTAATTTCATCCCACAGAGGCTGATGAATACTCCTTTTTCTCCATACATGATCAGCCATGTCCGATTTCATTGTCTCACCTCTCACTACGTCTTTTCGATGTGCCTCCAGTGTTACTTTTAGAGGACGGTTTGTTTCACCTTTATATTCTTTGTCGCAACAATTTCTTGTTGGTATGTGTCCGACCCTAAAACTTGAGAAGATCTGTCACAGATCCTAAATAAGAACAAGGACTAATTCGCACTTAATAACTATAGACAGCAGACTCCGCTTTAATACGGGACAATGGCCTCGTGAGTAAAAGCGTTGGTTTGTGAATTTGGTGACATAGTGGTTGTGAGTTCAATTCCTGGGTCGGGCAGTGTCTACTTGTATTCAGTGGAAACAAGCGAACAATAATAAAACTACAGAGTGGTACGTGAACAGTCTACTCCTGTAGATTAAATAAAGGTTTCAGTTCAGATTGATAAGGAAGGCACAACGGCCGGAACGTTGTGATAATAAGATTATTTATTTCGTGAAAAATACAAAATTGTGGCACAAGGCCAAAGGGGAAGTGGGGAGAGGCTGGTCTTCATTAGCTACCCTAGTCCTAGTTAATCACGATAATAAGAACTAAGATGAAGACAACAGTCCAAATATAAATATCATAAATAATGATAACTCCTCATTTCAGAAATTCAGAGAAGAATTAAAATGATATTTCCTTTATTATAAGTTTGATTTATTCGATTACTACGAGAATTTTGGCATTAATGAATAGTTAGTATTTTTGTTTTTACATATTTTTAAAGATTATTTCTAGATTTCATTAAAATCAGGTTTAAAATGAAAGAAATATTGACGTGGATGAAGCGAATCAATTTTTTGTTTTATTCAAATCCGGAGGTTTTATTACATTTTGTTTTTCGCACACATTTTGGCGGAATTATTAACCAATCTTCAGAAAGACAGTTTTTTCAAAATTGAGAAATGTTTAACAGGTGTTTAACAAGAATTTCATAAATATAAGAACTTTATAAATAAATATATATATATATATATATATATATATATATATATATATATATATATATGTATGAGACTATGCTGAAAAGATTTCAGGCTGTCAAGGAGAATGATCTGGAGTTATGCAGTATACATGCTATTAGATAATCTCACAATCCAATATTTTGTCAACAATCAGTATTTTTGCGTTTCATAACTTATACACCAAGATGCTATAGTTAGTTTTTTTCAAGAATTTAAAGTTTTTTGAAACTGTGTCGATTGGCCCTTTACACGATTAGTAATACTTAAAACTCACTAATCATGAAAGGGATTAAGCTACAATCCCTGAAAAAACATGGAATCGCTACATTTAGATGTTCACCCAGTTTTTAAAAAATTCTTAACCAATAAACAAATCACAGATAAAAAAGTAATTCTGAGAAGATATTTTAAGTGTTACCTTGTAATTTCTATTTCTCAAATCAGATGTCAGCTTAAATCTAGAAATATTAGAAAAATTAGAAGCGACTGACACAGTCTAAAAATCTGCTTGTAAAAACGGCCCAATTAATCGTCAAACGTAGAATACATGGAAAAAAGGTTGTAAACAAACAAAATGTTAAATCTATTCAACAATGTAGTATGCTAATGTATGCATAATACAAATACTATAAATTTTTCATAATCTTATATTAAAAATGAAAAACAACTAATCCCAGTGATTTACAAAGCATGATTAAAATTGGAATGTTTGATTTTTTAATGTGTGCATATATCACGAATGCAGTCAAATTTCAGTAATTTACAAAGCACGTCACATACACAATTAATCTAGAAAGTTGTGTTGAAATTTTCACACAAAACAGAATATCACCCACAGGAAGTCCTGAAAGTTAATATTTTTCGATGTACATCCACTGGATTATCAATTCTTTCGTCTTTGATGATCAGGCATTCGTTTCTTTGTTGATGGCCTCATCTTCTTGTATCCTCCTTGTATTACAAAATCAGATTTCTTATTATCATCGAATTCACTGCTTCAATAAAATTTATTGGTGTTTTCAAGACGAAATCGACATTCAGATGTTCTAGAACATCCTTCAATTTTTATACCACAAAGCTAATCTAGGCTTATAGTTTGTAGATATTTCGAGGCCATAATACACACCCACGATAACGAGAAACTTGTAAAATAATTATAAAAAGATACACTATTTATCAAGAAGGGCATTGATCTCAAAAGTAATTTTCGCATTTCATTTGTAAGTAGGAGATTCGGCAATTTGAATCAAGATAGAAACCAAAAGATGAAACAAGTTGTATTGAAACAAAATTTCGAAAATGTGTTCAAGTGGTGCATGTTTAACACACCAACGAATGTTTCGGATATTCTGTAAACGTTTCAGTGTCACTCATCCACTCGTCCTCTTTTAAGCAGATGTTATTTCTCCTATCTGATTGTAACTGCTATGATCAATATTTTGACCAGCAGAAAATGTAACAGATCTGTTGATAACGAATTAAGGACATTAACATAATACCAACTGTATAGGGATTTGGGGACTTCATCTTATATACTCGACTACATTTCTGTATTCATGTAAAACAACACATCTGCGATATTCTCTACTTTTAATTCTCTGTATTCCAGTGTAGCCTTCAATCATTCATATCCAGTAAAATCTGTGAACTTATTTAGAGCTTAAAACATTCTTTTACTTCATCCAATATCAAAACATAATGCAAAATTATACATTTATGGTCTTCAGCACAATCCATTCACTCAGAATATTTCTGATTACCAATTTTATTATCAATGTGTGACTTCATAATGGCCTGGATAACTGAAAATATATAGTTCACGTTCATTTTGGATAATATCAATACCATATTTCCGCATCTTTTTTATAATTTCATTACAGATTTTTCTTGATCCTTATCAATCTCAACAACTTATGTGACAAGCCGAAGATATATCAAATCAGGAGAGAAGCAGTGTTTTTTTTAAAAATCGTTAGCATAATCAACATTCCGGTTCTCATTGTAAAGACTTGATTCATTACGATATCCTTTATATGATTGTTTTCTTAAACATGGTTCATATGGGTTTTAAAACATCAATATTTCTCATAATTTTCTTCCGTTTGTTTAAGGTCTTCGTCTACCGGCAAAGTTTTTATATTTCTTGCTTTTACAGCATTGAAATTATGAAATTCCTGTATTGTTCAGAAATCCTCTGATAAATCTGAAAAATCAATTGAATATGCTTTGTTCTATGTTGGAAAAACATGACAAACTTGCAATAAACATCCTTAATTTCTTTGTTTTAAACTTTCATCAGCAATTTCGAGAAACACTGTTTTCGGAAATGTTATGCTCATATAGCTTTCTTTTTTTAATCAAATGGCAAATATATTTAGCTGTAGTGATGTAGACACGTGCTAACTGCATTCCTCTGGTAAAAGGGCGTATTTAAAAAAAAATAGTTATTGATTTTCTTCATTTTCCACCTACGGATCGTTGTTCATTTGATGAAATTTAATGTTTCTTCGCTTCCTTCATTTTTTACTTGAAATCTACTTATACTGTGCTATTTTTATTTTATTCTGAGAATTTGGTTTGCCTGGGAAAGTGTATAATTAAGACTGTTCACTGAGCAGCTAGGCGTAACATTTGGATTCATCACGGTTTTTTAACGTTCTGAAATTGTTCTACAAAAATCTTTTCAAAATTATTATAAGAATATTTAAAACGTTTAAAAAAATTGTTTCAGCAACAAAAATATTACTTAAAATATAGCCTTTGAAAAGATTTTAATTATTATTTGTTTATCTATACTTAAGATATATTGTTCTTAAATTTCGGTTCATTTTCTGCTTTCTTCGCATGCGCAACAGGAACTCGAAAATTTACAAGTGCCCATCTTTTAATTCTATACATCTATTACAAAGGATACCGAGATTTTGGCTCTAATTTGATACCGATCAAATTTAGCCTGCTGTATGAAAAACAGAAATACGTAAATTTTTATATATTGATTTAGCAAACAGTTTTATAACCTGATATCCGATAATTTGGAGTAAAAATAACGTCAGGCTGAGGTTATATGTAAAAATAATGAAGGGACATAATATATTGTATTTTTGTAACGCTTTTCAGTAGGTAACATTTGAATACATGATTTCGTTTCACATATGATTGAAATTTATTATATATTCTGAAAGATGACATTTCAATGTGTCTTTCCATACGATTCGTGTATAGATTGTGAATTTTAAATGGTTTTATGTTAAAAGTAAAAATGAAGGAAAAGAGATGTAATTTCATCAATTTCGATATTTATTTCAAGAAAGAAAAATCATTGTACAATAAACAAAAAACATATGTACCGGTTATGGAGGTCGTGTTGAGAGTGCTATTCTAAGTGGTTTGCTAGTAAAAATTTGATCTGGAAAACATTCCGGTAGGCCTGAAATCGTTGACGACGACCAAATCGAAATGCTAATTAAAATAATCCAGATCACACGACACGGACATCGCGGAGATACTCCACGTATCACATAAAAGCGGTATAAGGCATCCGAAAACACTTGGATATTTGAATCACTACGGTGTTTGGATACCTCAAGATTTAACGGAAAAGATTATTGAATCATATTTCCGTCTGTAATTCAATGAAAACAACAAATTAAAAAAAAGAACGACCACAAACGATGAGAAAGGATTGTTTATGTCATATAGGAATAAAGTGACGCTGCCGTCACTTGGGTTTGAACACGGATCGCCAGAGAGCAAGCACAGTCGATCTCATTTTGAAATAAGTAGATCACGTGATGGTTAGAGGAAAAATATATATATGGGAATTAGCGGTGTCCGATCGAGTATTGTCCGAAGCCCAATAGGGTTGACCATCGATTCCTGGCGGCTGTCCTTTTGGCGGCCGGTTTCGAGCCGTACATTCGCATCTGGATCCGACTTCTGTATGTGACTCCCGGTGCGCTGGTGGAAGTGAATGCTGTACGATCGGAAACTTTCGTATTGTCTTGTTCAATTCGTCAAGGTTGTCCGCTTTCGCCTATGTTTTACGTTCTTGCGTTGGAACCTTTCCTTCGCAATTTAAAGGCGAATCCGGTCCTACGCGGAATTTCCCTACCTGGTGCTATCACGTCGGCCAGGTATTCTGCCTATGCTGATGACGTTTCGATTCTTGTATCGAGCAGGGCCGAGATTGACGAAGTCAGGAAAGAAATCAATGTGTGCGAGATGGTAACAGGGACCAAGATCAACCGCGATATGTCTGTTGGCTTGCGGTTGGGTGCGTAGAAAGGAGTTTCTCTTCCAGGACCTTTCCTCTGGACGGACGGTCCGATCAAGATACTCGTCGTCTGGTCCAGATATCTAGTTGGAAATGAATTGGTCGGAGGTACAAGGGAAGTTTGTGGTCTCGGAGGAAGCTTTCCTTAAAAGGGAGGACGGAAGTATGTGTTTCGCACATTTACCCGATTCTCTTTACCGACTCTCTGTACTTCCTCTTCCGTCTGCCACACTAATTTCATAAGTAAGGTTCTTTTTCTCCTTCTTGTGAGGAGGTAAGGCCGCTATGGTACCTCGGGAAATCTGTTGCCTCCACCCTTATGAAGGCAGTCTGGGTATACCTAGAATTGAGATTCGTCAATATATACTTCGCATCGCGTTACTAGATCGCTATTCGGAAGAGGAGGGCGCCTTCTGGAAGGATGACGCCCGTAAGAACTTCCCTTCCCTGAGAAGTGTGCACTCGTCCGAGGAGGAGGCCAGCTGTTTACCTCGAGCCGAGTGCTTTCTATCGTAAATGCCGCCTTGCTCTTAAACGACTCTTGTGGGTGTCGGATAGTCTCTCCAACACCCAGGCGTTGTCTCGTAGGGCACTGTATCTAGTGTTAGTTAGTGGGGCCGTTCATGATGAGCTGATTGACGAGCTCGGTCTTACAAAGCAGAAGGCTCGCTCAATATGGCCTTGGGCGCCCGGGTTGAAATGTCTCAATAACGATGAGGCATCGCTCATCTGGCTGATGATTCATGGGGCCCTTTGGGTCTCCAAAAGACTTTGTTCAGCGGGATTGAAAAAATCTCCAAACTGTCGGTGCTGCGATGAAGAGGTCACGTCTTCTTTCATTGCAGAGTCGTAGCACCGTTGTGCAAGTTTGTTGAAGGCCTCATGGTTCGCATGCTACGTGCAAAGTTCTTTGTCCTTGAGGCCAGTTCTGTTTGTAGCAATGTGGTACCGCCGAGGCTGAACACTATGTTGCTTACTAGGTGTTATGAGAGTCGTGATTTGGACGACGAGTCAAAAGGGATTCTATGGAAGCGAGAAGTTCACTTCTCCCTAACTGATTTTGTTCTTTAAGCATCAGCTTAAAGTGGAGATTAGGGCGGAACAGCGGCGGCTTACTTCATCAGAATTTGGCAAAAGGTGGGTGAATCTTGTGCGTTTGTGTTGAGTGAAAGGGGCTGATTTTTGATGCCGGTTAGTCATCAGGATATTGTTCTTCCAGTGTTAAACATAGGCTAACCCTGCCCAGATTTCTTTTGTCCTTATTTTTTTCTCTTTAGGATAACTTAGCTAGAGGATGTTTGCTCATTGGTCACTTTTATTTTCTTTGGTTTAATTCCCCATCTCCTCCCCCGTTAGGTAGTCAGTGACGCCAGTTCTCTGTTGGGTGCGGGACATCTTTTGTTTCGGGTGTTTTTTTTTGTATTTGTTGTTGTGTCTGAATGAATGCATGTTTGAGTGAGTGATTGGATGAATGAAAGTTTTTATATTATTAAAGTCCCGCATTAATTTCGTCCAGTTAACTGATGTTTTTGTCACTGTGAGAGACTGGGAGGATTTTATTACTAACATTATTTTGTATTGTTTTTTGTAAATAGTTTTGTACATCTTTGTAAATAATCAGTGGGGTAAATTTTTAATTTGCTGTTTTATCCCCCTTCTCCTAAAGACTATTATTTGTACATATGGGGTCTAGTTAGGACATTCATAATGTGGTATTATGGTGGATGTAGTAAAAAAGATAAGTAAGAACGTGTTGTTTTGGTGTAAGGAATATTGTTGTCTGTTTGGGTCAAAGTTTAAAGTTGAGACAGATCAAAACTGTCCCTTTTCCCCATTTTGTACTTATACAAATAAATATCCTGTATTGTTCGAGGGCATTTTGCAGTTAACTCCGAAAGACTGTTTGTCTGTCTGGTGTTAGTTTTTTGGCATACGAACTTGAATTCACGCGTTTTTCAATTTTTCTTTTTTACTTTTGAAGTTTTCTTCTATTTTTCATTTTAATTTTTGTCTTATTTTTTTCTGTTTTTCCATCTGTAGGCGTTTTAATCTTTAAGTCAAGCTCCATTTTTTTCTCTTTAATTTTTTAGTCAAGCTATTATTTTCCCTCTCACTTTAGTTTGTAAATTTTCTTTTTGTAAACTGTAAATTTTTGGTTCCCACTTGGTTTTATTAACCAAGCGTTAATTTTTAACATCCCTTCAATTTTTTTTACCTAGTCTCACTTGAATCCTTTTTATACCTGTGACTTGGTTGTTTTAATTTCAGTAAGCCGAGATTTAAAGGCGCTCCCTTGACCCATTTTTTTGTTTTCATATTTTGTGTGACTTGTTTTTTGGCAAAGTCAAGTTTTATTTATTTTTCTTTTGTTAGTTCGTTAGTGTTTAGTTTGAAAATTATAAAAGAAAAGTGAAAAAAAAAAAATTATATTGGGAGTACTAAATTAGTGCTGATAATGAGTTACGCGGACGTGACACCGCCAGTGCCAGGTGAAGTAAAACCAACAGCAAATATGAGGAATTCATTAATGGAAATGAGGTCCTTACAATTCCAGAGGCTGTGAACACCGTGAATACGCGTACAGACTCTCCTTGCTGACCACCGCCAACATGAAGGGTCAGCAGGGAAACCATGGAAGAGGGCGCTAAAGACTTTGAGCGTTGTACCAAATGTCCTAGCCAGGAGATCGAATGCGATGTGAGACATTCTCCTAGCTAGCGAACAAGAAGCTAATATGTTGTCCGAGAGTATAATAATGGCCAAGACAGTGAGGCTCCAAACAGAGTACATGGTCCATGGTGCGCCGGCGGACATTAGCAAAAATCAGATGGGGGCCTTTTTTTGCCAAGTACGGACAGGTGGACGAAGTCGGTGCTGTCATTAGTAAATCCGGCATCGCTACTGGGGATATCGTTCTGCAGGTAAGTCTCACCAGACATAGTTCGGTCGAGATCCCCAATCTGCTGATGTGCCGTGAAAAACGGATGCTCGTCGTGGTAGAAGGCCGCCATCCCTTTTGTTGGACATGTGGTGCCTCGGGGCACATGTCAACGGCGTGCCCCAGGAAGAAGGTAGCAGCACAACCACAAGCGAATACGACAGCAGCAGCAACAATAACAGTAGCAGCAACAGAAGTGTCTGGACGGAGGTGAAGAAGGCGACAAACCCACCCTCTTCCCAACAGTGGGAAGTTCCACCTCCAAAACAACGTCAACCACCCCCGCAGGAGCGGCGGGAGGAGGTGCAGTAGCAACAACAACAGACACAGAAAATGCTGCAACAGGAGAGGCGGAAGACACCAAAGCAACATAAAAAACAGCAACAAGATCAACAACAGAAGCAGCAAAATAAGCACCAACAACAACAGCAACAACCTAAAAAGCAGCAACGGCACGAAACGGAGATGCCGGTGGAGAAAATTCCTCCGCCCCGCTCTTTATCTTTGAAGACGACTAAAGAGGAGGAAGAAGAAGTAGATAAACCAGTGGAAAAGCGAGCTGGGCGAAGTAGGGCGGAGAGAAAAATGGACAAAGCAAGTTTCCTATCCGTCCCTGCTTCGCCAAATTTCCATTAATGAATTCCTCATAATTTGCCTTTAAGGGGGAGGTTCTTTGCTTCCCCTTTGCCTACCCGAGCTCCGTCCCCCTCTCCCTTCACCTCCTCAGCCAGTTCAGCGTCTTCTCCCCCTCACTCATCCACTTCTTCCGCGCCCCACCCCGCCAGAGAAAAGAATAAGAAACAATATTTCCTCTGCTCAGATGCTATTTGCCAAGTAGACAGAAAAGAGCTAGAAAAAAGCTTGTCCAACCAGAAAAACGCCTTATTTGTCATTTTATTTAAAATGACCATGGATGATGGGAAGTCAAGAGAGGAACCCGCAATTTTCCCAAGGCCCCAGGGGGTTATCACTTGCGTGAGAGACACTGGGGGCTACTTAAGAGTGTGGAATCTAATGGAAGACGCATTACCTGAGATAACGATGTTCAAGTTGGGTTCGCTCGACTTGAAGAAATTAACGAGATTTTGCGCGGGAGTGTCCCTGTGTTGCTCCATCCCTCCTTATATAGGGTAGTAAAACTTACCTATCCTATGGACGTTGGCGGAATTGTGCCAGATTGACAGATGACGTCGGAGTTGGGCACAGAGAACCTGGGACAATCCGTTGGAGTCCTTTCAGCTGCAGATTTCTGACTTGTATGTGAATAGGTTAATTGCTGTTTTTTCTCTTTTCGGGCCTAAAAATGTCAAGATAGCCAGTCTGGATGCGAATGACCTGAGGGATCGGAGTATGGTTGTCTGCCTGCTTCATGACCTCTAATCGTTCGGAGTGGATCGTGGCCGATGTGGCTGTGAAAAGTGGCTCGTTTCGGATGGTTGCGGTTTATACACCCAACGACCGGGAGGAGCGCGTCTCGATTTTTCGGCAGCTGGGACCGTTCCTGGTGGATTCAACGCGCTTAGTTCTATTGCGAGACTGGAATGCCGTCCTGAACCCCAAAATGGACAGAGGGTAGGGAGATAGCGGAAAGTCGTTCGATCATAGCTTGGTTAATCTGATCGGCGAGTTTGGTCTCGTCGATCACCCAGAAGAAGAGATGTGAATTTGGGCACTTAAGTGACCATTTACTCGGTGTCTAGCTACATGGATAGAATGTTAGACAGAAGGACCGACATAGATCTACTAGATTGTCCCATGTTCCACTTTTTAGGCTATTATGACAACAGACTCATCTGTGCCCGGGTGGTGTTAGATCGTAGCCTAGAATGGCTAGGTACTGGAAGTTAAATCTGTCTTTACTGGACATTCTGGACTTCCATGAACAGCTAATTAACGTAGTGCAGCGGGAACCAGTGGGGGTGGTTATTGTGGAAGAGGCTTAAGGATAGGATTAGGTCCTTCACCACCGATTTTAGCAAACGGATGGCTTTAAACAAAGCTAACAAGGTGAAGGCTCTTAAGGATAGTTTTTCTCTGGCGGAGGCTGGGGGCATTCCCTAGAGATAGCCGTAGCTATGGAGGCCCTGGAGTGTTTGGCTAGAAAGCGCTACATTGGTCAGATAATTAGACATAAGTAAAGCAAGATGTCTTCCGAAGCTGTGAACATGGACACAGAATTACGCAAGGAAGAGATTCATCGAGGTTCCGATCGCTACATTCGGGAAGTCAAAACCTCAGAGGGGCGTACTCTGAGGTCGACTGACGAGGTGTGTGAGGCGTTTCGGTGGCATTTCGAGAGCCGCTTTACCAAGGAGCCTGGTCTCTGCGACGAAGAGTTTCATAGCTAATTGACTGACTTTCCTAGCTGCGAGGTAGCTGCGAGGGCGAGGTCTACGCGGCATTGAAGAAGGTTAGCAGAGGCAAGTCACCAGGTCTGGATGGTTTGCCCTATGAATTGTACTTGAGGCTGTCGCCCATCATTGTCCCGATTTTGACTGTCGTGTTCAACAACTGGTTCTGCCAGGGGTCTGTCCCTAACTGGATATCCAGGAAAAAGGGTAAGGGTATTGGGTGAGATTTAGACGACTACAGGCTCATAACTCTGTTAAACAGAGAGTTAAAGATTTTGGACAAGATCATGACGGAGCGTTCGCAGTCAGTTGCCGAGATTCTGTTGGGACCCGAGCAGACTTTGAATGTGAATGGCCCAACAATACAGAGCAACCCGTATCTGATCCGCACGAACCTAGAGGGTGTAAAAAACAACAATGAGACCGCGCTGATCAATTTGGATCAGTCCAAGGCATTTGATAGGGTCGTCTATCGCTACCTGGCTGCTGTCCTACAAGTACTAGTAGACAAAGAGTGCTCAAAACTATTAACAGTTAACACTCATAGAGGAATATACAAATTTAACAGACTTCCTTTCAGGATAAAGTTAGCACCAAACATATTCCAACAGATTATGGATACCATGCTTGCCGGTTTGGAGTGTGCATAAGCATATTTAGATGATGTACTTATTAAAACTAAGACCCGAAAACAACATACGGTAGATGTAAAAATGTATTTAAGAGAATTAAAGAATATGGCTTTAAGATTAGTGAAAGAAAATGCGAATTGTTTATGTCCAAACTTAAATATCTCGGACAAATTATCGATGAAAACGGTAGACGACCGAATCCTTCAAGGGTGAGCGCAATAAAAGACATGCCCACTCCAACAAATGTAACAAAGTTACAATCATTTTTAGGGTTTGCTAATTACTATTATATATATATATATATATATATATATATATATATATATATATATATATATATATATATATATACCAAACATGCACGAATTAAGAGCACTCTTGAATAGCCTGCTACAGAAAGATGTGAAATGGAATTGGTCAGATAAATGTCAAAGTGTTTTGAAGAGATCAAGAAAGTCTTAAGGTAGGATTTGTCACTAACTAATTTTGACTCTAAATTAAAGATTGTGATTGCATCAGATGCAAATGATTCGGGTATTGGAGCGTTGATACTACACAAATATGAGAACAAAAATCTAAACAAATAGCTCAAATTTCAAGATCATTAATTGCAGCTGAAAAAAGCTACAGCCAGATAGAAAAGGAAGCATTGGCCATCATATTTGCTATGAAAAAGTTTCATAAAATCATACATGGTAGAGAATTCATGCTACAGACAGACCATCGTCCATTATTGTCTATATATGGATAAAAAAGGGTGTTCCCATACATACAGCAAATAGACTGCAGCACTGGGGAAATATCCTATTGAACTATAATTATAAAATGGAGTTTTTACCATCCACAAAATTAAGTCATGCAGACAGATTATCTAGATTAATAACAAAATTCTGCGAACCACTCGAGACACAATAATTGCGGCGATAATGGCCAAAAATGAAATTAATATTATATTATACAATACTGTAAGAAAACTGCCCATAACATTGGAGGAAATAAGAATTAAGTCGGAAAAGACGACTTTATAATGAAAATGAAGAAGCAATTAAGATTTTAAGAAAAAATATTACTGGAAATAATGCAGTTTCATTATGTAATAATGTACTTATGTGCGCAGAAAGAATTGTGATACCAGCATCGTTGCAAAAACGCATGCTAAAAGGATTTCACATAGGACATTCAGGAATTTCTAGAATGAAATCATTAACGAGGTGTTATAATTATTGGCCAAAAATGGATCAAGATATCGAAAATTGCTCTGGCAGAGAAGTCACCGCCTAACATAATTCAACATTGGCCAAAAACCGATATGACATGGCCCAGAATACATATATACTTCATAGGACCGTTAAACGGAGCATACTATCTAATGATAGTCGATAGTTACACTAAATGGTCAGAAATATTAAAATGTAGAAGACTGACTACCGACTACACAAGATTTTTGCAAGGTTCGGTGTTCGTGTCTAAGTGAATTTAAGTTTTTCTCCAAATCATTAGCAATAGAACATATTACAACTTCCCGTTATCACCCAAGATCAAACGAAAAAGCGGAACGATTTGTCGATACGTTTAAAAGAGCACTAAAAAGTCGGAGGGAGAGGAGTCAGCTGAAATAATGCTAGAACAATTTCTGTGTGTTTTCAGAATAATACCAAACCCAAACACCGTGTCTGGAATGTCGCCTGGAGAGTTGATGTTCGCCAGGAAGATTAAGTCCGTTTTGAATAAATTATTACTAGAATGTAAGGCGAGAGCATCAAGAAATAACAATATAAATAAATACTTCAAACCTGGAGATAAGGTATTTTTTAAAATATATCAATGTGGAAAAGAATTCTGGAAAGATGGCGTTATAAAAAAAGGATCGGCATAATGACATACAGGGACAAAAGTCGGAACATAAGCGACACCTTAATCAGTTAAATCGCAGCTTCACTGACTTGAAAAGTCTCAGAAAAGAGGTACCTATGGAAATTTTATATGACACGTTTGACGTACCCAAGAGATTGTTGAACCAAGGTTTTATGGTAAGAGAAAAAGAATAGCAATAGAATTTCTAAATATTGAACCGAAGCTGAAAAAATGTATACTCCAGAGGAAGTTATCTCAAAGAAGAGGTGTCATATAGGAATAAAGTGTTGCTATCGACACTTGAGTTAGAACACGGATCGCCAGAGAGCAAGCACTGTCGACCTCATGTAGAAAAAATTCCAACAGACGTTTCTGATGTGTGCGCTAGATCATTTTTTTTCTGATGTGCGCGATATCAGGTTTTTTTCTGAAGAATATTCAGAAGTTTAGTTTTAAATCGAACAAAAAGCGAACGGTGAACAGAAACAAAGGGAATAATAACCGTAATAAAAATGTTTCAAACAAATTCGTTAAGAAATACTTAGTTAAATAATTTAGGCTAATTTAAATGTTCTTCAGAACAAGTTCATATAAGATAAGAATGTTTACAAAAAATATTATTTTAGGAACTTCACTTTATGTCATATTGCGATTCTGGATTATAATAATAATAATATTGATACATTTGCCTTGTTTTATATCTAATAAAATCATTTTTATTTTATTTAGGTATGTTTGCTTACCCAAGAGGGCAAATTTGGCACAGTGTCGAGTTTAATGTGGAGTAGATCGAAGCTATGGTTTTTCAGCAGTATTTACTAACTATTAAACCATGTAAGTTGCCCTGTTAGAGACTTATAAGTCTTATTGCTGAAAAAATGGCTTGCAAGGAGAACTGGACTTGTTTATTGAAAGATCTGCATTCAGATGAAACCTTTTCTATCATCTCATCAAAATCACTTTCACCGTGTTTGGATTTTGTGCCTTCAAGTTAAAAATATGCATCACGTGTTCCGATTCTGATTAACATTGTTGCCATTTAGGTTTGTACGAAGAGAAGTGCTTTGATAAGAAGAGAAGCGTGGGGGACCGTAGATTGCGACCAAGTACCGTTACAGGGGTTAAACATGAACAAAGAAAAACCAGGGTAGATGGACATCATTACCTGAACAGCCGACGCAGAGGTGAATATTGTAGTTTTTGACACTTTTCTTTTTCCATCGATAGACTAATTTAGTGATGATTATGTTCTTTTTAGTTTGGTGAGGATTATTTTTTCTTCTCAGAATGGAACACTTCAGATAACTTTAAAAAAATTCTGGTCAACAACAACAAAAAAAAAAAATCGGAATTAGTATTTTGTTACGACTCTTCGAACAAAAGCCCGAAGTGGAGCAACAAATTACTATTTTTTATTTTATTTGTTACATATTTTCCCTCAGCATTGAGTAATTGCCTTTTTTTCCTATTTCATCTGGAAAATTACCCCATTGGTTAAAATAATTACATTTAATTTAGTTCTGACATGTTTTACTAGGTCTGAAACATCAGCGATAAAACAAAATTTCTTTTGTGTCATATGTGTGACTTGATTATTTGCTAGGAAGTAAAAGAAAAGCTGGATTAACGTCATTTAAATGTGGTGTTTCCATATTTTTGTCAGTGTTTGTAGAATCATAAAAACGACATAAAATAGTTTGGAGTTGAGAAAATTTCAACTACTTTTCCGTACAAAACCTGATAATTGACAAGATGTGTCGGGAAATGGATGAAGCAGCCTATGTTGTGCTTATGTCGACACACACTGCCAACTATCTTTGCAAGAAATTGAGAAAATTTATAGAAAACTTGTTCCATGTGTATAATTTTGTATTATAAAATAAATAAAAATTACAAAATAATTTTGTGTCAATGTTTGTTTAGAATAAAATTATCTTTCTTCGTAAATGAAAAAGACCAACTTACAACACTTTCTCCAATACTTTGGAAACTGGATCTTCTTTGTGAGTTGAAATCCACGGCTGATAGGCCACTGAATATACTTCCTCGACTGCCTCGACGATCCAATTCCTGCTCTCCCACAAAGGACGAAGTAAACACATCTCAGAAATCACACATCATTATCACATCATAAATTATTAACAAATTCTGTAGACATATATATATATATATATATATATATATATATATATATATATATATATATATATATATATATATATTCTAATACATAAAAATCCTTAATAGAACAGAATATAAACACCACTGAAAAGAAATATAGAATGAAAGTCCTTAGCGACACACACACAAACTTCAGTTCTAAGTATAAAATTTATCTGTGCCCTGGTATATTATTGACAAGCTGGCATTTCGACGCCTTAAGTTAGCGACTTAAAAATTCAACTTAAAAGGAACTAAATTCATGATCATTAAAGCTCTGAACATTTCAACGTTTTGGCAAACAAAAGACAATTTTAAAGATTATTTTTTCCATAAACTTAAAAAAATTAAACTTAAAATAAACTTAGAATTTTAAAATTTCCAAATAATAATAATGGTTATGCTGTTATTTATGAATTTTAAATTTTAATTTTAAGTTATACTATTCTCAAGATACACCTTAAAAAACCGTAACACAGAAAAATCATAAAATTTCAATATATGTAGGTATTACATTCATAACATATGCATTACACTCAAACACACACACACACACATATATATATATATATATATATATATATATGTATGTATGTATGTATGTATGTATATATATATATATATATATATATATATGTATGTTTGTGTGTGTGTATGTATGTGTGCGTGTGTTTGTATGTGTGTAGTGTGCGTGTGTTTATGTGTATGTATGTATACATCCATTTATGTATCTATGTGCACGTATGTATATATACACACATAAATACGTGTACGTGATTGCATGATTTCAAACATTACGTGACAAAAAAAAAATTCTGCTGACAGATATTTGTGGTGTATTTGAAGTTACTTACTGGAGAGGAAGCCCGACGCCAGCAACCCTGCAAAAATTACTTAGTTAAAAAGATTCACGCATAAATATTTAATCACAGTTGTTCATTTTACTGGGTGGTCAGATGGCATTTGTGATTTTGAAAACGGGATTATCAGAGCAGCGCATTTATGAGCTGTGGACAATTCAAATAATTTTGTTCTCATATATAAAACATGTTCAGAAGGTTTAGAAATTAAATTGATTCCATTTGAATTGTACGAAACTAATTTAAAAAATTATAATCACGATTGAAAGAGTGTTCAAGTAAAACCTAATTACGGATGTTGGCTTATTTATTTCTACTCTAATTTTTTCTGTTTACTCTGTGAAAATGTCTTTTTTTAATGTGGAGACTGGATAGATGAAAAAAAAAAAATTCGAAAATGTATATTGTTGCCAGGTCCTGTTTAAGCGGATCTGTTGTATGTTTTTCAGACTTAACTGTCAGTCTCCCTTGAAGGAAGATTTGCTGTACAAAAGACATTTTTTATGAGAAAAGGATTTTATATCTCAAAAACACACTACATATCACAAAATTAAGAGAGCCACAGCCGTGTTATGGTGTACAAAATCATGCAAAATTTGATAGTGTTCTGTCACGAACCTTGTCTGTAATAATGTGATGCTCTTCATATCAACAAGCGTATAGAAAATTAACGCTAGCAGTTTCTTTGTGTGCTTGAGAGTCCTGTTGCATCGTACAAATATAATTCTACAGAAAACCACTATAATTTATTTGTTTTGCTATTGCAGTGTAAATTTTAAGAAATGTTTTACACTACGATTAACTTAAATGACTTTTTTCTCCAACAACTTCAGCAACTCAAATGAACATAAAACAGCATAAAATAACATGTTATAGTTTAGAAAACAGAATGAAGATAGCAGACAGAACTTAATTCGAAACATATTACATAATTATGCATAGACATATAGAAGAAAGAACGATATGGAATAGTTTGCTTTTGAAATAATTTGCTTTCATAATGAATTTAAGAATCATACATGTATACAATATTTTCAAAGTAAACTTCATTTTAATAAGGAAGTGCGTCGAATGAAATGAAACAGTAATTAAGATAGTTTTGTGATAAGAGAAACTTGTCTACTAAAGACAAAAGCTCAAATTCAGAGAGTCACCATATGTTTATTAAATGCTGAAAAGCTATGCGAAATAAGATTAATCTATCGTGAAATCATTTTTGTCGTTTTCAGCTGACCAAAATAAAAATATCTGATTCTTTTCTGTTCTTTTATTGTATTTTTAATTTTTTTTAAAGCATTAAGAAAATGTTTCTTAATTATGTATTCTATGTGTTTTTCTTAGTCTTATTTTATGAGTATTTTCTTCCAAGAATCACAAAAATCGATTTCAATACAAAAGAATGCAACTGATAAAACCAAATTTTGTGTATACTTATTAAAAAGATATAAAATGTAAAAGTTGTGTTATTTGCTAATAAATTTGTTAAATGTAAAATAATATATAAACATATATATATATATATATATATATATATATATATATATATATATATATATATATATATATATATATATATATATATTCAGAAGCTTTCAAGCACTTAAGCAAATGTTAATAATAAATATGCAAGTCTGCGAGATATATAAAAAAATTCAAGTCAATTTACTTAAATTTTCTGTTGCAAACATCTGGCTTGCGTAGGAGACGACATGCAACAATTCTTTTCTCATAAAAGCATATGTTCTTCAGTGTAACATACCCATTATGTTTTTATGAGTATAATTATAGTTTTTATGTATATCTCTTTCTCTCTGTCTCTGTCTCCTTTGCACACACACACACAATATATATATATATATATATATATATATATATATATATATATATATATATATATATATATATATATATATAATGTGCATGCACGTATGTATGTATACATTTATGTATGTGTATCTGGTATGTTGTCTGATCACCCAGTATATACTCAGTTATATGTAATGAAACCTGAAAGGAAAAGAAGAATATTAGATCAAAAACAAAATTTAAAAAATAAATGCTCATATTCCTTGTGAAGAGGCTATTTGGTGTCACATCTATGTTGTTAGATAAATATCTGAAATTCTTTAACGCTTTTAAACAATTACATCCTCAGATATAATAATATGTCCCGACTCTACTGGAAACATATCTGAGCAATTATATTTTTAAAATACGTACAGATGTTGAGTAGTTACAGTTTAATGACAGAACGGTTAACTACAGCCACGAGTCTCTGCTTCGTTGATGATATTTCCCATTTGTTCATCAATGACAGAGTAAAAGAAAACATGTTGTGATAATGACTTCTACATATGTTATGTAGAAAAATGTGCAAATTGAATCTTGAAGCTTTCGGGATGTTAAAAAATGTGAAAGTGAAGTTTTCATACAATAAAAGAACAGGTCGTTTTTTTCCGCTCCCTGTAAAGTGAAAACTGTTAAATTCAAACGCAGAAAACATTGACGCCTAAATAAGCATGCAACAGATTCATACAGGAGAGTGAGCGACTGGGTGAGTGCAACACATAGCATGCAATATTTAAAGCAAAATAAAGAGGTGAAAACAGAAGTTACAAAAATAGCCAAGGTTTATTTGTAATGCATTACAAGGCACACGGTGGCAAGGGAATATCCACCAAGTCCCAGAGTGAGGCAACGCGCGCGTGCACATACGAACATATGATTTCATTGCGTCTGCCAGTTTAGAATTCTTTCTTTCTTACATTTTCATTACATTTCTTTCATTTTATTCTTTCTCATAAGCATATTATATATCTTCATACAAATATAGTGTAGCAGCGTAAAAATTTAACCATTTTATTATAAATAATTTACTGTATTTTAACATTAGAAGTAATGTCTAATGCAATTTTGAACTAATCTCACATCTGCGGAATAATAATAGTTTTGATATATCACATTAATCTAAAAATAAAACAATTGCGATTATTTTCCGTTCTAATATTTTAGCACTGAACATAAATGCACATTAATATAATGACCAGTTATAAAATCAAGAGGATTTATCAAAGGTTCGCCTTGGTTTGAATTTGAGTTAACCATGTACTCTGTCGACATATTTGGTGAAAGAAAGGCATACTAAAAGTATCATCGAACTAAATACATTAAATATATAAAAAAAAAAACTGATAATAAAAGGAATATTGTTTTTCGTACTTCTATTAGAGCAATACTTTTCCTTTTATGATTTAATGTTTTACTTGAGATTTCCCCCAAAATACTTGTAATGGCACCCTGCTTAGCAAACTAAAATAGTTTTACATAGGAATTAAAACTATTGAAATATTTGACTTGTCAGACATGTATCGTGGCTTTTTGAATCAATGGCTGGGAAGTACACATTGAATAATTGGATGAACTCAAAACGCGTGTTTTGCAACAGCAATTGTTGAGAATTCAATGTCAAAATGTGTGCCTATATTTTTTATTTTGTGATATTTATGTCAGTCAGATATTAATTTCAGACTGCATTAATAGGGCACGTGTATAGATTGCAACCACCATCGCACATGCAGATCCAGATTCTTGCTGTTTTAAAGTACGTGGCAGACAAAAACTGAAACTGCTATTAATATTTTGGTCCATTAAACCACTAATGAATTTATATATATATATATATATATATATATATATATATATATATATATATATATATATATATATATATATATATATATATATATATATCTATAAGCAGGTTTATTTTTGAAAGTCTTTGATTGGCTCCTAATAAGAAATAAATAGATGTCATTTTGTTGCCACGGATTCTCTCTTATGCTTTTGGCAAATTACCGAGCACAGATTACATAAACAGACAAAAGGACCCACCTCCAAAAAGCACCTAACTTTATGTCAAAACGCTACAAAACATTATAAAAATGTGAAATGATTAGAATACCAATAAAAAACTAGGATATGAAAATAAAAAAGCAACTTTTTCTAACCTGTTTGATATGTCAGTCAAGAACTACTGAACTACAGGGCAGGATAGCTAAAAGCTGCATAACATGCACTTCAAGCAAACCCAAATAAAAATAATTACTTTCTTCAGTATCTCTGAATTGTCCATTGCATACAGACATGCTCTTTCAAGTTATTGGTGGCGATTATTTGTTAATAATTAATCAAAAAGAAATAAGCATGTAGTAAATTGTGACCTAACAACTATTAAACATGCTCCATCTTTTTTAATAGTGACAATATTAAAATTTAATTTCGTCAGTTGAATTCGTAAATGACTGTTCTATTTTCCTTTGAATAATTACGCCACTAATTCTCGAATTTTCCTCTTGACAATATGTGATTGTTTATGCATCTGTCATATGCAGTTTTTTTTAAATTATTCTGGGAATTGGCCTTGACATAACATCACTGAGTATTATAAATTGTGACATTGGAAGTTAAACTAAAAGCATTCATTTTAAGAGATTGAATAAAGAAGATTAAAAAAATGCTTAATTTCTAACAGTCGCAAGTGAGAAATATTCTTGAAACTTGAATTATAAGAAAAATATATATTAAGAGGAGGAAATTTACAAGTTTAAAGTAAAGCAGAAAGTCATTTAAATAAGACATTTTAAGAGGAAATATGAATCATAAAAATTAGAAAGCCAATGAATTTATTAAATGTCTTTATTCGGTTGAAAGAAAGAAAGAAAGAAAGAAAGCGTATTAAATATGCTAACAATTGAAGATATATTTCTTTTTTGGTAATATGTGTACACTATTTAGAAAGAAAAAGACAAACCACACACTTGATTCTTATATCCGCTATATTTCTGAAGTCAAAAGAAAACACTTGCCGATTATACAATTTTTAGTCATACACTAATAATAATAATGATATAATATTGATAATATATATTTGATAATACAAATCTAAATTTCTCTCCCTCACCCAAGGCTGTTTCAAATTATTATTTAAATTACGTGTTCTAAGCCAAATTGTTATTTGAATTACGTTTTCTCAGTCAACGAATAAAAATATCTAATGAATTTACATTACAGTGGCCTAAGAAAAGTTTTTAGCCAGGAGAAATAAACTACATCCAATTTCAAAATTTAATTACGTAATCCTTACTCAACATAAATAAACAGTATTTGGAACTAGTATACAGTAGGTCCTCCATTTGCTAGTTTCAGTGCTTGTATTCGATTTTTCATGAATTTGATCAAGTTATCAACAATCGTCTGATCCACTCCTTTAGCAATGTTTCTTCAAGGGTTGCCACTGACGTGATTTTAGTTGCACGCTCTCGGTGAAGGTGCTCCCAAACGGATTGGATTTATGTCAGGATTTTGGGCTACCTATGGCAGTGACTTGATTCCTTGCGATTTCTACTAGGCCTTTGATACTCTGCTCGTATGACATGGCGCTTCATCTTCTTGATAAAGGTAGACATTCTTGTCAATCTGATTGGTTTCAAATAGTAGGAGTATTCCTTTCTCTAATATTTGACAGTATTTTGGACCATTCAACCGCTCGTCAACAGGAATCAGTTCAGATTTACCTCCAGACCAGACAGCGCACCACATCATTGCTCCATTCCCTCTATGTTTCATGGTCGCCTGCAGACATTCAGTATCCAAGTCTCATTCTGATTTCTCCAAACATTAACCTGTCTCGAATTCGAATATTGGCAGAATTTACTTTCAGCTGACCAAATTACAGACTGCCAAATTCATAATCTTTGCTCTCGAATTCTTTCGCCCAGTTCATACGCCTGCCCCTGTTTACCCCTGAAATCAAGGGCTTCTTTTTTGCAACTCTTCTTTAATAGACTAGGTCTTTCAGAGTCTTTCTCACCGCATATGGTAACATTTACATGCTGTTGGCGACATCTTTGACGGTCACACGACGGTTTCTGATGACTTCCGTCTTCAGCACCATTTTCGTTAACTCAGTCACGATACTTGGTCTTCCTGAACGTTGTTCCACACGACAATGTCCTTCTTCATTAAATTTATTAACAATATTATTAACCCTTTGATGATTAACCTGGTGAAGCCTAGCAACTTCTCTGACTTGCCACACTGATACCATCCTAATATTTGCCCTCGTTGAAATTCACCAATTTCCTTACTTCCGCGAACTTTCATTGCAAAGTATAAGTCAACTATCGTTCATAGATGAGAGTAACTTGATATTAACACAGTATTGTCTGAAAAAAAAGAAGATACGTTATTACACAAGCCAAAACTATTGTAATTAAGGGGGATAAAAACTTATCATAGCCCACTGTACTTTGTAGAGTTTTACTACTTAGCTTCGTCTATCATAAATAAGAAGAAATAGATTGTGTTGTCGTAATGTTATTTGAGCTTGATAGAAGCTGGCGTGGCTTAAAATCCATTATCCGAAATTCTGGCTGAAATTATCAGTTGCCTTAGCCACGACACAAACATTTACTTTCTAAATATTTCATAAGTGCAACAATTTATTCATCAATACTGTTGACGTGGGAATTGTAATCTAAAGCAGTTGAACATAACGAAGTCATATTTTAATTGTTTTTCCATGTGTGTTATAATGGATAGCGGCTCGTAATTAGGAATCGGAGAGCCGAGTTCGAGTTCCAATCGAGTTCATTACATTCACTTACCTAGGGAAAGATAAGAATACATATCTTCTTCCCCCGGCTATGAGTAAATAGCAAGACAGACTGGGTCTATATAGCCTTGGTTGGCGAATAGTCTAGGAGAAGGAAAAACTCTGAATTCAAATCAACCTGGAGAGGATTGGGATCCTCCAGGTTATTTTATTACTGCTGCTGTACATATAGTAGCCCTTCGACTCTAATGTGTTATGGAACTCGTGGTCGTGATGTGTAAGTAAACTAACTTATTTGATATGGTTATGTTGTCATTTCGGACGAGTTACACCGATTTCAGTTTTCTGAAAATATTTTACGTGAAATATTTTCAAATACTGCACTTAATGATTTAGTACCGTAAGGAAACAAAACAAAAATAGCAGCAATATGAAAAGAATTCCTTAAAAAGCAGCTGTGCAAATCTGATACGCAATGCAACAGTTGAGAAAATGCGTTCTTTTTAAATTTTGTAACAGATTTGTGCACTGTAGAGTATTATTGCTTTTGAAGGCTTGTTTAACTCTCCATGTAAAAGAATGGTTATTTGTATACCTTTTGTTTTGGTGAAAGATTTAGTAATACACCCCATCCTTGTAAACGAGAATCACTAAATAAGAACTTATAAACAGGAAGACTTGGTTGCATAAACACTTAATTTGGCAATTCTCGAGCCAATTCATGTAACCCAGATCGCTTTCGTTCGGCTCGGCATCCATTTCGACCGTGCAAACTAATTCCAAAATGTCCGTTTTGAACATTTGGAACGCTTTTTCTTCCAGTTTCATCATAGATTTTTGCTAACGCAGGCTATAATTCGAACATTGAATATTGAATATCTCGAACATGTCGTTTTTTTTAAATGCAGAAAGGAATTTCTTTATACATTTAGTATACAAAACTAATTAGTAACCAACTGAAAATGTTTAAGAAGATTAAGAAGATAACAGTTGTTTCAAAGGAACAGGAAATTTAAATGTGAAATAATAAGTAAAGCTCGGTAACAAATAAAGAAAAGATAAATAGAAAAATGAAGATATAAGTTATTTTATTCAGTGTAATAAGTAGATATAACTGAACATTAATCAAAAATTAGGTTGTGTATAGACTTTGCTTGTTTGATATTTGGTGCTTGACTTACTTGCTCTGAAATACAATATTTTATAAAAATTTTAATAGAAAATCAAGTAGCATTTTAAATGATTCTTGAATATGCAGGATGATTAGTTATGTTTTTTGCTACATAATATTGATATTATTTTATCTCTGATAATTATTAAAATATTTAATATTTAATTTAATTAATAACGTGTTAACCTGTTGTATATAATGGAAAATTATATCAGTCATGCAAAGGTAGGGATTTTATTTTACAGGCAATGTGTTGAGTTGGAGTCCTCAAGGGGCAGCAATTTCATCAGTGCCATGGCTATAAAGTACACAACATTTAGTTTAACATTCCAAAAAGTGTAAACTTGTAGCTGTGCCAAGCTTTCCATTTACGAGAAACGATATTAGTTTGATACTAAAATTACCGAAAAACCAAATATGATGAACATAGTTGTAAAGTGGCGAGTCGCCCCTCTAATCTAATATCTAAAATATGCCAGATAGCAAGCCAATCTACCTGATTTAATATATCAGTATCATTCTCAATTCCATGCTATCTGTTAAAAAACTACAAGGCAAATAAATAGGCTAGAAGCAACGTAGAATTTAAAACATATCAAAGAGGGATGCTTGAAAGCAATTCGATACATGATATCCCGGTGTGAGAATCAAACCAAAATCAAAGATTGCATTGTCATCAGTGCAAAAAAAGGGAATATTTTGTTTCTTTGTGTGGTGCCAGCTGCTCACAGCTTTCATCCCACCTGACCAGCAGGAGCTTAGAACAAGCCACACAGAGAATGCTACAATAAATACCCCTGGTGGATCACATCGAAGCATCTGGAAAAGAATTGGAATTAAATGCCATTTAGACATATAACCAAATATATCAAAATTACTAAGTTTTCTTAAGAAATAAATTTCAAATTGTGTCAGAGTCGACCGTGGATGACAACAATGCCTTGTCTCACTGAATGCCGAATCATTTGAATCTGTAAGTCAACCATTGACTATCAGTTTTACATCAAATTTGTACAGATGACTGACCTTATGTTGTAAAGGGTAGAAAAGTTTTAAATCTAAAGGATAATCAATAATCAATACGGATTTCTACGGTTGAAACCGGTAAAAAAAGAAACGATTCTCTTAATTAGCTGGGGCTTTACCCTGCGACAGTCAACAGTTGAGTTGGGCCCAATTGATAAAGAATGAAAAACACTGGAGAATATTTTGAGCAGATAAAAAAAGCGGCAACAATTCTGTAAACAATATATTACAATTGACATTATACTTTTCTTCTGGCAACAGAAAATGAGTTATTACCTAAAAGAGAAACAATTGAAAACATTAAATATAAATACATGTAAATCAGGGAAAATTGTATACATGTTGTAAAATGTTTAAACATCCTAAACTTACCCAACTGGCTTTACACAACACTGGCTCAAATGTTAGCCACAAGAATTTGACAACGATCAAGAATTGAATCAGCAACAATATTCACTGACAAACTGAAGCAGAATGTACGACCAGAAGTTTGGCTTCTGGATCTTCAAAAAGAGAGACAAGATAAAAGCTAATGGCGGTCGCATTGTGTGATAAATAAGCATTTCTTACAGACCAGAGCTGCATACACGACCAGATCAAAAGAAGGTCGTTGAAAATACAGGGTTTCTTGACAAAGACTTCAGCCACCAAGGTTAGCAGGAGAGATAAAATGTCAAAAATGAGACTCTGAGACGGGTAACATAGTAGGAAGAACACAGGGAAATGTCGTTTTGACGGCTGTGGGTACCAACAACATTTAGAGATAAAAAAGAGACTGGTGAGGCAGTGGGTATATTTGCAGGCGGAGGAGGATTGAAACTTACGGGCACAATGATGGGTCCGAGACTATGAGTACTTGTTCTCCGAGAGCCCGGCCGTCCCCAACCATCTTCAGCAAAATAGCTGAGGGAATACATGCCGAGGCTATGGGAACTTGAGCGTCGACTAGGACTGTTCCCCCACTCGCTGCTGGCGCAGACACCGATGGGCAAGACGCCCAGGCTATGTGCACTGGAGCGCCGATATAGACTGCTTCCGGTTAATCTATCTAAAGCAGCACTTACGGGCAAGTTGAATGTCCCTAAACTCTGGGCACTGGAGCGACGGGAATACTCAGGGCTGGTGCCGCAGCTGTTGTCGTCTGTGATCAGGCTGATACCCGGAACAGCCGGTGTTGGAGGCACCAAACTATAGCGACGCTGTACCTCTACTGGTTTCTCCAGGCAACTCTTGTCATCCTGCTTGAAAAGTATGGACAAAAATTCATAGTTAGTAAACAGAAATAGTAAAACAGAACGTAATTGTTTCTTTACCGTAACGTATGGAATGTTTAACCATATTTTCTGACTTATATAATAGAAAATATTTTCATATGCTGTACAAATATTCATTAATATCTATTTTTTTATTGCAGAATCATCAATTGCATTTATCAACTCAAAATATTGTTGTGTGATTGTCGAAGGTTACGTAAGTAAAAAAATTGTTTGTTGTTTTAATTGTATAATTCTGTTTTGCTTAAAGATATATGAATTCATATCAACATCTACAGACTTTATTTTATCCCACTGAAGCATCAGTCCTTTCGTTTTCTACTTTTAATCAATATTAATTTGTCAGCAGAAAATTTGCTTCGAAAAAACAAAGTGGTTGTTAGTAATTTAACAAAGGTTACAATTTTTGTTTTAACATTTTTTTTTAGAAATTTCTTCTCATCCTAAATTTTGTTTTCTGCGTAATTGTATTCTATTTTGCATTTCCATTAGAATTACGTCATGATTACCGCAACGAAATATTTGTACAGGTATTTATCATTAAAATATTAAATATTATTATTTAAAGAAACAAAATTATATCGATACTTACCAGGCTTGATCCAAGTGACTGAAGACTGTGGTTCCGCCTCTGAGACCTGGGACTGGCGTTTTTATGGCCAAAGTGCAGTTCTGGTGTGCTAGGCGCTACAACAGTAAGATATAAATGTTACATCTGATACATGATGCATTCACTATGACATCAGAATTTCTCTATTTATAAAGCATAGATTACTCAGTGAAACATAGCTAATAATGCATCTGCTATGTTTTGTCATCTGCTATTAAATACGACCATGAGATTAAAATTAACGAAGAAGAATTCAGTATTCAAGGAGCATCTTCTAGGAATGTATTTCTTAACGTTGAGCATATTGAAGAGCAGCAACTATTTCCAGAGTTGTTCTAATGTTTATTATTTGCTTTGGTCCACTACCAGTAGCACCATCGCGATTCAGTGGATAAAATAGTTAAATACATTTCATCACAATACAGTGATAATTACGCTGAAGAATATTTATCAAAATATATATAGTTTATCTTGTTCTAAAAAAGAAAAATTTAGGAGGAATAAAATAAATTAAGCAGTATAAAAGCTGAAAAATAGGAAAGAAAGCAGAAAGCACAAATGTTGAAATTAAAAAGATAATTTTACTTTCATGGGAATTGAGAAAGTTTATTGCAGCGTGTTAAACAGCAAAATTAATTTGTGAAATAATTAAAGGCTTATCAAGAAAGGATTTGTAAAAGTGTTGGCATTGAACCATGCAAAAACGTCAGCATGTATTATAAATGTGAAGGTACCAGTTTGATTAGAAAATTGAAATGTGCATGAAAGAGAAAGAATAAAAATAAAAAAGAGACAGAACAGTATCTACAAATCAATATAAGCAGCACAATAACATCAAAAGAGCTATCGCATTAAGTCTTCCCACAACACGTTAAAAGTGAGTAGAATATAACGATGCCCTTAATACATAAAAATAACAAGGGACAATCTAAGCGATAAAAGATGTTGATGTCAATTATCAATATTGGATAAATCAAACATGATTACAAAGTAACTACAAAGTAAATAAAACCATTTATCCGTATGAGACGAATTGAATGGCGTAAACAAGAATTTTGCTACCAACATTTATTATTATACATAAAACAATGAAAAATGTCAGCGAGAAAGGCTGTAAGCAGCAACATTAACGACAAACAAGCACTAGGATTTAACGTTTAAATCTCAAAGATATATAATTGACAGGAGAAAGTGGAACAGACACTGGCGATTTTACAAGAATGTGAGTACGGAAGGACATAATTAATGAAACAGTATCTTGATTCAGGTCTTCATCTTGTTGAAATATATTTTACTATTTACCAAAACAGTACATATTGAAGAATATATCTTTAAGCCTACAAAATCAAAATGAAAAATAATGAATGATAATTATAATACAATTTTATTAATTCACTTTCATAATGCCGAATTTAAATCTTTGAAAAAATTAAAAAGCGAAAAGAAATGTTTCATTGATATTTACAGAATAAAATTAATCAAAACTCATAATTTTCACATTTTGACCAACTGTTTTGACCCCTGTTTTGACAAGTAAATTATACGAAAATGATTGTGCTACGTAATTAATTTTAAATAAAATATATATAATGTATAAAAAGTTCTAATGTAACTATCAGATAAGGGAAGTGTAGCTATGGATACATTATCTGAATGTTTCTAGTTATTACGTGAATTGATATTTATGAATGATAATAATAACTAGAAAAAGAATAATCTTTGTTACTTTACACGGATGAATTGAATCGGAAATAATAAAGAAACAAATTTAGATGACAGACTTATAAAGAATAAAATGGATATGAGTTTCTGAAAACTCTTAGACATATTTTATTAGAAACGTAATTACACCAACTTGGGGAATTTTTAATGAATACTGGGTTTTTTTTCATATTTTATACGCTAAAATATTAGTTACATTCGATACAATTATTGTGCAGATTTTTACTTATATGTTTCAATGAGAGAATTATTGTCTTACCCTCCTTGCTCTAACTATACCATTTAATTTAAGGTTTTGTTAATTGCTAACGAGTTCTTTAAAAATTAAAACCTTGGGGACAAAGCTTCAGTACGAAACAGGCATCTATATATCTATGTCAGTATATGTGCCCGTCTTCCTCCTTAGGACTGAATCCCTGTTGAGTGCATATAACTCCCTCTGTGGTTTCTGCTATCATCTCTACACTGGATCCCCACAAATCATGTGGACCTTATGGCATCCCTGCTATAGTTCTTAAGAAATGTACTCTCGAATTAGCTCATGTACTCTCTAAACTCTACAATAAATGCCTGGCTGCTTCTTGCATTCCGGCTTGTTGGAAATTCTCTTCTGTAGTTCCAGTCTTTCAGAACAGGTGAACCCTCTGATCCTCCTAACTATCGGCCTTCATACCTCTTTTTGGCAAAGTACTAGAGGCCCTAATCGACTCTGAATTGGTCATGCATCTCACATCGCAGGGTCTTCTTTCAGATAAGTAATATGGCTTTCGATTCTATAGGTCTACTGATGGTGTTTTAATTATTATAGCTGAAAGAGTCTATCAAGCTTTATATAGGGAGGATGAAGCTCGGGCCGTTGAACGGCCACTATTCTAGGTCTTTCTGCAGTAGTGCAGGTGTCCCCCAGGGCTTTGTCCTTGGACCTACACTGTTTCTAATTTTCATCAATGACTTTCATGATGGCATCTCGTTCATGCTGATGATACAACTATTTACTCCTCTCTTAATAGTAAGCCTGATCAGTCCGATAAGGTCAAATTAGCAGCTGATCTTAAAATGACCTACAATCTACTGTTAACTAGGGCAAGGCATGGCTTCTTAATTTGAACACTTCCAAAACGAAACTAAGCTCTTTCAATCATTTGAGAGATCCCTTTCTGCCTTTCATCAGCATGGCTGATGCTAACCTGCAGGAAAGTGACTCGTTGTGCTTTCTCGGGCTAAAATTTCCGATTTCATGAAGTGGAAAGATTACATTAAATCACTTGTTAGGTCTACTGCCTGGAAAGTTAGTTCACTGTGTGCTAGACAGTTTTTATCTTCAGAATCTATCTTACAAATATAAGTCTACTATTCGTCCATACATTGAATATTGCTGTCACATATGGTCTGGTGCTCCTGATATACATTTAGAGATCCTTAATAAAATCCAAAGAATAATCTGCAATGTTATTAGTATTGACCTGACATCTCAGCCTCAGTCACTTTCCCACCGCCGTAATGGGCCTTTTCTATAAATACTTTCATGGTAATTGTTCGGAAAAACCTTCCTCTATGGGACCCAGACTTTAAGAATTTAAGTGCAGTACTAGATTGGCGGCAAAGTCTCATTATTTTACAGTTGAAATGGCTCGATGTAATCTTAAGTTCTCTTCTAACAGTTTATTCTTTTGCACTTCTTGCTTATGGAACGCCCTTCCGGATTCTAGCTTCCTAATAAACTTTGATCTTCAAAAATTTAAATGTAATGTTAATCGTTATCTTCTGTCTTCTTATTTCTTGTTCTTTACTATAATCTCTCCTTAATAATATTTTTCTTTTTTTCACATACTCTCTAATACTCAGTAACCTTGCGTCCTAGTGGCTTTATTGCCTTGCTTAGGGGTAAAAAGATTATCTCTCTCTCTCTCTCTCTCTCTCTCTCTCTCTCTATATATATATATATATATATATATATAGACAAAAACAAGCAGAATAAAGCAATACAAGACAAAAGTTAGTGGATGACATAAATATAAATGAAGGATTCAATAAATAAGGCTTGACAATTTAAAGCAGGATGCTCAAAGCATAATGCAGTGCATACAAAATTTATTATGCAGTAAATATTTTTAATTTGTCAGTAAGTTACTCCCTATTTTTCTAGCTACGCTTACTGCTGCTCTACTTTGGCCTTGAAAATCTGGACCATTTTTGTGAGCTACATATCTGGAGACATTCAATTTATAGAAATAGAATAGAGGATTGAAAGAACGTAGATTTTTCAATACATTCAATGTAATCATGAACACAACTATTCTAAATTTTGATTCATCATTGTGTAAGCAAAACCCAACATCTCCAGAATTTATACCCCATTTTTGTGTAGACCGTAACCAGGTTCCTACACTGAGGATAGTGTAGCGCTAAATCATGCCAGGAAATTCAGAGATGCAACACAACGAACGGAGAAAACTGAGTAAAAGCACGAACAAATTGAGAAAACTGACTACCAAATTTCTACCTAAAAAGCAACACTGTGTTCATTGCGTGTCGTCTGCGGAGGTACTGGCTACTGGCAGGAACTCACCAGCGGTGGCGGCCACCAGCGGCCGCGGCGCATGGAATGTAGAAGGCTGTACAACGCTGTCTGTTACACCGGTCCCTGTGGAATTTCGGAAACACGTGAAGTAATAGAATGTGCAGATGGGAGAGGTTTGTGATGGGTTGAAATCAGACGTCGGGAAAGAAAAAAGGAACAGGATACACTTTGCAATGACCTTGGAGAGGTTTTGAACGGAGGACAAACATCATCAACACAAGTGAAATCTGACAAAATTCGAGTTAGAATCTACCCACAGTTCAGCCTGCGAGTTCTGTGCTTTAAATTTACAAAGACGTCCTTTTTATTGTATGTCCTAATTATTTGTATTTTTGTTAGAAGTACTAAACGGAATGATGATTTATTTTTCTCGATATTTTAAAGGACCCACTTGCAATTTTTCGATCATATTTGCAGCAAATATTTGGGAAACCAAATATGATGAGTATTATGAAAATGTTATTGAATATGCGAAAAGGTAATTTTTCGTATAAGATTAATGTTTCAAATTTGTACAGTGCTTACAAATCTTCCATTTTTGTTTCATTATCGTCTCGTAATATTTATATTAAATTTGTTATAAAAGAATATAGATTCGTAATTATAATTTTCAGATAACTTAGATATATGTAATTTCTGGGCATGTAAATCATTTAATAAATTTGTAGGTATTTGGTAGGCTAACAATTTATTTAACATAATTTTCCCATACTTGAATGTTCTACACTAGACATAAAGATATAAAGCCAAGTTTGAAACCTTATATTTTCTGCTCATTGTTCTATTTAGATAATCCGTTCTGAAGTGTATCTATATATAAATATAAGAGCATTACAAAAGTTCGTGCCCAATTTCCATTGTTAATATAAAATGACATCAACTTGACACTGGCTTTTGTTTGGGTGCCGATTTCTGGTGTATTGTAGAGTGAAACCTTGCATCGTCCAGTCGCGTGTCAGACTTTGTTCACGTTTTGTTCACAAATGAATGCCTTAAAAATGGAGGATAAAAGTTATACTTTCGCCTTATGCTCTATGAATTTCGGAAAGGAGTAAACGTCGGAACTGCGAAAGAAAACAGAAAATTTATGTGGACCGTGCTCCAGCTTTTTGGATGGTCAAAAAGTGGTTTGGCAGATTTCGTCAGGATAATTTTAACCTAAACGATCAGCCACACTGCGGACGACATTCCGAGGTCGAAGAAGACACTCTGTTTGTCATCATGGAGAATAAACCGAAGATTTCGACGGAAAAGATTGCTAAGAGTTTGAAAATTAATGTCTTTCGCTATTTGAAGAGACATGGGTTCGTTTCAAAACTCAACACATGGCTGCCATATTCTTTGACTGAACAGAAAAGACTCGATCGTGTTTCTGTGGAAATTTCTTTACTGTTACGACACGAAAAGAAATCGTTCTTGGACAGAATTGTCACAGGTGATGAAAAGTAGATTATGATAACGTTCGACGCAAACGTAGCTGGAGACAAAATGAATTCACTGCATCCAATGAATGAGTTACTTTCTGTTTGGTGGTATTGCAAAGGGATAATTCATTTTCAGCTTCTCTCAGCCAGTGAAACAATAACTGCAAAGAAGTATTGCGACCAAGTCACCAATCTCAATGCAACTATTCAATAAAAACGGCCGATTTTACCAAATCGAAAAGGTGTCATTTTTTACCATGACAGCGCGAGACCGCGTGTTGCAAAACAAACCCTATAGAAACTAAAAGAGTTAAAATGGTATACTCTCCAGCACCCGTCGTATTCTACTGACTTGGCTCCTTCGCATTTTCGCTTGTTCTCGTCTCTACAGAACAATTTAAATGACAACAAATTTGATAGTCGAAAACTACCCTACAGCGTTCTTCCAACAAAAAAAAATGACATTTGTACGAAAATGGCATCAACAAGCTTGTATAACGATGGAAGAGAGTTGCTAAAAACGATGGAAACTATGTACTTGACTAATAAATATTTTTATTTGGATGGAAAATTTTGTTTTTAATTTTCTAATTGGACACGAACATTTGAAATGAACTAATACAATATGGATATAAATAAGACAATATTAATAAATAATAATTTTTAAAATTTTAATATTATATTTCGTAATATTAATATCTGTAACTCTTGATATTCACAATATAATTCAAAACAAAATTATTTAATTATTTTAACACTAAATAAATTACAAATATGTTACTATATGGGCAGATACCAAATAGGAATATTGTCTCCTAAACCTTGAAAAAAGAATTATTTCTTGATTCTGTGGCCAATACATTTTACGTCTTTTTTCTGTCAGATATTTCATCCACCATAAAATCCGGTATTAATTTAAAAATAAAATAAAAAATCTGTTATTAATTGTAGGTTTCTAAAAAATCAGTTATAATTTTATAAAAATGGAAGGTTATTAATACATTTTTCATATAACCTGTTAATGCTCACCGTTCCAAAAATAGAATGGTGAACATTAATAGATTAAATTAAAAAAGGAAAAAATAACTACAATAATTTTAGGTAATAGAAGTACGATTATCATACAATACATTCACACCTACATTAAAAACTACTTGCAGTTTAGTTAAAGTTTCAAAAGTATTCGCCAGAAAAATTATTTACAAGGAAAATATACCTAGTACAAAATTTTAATTGCCACTTTAAATAATTATGCCAAAGAATTTTACTAAGAAATAACTTGTAATGCATCATATTCTCCGAGAGAGAATATATATTTATAAAGCAACGCTAAATAGTCCAACTGTTAAAATCAGCTAAAGATATCATAACCTTCTCTTTTACAATGACTCCATAAAGAAACAATTGGACGATTGGAATTTGAATAAAATTGGGTGAATTTTTGTCAATTAGTTTCAGCATTGGAGATGGAAATAAATTGCATTTTCTATTTCTTTATGTTTTTGTTTTCATTTTGAAAAAATTAAAGATGCGCCCCATACGCCAATAAAAGTTGCACTCATACCGGAAAATCAAACGATTGGTTTGAGTTAATATTGCTCCCAGGTAACCAACGGAAATCGTTCAGAATGAGTTAGAAGAAAGGATATAATATTCCATCATGATCACGCTAGATGGCGTGACCAAAGATTGTTCCAGTTTACCCTAGCCTTATTCATCAGACATTGCATTTTGGATTGCCGTTTATTGCAGTCTCTGCAGAATACTCTTAAGAAAAACTCCTTGGAAGACTGTGAAAGTCACTTAGAGTAGATCTTTGGTGAGAAATACAAAAACTTATGTTCGAATGGAATTATGAAGTTTTCTGAACGATGACAGGAGATACTGAAAGAAAACAGTGAATATGTTGACAGACAGTTCATGAAAAAAGATCATGTCTTCTTTACTATTATTCATTTTGTAACTTGATCATAAAAATTTAAGATTTTTTATTTCATGATCAATCACAATTTGACGATACTCAATATATATATATATATATATATATATATATATATATATATGTGTGTGTGTGTGTGTGTGTGTGTGTGTGCGCGCGCGTGCGTGTGTGTGTGCGCACGTGCGTGTGTGCGTGAGTGTCTGCGTATGTGTGTGTGTGAGTGTGTGTGTTTGTGCGTACCAGAAAACTTTTGAAAATTTATGCTCCGTAAAAAACAAAAACAATTTTCGAGTAGTCAACTAGAATGAAAATAATAGCAAACAATACTCTGCTATTATTAAGAAGTAAAGTTAGTCAATATATCTGAAGCGAACATCATACTTATTTCTAAAACTGTCGTCTGCCACTTATAAGCACAATTTCATAAATGTAATTTGGGCTCCAAAAAAGTGTTTGTTTTTGAAAATGTATTGATTCAAACTATACTTCCATTTAAACATACATAAATATCTTTTCATATTCAAAAATATAGCAGTAATTGGGAATATGTTGATGTTAAAAATAACAAATTTTATATTGTTATATATATGCCGTATATAGGCGTGTGTATTTCAGTATATATATCCATAAGTGGTTCATATAGAAATAGGTTTGGCTTTCCTATTTATATTTGAAATATTAACATTGAAACACAAACTTATCGCAAATATTCATGCGTTCGTTTGGCTTATATGAATCTGAAGCATACACACTTTTGCTTTACCAAGATACGTATATTTCTACATACATTAATTATGTAAATTCTTGTCTTACTTTAGGCATTTATATCCTATTTTAAAAATTTAATTGCATTCTCCTCCGAGCATTAAACAATATAGGCAATGGGGAAACACATGTATACAACGGTTTTTCTATCTTATAAAATTCCTCACAGTTTACATTGATACAGAAAAGGCTCGTTTTGATGAGACATATTTCTTACGGATTAAACGAACTAAGGAAATATTTTGTTAGTTGTTTAAATGTTGGGTGAATCGACACCCTTTACTCAATGTCAGAGTTCAGAAATAAAGGGGGTACAAGTGCAAAAGGAGAACCATGCAGTGGGGGTGGGGAGTGACAGGAGGGACGGAGCGCAAGTGGTGCTTAAGTTGACAATACGCACCAGTTCTACATTTTTGAACATTATGAACAGCGTCGCTGATGCTAAGTAGCGTTCGATTGAGTCGTTCTTGTTCGACGGTTGCTTTATCTTCATGACCATCTGAACCATTTGTTTGACGGCTGCAACAGAACACAGTGTAAGAGAAGTACGGTGGTAAATCAGAAAGTAAAGGGCATTTTGAAGTTATGCTGTAAAAACAACAGGCACTCAACATTCCACCGTTCTGTTGAGTGGCAGGGAGCAAGGAAGTCAGACTGTAGTGCGCTTTTTGTGTGCAGGGAGTCAAACCTGCGGAAATCCATCACTAAATGTTGGCGTACGCACCATGAATCAACGAAAAGTGTATGAGCGGATAGACCGCTTTCCAGCGAGAAGAATAAGTGTAAATGACGATGGCGATCTGGTCGCCTATCAGAATCGTGCAAGGAAGATCAGAGGGTGGATGGCTTGATGAACCACATTACCACATGTGGCGGCAAACGTGAACATCAGCTATGGATCTGCATAAGCCACAGTGAATGATGACTTGGGGTACGGTAAAATGTGTGCACGTTAGGTGCTCAAACAAGCAAGCGGTGTCAATGTAGCTTCATGAGTAACCGAAAAAGTATCTTTTTGGAAGGGATGAAAAAGTTCGTTGAACAATACCAGAAGTGCATCAACGTGCAGGGGGACTATGTCAAAAAGTGACATATGCATTTGCTTTCATCAGTGGAAATAAATTGAAATTGCCTTTACTTTTTGATTTATCCTCGTATTATGAAAAACAAACTCTTTGCAATAATTTCAACGTTATTACATTATCACATTTGTATGTATTTTTGCAATCAAGCAATAACTTCATTAGAATTTAATCAAACTTATTTTATTTGCATAACTGTAGAAACACTCAGGAAATAAATAATGAGTTTGGTTATTAGTCTTTTATCATGAAATTTAAGATTAGAAGAATTCTTCCTATTTTTTTTATGACATTTTATAAAAGCTATTACTCAAAGTGACTCTGAAAGGTAGGCATTAATAAAACCATTTTAATAAATATTGCCCATGCTACCGAAAAATAATTATTAACAGAATTAATAATTATAATTTAATATGTTTATATTGTATTATCTAAATCAATCGGTTATATTAGCATTCTGTTCAGCTTTCTGTTGTGAAATAGAGAAATTAGTTTAAAATAAAATTTGCTTGTTGATCATAACAGAAACTAAAATATCAATAAATCGCGTAATTTTTATCATTTTAATTTTAATGATAAAATTCTTATAAGGGCAATAAAAAGTTATTCAGTTGGTTCATCTATACCTACAATAACAATAAGCTCATTAAAAATAGCCTTAAATCTATTAATACTGCAAACAGGCCTGTTTTGTATATTTATAATTTCCTATGGTAATTTTATCAAGCAAAGTTAGTATTTCTTTGTCCTGCAACGATGTTCTAATAAAAAGTCACAGCTCATGTAAATAACAAGTACATGTAACAAAACAAAGGAAATAAATAAAAATAAATGGAATATATTAATTTAGTATTAGTATTGACTAATTTGGATACATATAATTCCATGTTGTGTTTATTCGAATAAATATGGAAAAAGTTTGTAATAAATACCAGGAATTACTACAAATATGTTTACTTATCCAAATAAATGATGACAGGACTATCTATGTTTTACTTTCATGTGTTTCCTTACTTCGAAGTGCAAAACTAATACATTTTAGAAAAATCTGTAACTTCCACTAAAGTGAAATAACAAACTCAAGTATTGAGGGGTCTCCCCTTTTTACACAAAAATTGACTCGCCCGAGGTATACATATACTACTACCAGTGAATACCCGGAAAGTCTGTGGGAGGGTGGCTAAATACCGTCTGTAATAGAAGAGGGTAGCACAAGAGTCACGTTAGCGAGCACCTAGACTCAGTAAGGAGTCATACCGCGATACTTCAATACCAAGACTGTATATATATAATTGCTACTAACCCGCATTCCTGGATCTACTAACCCGTATTACCAGTTTGTATTATTACGTTAATACATTTATTTTCCTTATCCATTCCTGGCGTTTGTTATTCATTGATAGCGGATTCATCCCGGAATCCACAACATCAAGATAAAAGTAAACTTAACACAAAATGTGTGCAGAAACATGTGTGCACATACGTGTGTGATGCATTTTTCCAATGAAAATATTTACATGGTTTACTGAAAAAGATTTTTTCATTGATTGCTGTATGATTTATAGAATATATTTGTTTGGTGTTTCCTTTATTAAAATGACCGCTCCAAAACCAAATTAATTTAAAATGTTTTGGAAATTTTTATCCTTAAAAAATGTCATTTATGCACAACCAAATTATTACAATTTTTCATCTGAAATTGTCGCTTGAAACGTATTTAATTCAATGTGCTTCTCTATGAAAATATTTTCAAACTTTCAATAAAAGCATGGATACATAATGCGCTTACAGTCATCTACTTTTACAACTTGATTATTCTCGTATTATTCTTAAATAACACATAAAGCATACACCTCTCTCACTGTGTGTCATGTCCACTAAGATCAAAACACGTACACATTATTTCCGCCTCCTGCAAAATATTCTTCAATTTCCCGATTTCTTAGAAAATAAACATAGCATTGGATACAATACACGTTGGTAGAGTGAAACACGGGCCCTCGTGTGTTAATTTCTATAGGCGATGCTAGATTGGTAACATAAGATGGAATAAGAAATCTGATTTTCGACGTAAGCAGAGAACGTATCTGTCAAGCAACCAGTTTCCTACTTATAGATTTTAATTATTGTCCTTAAAATACATTAACAGATTAAAATTGTTTTATTAAGTTTTCTGTTTCTAAATCTGTCCTACGTTGCCGTGAATTTTTATTATGCATTTAATATAGAAAAAAGTTGTTTTAGGCATGTTCTTTGTAAGGAAATTTATGTAGTTAAGTCAATAATTCAGTAGCATAATGAAGAAAAAACAGATATTTACTTGTAAACATAATCTCCTTTCAATACTCTTAACCTTTAACCATTAATCACAAAGATCGGACATAATAATTAACATTTCAGCTAATAATTGTGACAGACGATAGGGTTACTGATGGGCCTTCATACGCTTAAATAAACGTGACAATTATAAAGCGTAAACAAGTTTAAATAAACGTCTGGAGAGAAACATGATAAAATTCCTACCTGATACTGGGAGCAATTTCCATTTTCATCTTATGACGTCTTTGGGTATCAATTTGGTCCAGCATTTCACGGAGAACAACCATCAAGGAACTGAACTGGCAGATATCAACAGGGAAATATAAAATATTGAAAAAGATTATCATACTATAATTGCGTACAACATCCAAACTTTATATACCTACAATACAGTAGCATAAAACATAATTTGAAAAGAGAAAATTTCACATTCTCAGATACTTTCTCAGATATAACATAATATTAAAAATAATTCAATAGTAATAATAATTCATTTTTCCATAAGATGTTTAAAAGATAGTTGTCCTTTATAAAATTTGATATACGTACTTCCATGAATTATGGGAATTTCAAAATCATTGGTGCACATACCTTTTATCATCAACTACATCCATCATGAAATACAATTAAAGAATTATTCAATTTTATTTCTGCACCGAAGATGTTCAATAAATGCATTGATAATTTCGAATAACGTATCAATAATTATTACCAATATTTTTCAATAAAAAAATTGATGTGAAAATGTTTATTTTAAAATTGAGTGAACATATTTTCGAAGTATAAAAATGATATTGTTAGAAAAATTAAAGAAGAAACATGACACTCGATTTCTTTAATTTTGTAATTATAAAAAACAATCTTTGACCCATCTATGTTTTTAATGTTTGATTCCTGATTTAAAGTTAATTATCAATTACTTTTACAAAACAAATTAATTATGAAAAACGACCTCATCGTTATCGAATGCCATCTGCAGTTTTTGAGAAGAAATGTTTTTCTTGATTGTGAAATTATTTGGTTATTCAAAACTACATTCAATTATAAGTTATACCCAATATAATTGAATAATATATTATATTAGGTCATCCCATAAGTTCTGTCCGAATTTTAACATTATGTTAAAATGAACGAAATTTAAAGAGTATTTTATAATGTCTAATGGAGCTGAACATTATTTTTATGTTTAGATGCATTTAAAATGATCAAATTTTATTTCAGAGAACAATAAAATAAAATTTTGTTTGATTAAAACCCTGCTAACATGGAAGTACCCAAGAATCATTTGAGGCACATAATGCTTCATGAGTTCAAGAAAGGAAACTCAGCAACCGAAGCGGCTAGAAACATTCACTCAGTTTATGGAGAGGAATGTGTGAATGAAAGAACTTGCAGAAGATGGTTTGCAAAATTCAGAGGTGGAGATTTCACCCTTGAAGATGAACCGGACGTCCAGCTGAGTTTGATGAAAAGCTTCTTGAAGCAGCCCTTGAAGAAAATCCTGCTTTATCAGTTGAGGAATTGGCAGTGGCTCTCAGTTCAAACCATACAACTGTTCATCGTCATCTTCAACAACTTGGAAAAGTTCCTAAACTTGGAAAATGGGTGCCTCATGAATTGTCTGAAAACGACCCCAAATCCCGAGTTGACATCTGCTCTTCTCTCCATACTCGCCATCTTGTTTCACCTTTTTTGGATAGACTTGTGACTGGCGACGAAAAATGGATCTTTTATCGAAATGTTAAGCGTTGTAGACAGTGGCTTGGTAAAGGGAAAGGACCCCAGCCACAGCCGAGAAGGGAACTTCATGGGCAAAAGGTTCTTCTTTCAATATGGTGGGATTGCCGAGGAATAATCCACTTTGAATTCTTACCCCCTAATGCAACAATTAATGCTCAAATATACTGTCAGCAATTAGAGCGTTTGGACCAAGCTTTGAGGAAAAAAAGACCTGCTCTAGTGAATCGAAAACGGGTGATGTTTCATCAGGACAATGCGAGACCACACACAGCAAGAATCACGTCAAAAAGATCGAAGAACTTGGCTGGGAGAAAATTCCTCATCCACCTTATTCTCCCGACCTTGCTCCTTCAGACTACCATTTGTTTCGTAGCTTACAGAATCATTTGGAAGAAACAGCTTTTGTAACACAGGAAGAGGTTAAAACTGACATTTGTGAGTTCTTCGAATCAAAGCCAAAAGAATTTTACAGTAATGGAATTAGTAAGCTTGTTAATAGATGGAAGGAATCATAGGTAATCAGGGAAAATACATTGTTGATTGAATCTGTAATTAAATGTAACATTTGGTCACTTGTTTTCTTTATTCAAAATTAGGACAGAACTTATGGGATGACCTGATAAAATTATAATTGCTGAGAACAATATATTTTTAGTTACGTTTGATATATACTCTTGTGTAAAATAAGTTCGGGGAAAGCAAAAAAATAAAATTTTTAAGGCTCATGGTAATTTCTGACAAATATTTGTTTTAATGGAACCCCGTAATTGCACAAGACATTTAGAAAAAAACGAATGGTGTAATTCAGTTATGTGAATTTATATTCTGATAAACAAACCACTACCTTGATTAAATTTACACTTCAGATACGTTTTTTTTATCATAATTGCATTTGTTATGATTTGATATGTTATTAGATTATTGATGATGATAAAATTCATAGAGCCTTCCTGGCCATCAGAAACTCACCTGATCCATGTTGAGGCCTGGGTTGACAGTATGTGGTATAAGTGGTGGCATCACCTTCGTAGCTAATAAATTATGAGTCAGCCCGAACCGCTTATTACTTAACAGGTGACTGTAAATACCTGCCGAAATAAGATAACTTTGATGCATCACAATAAATTGTCTCACGCAATAATTAACCCTACGGAGTGTAAAGATTAGATATTGCGCAAAAATTTAACATAATTGTGCACACAGACATGTACACACACGAGCTCGCACACACACACACACACACACACACACACACACACACACACACACACACACACACACACACACTCGCAGATACACTTAGAAATAATAAAAGTAAATTTAACTGTTTTAATCAAGAGTGCAACATTTAAAATACAATCACATTTCTCTAAAAATGTTTTATTCCAAAGAGTCATTTAAGATTAATGTTTTTTAAATTCCGTAAAAAAATGATCTTGTTATTATGTAAAATTAGAAGAATTTTTGAGCAAATCTTTTTAAAATTATTTGTTTGGTCTACCTTTTAATTCTTCTTATTATTAAATGAATATTGTTGGATTAAACTATTACCATATTTATTTATCTGAACTATGGATACATTTGTTTTAAATCCCCTACCCCCGCCACCAAAAATAGAATAAATTCATGCATTTGGGAACAAAAAAATCTTTAGAATATAAATTAATATAAATTTATACTACAATATATAAGACTGCGGACAAAATATTGATATGATATAAAGCTACAATTAAGTATTTTCCTAATATCTTACAATTGGAGAATAATTAGATTTAATTCAGCAAATCCTCTCAATGTGTAATAAATTATCAAATAAATGTGAATATTATAAAATGAACAATATATACAGAATTACTGAATCAACCACAGTTCAATTTTCTACCAAATGTATTTCTATCTTCATAGAAATGTTATTTATATTCCTTTGTAAGATAAACACCTAAAGTTCTGTAAAATATCCTAAATATTTATGAAATATAAATCAGAGGGCGAGAAAAAGAGGAAACTTATTGGATAAAAGTATGAGGCAGTGTTTTGTCAGTTGAAAGAGCAGAGGATTCCTTCACCATCCAAGTAACTTCATATTGCTATAGAGAGAAAATTAAGTTAATGCATATTAATCACCCATTTGTTCCACATCAAGACCTAAACTAAATATAAACACACACACACACACACACACACAAATTAGTGGGAGGAAAGTTGATTTTAATTGAAATTTATGTATCATCCGTATTACATTTACGTATTTCTGTTACATGTTCAACAAATCGGAAGATAAAACTTTACGTATAAGGAGGACAATCAAAGTCGAAAGGCAAGACCCAGTATGTATGTTTCTGAATAATGCTGAATTATTTATTTTCCTCTTATTTATATATTTTTATTACACATATAAAATAAAATACAATTTATAATGCATCTGACATAAAGCAAATACCGGTGTAAATTGTAGTGGTAAAATTGAAAGAGTTTTGACACTGAAAAATACAGAGTGGTAAAAACTATATGTGGCTATGTGAAACGGTAACTGAAAAAGCAATGTACTGTATGTAGGTTTTTTCATGAAATCACTGGAAAGCAAAATGATGGCCAGAACAATGAGAAAATATCGTTGATGTCAGTTGCTTTTTTCCTTCCTTTGACCTGATGGTGTACCTACCAATTATTGTCATTACAACTTCAGCATCTTGACAGGAGATTTCAGTGAGGAACGGTAGCACCTCATCAAGAATGATCATCTTGTCCAGACTATCGAGTAGCTTCTTTATACAGGTTAATGCATTGATCTTCATCTGAAAGGTCAACAAATAATTAAAATTTAAATAGATTCGTAGTAATAGCACAATCAATTATCTAGCAGAAAATGTTTGACTTAATTTCTAACAAATAAGAACAACTTTTTCTCTACTTCTTTCCTTTTAAATCAATCGAAATGTAAAACAGATAATTTAATTTGACCAAATGAAGTAAGATTATTATTATTATTATTATTATTATTATTATTATTATTATTCATTCTGTTTCTTCAGCTCTACTACATTGCCAATATACATTGATGAGCTAAACAATATGTCCACCTGCCTAATAAATTGTTGATCCTTAAGTAGAACTGAAATCGGGAGAGTTTGGTTGCAAAGACAACACAGTGAAGTTTTCTTCAAATTTCTGAAATGACTTATCTACAATATGACATGGCGCATTATCCTGTTAAAAATGCGACTCCATTCATAGAAGATAATTACCATGAAGAGGTACTGTCCATTGTTGTTGAGATAGGTGGTGTGCGATAAAGTGCCTTTCATCTGAATGATAAAACCCAGTGTTTCCCAGAAAACGTTGCCCAAATTATGACACTATCACTACTGTCTTATTTGCTTACAGTGCAGCAAGACGACACCGCCTCCTTAGAATAACGACATACATATACATTGCCTCTCACCTTGTTGAGAACAAAATTGAAACTCATTGAACCGGGCAATATTTCATTGGTACAACGTCCATTTCTGACAAGCCGACTTGTTTTAGAAATACTCTGGTCTATCAAGACTTCCTGTATCAAAAGTCACTCAAATCTTTCTTCTTGGCCACAATTGCTGCATTCACTACATCAATACAAAACACCAGAAACCGGATTAACTGCTTATATACGTCTAACATATTCATTTGTTACGAAACTGTAGGCGTCAGGCCTGCTACAAGATACTGTTCAAAATATTTTGGTTCATCAATATATATATATATATATATATATATATATATATATATATATATATATATATATATACACACTTATAATCTTGTGTCAAATAATTTTCTGCAATTTTACGCAAATATTCTAATAGTAGTACAAATCCTCTATTTTAAGCAAAGGATATTTTAAAGTTAGTTTTTTTTTCTTTTAGATGTTTCACTATCGATAATGATGATGCTAAATTACGTTAGAAAATATGAATATCTCTCAACTTGTTACAATCCAGTGAATGAGAGAATAATTTTTTCATTGTATTAATTATTACTAGAAGGACTCGGGTAAATTACTCGGATTTAATAATATTTTTTTTTAATGAGACACTATACCTTTCAACCCATGACCATTCCCAGATAGTTATAAGAAAACTGACAATAGCCTGTCTTAAAAATGCTGAAATGTCTTCAACAAATCGTTAGGTCACAAAACATGATATGTTTCTGTGGTGGTACTTAATTCCAAACAATTGCCATTGTCTAAGATGACCTCCGCTAATCCTCCTGTTCGCCGCACTCTCTTTTTGTATCTCTACGCCCAATTGTATCTTTCTGTTTTACTCTTTATGTCCCTCTCTGTTTCTTTGATCCCCTCGAAGACTAAATATAACCTGAGTTCCCCCAGTCTGTAACAAATTCGCGAAGATAAGTTTTAAAAAGTTTAATTTTCAAAGGTCACTTCCAGTTCAGGGGCGAATTTTCCCTCAACAGATCATTAGGTCACGAAACAGGATTTAACCACTCACTACAAAGAACTTCCTTTATCTAAGATGACTCCCTCCAATTTCTCTGTGTGTCGAACTTTCTTTTTGTCTCTCTACAACGCTCTCACTCTTTATGTTTTAATCTCTATGTCGCTCTCCCTTTCTGTTTGCCTCTCAGTTACCAAGTGTGACACACGTCATAGGTACAAGCGTATCAATATCAGATTATTACAATTATATTTTCTACTCGTATGTATGCAGAATGTTTCGGTTCTAGGAAAATTAGATATTCAGTGTTAGTAGAATATTCGCTTTGACATTTGAAAATCTGGCTCGTCTTGCGCATATCTAGAGTAATGATGTACTATTAGTTTATGTGCTATCAGTAATCATTGCAGAACAAAGTACCATTTTGAATTCAGTAGGTGATTTGGCTTCAACGCTCCTAGTCACTCAATAGGTATTTGAGGAAATACTAACACTCCAAGCGTATTTCTTTTTTTAAAAAATAATTTAATTCCAAGTAAGGCGGTAATTCCACTGGGACGCAGGGTGTTACAGCTAATCAAAGAGAATGAGAAGTAAAGAGAAGTGAAGAAATGGCAATAATGGAACAGGATTCAGGAAGATGAGAATTGATGTTGCATTTACATTTTTAAAGATTGTCGGTAGTAAGAAAGCAAGAAATCGAAGGGGGTTCCACAGACGAGAAGTGTGAGAAAAGAAACTATTAGAATAGAACTGACGGTTGCATCCAGCTACTTCAACAGTGAAACGGAGAGACCTGGTTACCAATCTAGTTGCAAACTTAAAATCATGCAGTTGAGATGCTAAGAAGAACTGCTCATTAGAACAATTGCTATGAAAATACTTATAGAAAAAACAGAGGAAAGCCACGTCACGTCGGTGGGAAAGTGACTACAGTCGAGATGACAGGTGGATAATATTACAGACCCTTCTTTGAATTTTGTCAAGAATCTTGAGATATATATTAGGAGCACCAGACCAGATATGCTAGCAGTATACAGCGCACGGACGAATGGTATATTTATAAATATTCAAAATGGATTCTGACGAGAATAATTGTCCGGCACGACACATCGAACAACATTCCTAGTAGAAGACCTAGCAACTGATTCAATATAATCACCCCACTTCATATCAGTGGAAAACGAGAGCCCAAGAAGGCGCAATGTGTTGCTCTCCTGGAGTTTATCATCTGTCATGTTGACGGCTGACAGAAAAGGTTCTCTGTGGTGATTAAATGAAAGCGGTTTTGTTTTGGAGGCCATTCCTTACCCCATTAATCACTGATTGGAAGTTTTTCCAGAGCTGTTGCAAATTCTAATTTGTCGGATCTGTCGGAATTTCTGCTAAGAGAGGAGTAAATAGTGTCATCTACATAAATACCTAGTTGGGAACAGATGACATCGGGAAGACCGTTGATGAAGTTCAGAAACAGTTTAGGTTCGGGGTTAGAGCCTTGGGTGACATCTGCATTAATATGAGACGAACTAGAAGAGTATCCATTCAACACAATCATTACACGATTTGTTAGGAACGATTGGATTAGGCTAAATATTCGCCCAGAGACACATATGCCTTTGAGCTTGTAGAGAAGGCTAGCATGCCAAACCTTGCTGAACGCCTTTGAGATTTCTAGGGCCACAATCTGAGATTCGTCGTTCTTATCTAAAGCTTCATAGAAACATTCAATAATAGCTGTTAATACATAGGCAGTAGACCTGGAAAGATGGACACCAAATTGTGAGCCCGAAAGGAAGTCGTGTGGAGTAAGATGTTTAACCAATTCGGCGTTGATGAGAGACTTTAATACTTTGCCAATCAGAGGCAAGAGATTAAGAGTGTGATAATTCGAGGGATCAGATGATTACCAAGAGTTCTTAAAGAGACGAACTACAGCGGAGGACTTCCATCAAGTTGGAAATCAAGAAATAGTGAAACATTTATTGCAAAGTTTGAAAAGAACAAGAAACAGTTCAGTGGGATTTTCCTTTCAGACAATTGCAGGCATACCGTCGAATACGCAAGCATTGTGGGGATCTAGTTTAGAAATTCTATCAGAAATCAGGAACGGAGTTATGTGCATATCATTCCGTAGAGACTCTACTCTAGGGGGAAAATGAGGCAGATGTACTTCAGATGAATCGAGAGTGAAGTTGGAAGAGAATTTCCAGGCAAAGCACTCTGCTTTATCTAGAGTAGATGAAAACATTTCACAGTGATTGAAGGGAGGAGGGATTAAGGATTTATTCATATTCAGCACATTCTTGCAGAGTCACCAGTAATCTTCAGTACCAAACTTGTGATTCTATCAGCGAATAGTGACTTTGTCTCTTCGAGGACATGATTACACTCATTACGAGCGGTGACAAAGAGACGTCTGTTAGAAATGAACCTGTCACTCTGACATAGCCGGAAGGTGATTACAGTGGGCTATAGTGCCTGAACAGGTAGGAGAGAACCAAAGAGAAGATTGAAGTTCCACTTGGTGCTTCCATGCCGGCTTTCACCCTGGAAGAGACCCGAGTTGCATATTTCACAACAGGATGATTAAAAATATCAATCCAAGTGACATCACGAAGAAAATCACGAATAATTCCCAATCAGGGTGTTGATAACAGAAAGATGTTCTATTAATATCTTGCCTGATGGGACAGCTGAAAGAAATATCTATAGACACTACCGCGTGGTCAGGTTTGCCAAGAGGACATAGTTGTAGAGTACGATATGATTCCGGGATGTAAATAAGGAAGAGATCAAGCAGAGAAGAGTGTCTGTCAGAGTTACTAGGGAAGTCAACTATTTGAGGGAGAGACTGAGCAATAGAGAAGTTCAAATTTGGGATGTCAGGTCAGTGGCTTTTGATTAATGAAGCAACTTGTTATGTTTGGCCGAACACAAAGATATTTGCAGACGAGTATAGAGAGAAGGCCTCATCTATACTCTCAGAAATTCTATCTAGCAAGCAACAGCCTTTAGAGGAAGCGGAACGATAAAGGAAGGAGAGATAACTGACTGAATATACTGATCAAGTCGGAAACTCAAGAAACAGTTCCCTTGCCAGTGAGAAATGCTCGCGAACATAGACACTAAGACCATGCATGTGGATAATAGAGACCTTTCGAAAGAGGAGGAGAGAATTCAGCGGAAGAGATTAGTTTCATAGAGAGCTAGAATGACTGCATAACGTTCCAAGATAAATTATTCTACACTGAAGAAATTGCTACGAACGCTACGAATACTGGAGGAAGCAAAGTTGAGGAGGGGCCTAGGTGTTTTTTTGACAAACTGGTTTGGTTTTATTTCGTTTAATTGTTCCAATCATGATATGTTTTTAAAGAGGGAAACGCCAAGAATAATAGTAGCTGCTGGCCGTCAAGGGTAACTTGAAATGGCTGTAAATTGGTGTATTCCAGTGTATTTAGCCGTAGTTTCTTTTCAAATTAAGTTAGCAATTAAATTTGTCAAAACAAGACAACGCAAATGTATACTCATACATACAATGCCACCGAGTATTTTCTGTTTTTGTTAGTTAAGAGTACTGTTGGACAGATATAAAATGCTTTAGTTAGTACTTCATACAAAAATTTCTGATTTCTGGCAGTCATTTATTATAACATAAAATTGCGATAAAGTTCATTTGTAGGACAATATTAGTATTAGTGAAGATATAATTATAATATGATATATAATTATAACATAATATATAATTGCGCTGTTAGCAATCCGTTAAACAAACACACAATAACAAAAATTAGCATATATTATTGTATAGAAATGTTTATAATTTTTTAGAATAGTGATAATTACGTTGATTGAATAAAATTAATTTGAAGTCTGTTCAGAGTATAATAATACGGAAAAGTCTAAAATGAATTATGCTAAATTGATGTTGCCTTTTAAAGTGAATTAAGAAACTAGAGGATAACAGAACAGTAAAATATTGTTTCATTATCATTCAAGTAGAATAATTTGAGAGTAATTCATATTACACATGTCTAATATTCTTTTTATAATACTTCGAGAACTTCAAACTGTCTCAAAAGTAGCTTAAAATAATCGAAGCTTAATAAATTCAAACTAAAATCATTTCAATACCAAACGCTCGCTGTGATACAACTAAGATCATTTAAATTTCCTTATCTTGCCTTATCTTTCCTTATCTTGCATTAGAAAATCAATGATGACTATAATTTGAAATGTAGAAGAATGTGTTCGATGATCCTGCTGGCAAAGCTAGCATTTTACAGATTTCGCAATTTGATGTCAGCCATCATTTTTGGACTATTTTTGTAACGCACGTCATTCTTGTACATTTTAATGACTTGATTTACTTTTAACTATTTTCCCATATTGCTATATATTGGAAAATATCTCCTGCAACTTTAAATTCAGATTTATTCTTTAAACAAGTCTCAACAATCCAACAAAAGACAACGAGAATTCGTTTCTAACCGCGAATACAGGGAATATTGTTACCAAATATTTATTCAAGAAGCACTCACCATGATTAGAACCTATTTTATGTAAGTGCATGAAAATAAAATTATCTATTCCATCCTGTAGTAGCTAAGAAATATGCTGTATAATAAATCTAATGTTGCTTTCCTGGGACCAGTTCCTTGTCTGCTGTTGTGTCAAAGGTGTGCAGCTAGTGACTAAAGATCCTGCATAGATAGACTAACCAAATGCAAGGGCTTTACCACTAACTGCACACAATTGACTGCTGCCGGAGATTGGCTTGTACAATCACACTTTTACTTACCAGCAGCAATAAGAACGAAGGATTCTACAGAGTGACAAAATACACACACATCAGGGAAATTGCCCACGAATAACGAAAAAAGATTCACTGTACATATACATTGAACCTTACTACAAAGTCACACACACAAATGCGTAACCATAAAACAAATTGTAAAAAACAGCAATACATTCAATTGGCTTCAATTTTTTATTCCAGGTTAATGTCTGTTAATACAATATATGCGACATGTTTTTAACTTCATTCCCGATTAACCAGTAAATTATTCAATTATAATTATTTTAATCAGGAAAAAATATATGTAAACAAATCGCAAGCACAAATATTCATTTCTAACAAGTGTGAAACAAGTGAGCACATTGTTAGTGAATTTAAACAATTTTCAGGCAGTAAAATAATAAAGAGAAAATCAATTAAGCTTTTGAAGATATTTAGGAATAAAAAATATATTTATAATTTGTAAACGCTTGTAGATTACAACGAATCTATGAAATTGATTATTGCCATTCATGTATATTTAGTTTATATTTTGTATTTCTGTATTTTCCATTTGTAGTAATGTACATGGGTGAATGAAGGGTATAAAAGTTATCCGGTCACAAATGAGAAAATGTTATTAGCATTATATTTTTTAGTCAGAAAAAGGCTAGGAATATTTACGGATGAAACTTACTTTAACATTGCTTGATCGTGCGAAAAGATTCTTTGCTCTCGGCAAAACAATCTTTTTAATGACTTGATCATCCACGTACTCTTTGATAACACCGATACTGGTTAAAGCTGCTTCCTAAAAATAGTTTGAGAGTCACAATAAATAGGTGTCAAGGTTTTTAATATCAGTGTTACTATAATAGGTGGATAATAGTAATAAATAGATATAAAATCATATTAGTGTAATCAGACTAATAAATGCAATTCATCTTTTGTAATTTTTATAATAAAAAAGGACATGAGAAATTTTAATATAAGAAGATTTAAGAACAATCAAATAAAACGACAGAAGTTTTTATAAAAGTTACATGATTATGCGCATGTTTAAAGCCTTTTACAATATGCATAAATTTGTATACTTTGTAAAATATAAATTTATTGTTTCAAATATCATAAATGCCACAATGTAAATTATCATAAGATCATCGTGAGAATGAAAAATACAAAGTCATTGTTTAGGTGGGGTTTATCGTTTCCACTTACCTGTCCCTGAAGTGAATTAGAATCTAATGTGTTGAAAACCAGTGGAAGAACCTCTGTTTTAATTTCTTCTTTGGGAGATTTTGCCAGAATAATAGACAATTTATCCAAAAGGTAAGCAGTTGACTAGAAAAATAAAAAAAAACATTTCGAGTATACAGTATAATCTCATATGAAGTGAAAAGTAATTGAAGATCACTTTTCCATCTTTTACAGTGGATCTTGCAATTGACAGGAGTATTTTTTATGCTTTTTTTTGGAAATTATTCATATCTATAGTTAGTTGGAGTATTTAAGATATATATATATGCCAAGCTGTAGTATTATGCAAGTCAATTTTATATTTATTTTTAAGTACGTTCCAGCATGTTTCTTTAGTATTTAACAGAATGTCATCCAAATTCCATGTTGATTAAAATTAGTGTTCATATAAAATAGCATTGAAGATTTTAATATCAGAAGTTTAATTCGCATTTTTTTAGTTCTGTAATTTTACAGTACTATATTAATTTTAAATACTTTTATGTGTCAATAAATCAAATTGGTTCGCAGAAACGAAACAAAATAATTATAATAACATATAATTATTTTAAATTAAATTTAAAAGTACGCATATCATATTCCGTATATTTTTACAATAAATATCTTACTTGTATCGGTTTCGACATGCCCATGATTGTACGGACGTCGGCAAGAATTAGCTCTGTGTATTCTTCTCTTGATGCTAATTCAATTATACTCAGCAAAGGTGACATTGCTAATGTAATATCTGTTCCCCGACACTCATTCAAAAGGATTGGATAAATATGTTTGTAGATCACTTTCTGCAATATAAAATGACAACGAGGTAACGAACCAAACATTTATGTGAAAGAAACAGAATAAACATTTTCTTTATAATAGAAAGGTTTTTGTAATGATTGAAAAACTTGAAATTTGCCACTTTGTTTTAGAAAATTTGAATATTTAAAATACCATTCAATCATGGCATACAATAATTAATTGAACACGATAATGAACTTTCATTGCATCTATAAAAATCAAGCCCAGCAGATGTATTCTTTTATATGTTTAAATCAAATTAAGATTTCAAATAAAAAAATATGCAACATTTGTTCGCACAGGATCTTTAGTTGTGCATCGAACTTGAAGTGAAATTAGCATCAGGTCAAAATTTATGCTGCTGTAACTCACTGCTGTTGAAAACCCTTTATCGCTGACATGTCTAACAATATCACCTATCACTTCTCAACTCACACGCCACACTCGACCGGCTCCGAGCTCTATCTTTTTCTTCTCAGTCGCGAGGTGCTAGCTTTGTTGAGTCATTCGGCTGTCTTTTCTCTCCTCAGTTTCAGCGGGTATGTCGTCTGTGCAGGGTCTCCCAAAATCCTACGACATTGGGATTGACGGCGAAGGCTAGCGTGAACACTTCATATATACTGTGTACCGCAGACAAGATTACATTATTCCTGTCTGTGGCCGGAGTAAACCCTCGTCTCTTATGTTCGAGTACAACTTCTGAAGTCAGGCTGGAATAAGAACTCCTTTAATAAAATGCCTAACACTGTTGATAACACTAACAACAGGTCCATTGATTATAAAGAAAAAACTGGTTGAATAGAATATCTCTATTAGCTACTGCAAATCAAGTTATATATTGCAGGGTGGTGATTTGGAAATTATTGTCGCAATCACTAAAGTAATAGCCAGCCAGTCGACACTCACGTTGGAACCGTTCTTAATTTGATCTTATTATTTTAAAACAAATTTTAACGCGTTTCGTTTTTAATTTTCTTCTCTACTCTCCTGAAAATTGTAATAAATATCCCTCAAAATCACCATCTTGTAATTTCATGCATTTAAATTTAAACAGACCAGTGCCCTGTTACACTGTACCATATGAAGCTTCTTAAAAATATGTTGATCGAAATGATTTTATAATAAAATACATTTGTCTAGCAGAAATTAATTAAATGTTTTGGACTAAAAGGAAAAATGTACGTTAATAGCATTAATCAAAGAACCGATTACTTACCTTAGGAATGGAGGGAAGAATTTGTACAAGGCTGTTGTAGACTTCGCATTTCTGTCCGGGATCCTGTAGTTCGATCAAATCAAGGCATTGCAGACACGTAATTATTGGATCGTGAAAGTAACGCATCTGAAAATTTGTAGTCATGATCGACAATTAGCGATTAAATACTTGTTACAATAAGTATAACACATAGCATTATTTCAAACGTTGATAAATTTTATTATTATTTCGATTTGAATTTGAATATAAATTGACATATGTTCAACATTTTAGCACATAAATCTCTGAATAATCAATGAAAACTTAAGAATGTGGTCATGTATACTACAACTGCTTACTCTGAGAATGCTAATACTATATTCTTTCAAGGAAAAATGAGTTATTACCCTGAAATATGGAATTTAATTTTAATGACATTGCTATGTGCTATATCTTACACTTCAGTAAAATCATCCTGTCTGGAATATTGAAACAGAATTTCGCCGTAGTCTTCCTGCTACGCACAATGTATTAATATATGTTCTTTTATATACAATACATTAGATACATCTCTTCGGAGCCAGACAAATAAAATGTCGTTATCTCTTGAAACAAAATACAATAGAATTACTGGCGATGTAGAGACTAAGAAATTAAGATTCTCCTACTCACCATTGAAAATGCTTGAGCTGTCGGCCGATAACGAATGTCCCTGTTAATCATTTTTTCCACTGGTTCAACGATATGAATGGGCATCTTATGAGCTACTTTCCCAAATTCGTCACTCAGCTTTCATATTCAAGAAAAAAAAGCATTTAATGAAAATAAAACATTTTATTAATGTCATCATTCCTATGTTTTAATAACGCCAGTATAGAAATCCTGTTGAATAAATGAAACGAAAAACAATTGAAATGCATAAGTAGTTTGTAAATTGATGCTTATTATACAAGGTAACCAAAAAAGTTCTGTCCGTTTTTTGATTAGTCATTGAATGAAGTTGAAATATATACGAAATGCGTGTAGCATTTGTTTTCAAATTCAGACAGCCGGAAGTAGGAACATCAGACGTTATAAAAAACACGCGCACCGTGCCCGGCCATCAGTTATAAGCCGGACAGCTGAGAGAAGGATGGAAGTGTCTAGAGATCTCGTTCGGGGCTGTTTGCTTTACGACTTCAAAGTGGGCTTATCAGCAGCTGTATCAAGTCGCCGCATATGTCAAGCGTTTGGGGATAGTGCTGTAGATGAACGTACTGCAAGGCGTTGGTTTCGAAAATTCAAGTCGGGAGATTTGTCTCTCCATGATGAGCCTCACAGTGGACCACCACAGGTCTTGAATGACGGAGTCCTGAAGGCGGCCATTGAAGAGGACAGTAGTCTAACGTGTGGTGAACTTGCAAGACAGTTCAACGTTTCCGATGAAACAGACTTCACCTGCATCGCCTAGGTAAGACGTACAAACTGAGCAAGTGGGTCCCGCAAACGCTGTTGGAGGTCCACAAGGGACAACGAGTGGCAGCCTGCGTATCGCTGCTTTCTCGCCACCGTACCGCATCCTTATTCAATCGAGTGCTTACCAGTGATGAAAAGTGGATTCTGTACGAAACTCCCAAACGTTCCAGACATTGGTTGTCTCCTCAGGATGCTGTCCCTCACACCGCAAGACCGCCTATGCACCCACGCAAGATTATGCTTTGTGTCTGGTGGACAGGTCGTCAAGTGGTTCATTATGAACTACTACCAACGGGCCAAACGGTCAGTGGAGACCTATACTCGCAGCAATTGAAACGTGTGCAACAGGCATTGCGCCAGAAGGAGCCAGCACTGGTGAATCGCAAAGATGTGCTTTTCCTCCATGACAACGCCAGGCCGCATGTCGCGCGAGTGGTCAGGGATATCATACAGCAACTTGGGTGGGAAACTTTGTGTCATCCACCTTATTCACCTGACTTTGCGCCATCCAATTACCACCTCTTCCACTCTCTGGATAATCATCTTCGTGGGAAATCCTTCACCAATGAAGCAGACTTGCGCAAAACCCTCACGGACTTCTTTGCGTCAAAACCCCCCGAGTTCTACCGCAAGGGCATTGAACAGCTGGAGACACGTTGGCAGAAGGTGCTGGATGCCGATGGCGATTACTTCGAAGACTAAATATAAGTTACACATACTGTGAAGCGTTTTCTTTTTTTCCTTTAGAAACGGACAGAACTTTTTTGGTTACCTTGTATTTCTATTCTCTTGTGTGCGTTTTATGTTAATAGTTTTGTCACTGAAATGGGACGGTTAATTTTAAATAAAAGGAAAATGTATGCAAAGTGTGAGAGAGGGCAGCGTAATGAGATTCGTGTTCGATTTCTTTGAAGATGATATGGTCTGTAAAGCATTATCAAAAATTACAAAAAATTACAAAAAATAATTATTTGCAATATGATATTCTCAAAACAAATCTTCTGAAGCTAATATGGAAATAGAAAAATGCAGGTAAGATGCAAATGTTTAATTATTGAAATTCGTGAAAGTTGATAAATTATATTTACTTAATGTTGAAATTCTTAAAGTTTAGCGTAAACTGTACAAAAGCCTGTGTTCGAGTTTTTAAAAATGTTGAGCTTAATTTCTCAAAGGTAATTGCAAATGAAAATGATAGTAAGAATAATATCATTTTCATTTTTTGATTCTTTTAAAAAGTGTTTATTTCAGACAAAATCTCTCCTTCATATGCCATCATTTCTGAGACGCATTCACTTTCCGAACAGAGTAGCTCTAAAATTGTTGTTTTTAACTTTGCCCAAGCAAACATTTTATTAATAGCAAGCAATATTATCCTGATCAATGACATTTTGTAATAATATTTTGTACTCATTGAAAAGAAATATATATTTTCCTTTCGCTTGAAGTGGATTGCTTTCCATTGGATTGTGTCCTTTACTATTAGACAATTAATAGCGAATATAAATTTAAGCATTCTGAAATAAATATAATTTATGAGATGTTTTGCAAAATTTAACTATTAATTATGCTGTTTTTTTTTGTTTATTTTTTAAAACAGCGTTCCTTGAGTTGAAGATTAGTGAGCAATTTCTAATATCGTATACAACGTGAAAAACTCTTATTGATTTAGGGAACATGAAAGGGAACACAATATGATGGCAAATGTTTATGCATGTGATCATGTTATCAATAACCAGGTTTCATTCAGGTACACAAATATTTCTTGCAAATCATCTTTTCTTGTGACTGTGGCAAGGATAGCACGAGTAAATATCTCCTTTATTAATTATTTATTGAAATTGTCAGATTTTCTGATCATCAGAGATGCAACAAAATGTCACTGTTGTATGTTTTATAGTTTTAAGCATTTAACAATTGCAGTAAAAATAGTTTATAGTATTAACTGTGATGTGCTTTTTAAATAGTTTTGTACGTTTATGTACATGCAATATTATGTGCAGATAGATTGTGTTGTATTCGCTGTGCATATCTGAACTTAAATAATTCTATTATTCATGTATACTCATGTGTATCTCACGTTTTATATATAAATACATGCATAATAAATCTGAATATTAATTTTTATGCGTTTAGTACACTTTTATAGAGAGTGCGATGAATATGCCCACATTGTATTTGAATGAGAAACTAATTTGAAATTTTAAAATAAGTATGTTACATAGAATTTCATGTCTATAAAAATGTGCACAAATGTTATCGATTACCTTTTTTTGAAATGTATTATAATACAATATACATGTAGATCAATAAATTGACAGCTTAATGATAAGACTTAGTAAATATTAATAATATCAGCTTTTTTATACATTACTTAATCCCGGATATTGAAACGTCTTTTTCTTTTTTTAATCATTTCACCCCAAGCAAAGCAATAAAGCCGCTAAGACGCAAGGGGTTAGTGAACGAGAGAGAATATAAGAACAGAGAGAGGAATAAAAGAAGAGAAATTAAGAAGACAAAAGATACCGATTAGCAATGCATTTACAGTTTTGAAGATCGAAGTTGAGGGGAAATCAAGAAGCCAGAAGAGAGTTCCACAAGCAAGACGTGCGAGAGAACACGCTGTTAGCATAGAAGTTACGGTTATATATATTCATTTTAACTGTAAAATGATGAGACATTGCCACCAATCTAGTACTGCGCTTAAATTCATAAAGTCTAGCTACCATAGAGGAAAGTTCATCAGAACAATTACTATGAAAATATTTATAGAAATGGCACAGGGAAGCTACGTTACGGCGGTGTAAACGTAATTAAAGCCGTGATACCAGCTCATGATCAACAATATTGCAGATTCTTCTTTGTATTTTATCAAGAATCTCTAAATACAAAGCAGAAGCACAAGGCGATGTGGCAGCAATATTCAATGTATGGACAAATGGTAGACATATAAATGTGTAAGATAGATTCTGGCGAGAAAACTGTCTGATACAACAAAGTGAACCAACTTTCAAACCTAGCAATTGATTCAATATAATCTTTCAACTTCATGTTAACAGAAAAAGTTAGATCGGGAAGGCGCAATATGTTACTTTCCTGGAGATTAGCATCGGTCATACTGATGGAAGACAAAAAGGGTTCTTTCAAATAATTAAAGAAAGCAGTTTAATATTGGAGGTGCTAACATTAACAAGCCATTCTTGTCCCAGTTGACAAATGTTTAGATCAGCTGCTAATATAACCTTATCGAACCTTTCAGACTTACCATTAAGACAAGAGTAAATAGTTTTATCATCAGCATAGATACCGAGTTAAGAACTGACGACATTATGAAAACCATTGATGAAAATTAGGAACAGTATAGATCCAAGGATAGAGCCTTGGGGGACACCTGCATCACTGCATAAAGATCTAAAACGTGGCCATTTAAGAGAACTTTCATTTTGCAATTTGATAACAAAGATTGAATCAGTTCAAGAAATGCCATAACCTTTCAAATTGTGAAGGAGTCCAGCATGCCAAACCCAGTCAAATGTTTCCGAGATATCTAAAGCAACAGCACGAGCTTCACCATTCTTATCTAAAACTTATCTAAACTTTCAGCAATAATCGTTAATACTAGAGAAGCGAAAGCCAGGTTGCTTATCTGATAACAGAAACTGCGAGGGAGAAGGTTACATTTTTAAATCGCCTTAAAAGTTACTTCCATACAAAAATATTTCGCTTAGTTTTGATTCGGCTTTTGTCTTTTACATTGGTTTTAAGGATTGTAACATTACTGAGTAACCCACCTTAAGCGTTTCTGTGAATGGCTGGCAGAAGAAGGCAAAAGAGAAATGGTAAAATGTTAAAAGTAACTTAGTGCAACAAAAGGCAGGAAGTTGCGCGTAGATATGATCAGCCACATCTGAACGAACATGACACAGACAAAAAGAACATTATTGAATTCTATTTTAACGTTTTCTAATGGAAAGAAAACTATTAATTCTTTAGATATACACGATCTATCTATCTATCTATCTATCTATCTATCTATCTATCTATCTATCTGTTTATTAGGCTTTATATATCAATCTATGGAACTATACACAGGTTAAAATCGTTGTGTATTCTTCAACATAATCTATTGTGAATACACTTATTATATTAAGCCGATAGAACATTATAGTATGAAAGTTTCTGATCAAATTACATTTAAATCTACTACTACTACTACACACACACGCGCGCGCGCATACACACACATATGTATATATATATATATATGTATGTATATATATTCTGATGAAATGTAATTCCAATTAAATACAAGTTATTGTTGATTTGTTGAATAAAGTGGTCAATATCCTCAGAACGGAGAACATATAATGAACTGTTTGATTTTTTTTTTTTTTTATATCTTATGAAAAACTTGATCATCATCATCATCATCATCTTTTCCATGACCAGGTGTGGTCATAGGTTATCTGCGCCGCTTATCACCTGACCAGTTCCTCCCACATATCTGGTTTGAAAGCCGAAGAGGTATTAATTCATGTCTGAGCTCATTCCTCTATAGGTCAAATCACAGGCGATGTCCTCCAACTTGAAGGTTTGCTTTGGTCATGGACACGTGACCGTTTACTCCATCGGGGGAACCATTCGCCCGGGGTCCGTTTAAGGAGCTCTCCGTCCAGCGATGCTGTATGATCACCACAATGGCTGCATACATATCTAGGGAACTCATTCTACTCCATTGATGGTCGTTAACCCTATAATAAGGTTCATTTACCCTTTGATAAGTCTTAATTTTTACTCTGCTGTGTGTCTCGCTACCATTCTCATTATAAAAGCATGATGTGGGAACCAGTTTAGTCGCCAATGGCCCGACCATGCCATGCGGCAAGTCATACTTGTTTACAAGATAACTAGTAACACCCTTAGAATGCTCTCACGTAAAATGCCCTCTTTTGTGTCTGTGAGGACATTCACTTTTGCAGTTAAGTAAACACGAATTTCTGCTAGAAGATTTTTGTAAAGAGAAGTGGTAAAATTATGGCTGATGACATTGACTAATACGCCAAGGAAATGGTTTGTATTGTCAATATTGAGTTCGTAAGTGTAGGACAGTTATTCTCAAAGGTTTCCTTCAGCTTTTTTATTTCTTCTAAGTTCTTTGCTAATATGAATATGTCATCGATATAATGTGCGTATATGGGAGCTTGCTGGAATTATTGAAGACATTGTTTTTCACACCGCGCACACACATACACACAAACACACGCACGTACACACGCACACAGGTGTATGTGTTTGTGTATGTTTGTGTGTGTGTCTGTGAACCATATACTAATGAATCAAGAGTTGTATGACTGCTGCCTAATATGTTGTTAGTGCTTCATGCTTCCGTCAAACATGATCACAAACTGGCATGGACACTAGAAGATTTCTAAAGATTTCTTCTGGGTTTTGGTATCAAGGGCGTTAACAGCAAGTCCTTTAACTGCTCTAAGTTATATGGTGCACGTTCAGCACAGTAAAGTTGTTGATCTAACACATCCCATAAATGCAAAATTTAAACTTGATAAAAATGTAATTTTATGCATTATTATTCTGTTTCTCTCGAGTAGGTGGATTTAATGATTTTGCCCTGTAACAGTTATTTCCTTTTGTTGACTGGTGCATCTATATTGTGAATAGATTTCTATTCTTTATAGAGAGACTCCACACCACCAAAGAAAAAAGAAAAGGGTAAAATAAGAGAAATTATCCCTCCGCGCGCGCGCGCACACACACACACCCGCGCACACACACACACCCGCGCACACACCCACACACACACACACACCCACACACACACACACACACACACAATTTCTATATTCGCCAACAATTCCACCAAAAGATTGTGTCTGGCTCAGACCGTGAATATCGCAAATTTGAATGTTTGAAAATGCCCGGCGAGTTAAGATATTATTAGACAAACATTCTATCTTTTATTGCAGTTAAATGACTTTTATTTCGTTTTCGCTCTATAATTGTTTATTTCTATTGCATAATTGGATCATTTTATGTCGTATTATTCCGTTTCTTTCGAGTAGTTAAATTTAATGAATTTAATGAATCTGCAATGTTCACTTCTTTTGCTCCCTGATGTGATAAACGTAGACATAATTTCTCGAATTTCTCTTAATAGTTAATATCATACTGTCATTTCCCAAACATATATTCGGAACTAATCATACACTTAACTCCACCGCTCTTACACCGATCTTTATTTTTCTTGTTAAGGGAGGGGATATAAATCCAAATAGGGCTAACTGTCTCGGCTCAAGCAGTAAAAATAAAGCTCAGAATTCAATTAAATTGATAATTTGTAAGGCAGCTGCGCCGATATACACTGTAATCGCACAAACAAAAGAAAAAAATTGTAGTATATGATAAATCTTTAAGCCATGACACGAAAGTTAAAGGGAAAAAACCCCACCAACTCCAGAACATTGAAAGAGTGAAAACGATGTTTTAAGATGGTCTGCATAAAATTGTACTATTAACTTGTTGAAAATAAATGTAAAGTGTAGCATTTAATTGAATTGAACTGTCCAATCTTGTTGATGATTTCTCTTGGGAGGAATGTAGTTTCTAAATTGAAATGCTTGTAAAACTTTTGGTTGTAACAAATAGATTATTTTCCAATACTAGCTCCCGTCCATGTAATTTTGCTTCTACGATACTAAATCCCGAGCAAACTTTGTTACGCCCTTTCTTCTCTAACTGGATATTTTAGTCTTCATATACAGTGTGTGTGTGTGTGTGTGTGTGTGTGCGTGTGTATGTGTGTGTGTGTGTGTGTGTATGGGTGGGGGAAACAAATATTCGTACACATACAAATTTTTAATTTATTGTATTTTCAACTAATGAATAAACATACTTTTCATATAATTTATGTACACCAATGCATAATAACTAAATATGCATAGAAAGCAGAAAAAATTGATTTAATAGAAATAAATCCCATTTATTCATTTTAATGGGTGAAAAAAGTATTCGTACAATACAGTTCTAGATAATGCAAAGTGTAGCTGTGCAAAATCGGTCCAGGCTAAAGTTGAAAACAAATAAATTGGGTCTCGGGAGATTCAGTCAAATTCTGAATAGAGGCAAAGCGTCCGTGCACACTATAATGGTACCGAGGTAATCTCATCTACGTCACATAAGGGGAAGCCCTTCGTTTCGATCTTTGCCTCTAACTCAACGTTAGATGACATAGACCCGAAGAAAGCCACTGGCCCAGAAAAAATCCCGGTGGTTATCCTTAAGAATGTTACACCGAAATTATCCCCAATTTTATCGAAATAATTTAACCATTGCTTTGAGAAGAGATCCTTCCCAGGTCTGTGGAAGGTGTTAAGTGTATGCCCGGTTTTCAAGAACGCGGGTAGACGTGCCCCTCAGTATAGATCCACCAGTCTCCGCTTTTTTAGGCTATAATCAACAAGAATGTTGTTGATCATCTAAATAGGAACAACTTCTTCAACGACAAGAAGTACATGTTTCGGTCGGCCCGATCCACCGCTGATATCCTAACCGCTATTACTCACAGAATCAGTGAGGTTCTAGAAACAGATATATCGCAAGGACTATCACATTATATATTTCGAAGGCCTTTGGCAAGGTATGGCATAAAAGATTACTACACAAACTCTCCTGCTATGGAATCACCGGAAGAGTCTTTTTAATTATAAAGTAGTAGTAGGTCTTTGAAGGTAGTTGTTAATGGCCCGTTTTTCGAGGCAGGTGTCCCTCTTTTTACTTTACATAAATGATCAGCCTAAGAATATACTCTGATCATTTGCGAATATCTATGCTGATGTGATTGGCAGCTGATATCTCTTCTGACCCAGCTCTAACATTTCAGTGGAAAAAAACTGACTGGTTACAGTCAATGCTTCAAAAACAAAACCATTCCATCATCAGGATGAACGGATGTTCCCTCAGAGATGCCTCGTGACTTGAGCGCCTATTGGGACTTAAACTCAATCCAGACCTTAAGTTGAACTTGTATATTATCCATCACTAAAGATGTTGGAAAATGATCGGTTCTCGATACCGCTCCAGTAAGTACTCCTCCTGCTATCCTCTACCTTTACAAGAGCCAAATCAGGCCAAAATATTTCCATTTTTGGTTTGATACTGTTGCCATATATAGGCAAGAGCTGCCCAGTTTTCACTTTCCAATCTCAATAGAGTCCAAAAGTTTCTCCGCATCCTTGTGGGTGACAAATTATTTTCCTACTTACAATCTCTTTCTCACAGACGAGCCGCCGCAAGGCACTCACTACTCTATTCCTATATCCATAGAAAGTGCTCAGACGAACTACATTCCTTGGTCCCACCAGTTCTAACCTTCACGTCTAAGACCGGCCATGCTGTGCACATTGTAGCGAACCATTTTCATTCCCTTCGTATTCCATTGGTGATATGTATGTTTCACTTGAGCAAATTCTTCGCACGAACCACTGCTTTGTGGAACCGACTCCCAATAAGATGCTTCCCCGATCGCTACAATCTTAATCTGTTCGTCTAGGGTTAACCGATATATTTGCCACATATCCACATAAACTGTGCCTCGAGTGACACCCGAGCTTTTACACGGTAAACATCATTGTAAAAAAAGAAAAAAAGTTATCTGCAATTTGCACTACGGTAGCATTTATGATGGCTCATACGTAGCAAGAAAGATCCAGTCCACTTCTCGGATCAATACATTTTTGGTCAGCGGTTGGTGATCCACCCTCGTCCCATTAACGATAGACACTCGCCATAACTATAAGTGAGTACCTGAAAAGTCATGCTATTTCGGAAATGTTTTGACCTAATGTCCCAGTCATAACAATTTGGCCTTTATCAACGTCACTCAGATCTTTCTTATTGCCTATTATTGCATCAAATCAAAATGAAGTAATCGAGATCGGATTAACTAATTATATACCTTTGACCCTGACATATGCAATTGTTGCGAAACTGTAGCGGTTATTCTTGCCACTTGTCGTCATATTTTGCCACACCCCTGTAAGTTCTTTGTGCGCATACACACTCATACGTGCACACAATCAATGCATATACATATACAAGTAAAAAGGTAGAGAAACATACCAATGAGTACTTTAATAATCAAGATAGAAAAAGAAAAATATTACCTGGTCCAGTTTTTTCAGATAAAGACTGACGCTGTGCTCAGCTTCAATCAACGGTTTACCAGAATTATAAACTGAACACACAACCATTCCCAAGGAAAATATATCGCTGAGAGAAGTGCACGTCTTGTCAGTAAGGATCTCAGGTGCCATATAATTCAAGTCGGGTTGAGCCATTTTCGGCAGTTTCGTTGTCCATGGTTGGCATAGGTAAGTATCCTACAATTCAGAGGATCATATTTCTTGGAAATTTGCCACGAATTAAAAAAAAAACAATTTAACAATCTTTTCTTCCCATTTTATTAAAACGATGTGAAATTATTCACGAATTACACATGAAAGCATAAAATATCTCGTTAAGAATTTGATCGATGCTCATTTACAAAATAACTTATCCTGTAAAAATAATAATATGATATATACCTATGCTGGGACAAAAATATATTGTGCAATTTTTATATAATAGACTGACTAAAATAATATTTGTAAAAATTGGAGTTATACATTCCAATTTTCGCAAAGTTTTGTAATTACTACAAGAATATTAAAACAGGCAAGTGTTACAAAAGCAGAGGGAATAGGAACAAATCTAGATAAATTTTAAACCATGAAAACTAAAACGTCAATATTTTCTATAGAAGAACGTCAACCTTTTGTACTAATATGTTTGAGTATTTATTCCAGTAATTAAGAATTAGCCATGAACATAGTAAATAATTGTAAAAGTTGCAATTTACAAGTATGATGATAATGTACGTGCATAAATATTGGAATATTAAAAATCGCTAAATGACTGCGTTGGAAATGAGGTGAAAGTACTGAAAATTAATTTGATTTCAGTGATCTCTTTAAGCACGAAAAATAACTTGATGGTCAGAAGATGACTCTTTAGAGAATGTCAAAATCATTTACGCCTGTATTTTAAACAAATAATATTGGGTAAAAAATTATGGAAAAATATAATTATTTGGTCATTATATTAATTGAAAATGTCAGCTTTTGCACTTGCATGTATTATTGAATATTAATATGTACTTTATTAGACATAATTAATCATTATGAATAAAATAATTATCTAAAAAATGACGATGAAAACTTTCTTTGCATTCACTGGGCAAATATTTTGAAATCTGTGATATCAATTTCAATAAAGACATTTTTGTGACAGTTCAATCTCTGAATACATCTGATGAAAATAGTCTGACTATTAATTCCATATATAAATAGAATTCCATTCTCTACATGAATGGTAGAAGAGGCAGCGAATTGGAGTGCTTACTGTGTGTATTTAACATTGAGTTCATTTGTGTACTTCCTACGAAAAAATAAAAGAGTAGTTATCAGCGTAGACAGTCAATGTGGGAAAATCAACAAAGAAAGAAACCTTGCCATCTTTAAGTGCTTTTTCAGCAAACCCAAGTCCAGCCATTTTCCAACCTCCGCGTTTGGTCAGAAGTATTGACTGCGGGGAAATATTGCGGTGCATCATCTGTTCTGTGACGTGCAAATAACACAAAGCCTCGGCAATCTGAAAAAAACGTATGCAACATCCAATTAGATTAGAATACAATAATCATTAGTTAGATAAACACTCCAGTAATCTAAAAGTAATCCACATAATTATGTACACAAAATGTGAATGTGTCCTAAGATAAACTCATTTTGATTTACTGCTGTAACACGAAAGACACAAAACACACATTGCACATGGAAATGTATCAATTGAGGTGTGCTGTTAAGAGAGATCATTTGTTTTTTTCGTTTGCACTTCAGTTAGGTTTTGAATTACATATTTAGTAACAACATAAAATTTACTCATTAATGCAGAACAGTTATTTTGTCCGTGAATTCCTCATGTACATACACTTCCATATACGAATATTTGTCGTAACGTCATATACTGAGGCAATTTTGAAATTGTATAAATGTGATGTAAAAACACACAGATTCATAAAAAAGAGAACCAGGAACCTGTTTCTTTCTTTAGATAATTCACAACCGACATGTTAAAAAAGTTTTCATTTGTGCATTTATAAAATCGTAAATGAATGTGCACCTAGCGTAGCGTATATCGGCGAGAAAAGTGGGTCCAGCGTGCCAAGTTCAAATCTCGGGTCTATATTGTTTCCACTTTCATACAAAAACCCTTGTGAAAGATTATGGCTCCATCTCTTCTCCCACAAAACTGGGTTCCATAGTCTTGGTTGGCAACCCGTCTAGGAGAAGGACAATTTTGTGTTCAAAATCAGACTGAAAAGGGATGAGCTCTGTCAGGTTATCATGCCCCAGACGCACTCACATGTGATACATCAACGACCACAATGCATTGCGGGACTTGTGATCGAAAATCTTAAATACTCGCCAAGTATTATAAATTAATCTGTAAATAATGTCACCGACATCAAAGATCTTAGACAAAAATTGATATTGTCTCAAATGATCCATTAATATTCATCATGTTAGGAAATCAGTTTCTCAGTGTAATAAAGTAAAAGAACAGTAATCCTGATCATTTGTCTCTTCGAAGGAAATTCAAAATCTTGTGAATAAATTTGAATATTTCTTTTTATTTTTCAGAATGTCAAGCCCAAAAATAAAAATAAGACATCACAAAAGGTTACTTTTCTGTGAAAATATTGAAATGTTACAACGCACTATATAACAAATCAATTCCCAAAACCAATACAGGTAAGACCTAAAATTACAACTTCACAGCCCTACACACAAAGCAACGTATTTCCATAAGCAAGCATTTTCTAATGCTTGCTTATGAAGTACTGCAGATTCACAATTTCTAGCGATCGACAAGGAGATCTAAATATAATCACAGTTTTGAGTAAATAAAAAGAGGATTTATATGCTGATAGCAAAAACACCTACCTGTAGAATACCGTATTTGATTTCTATTTCTATAAAGTCACATTCCTGAAAAAATGGATATATTCACTTAAAGCAAAAAATCTCAAAGAATGGCAAATAAAAACTGAACGGAACTGAAGACAACAGGAAAGATCTCTACCTTATAATCATTTAGTAATTGATGTTCATTTTTGACATAAGATATAAATCTTACCACAAATAGTGTGAGTTTTACAAATACAAAAGATAAAAGTTATAACATCTGAGATATGAAAGTCTGACGTCTGCCGCGTATCAATTTTAAGTACAACTTATCTCAGAGTATAAATATTTTTTCGTTGTGAACCTGTTAGTACAATTCATTATTGCCTTTAATTGTTCCTATTTTTTGGTACTGATGAATACTGATGTATATTAGGTACAACTGATTTCTTTTATAAGACATATCTTTTATAAAACATTACTGCACAATGCAGAATTTCCGCAACCATTTTCAATTTAATAAAATAAATGACAGTGATTCTTACAATCGATGATCATAATAATAATAAATAAATGTAACCATTATTGTTTTATTGGTACACACAGTGGTATATGTTTGTTTTGATTAAATGAGAAAATAACGATTATGCTTTATTCAATCCTTTAACTAATACTCAGTAAACAACTTTCGTTTTTTACGACAAAAACGTCCCAGATTGTCTGGTTTCGCAGTTATTAATGACTACAGAAGAAAATTTACCTTTAGCTCACCGGGCATGTTGGCTGGTAAGCCTTTATAGTTGCCAAGAAGATTGGCCAGACTTCCTTGAACAGGTTCACAAGCAAATGCTAAACTTTCACTGAAAATGAGAGAATTATAGATGAATTAGCGTTGACACTGCCGCCGCCGATCGTAGAAGCTGCAAATTCATACATTAACAGAGTCGATGTCCATCTTTAGGTTAGCGAGACAATGTGCTAACAACACCGCGGTTATCATACATGTATTTCAATGAGTTTCGAGAATCGCACATTGCTTTTAAAGTGATGTTCTGTTTCCTATGACATTAACACCCCAATGGATTATTCACTTAGTTCTAAATTCGTACTTCTTTACTAATACTTTAATTAATACTAACAAGCATCAATTTGCAGAGGTAAATTGTACATTTTCTACATATCGAAATCCACTCATACCTTAAGTATTAGTCGATGGTAGAGAAACTGGGAAAAACTTTAGAAAAAGTATAATTTTTTTCTGTCCTTATTGTCACATAATTTTAAAAATATCATGTTATATTTTTTAACTGTATATTCAGGCATATTAAAGAAAAAGAATTATGAAAACCGTAATAAAATATTGTCAGAAATGAAGAAAAAATCCAGTCCTTTAGATCCTTCCACTGAATTGTATATAGTATCTATTTATGTTTATATTGAATAATATTTTTAATATTGCGGGAATATTGGCATTTCTTAGAACTTACAACATAAAACTCACCGATGAAAAAAGTGAGCAATTTTTATTTGATTCTACTATTCTTTAATCAATAATATCGGCTAATCTTGGGTAGCGTAGGGAATCTGCATCTGTATGTGGTGGACTGCAAATGAAATTCTTTATAATGAATTTCTATGACCGAGACAAACTATAACTGCGCAACGTTAATGAGAAATTGGATTATCCTTATGACACATTGGCACAGGAAATATTGTTTCTACTTAGGCAGGTCAAGCAGTGATTTTGCTGCCTGACCATGGCAGTGCCATTTTGTGCCTCTCTCAGTAAACGATTCTTACATATGCAGTGAAATCTCCATACTTATCACCTTCAGTCTATTCACTTGTTTCCCTCCACGCAGCTCTCGTTGTCTGGTTAGCAGTTCCAAAATTTGAAGATATTCAAATCAAAACCAGAATGTTTCTTTTACAATTGAATCCATTATTTTGCTGAAAGTTAACATAAGTTCGCAGATAATTAGAAAAACACTTATATAAGATTTTCTCAAAAGAAGCTGGAAATTGTTATATCAGCCTAGTAAAAAAACGTTTCTTATGCTAGAAAATGAGTTTCAAAAATTAATTTACTATCAATAATTAATTAATAATTATTGAAAGACTAATACATTCTCTTTCCAACGTTTTTATGACAATATTTTTTCAATAATGTATTGGTTGAAATTAAAATGTTGAGTAGTTTTTGCTCTCTACCCACAATGAGCTTTCTCTTTGCATTCCTCATATATATTTGTATAATTAAGTTGAAAATTGTTTATTGCTAATTGCAGATTACGTATGTAGTTACAATCTTTGCTTTTTAGATATATCTTATAAATATTGCTTTTTTCTTTAGTAAAACTCGCGTTTAAAAACATTTACTGACAGACATCTATCTCAATAACGAATTCTGAAAAACATTATGAAAACAAATACAAACGGTTAATCTTACAAGTCTTGACTTAGCAAATCGATTTGATTTTCCTTGATAATGTCGTCTTCTGTTCAATCTTATATTTAAACATTTATTCTGTGGACATTTGTGAGTTAGTCAAGTTATCATTGATAAGTTCCCGCTTCATCATCTCAGGATATGGCTATGTATGTTTGATTTCTTGCTAAAAAAATATATCATCATTTACATGCCGTCGTCTCGGTAGCGAATATATAACCTAAATATAAGATTTGTCTTCTTCCAACTGTCACTAAAACAAATGATTTAGCATACACTGTCTGATAATAATTTGGCAAAATTCAATGTGTACTGTTTCAGTAAATATCAACTAAAACTACAAAATAACAATTAATATAAACTATCAGGATTGGTGTCTATTTACTAATATTTTTTAATACTGCACTTTTCAACCATGACCATTCTCAGTTATAAGAAAAGAGACATAGCCTCTCTTAAAACACTGAAATGTCCTTAGGTCACGAAACAGGATTTAGTCTCGGTACAGCCACTGATTCACTAAAAAATTATAATATTATGATGAAAAAATGCCCCAAACTTTTATCGTCATTATTAAATCATATATTTATCCTTTTTCGAAGGTTAAAAATCTTGATTTTTTTTGCGTTAGCGGGGGGGGGGGGGGGTTCATAGGACATTTTAGCGTTTTTTTACGGGGAAAAACACATTGATTTGAAATTGTTGCAAAGATCAAATGATTGCTGTATTTTAATGAAACTTTCAGGTCGTATTCACAGATGAATTAAATCAGGTTAGAAATGTTTCTATTTATAAATCTTGGTAAAAATATTTTTTACATCTGTTACCCGACATATACACACGCTTATTTAATTTTATGAAATTTCGAGAAATTAAATGTCGTCCTGCTTAATTTTTATATTAATTAAAAGCAGAACTCTTTAGAGAATTTAAATCATCGATTTACTTTTGTAAAACAGGACCCCCAGTTACCGAAAGTCTGCTCTGAATCGTAAAATAAAACATGCAATACAACTAAGACATTAGAATAGTTTTTAATTGCTTTTATGAATCAGATATATTATGGACACTATTGTCTTAAAAAAAAGAAATAATGAATTTTTACATGAATTTTTATTTTTTTAAATTTTTATTATAATAATTTATAGAATTTTAAATCTTTTAAGTTTCTCTATTAATGTGTACCGGTTAGATGATATTGTTATTAAGTAAAAATTATATTTACTAATCATGAATAGAAATGCTCACTACAATTCATCGCCCCCACCCCCATATTTTAAAAAGAAATTTGAATGTTTTTTGTGTGTATAAACGTGCCGATTTTTGTAAATACGGATGTCTATGCACGACATTGCCAGAAAATAAGAACGGTAAGCCAAATTACATAAAATTTAATAAAACATTAGATTACGGTGAATATTTTCCTAAATTTTTAAGATTATTGGGTAGTTACAAATTATATAAAGGGGCTCATTTTCTATTCCTCAAGTATTTTTACAGATATGTCCACCGTAGAAAGAAATTAGATAAACTCACGTTTCTCAGTCAAGCTCTCAATACCTTAAATAAGCAGTTGCCGCCGTGTTAAAAATGGATTTCTGCGATATTTTAAGCTTAAAGTAATAGTTGTTTCAATTCAGACTAATTAATCTTTAAATCAGATAACTAAAGTTTCAGAAAAGTATATTTTACTTTTGAAAGATTTTTTCAATAAAGAGAATTACATTGTGATGATGGATAGTTAAAAACGAAAAACCAAATTCCTTCCATCAATTCAAATTAGATGTAAAATAAAGAAAAAAGTATTTTGTTTATTGAAAATATTGAATTTAATCTATTAGCCTGAAATTAAAACTAAAATAAAAGCTTCAAGAAAGATTTTTTATTTCTTAAAATTCATTTTAAACTTTAGGTATCGCGTTTCTGTTTGTTAACCGTACCAAAGGATGGTTTTCTAAAGATGGTTATGGTGTGTATATTTACGACTTATACCAGAGAATCAAAAGATTAATATGAACATGCACCGCTGCTAGTTAGACCATCTGAAGGGAGCAGTTGATAAAAACTTTTGAATTTAGTTTAAATAAAGGGTCTAATAGTTTATCAGGAGAACGCTACACTTTGTCTTTCTTTGGTAACCACGCAAAATTGTTACAGGATATCTTCCAAGTCATCAGATATTGCATCTACAGATTGTCATTTATTTGGGGATTTACAGAATTATCTTAATGGGCAGATAATGCAATTGCTGAGAAAAATTAAAAGTTAGGATGGAATTATGAAGTTTCCTGGAATACGGCAGAAAATAGTGGCGCCCAACGGTAAATATATTCTTCAGTAAAATTAATGTGGAAAGCTTTTTAAAAGGTCTTTTTTATTTGCATATATATTTTCACTGCACATATCGATCTTCAGACTTTTGATGTATGCCTAAATTTAATCTTTCTTGTCTCTATATTTACTAGAACTACCAAAAATAATCTTCAACACTGTAGAAAAAATATGAATATATTTGTGATAAAACTACAGGATTCATGATAAAATATTATATAATTTTCTTCTGTATATCTGACACATCCAAGAACTGAACACATAAAATTATTGTTGGATCGTATGAAAATATTTTCTAATTAATAAAATATGGAATTCTTTGACTTTATAAAAATATATTGCCATCTTCCAATACATAAACGCGCATTAAAAACATTTTAACTTTTAATTTTGTAAAATCTGATCTTCATGACCTTTACATTTGACGTCATAAAGCGCAGTTGATTTCAATTTCAATGTATAAAACATGACAGAAAATATGGAAGCATGTTGGGCAGTGGATCTTTTAGCAAGCATCTACGAGACGCCCCCAGCATGGCAGTGGTAAGCTTAAATGTCAGAGGTAATGACAAGGAATTAGTACTTGAATCAGACTAGTTTTTTTTATAAAATTAGCAAATAATTGATCAGCCTGGCATCGTTATAAAAATCAAATGGTGCAATAAAATCGTAGAGAATGGGAAGATGTGTAGTTGTATGAAAAACAACACTTTAGACAACAATCAAAATTCTGAAGATCAAGTAAAAGAAATGAAGCGAAATTTCTGATCTTGGCTCTAGTTTATGATTCAAACAGAAATAAGGAACTACATATTAGACATATCCAGTAATAGAGCAAATTGCACAAGGAATAGGAAATAAAAAAGTAGAAAACAAGCTTGTTTAAATGATGGGATCCTTGCATGCTCGTGTATTTTAACTTCTCATAATAGTTCAATTTATTATTTCTTTCCTACTTTTATCTATTTTATCGATGTCTGTAAAGAAATCTGAAATCCTTGGTCAAACAAATGAAGCTATAAAAGCAAGCCTATCGATTTTATTTCAAATGTACACATATCTTTGACAGCTAAGGTATTTCATTTTTAAAATGGATATCATATAAAGATTATATTTGATTTTCTAAAATCTTTTGTTACTTGATAGCAAGCAAAGCAAATGTTAGCACATTTTTAAATAATCCAGGATATATGTAATAACGTACATGAATATAGCGACTTTGTCAAAGTTAACAGCTTCCAAAACTAATACGCTTTGAGAAAATGTGTTCTATCAAGCATTGTTCTAAGATTTTAGATTTTAGTGCAGTTTACTGAATCTACGAAAACTTAGCAAAGATTTAACCTACAAATTATTCGGACAATATTTCAATTCCTGTTGGTTTTATCACAGCATCAGTTGAAAAACGGTACCAACAAGGCTATAACTACGAAATTGTTATGGTTTAAAGATCATGACTCATCTGTCAGAATTTCAAACAAATTTCCTACCGATCTTTTCCAATTTTCTGGTGTATGTGTCGAAACGTAATCATAAAATTGTAAAATTACTTACATGAAAACTGTTTCTGCAGACACAGATTATATTTGCTATCTCCAGTTTTTATTAAATTTGTTTCCTTTGTTAATCTTTATTGTTTGTTTATGAACACGATTACATGGCTTTTCATATCACGTAAAGAATGAATAGTACTTTTATGGAACAATTTTCTAATTTCTGAAAAAGTACTTGTTATAAAACGTTAATTTATTCAAATAAATTCATTGATGTCAGTACTATTTCATTTCCATACTACAAAAGCGTGTAAATAGGTAAGAGTTTAAAAATATTATTTTTAGATTTGTTCATTCTCAAAAGGAGATTTGATTTGAAGCAAAATGAACATTGAATCTTCACTGATTTATATTAAATTTAAAATATTCATTTTTATTTACAGACCTCTTGAGTGTTGAAATTCCTTTCTGAAATCGGTTTGCGCTGCTGTTACTACCTTGTGTTGTTCATATTTATTTCATTTCATTACATAAACTGACACAGATAAATGAAGCTTGTAATCTCTTAGATACGTGAATTGACTCTTAGTCTATTTTGTCTATTTTATAGCTTTATAATTCTCGTTATCACTTCAGATTTTTGTCCTAAAATACGGACTGTGTATTGTAAACCATAACCTTTCAATATTTTATGTAATATTTTCTTTCAAGTATAAAGTATTGGTAATAAAGTAAATCAAATAAACACTGAAAATCCCCTAATTTCGCTTTCTTATGCTTTAAACAGTCACTCATTTATTGCGAAAATGTGTCTAACGGAGAGCTTTAGTTCAAGTCTCTTGATTCCGCTTGAATAGCGATCTAAACTCATAAATAATGGAGATGGCTAATAGATATATGTAAAACTTAGTGCCTATTTCATAAAGATAGGAGTAATAAACTATTGTTAGTTAATATGTAATTTATACTTTTAGTGAATATAGGAAATACCCGATTGTACACACACATACACATACACACATATACACATATACGCACACACATATATACGCACATATACATGACTACACACACACGCACATATATATATTTGTAGGTATAGTATACGTGATATGTGAGTTTTAATAATTTTTTATTTCATGTCAAATGAACAGCTGTCGAATGAGAACTGTTCATTGTCACGCTCTTCATTTTGGTTTGAGTAGGGTGGTACAGCCCACATACATAGATTTACAGTTTTACGCAGAAATAACAATTTACTTTTTGTGAATTTAAGTCAAAGTTTATTGTTTATTGTCTGTAATAATACAAACGAGTAATTATAAAATGTGAATAAAATCTAAATTTATTTGCTTATAAAACATTTTCGTTCTTGTAATGAAAACTGCTTTGTTTAATTTGCACCAAAATTATTCAAAAAACAATGTTTATCTAAAGAGGCATGCGCCAAGTTTGAAATGTTTGTTACCATTTGCCTATATCTGAGTTCTTTCATCTTTTTATTTTTTTCAACTGGGATAAAAAGGGTATTTTATTCCTGATGATACGTTCCAACAGTTTTCAAAATATCTAATACCACAAGATCATATACTTCTACTACACAATAATATCTAATAACACAGGAGTTTCTGCTTCTTCTACGCAATAACTATACTTCTCAATAATATCTAATACCACAGGGGGATATATTTCTGCCACGAAATAATATCTAATTGCAACAGGGCACTGGCCCTGATTCGATGTTTAGTTGCACGAGAATACAAAATGGTGATTTGAAGTGATTAGAAATTAGAAATAAATCGCGAAATCTCCCCGAGTGATGTTTTAAATAATAGGTGAAAAATGGGAAGAGAAACGAAAAATTAAAATTACATCAGATATATAAAACTCAGGGAAGCTGAGAGAGTTGAACCCCGAACAAATTCGGTGAAAAGTAATTAACTAGAATTTCTCAAAGTTGGTCTCATAATGATAAATATTTACTTGGCTTTCCGAGCTGAAATATCCGAGAGGGAAAAATTCTTGTTAACACGATGTTAAGCCATAAGGTATTTTTCATTAAAATGTTGTTTTGCTGGGCTCGCGTATTTTTGCCGAACAATGGACATTTACATAATCCAGATGAAGGTGGAAATTTTTATATACATCAATGTCAAAAATACGGAATGGGGTTCACAGAGGAATAGCTTATATAGACCAATGGATTTTTTTGCTTCAAGAGTCACTGGGAAGAACGACGTGCTAAGAAAATTTCCGCTGTTCGAAGACAGGAGCACACATGCATCCCGTGGAAGGAACGGACGCACACAAAGGAACATTACTGTTGCAGACTCGCTGTGGGGCTGGAATGGCGACTATACAGTATTGTCGATAAGGGCTAGAACGGCGAGAATTGAAGCACTCGGAAACCAAACATCTCAGAAATACTCAAATCGCCATTTTGCTACATAGATGCGTAGCCAACGCATGTTTGTGTAATTATTGTTAGATTTTCTGATGTGGTCATTCGTCATTGATAGGATCTTACGTCTGATTTAGACGTTCAGGGACCGGCATTGAGGATCACGCGAGAAACAAGATACCAAGCTGCCCGGAAAGAGACACTAAGCGAAAAAAGGAATCGTTGCAGAGAGCGTGCGACGAACCGGAATCACCGACAGAGAAACGTGTTCAAGAGAGTGGTCATATCGATTCAGCGAACAGACTTTGCGTCGGGTTCATATACTAAAGTTATATACGAACTCAGGAGCTTATGCATCTGCTACGCAATAATATCTAATGCCACAGGAGCATATACGTCTGCTATGTAATGCTATCTAATACCAGAGGGGCATATGCTTCTGTTTTGCAAGAATATCTAATACCACAGGTGCATATGCGTCTACTACGCAATAATAACTAACATCGCATAAGCAATAAAATCTAATGCTGCATGATTTGAATGACTGATTTCTATTTACGGCTTATTAGCCATTTAAAACAAGAAAATGTTTTTCATTTAAGAATTCTTCGAGGTAATAATGACTTACTGATACAAATCAAACTAATTAACCCATATCTGGAGGGAAGAGTTGGATTCAAACCTTTCGTAAGATTATTTGCGAATAATGAATATAACGTTCTCGACTGGAATTAGAACCCGGCTTTTCGACTTCCATTTCCAAGCTTTTATCCTTTGCACCACGCTCACATCCATACTTTCAACACCTGGTATTCATAAGCGGTCACCCATCTAGGTACAAAGATGCTCTACATTGTATGACTGTGGTGATCGTACGAGGGCCTGTGTTTCAATGTGACATGGCCGTAAACCCCAATCCCACAGGAACATATACGAGCTACTATGAAACACTATTTAATACCATAGGAGAATATGTAGTGAGTTATTTCAAGCTCTCTTCGTCTATTTTGAATGTATGCAACCATATATCCCCTTTGGGAGCAACGAACTCTCTTACCTTTCTTTTAAACACTTTTTAATATTATTATTATTTTTTATTATTATATTTTTTTTATTATTACTTAATCTGTTGTATGAACATTTCCTCTTCTTGACAATTATTTAAAACTACGGACTTTAAAATTTTCTGATTGATTTTTGTGAAACGATTTACTGACACAACTTCAAGTGGTTAAATTTGTAAATAAATCTTGTTTTGTTAACACTATCCGCGTGTTTCCTCGTCATTATTAGCCTCCATTAATCTTCATGACGTGGGTAAATCAACCTAAGCTCCACGCCACAATAAATAACTGCCTGACTCGAAAAGACCAGGTATTAACCAGTCCCCTCATTGGCTTGAGATGTGACGCAAAGTCGGGATTATTGTGGGGAACCGGAGCGTGTCCACTCGGGCCAATGGTCAAAATTTACCCACAGGCCGCACTAAAACTGGCTTTATGTACATTATTTGTCTGTATTTCTCAGCCGAGTTTCTATCCGATCTTATCATAATCATTATGCTTCCATTCTTATATCAGGATATAAAAGACTGGCATTTAGTGCGTTATAATAGTTTCACTGCCTTATATAGGAATTGATGTATGTATCGGGAACTTCTGAAGAAAAATACGTGTTTTTTTGTTTTTTTAGAGAGCAATAGATGGTTGTAGCTGAATATAGGAGATGTTACTTTAAATAATATCCCCAACATGCTTAGTATTGTGCTCCCAAGACCTCACCCAATGACAGTAATTCGATTGCATTACTTAATTCTTCACTAGTTTGTTTTCTAGATTAAAGACAAGAACAAATTTTTTCATAACCTCCAACTTTGTAGCATCAAAAGATTCACATCAACGTAGAAAACCTTTTCTCCTTATTACGTCTGATTAATTACGCGTTATCGCGTTTTCTGCTGTGTTTAGTGGAATGTTTCAAATGTTTCTTTTCCAAGATTCAACTCATCAATAGGTTGTGAAGTTTTAGGTTTCAGTCAAGTTGTTTGCTATGTGTTGGTAAGTGTTCTTTTGCCAAAAGACTAGTGATCCTTTTTTCTTTCCTATTTTTCAAATGAGTCACTCTTTCGTTTATAGTTGTCTCTTTCTTATTGTATTAGATTTTCATTGTTATGCAATAAATGTCCCAGGCGAAGAGATATTTGTCTTGAAGTTTTTACCCTGCACGTCACACTACTTTACACACACACACACACACACATATGCATGTATGTGTTTATTTTACTGTCAACCACGTAAATATATGGTACATATACAGTTATAGTTTAAATAAGGAGACAGTTGTATCACATCGGTGTTGGTTAAAATACTAAGTAATGAAGAGTTGGCTTGTCAGTTAGGTATGGGCATTTTAAAATGAGCAGAATAGGCCCGGGCAACCATGAGACATAAATTTACTTTCAAGATAGGACTTCGTTAGTCGAAGACGGAGAAGCAGATTGCTTTGGCAATGAGCGAAAGAATTAAAAGAAAATGCATACTGGACGAAAATTGAATCGTGCTAACGTGTTATGTATCAAAATATAACAAAGAAAATGGCCTATGAACCAATGATACTCACGCACACTAGCATAAATCCTAAGGGGTTTGTCTCGCTCCCAAACAGAATTTATCGAATAAAACGCTTTCTCGAACTTTCTGCAAAATCTTCACACCTGTTTTGAAACTTGTTTTTGTGGTTTACAAAGCTTATGTTTCGTAAAAATTTGGTGTCGTATTTATTTGTTCTTAATTTACCTTCACACACATACGTTGGTTTAATAATGGTCTCTTCCTGCACCTGAGCCTCTTCGGATCATAGCGAACAGTATATCTAAAATGATGAAGCATAAATTCATAGCACAAATACAGTTTTCCTTCAATGCTTTCAAATCGACCATGATCTAGCCTAACCATAGTGAATTTACTTTTTGTTAGCAGAGATAGTTAAATATTGACTTATTGACTGGTCAAACTCTTCAGATTTCAAAAAGGTAAACAAAATAATTAAAGATTAATTGAAACGAACTGATCAATAAAGATTTCTGTGCCAACAGTAGCAAAAGTTTGTTAAAAATCACCCAGCAATGTGGGATAATGTCTATTTCAAGACAAAACCCCATTCCCCTCACAAAATCGTTTTGAACTATTGAAAACAGAAATACAGATGCTGTATAGTTGTTTTAGAAGGATATAAAATATGTTTTAAATTACTTTGTTTGGAGTTACATGACATGACAGCACTTAAGGATCAAATATTCATTTTTTAAAACACATTTTAAAATGGCAAAAGATGGCGTGTTTAAAGTTTGCTATTTCTTTTTATAATAATAGTTTAAAGTAATTTGAGCCATTCTTTGCAATTCTTTACAATTGCTATGAAGCATTTTATTTATTTAGCTTTTCTCACTATTAACTTGATAGTCAAGGTAAGGAAGACATTTGCTTTAAAATTCTTGAAGATTAAAAATATATAATTTAGAACTTTCTAATACCTCTTTTGAAAGACTTTCTCAGTGACGAGATATTTGTTATTACTTTTAAAAATTTTCTTTTTCTTTTAGACTCTATCCCATCGCATGAAAAAAATTTTTTAAACTGCTAGTAATATTTTAAATAATATTTTTTCGTTTTCTCTTTGGCCAGATAAACTCACAATCGAATAGTGTATTATTTTTATTTTATTTTTCTTACAATTGACTCAATGGCCAAGAGATAAATTTGCTTTAAAAGTCTTAAAGATTTTGAAAAGAATATATAGGTTAGAACTTTAATTAACTAAAATTTAAATTATACTTTTTTCTTCCTTTTCGTTTGTTGAGTGATCGTCGACTGAACCGACCCTCCCTTTTCTTTGTAGTAACTCTGTAGGTAAAAAATAATACTTACTAAAGGGTGGAAGAAATCTTGACGAGTTAACAGCCAGATAACTAGTGATGATATATCAATAAAAAAATAATAAAAAGAGACATGTGTAACAGGTGTCACCAGACCGTCATCTAGCAACTGTGTTCGCAATAGATAAAAAAACAGTAATAGAGGCAAGGAATGTAACTATAAAACATCAAGCAGAAAATGAAAAGGTTACATATTAACAATGAAAAAGTATGTAAAACTAGGTTGGCAAATAATAGGGATTTCGTAAGTGATGGACACAGGGTCATATATGCAGGCGGAGAGAAAAATGAATAAGGAGTAAGAATCGTGCTATGGGTTCTAGGATATTATCAACTGTCTGGCAGAAGTTTTTTGTTAAGCTGAAATCTATTTGTTTAATATATAAATTATAATAGCATACACATTGACAGCGCAAAACACGAAGGAAGATATTGATAAATTCTACAGTACACTGGACTCAATGTAAATCGCAGGAAATCACCATCATCTTGGGAGACAAAAAGGAAAGGAATGGGAAGAATGGGTGCAATGGGGCACAGCAAACGACCAAATAATAAGCAAAACCTGGTTTTAAAAGCATTCAAGATACCTGGGAAAAGACACAAAAAACGAGATTGACTATATAAAAATCAGTATTGAGTATCAGTCACATAGATCGGACATTATACATAGTAAATTTCAGATTAAAATTTAGTTAATATCCACGTATTCAGAATTGATGCATCTTTGCACACACACGCACGCACGCACGCACGCACGCACGCACGCACACACACACACACACACACACACACACAAGGAACGCTCCGAAAGAAATGTCTTCAATTTATTTCAACAATTACATTATTCGGACTATTGTCCTCATCTTTGTCGCCATATTTATTGCAACGTTTTGGTCGTTGTACACTCTGGCCTTCTTCAGGTGGTTGGAATGTCGGACTGAACCCTTTATTTCGCTCACTGGGTTAGACTGTTCTAGTTCCACGTGCCATGTTTAATGGATGTCAGTTATCAGTTATCTCCTGTTAATTTTCCCTCTGAAAGTTACTCCACTGCCTTAACCGGGTATTGAACTCACACTCTTTGGGTCCTGTCACTGGATCTAACGAACGACTTTATCCACTGAGGACATCTGTGTATGAATTTCTGGGTATTATAAACCTAATGTCTTCAGCAACCATTTTTACCAGTGCTCATATTGCAATTTTTGCTGTTATCATTACATGTTTTTACCAGAGCTCATATTGCAACTTTGTTGTTATTATCGCTTTTCTCTGGCAGATATTGAAGAATTTGACTTACACATTACTGCTGAAACGCGTTACTCACCGCTTAACTGTGATTGCACTCACTGTTTTGTGTCCGTTATCGTTCAGTAAGTGTTGATGAATGTTAATAAGTACATTTTTTCAATAACACACCTCTGCTTCATACTCACTTTCATGGAACAGACCCAATTTTTCCAGAATGTGATGCCTAATAAAGTAAAGGTGGGAGAGTTCATCTCAATCGCCATGCCACTAACGGCCACCTTTGGAGTATTATTGGGTCAGAACAAAAATCGTTGCGATTTTGAGTGAATTTCAAAGATAATATATAGATATTTGTTCATAGATTTATTCAACTACATATATGCCATTTGGTTCCAATACCTTTTGCCAACTTTGAGCCAGCTTTATGATAGCGTCCTTCTTGAACTCAACATCTTTCTTAGTGATTAATTGGTTTTTTAGTGATTTTTACAGACTTCTAGAGAACTGAAATTTTTCCCGTGTAAGTATCGAAATAAATGATAATCAGAAAGTGCATAGTCAGGTGAGTATAGTGGGTCTACGAAGATATCCCAACCAAACTGGGTCAACATTGAGATCAACAGCAGTGACATTCTGTTTCACGCAATCGTTTTGGCTCGAATATTTATATATGCTAGTCAGTGGTGCATTATAGGTATGTCTATTGTATTATTCTAGCGGTTATTGGATGGGCTGTGACGGTTATGTTTCAAATTATTTCAGGGGCTACAGAGTGAGAAAAATTGTAAATTCGAATGCAGTTTTGTGTCTATTTTATAGTGTTATTTGTTAACTTTATTATTGATTGTTTTGTTATTTGTTGTTGATTGTTATTATTACGTTTACTTATGTTTATGTGTGCATTCGTAGTATATTGTTTACTTATTTATTGATTTGGATTAATTTATTTTACTTATTTTTATTTTTTATTATATTTTTATTTATTTGTTTTTAATTTTTGTTTGTTTTTGTTTACAATTTTTAAGTAACGTAATAAAACATATTTTCGTATCTTCATTTTGAGATGAGTTCTGATCTAAGTAATTTATGTTGGTCTGGGAAGGTAATTATAGTTATAACTATTTTCTCCTCCAGACAAAGTTTAGAGCTTCCTTATTTATTATAGTAGTCTGATCCTGTTTTCCTTATTTTCAATGATATTTTGGTGTGATTTTATTATTAATTTCCCATATATGTTTAAAAAGCATTGTGGTGTTCGCGTTATTTATTTGTAAAGGATGTTTTGTGTGCAGAGTTTCTTTGTTTCTAGGGTTCTTCAGTTACTCCTATGCATATTTTTCTTCGTTTTATGCTATCTTTACAGTGGCTTGGTATATTAGATTGTTCTACAAGCAATTACCGTTTAAGGGACATTTGTTATTTGCAATGCCGGAACACTGGGTTTGATTTGTGCGGATGGTTTGTTGGTTGTTTTTCTGTTGTGTTTTTTTATTTGTGTCATGTTCGTGATGCAACTGTCGCTGATTTTTACTGTATTTTTCTTGAATATCTTGTGGAGAGTCCTTAATGAGTTTAATTAATATTTTTCCTACGTCTGTTTTTACGTTTTTGTTGTAAAGCTGAACCATATGAAGTTTTCCTGTTGGCTTTTTGTACTATGTGGTGTGTATGTGAGTATGGTTGAAAAACCACTATTTTTAGATCTGTTTCATAATCTTCTTGGGTTCGTTGAAGATGGTTTAGGAGAGATAAGAAAAAGACAAAACGATATATATATATATATATATATATATATATATATATATATATATATATATATATATAAACATGTATGCATATATATATATATATATATATATATATATATATATATATATATATATATGTTGTATTAAATGCAATCGACAATGCCTATTTTTCTCATATTTTTACAATTTTCGAATGAGTTCTTGTACATCTTGATAAGCTGTTCATGTTTTTCGTCTTTTTTTGTTCGAGTACTTTCATCGCGCTCAATATATTAAGCTTATCAATATCATAAACAAGAAATGTTAATTACATTCTTTTGGGGACTATTTTAAAATGGGCGTAAAATAATTATAATTCCTCGTCTTTATGTGTTGCGTTCCTTCAGTATATGGGTGACCATGGCCCTCTACAACTCCCTGCCCTTTGTAGCCCTTAGTAAGGTTTGTCTTTTTAATATCTCGCCTAATCCCTTTTCTGACAACAATTTACACATTCTCGTTAGGTAGGCTATGCGATGCTTTGCTCTGTCTCTTTTACTTTCAATATTTCATGTGAATATCAAATTTTCAAATTTTCCCCTTTCCTCATTATATGCCGCCCTAGAAATGTCAACTGTCTCTTTCTGGTGCTAATTATAAATATACTTTTGTTTCTATTTTCCCTGAAATTTCGTCGTTGCTTACATGTAAAGTTTATGGTATTCTCAGCATCCTTCTCCCACATCTATAATGAGATTGTCCAGCATTCGAATCATTCCTGTTTCTTAATACTTTGCTTTGCTGTTAGAAGGCATCTTTCAATATCCCAATGCGCCTTCGGACTTAGGTATCGTATTTTCCGCCCACTCTTAAAACACTTCCTTGACATTTCAATTTTGTAATTGATTTTTCTATCTCCAATTTTTAATTCGCATGTTGGGCTGTTTCTTTTTCTAACAACTATGCATTCTATCGTCTTGCAATTGATGTTTAGTCTTTTCTTCTCACTTTCTTTTACTACCTTCTGTAGGAGCTTCTGTAGTTTCCTTTCTGTATCTGCTATCAACACTGTGTCATCTGCATATCTTATGTTGTTATGATTAGGGCTTCAATAATGAATCCTTGCTTCACTTTAAAGGTTGAATAATTCTGGTGAGATGACACATCTTTGTTGTGCGTCACTTTATAATTTTGTAGATTTACTGAATTCATTTTATATCCGCGTACGCAGGCAGCTTACTTCCAGTACTGAATAATTCTAATAACTTTCCCAAATAAATAAAGCTTATCTAGCATTTCCAACAATTCTCTGTTTTGTACTTTATCAAACTCTTTTGCATAATCTATAAAACATAGGTATGCATCTTTTTGTATTTGTATTGTATTTTCTGATATCATTTTGAGCATGAATATCGCATTCTTTGTCCCAGTGTCTTTAATGAAGCAGAACAGTTCTTGTCTTATTTCCAGTCTAATTCTACTGCGTGCTGCATTCATCAGAATTCGGATGTTAAGTTATATGGTTCATTAGGTTGTCTGATGGAGTTCATATTCGTTTTCTCCTGGCTTCTTAAGCTGCGCTATGAAAGTGGATCTACTTAGGTCTTCCGGTATATAACCACTGCTGTATATGCCATTATTGTGTCTGTAATTTTCTCAATGAGGAAACCATCTAAAGCTGCCAGCATCTCTCTTAAAATTCCATCTATTCCTGCTGCTTTGCTTTTGTTCAGTTCAGCTAGTGTTGATTTCATTTCAGATTTTAATATTTCCGGTCCTTCGATATTTCTGTGTATTGTATGTTGTCCTATTTTTTCGTGGAAGAGTTCTCCGATGTATTCGTTCCATCTCTGAAGTATTTTTCTTTCTTTTTACAAGGTAGATTTTAGGAATTTTTGAATTTGGATTTTATGAATCCAGTTTTATGAACATGTCTTTTGTCTTGTTAGTTCTCGTATTATTTTATATATGTCTGATTTATCTGTAATAGTCATTCTTTCTATTTCTGCGCACTTTTCTTTGAGTCATGCCTCTTTCGCCTGCATTCATTTTTTTTCTAATTTGTTCTATGTCCTATATTCTGTGCGATACCTTGGCATTACTTGCTGTCATGTTTTCATCATGTTAAGAATTTCATGTGTCATCCATTTCTTTTCTCCTCTTCAGTATTATTATTACATCGAAAACTCAAGCAGGTTAAAGAACAGTTAATAACCTATCTAGGACAATCAGGCAGTATACTAATTATACCTAAACACACACAGATACACACACAAACACACACACACACACGCACACACACACACAGATATGTTAAATTAAAAAAATTGTAATTATCTTTTAAACTTTGAATAATAAGAAAAGGTTATTCAATAAACGAGGCCTGCAGTAACGAGGATGGCTTGAAAAATGACTGTGTGGTCGGTTTATGTAGTTTATATTGGCTATCACATCGATGATTGGCATGGTGGTCTTCAAAAATTCCTTGGGATGGTGGAGCCTAAGACGTAGCAGAAATCAAGAGATCTAGAAGGTCAAGTGTTGAGGATCATATGAATATGAAAATTTTCAGCTAGTCATTCCTGAGTTACGTGGGCCATGTCGAGGGGGGCGGGGGAAAGAGTTCTGGTGGGATACTATATGGCCGTTCCTGAGATTCATCACTGTGGGGCAATATGACATCGATGTCATTATTCAGAATATCTAGGACCATCACCGAAACTTTAACTTCACGTGCATCAAAGTGGGTAACTGTTGATTCCGTACACAGTAACGAGTTGTTTCTCATGTTCACCTTTTATTTTCATTTTATATACTAGAATGGAAGCTGCTACATTAATGCACTCGATATGTATGAAAGAGAAATCAGAATTTGTCACATGCCATTTAACATTACATTTAAACGTGTGTTTTCAAATAGCAGATGCAGACAATATATATATATATATATATATATATATATATATATATATATATATATATATATATATATATATATATACATGGTTATTTTTGTAGTGATCTTATAACATACATATGTTATAATTTTTAAATATATATATAGGGCTCGAACTCAAATAAATTTCAGAGACTGATGTAACCTGTGTATAAAAGAGAAGATCCTAATGATAAAGCATAAAGATCCTGATTACTGAACCAACATAACGAGATGATTTTAAAATGCAGACATAGAAATCATCTCAACTTAACTCAATACATTTTAAGAGAAAACAATATACGATGGTAAATATTGTCTTATTTTTAGGTTTGAAGATGATTGTATGCACACATGTGTGCGGATACATAATTGTATGTATACAAATGTGTATATGGACTTGGATATGGATATGTAGATTTATGTGTATATGTATATACATATGTATAAGTGCATATATATATATATATATATATATATATATATATATATATATATATATTGTAGGCGCGTATGTAAAAAATATATATGTATGTGTGTAATTTGGGGTAGGTATATGTATATGTATCGATTCATGTATATGAGATTCATATGTGTTTGTATATGTATATGTATATATGTAAGTATTTATGAGTTCATATGTGATATGTGTGAATATATGTGCGGGATATAATGGCATGCATATATAGGTATAAATGGGGGTAGGTTTTTCTTTATATATATATATATATATATATATATATAGAGAGAGAGAGAGAATTCTAATGGAAGGACATAAAATTCTTTTATTAACGTTTATTCTTACTTTCTCCTTAAATAATTTCTAATTAGAATTGTAAGATTGGAAATTTTACTTATCTGGAGATAATCTCATTTTAAATTGATCATTTAGATTTAAATTAAAATATGTTACTCCTTAACTATTAGTCTTGATGTTAAAAATATTAAAATTAAATATATTTTTAAAAAATTTAAACACTTAATTCACCATCTAACGTTAAATTTAAATTTTAAGGAAAAAATTTAAATAGGTATAAATATGAATGTGTGTATAAATAGGTATAAATATGAATGTGTGTGGAAATTTGTAAATGTATGTGTAGGTATTTGTATATGAATATGCATATATGCCGGTGTATATCGATAGATGTGTGTGTGCTTATGTGTGTAATTGCACATGTACATGAACGTATGTATATGCAATTTTTGCATAAATATATATGTGGTATATATATATATGAAAAAACGAATTTTTTTTACTATTACTTTCAAATCTTACTCCATCTTGATTTGAAACCCAAACTTTAAGTAAGAAATATTACCCATCTAAAAATAGCTACAAATTACATTCATGAATTAGACTCAAACTGATAAAGATGTTACCTTAACAGTCTTTCACAATATTAAAATATTACTTTTAGTAAACTTTTATATTTTTTATTGTTGTTTATTAATATAGTATTCAACTAATATTAAAACCCTAATTTATTTGTAGAGAAGTTGAATATTTAAATTGCTAACAAGCAATAAATTAATTTATTCGTGGAGTTTTTAAACATTTAAATTACTATCAAACGTTAAAATCTGTTTTTATGTAAATTGTTAAAGCTATACAACCCCTCTTCTTCCTCTGAAAACTCTAAGTACATCTCTTTTCTCTTTACTTCCCCCTTTTTTATTTTTCCCTTTTTTCTCCTCCCCTTCCACATATCATTTCCGTTGAGTTCACCGATTAAATAGGTCTGATCCTTACCCCCTCCTTCCTCAATATTAAGTATTATAAAGAAATATAAAAATAAATTTTAAAATTCTTCCTCCCCTCCCTTTACTCGACCATGTCTCTCACACCATTCCTCGCTACCTTCTATATTAACTTATATAAACGTAATACTGCCCGTCAAAAGTGTAAATTTTAATTTCATTTTTCGTTTCACCTTTTGAAAGTGATGTCTGAAGATCCAGGGAAAGTTAAAAGTCTCTGGTGAAATAAATTATTACAATGGAGCCTTAAAGTGGTCTGTTTTTCTTTAAATTATTAGATCTGAATTAACGTTGAGCTCTCAGGATTTCATAATCCTTGGGATGATCCAAACGGATTACCAAGATTTTCGTTACTTATATATATATATATATATATATATATATATATATATATATATATATATATACAAATTATAACATATCTATGCTATAACATCACTACAAAAATAACCATTTTGTTTCAACACTTCTGGTATCTTGTCAAGTGATCTTGATATTTTAAATAAATATTATTCTCTCGACTCTGTATTGAGGACTTTTTTTAAAAGTAGTGTTTTTGGTTACTGGATGTTTATTCCATCTATACTACCCTTGTATTCGTATATATATATATATATATATATATATATATATATATATATATACACAGTGTAACCCGGATATAAGAGAGTTGTCGGGAACGGAAAAGTATCTTATATCCGGGTTTCTCTTATATCCGGGTTTGGTCTATTTTGTTTTATTAACACAGGCTCTAATTTGGGGCCAGAGAAAATCTCTCTTATATCGGCTTTCTCTTATATCCGGGTCTCTTATATCCGGGTTACACTGTATATATATATATATATATATATATATATATATATGTTTGTGTATGTGGAGTTGTGCGTGTGTCTGTGTGCATGTTCGTGTGTGTGTTCCTGTATGTGGAGTATGTGTGCTTGTGTGTGTATGTATATATACGTACTGCGTTAATTGCATGTAAACGGAAAAGACAAATGTTTTATTTAGATATTTGAAAAAAAAACACCTGCAAAAGAGGAACATTTTCCTGAGTTTTTGATGATCACCTTATCTCAACGGCGCCATGATTGATCTTAATACCTCTTGGGTTATATATATATATATATATATATATGAGTGTTTTCTGTATTTCTTCGCACATGTAATAAATTACAAAATTTCTGTTTGCTACATAACCAAAACGATGGAAATAATTACTGACTAGTTTTTTTCGGATCTATAACAGATTCTGGAAGACATATGGATACTTGCTTTCATTGTTCAAGGGAAAACATTAGAAAGTGAAAAATCTCATGTATGAAAGAGAAAGAAAGGGGGTAGAAGTATTTCATTTGATGGAAATAAGGAATATGGAATAACCCACTGCTGTTCTTTACCGATGTGCATTAAAAAGAAATGAAAAAGAGGCCAGGGAGAGTATCAAATGAAATAAATAAAGACACCTACTGACATTCTTCGATTGAGTGCATCACTTGAAGTACCTTGGGGTGCTTAATTCTCTGAAGCTGTTGTACTTCTCGTCGCAAAATCTCGGCAACTGTCTCTCGTCGACGAGGTTTATGAAGTTTGTCAGCAACTCGTTTTTCAAAGATGAACACAGAAGCCTCCTGAATAATAAATACAATTGTAATTATGTAAAAGCTTTATAATTCTTTGAGATGAGGAAATATAATTTTGTGATAATATATATATAAATAAAATCGTCCTAATATTATCATTATGTTCTGAGATTTGCAGCCATATTTTACAATTACGACGAATTTAATTTTTAGATAAAGATATGCAGATGTTATTTTTCTCAAGGTATGTTAAATTTGGTAAAATTGTCTTCGGTCAATTTTCACAACTAAAATATGAAACATTAATAATAATTTGTAAGTTATACAAAAATTTTTATTTGCTTTATTTGACAAATTACATTAAGATAATGATTTTTTGCTTTACTATTGTATTTGACTTTAAGGATTTTAATGTTTTTTTAGTGTTAAAATTACTAAAATACCAAAATACACATACCATTACATACGAATTATAGAAGTGAGTTTAAAACTCGTAGATAAAAAGAGGGATAAAGTGTAATGAGTAATGACAAAAATAAAAATAAATCGAAATTGTGAACAATACTTTCTTATATGCAATGAAACGCAAGAACTATTGTCAAAATATAAAACAGACTGAAATAAATAAAATTCCCTGATCTTGTAAGAGTATTAAAACTTAAATTATGTAGTGTCCGTATTTCAACCCTCCTATTGAGAATTGTGTCATTAGGGTTTCTTCTTGGGTAATATCCAGTATCGGTGCTTTTGTACCTACTCGGAAATACCAGGTGAAACCCAAATGTTCTCTTTTGTTCATACCTTCCTGTTCTGCAGCTATAGCGCACAGGAATGACTTTTTTCGGCGGTACTAGCGTCATAGTTCTGACTACAACAGACATCTCTTTGGGCAGAATAAGGCACCGTATGATCTCTAACAAGATTGCTACTCCTGCCTACTGGTGGCTCTGTAATAGTATGTTAAATATGAGTGAAGCTTCTATCTCTCCTCAATTCGCTCAATTAAGATATTAATATCCGCTAATAAAGTATAATCTTTTGCTCGTAAATGCTCTTCCAATTCTATTTACTCTTGGAGTATCTTTGCCTGACTTTCCACTTAGAACTGAATTTCTTTTGTGTAATACGCACATAACTCCGTCCATCGTGTCTTCTTTTCCTAGTTTAATACTATCAGATCTATTCTTTTCTTTTTCTGTTTTCTACTATTTGTACTAATACCATTTGTTGACTCTAAGTCAATTGTCCAATTCTTAGTGTATCACTGTTCGTAAACTGAGTTTGATTTTGATCCCTTGCTGAAAAAGTCTGACTTCTGATTAATCTTTTGGATTTTGATGGTGTTTTGCATTGTCATATTATAAATTGACGTCTTTCGGCTAAATGTTTTAACTCCATTTTAGTTCTCTCGTTGAAGCTGTTGATAATAAAAAATGTGTAGTTGCGGTCTCATTCTGAGAGAATGAACACACAAAAATTCACACTTTCATTAAATGCACAAGATAATTAATGATAAAAATCTATTTTATAGCTGGCATAAACTTTTCACTGAATAAGCGCTACTGCTTTTTGTGCTTATTAGTAGCATAAATTATTTAAATTTTATCTAAGCAAAATGTAGTCAATTGTTTAACGAATCATAAGATTCTTTTATAACAGTTCATGATATATTCAAAACGAATTCTGGACAGTCTTCCAGATCGCTTAATGTGTTTCTGATTGATAGACACTAAATGATCTAATTATTTATCTTTTCAAGCGTTTGATATCGAATATGTTACCAACGTTGCTCTAATTACCCAAATGTTTAATTTTCATAAGCAATGATTATCAGTGAGATAAAAATCATGTTTCGACATTCGACAGACCTGGATTCACTGTAAAAATATTTCTTATGATCTCTTCTGTATTTTAGCAGCATGCAGTGATAGATAATCATTACAATTTACTATTCATTGATTACCAGTGAGTGAAACCTATTTACTAGACAAAACAAAGGTTAATGCGCATATAAATATCAGTCTTCATATCTTAGATGTCATTTTAGTCGGTAGAACTTAATGCACGCGCACATACACACATATATAAAGAATTAAAGTATCTAAAATAATTATTCACTTGAGGATAATCATTATTGATAAAAAATAAGACTGGCAATATTTCGATGTTTATTCAAATCGTATTCACTACATCAAAATATTTTATAAGTGGTTAACAGTGCAAACAAAAGCCTTCATCATAATTATATTTTTAAGGCGATTAAACAACGGTGTTGGGGTAACAGGCTTGTAAGAGTAAAGTAAGTCTGGAAAGGTTATCCTGACATAAGTTATTGAAAATGTTATAGAGAAAATATTTTTTTTTGTGACACTGTGAGTATTTAGGGTTTATATAGAATTATCTCAATAAAATGCATGTACTTATGCATGATTGTACTTATGAGCTGTTCAAAGTTTACATTTGGACGAAATAGCACCAGAGGAAAATGGAGATCCAGCTATACGCAATCTTTTTTATCCAATATGAGCTATAGAGAACGCATTTCCTTGAAAAACAGGAAAATAAAGCTTTACTTTCAGAAATTGTGTTTCTCCTTTCTCTTCAATTGACCTGAGTTTCAAAATAGTTTCTACCCAGAATTATTCTCACCTGAGGAGTGATGTATTCTTCCAAAAGAATATTCAAACCTGTAAAATTATTACAAGAAACCCTTTAAATCGCGGACAATGATATTCGACAGATCAAATTGTAGAAACAGTTCATTGTGGCTTGTTTTAAGATCTTGATTTTAACACAATTTCAAAAATCTTTTTAGTTATAAAATTATTATGGTTTATGATTGTGTCGTTTTGTTCATTGTCGCTAAATCTGTTGTCATCAGATAAATATCTCTACTAAATATGAGTAGCATTAGAGTCTAAGATATTGAATACAAGGAAAATCATTATATAATTTATCATTGTACAAATTGTATAGATTATTATAGGGAAACTGAAACTAATTGGATATATTTGTTAATGCACACTGTTTCATCAAAAAAGTAACCCCCGAAAAGTGACAAAACAAATTACAAACTTAAATTATCCAATTTCAGCTTTCAAATATAGATGGTTTCTTATGTCTTCAATATATAATGACGCAAGTTGGGTCATGCAGGCAAAATAGGTGCACATGTATAGAGGCACATGTATACACAACTTCAATAATGCTGCCCTGTTTTTGTTTCCAGAGCTGAAGATAATGTGTTACAAAGGAGAATCCTAACGTCTTTTTTTCCACATACCTTTAAGCCACAGTAAAAAAAATAGTGTAAATTTGTGTTTTTCTTTCATCGTTCTTTCATTTTTAAATGCTGCTGTTTACTTGATTATCTTCAACTATATTGTGCTGTTTCTGAAAATATGAATATTGGAGATGAGCATAAGATGCAAGGTCAGTATTAAGTCTTTTCCATTAAGTCATTAACTGAATCTTTCTGTTTTGACAGAATGATGAAATGGCAATGTTCTCGAAAAATACTATGAGTGAAAATAGAAGCCACAGATAGTGTCGATATCTGTTAGTGTTTCTCTTTATCAGTTTGAGTAATTTAGTTTCACGTATATTCACTTATAAGCCGACTGGGAACGAAATTTCATTACAATTAAAAAAAATCATTTTCCATTGTATGTTAAGGATAATCTAAAAAGGAAACTATTCATATTCTTCAATTGATTTTTGTTCTTAAAATTGACGCTAACTTTTAACTATAAATCGCATCACGAAATTCTCAAATTCGAATATGAAAGCATTAAATAAAATGGATAATTCTGAATATTTTTTTATTTTTCTCATTTTAAACTCCGTGTGTTAATGGGATTGTGTATTTTACTTTTATAACTGCTTTAGTTTTCGTCCTGAATCATAAATCTTATTGCTGTTTCTACATTCCACATGAAGATGCTTTTATTATGAATATCCTAACCTCTCTTCTAGCTCCACTCACGACTCACCAGGATTATCTTTGCCAGATTTCTCCCCTAGAACAAAATCTCTACTGAATAATATACACATGACACCGTCCATGGTTTCTGCTATGATTTCTAAACTAGATCCCCACAAGACTTGCACATTCAACGGTAACTCAGCAATTTCCGTAAAGAAATGTGCTCCTGAACTTTTGCTCCTGTTATCACCAAACGTCACAATAAATGCCTCGCTGCTTCTTGCTTTCCAGCTTGTTGGAATTCATCCTCTGTAGTTCCTGTCTTTAAGAAATCTGGGGAACCTTTTGAGCCCTCGAATTAGTCTCTTACCTCTTTTTGGCAAAGTACGAGAGGATCTAATCAGCGCTGAATTGGTTAAGCATCTCACTTTACACGGCCTCTTTTCGGTTATACGATATGGCTTTCGTTTTTCCAGGTCTACCGCGGATGTGTTAACAACTATCACTGAATTTGTCTATCAAGTTTTAAACAAGATCGGCGAAACAGGATTTGGCAAGCTGACCTTCTCCACAAGCTCAACAGCTGCGGTGTCTCTGGACGAATATTTAGCTTAATCCAATCATTCCTAACAAATCATGTAATTGAGGTCGCGTTGAACAGATACACTTCTAATCCATTTCACATTAATGCCGCTGTCCACCAGGGGTCTATCCTTGGATCTACGTTGTTTCTTATCTTCATCTGTGATCTTCCCAATGTCATCAGTTTCCAAATAGGAATTTATGTTGATGACAACTATTTACTTCTGTTTTAGAAGCAAGTTCGACAGATTCGTAAAGTAAAACTGGCAACAGATCTAAAAAAAAGACCTTCAATTAGGACAAAGAATGACTCCAAAACAAAAATGATTTCATTTTATCATGGAGAAGTTTTTCTGCCTACCATCGACATGGCTGAAGCAGGAGAGCAACATTTTGCGCCTTCTTAGACTCGCAGTTTCTACTGATATGAAAAGTGGGGTGATTCTATTGGACCAGTTGCTAGGTCTACTGATAGAAAAGTTAGTTCAATGCGTTGTGCCGGACAATTCACATTTATAAATCTACCATTCGAGTGTCCATTGAATACTGCTACCATATTTTGTTGGGTGTTCCTATTATATATCTCGAGATTCTTGACAAAATACAAAGACCTAGCATCTCGACTACAGTCAGTTTCCCACTGACGTGACGTGGCTTCCCTCTGTCTTTTCTAAAAATGTTTTCATGAGAGTTGTTCTGATGAGCCTTCCTCCTTGGTGCCTTGGCTGCAAGAATTTAAGCGAGCTACTGGGTTGTCAACTAGGTCTCACTGTTTTACTGTCGAACTAGTGAGATACAACCGTCTGTTCGATTCTAATAGTTTCTTTTCTCGCATTTCCCATCTGTGGAATTCCCTTCTGTCTTCTTGTTTTCCTGCCACCTGCAATCTTCAAAAATTTAAATGCAACGCCATCGTGTTAGCTCATATATTGCTGAACACTTATTGTCCTTTCTCCTCATATCTCGCTAAAGTCTCTTCTCATTCTCTTTTACCACTTGTAACTCCCTTGCATCCTACTGGCATTATCGCCTTGCTTGAGCTGAAACGATTGAAAAAATAATCATGATATTTCAACTTTGTGCTAGTGTTGTTAATTCATTAACTGCTTATTTTATGAATTAACAGCTCTGTTGATCTATACCGAACAATATCGTGAAAAAATGATCAAAGGTTTGTTAGCCACTTGACACTTAAATGCTTCCGCCGCATTTGTAATTTATAATGAACTATCTGTGTATATAACATTAATGCTTTTTGCTTTTTAAAAATATCGCCTACACTATTATGGTGAAGTATACGAATTTTCGTTAATAACTTTTGTTACATTTTGGGGTTTGGTAGCATTTTAAATGCTACCAAAATTGTTCAAATCAAAGGTAAGATTTTAAGTTAAGACTTTAACGTAAAAAATAATGATTATTTCTATAAAATGGTGGCAACATAATTTCTAAACTAAAAAACTTCATAGCATTCATAAAAGCATAACTCCAATCATTTATTAACCTTTATATATATATATATATATATATATATATATATATATATATATATATATATCATTATAAAGTTATTTTTATTTCCCAAATAAAACTATCCTTAACAATATACGACACACATAAGTTTTGTTATACCAAAAAGGAAAGCAAAATAATATTTAAAATACATTTAAACACGTTAATTAATAAGCGAATCGTAACTAATGCACATGTATAGATACTTTTAATATATTTTTATGCACTTTCTCTGCTTGCTATTTCCTTTTATGCCATTCTGTCTCTCCCTCTCTCTCTCTCTCTCTCTCTCTCTCTCTCTGTATATATATATATATATATATATATATATATATATATATATATATATATATATTTAGAGAGAGAGAGAGTGAGAGAGGGAGAAATTGAGAGGGCGAGAGAGGGAGTAGATATATGTAATAGTCGACACATGTCTCAATCACCGAGCGGCGACGATGCTGTTTCATGCTTGAATGCAATTTTCAGGTATGAAGATTTCATTCAAGCATAAAACAGACTGTCACCACTCAATGTTGACCACAGTGTCCACTTTTATATCTACATACGCCCTATCTCTGATATTGAACACTTTTACTCATAAATATAGCATACCTTAAAATTATATTTTTATTATATCTATATCTATATATATATATATATATATATATATATATATATATATATAATATCTCATATTGAGTGCTGCTGTTAATAAATTAGTGCGCAATTCAATATAACCGAGCTATAAACTATATATTAATAAAATATACATATTTTTCCTCGCCGGAAGCACGATTTGAAGTTTCATGCCGAACGCAATCTTCAGGTGCTGAATTAATACTGACATTATTCAGTTCTGTTAAATATATTTGATTGTCGTAATGTTGGAACAATTCATATTTTATACGGATATTGTCGTTTTTTTTTAAATTTTGTATTTAAAATAAACGTAACTAAATGAACAAAAACACATGCATCCACACAAATTATTTACATCAAATTATAAAGGTAGAGATAAAATATAAATATAATTATTCACATCTAAAAATTTAAACCACATGCACATAAACACAAATTACATACTTAGAGTTAAAAAGGTAGGACTATAAATTAAAATATAAATAGGCATCTTTGGGTAATTATAATAATATAATAAACAATTAATCATCAATATCATGCCATATTTACTTATGTGAATCAATATTGGCATATATACATTGCTGTGCAATGTAAATAAACCCCTAAGGTAATATTTAAAAAAAATGTCTTTTTCCAGCTGATCAATAACGTTTAATTAAATTATATATTCATTAAAAAAAAAACCTTTATTAAATCAATTACAACACCTTCAAATTTTTTTTTGCCAAGCTGAAATAAAAATATTAATTAAAAATTAAGATGTGAACTCTTTACATTTAATATTTGGTGACTGTTCCTTTTGAAGTTACAATATCAACTAGTCTTTTCCTACAATTTTTAAGAAGTTTCTGGTTGTAGTCAGTGCTGATTTTCTTACCATTCTTCTTGGCAAAACTCTCACAATTGCTCGATTTTCAACTGGGTTTAGATCAGGACTAACTAGTCCTTTCCAAGATTTAAAATTTCTTTTTACAAACCCATTATTTTGCGGATTTGTTTTGATGCTTCAGATCATTGTCCTGACCTAAACCCAACTTTTGAATTGTGGACAAGATATTTTCATTCAAAATTGCTTGGTATCTTTCAGAGTCCATTGTGCCGTCAATGCGTACTATTTTGCCTGTTTCAGCTGCAGCAAAGCACCCCCAAGTCATAATACTGTCATGACAATGTTTAATGGTTGGTAGCAAATTCTTCTCTTCAAAAGCCGTATTAAGAGCTCGCCAGATATATCACCAATTGTTCTTCACGAAAAGCTCTAATTTTGTCTCATCCGACTATAAAACCTTTTCTTAGAATGTTTCTAGCGTACTAATATGGACTTTGGCATAGTTGAAGCGAGCATGCTTGTGCTATTTCGTAAGCAGTTGATTTTTCTAGTCATTCTGCTATGAATATCAGCATTGTTCAGATTTCGTCGAATTGTAGATCTATGCACATTGATTCCGACATTGGCTAGTGAGCATTGGAAAACCGGAAAGGCCGCAGCATCATTTGCCGAACGAGATGTCTACTTGCTAATAATGTTATTTTTCGCGGACGTCCACTTCTTGGTTGTGATGTAGGTAGCCTTCATTTATATATAATTTGTTGCACAGTGTTGACGTGCACTCCAATTCTTTTTTGATAGCTATTTGTAGCCTTCTCCATCATTATAGGTTTCAACTATGCGATTTTTAAAAGCTTCACGAAGTTTTTTTGATCTTTGGATTTATATTTTTTTTAAATTTAGTCTCAAACTGTACATAATTGAGTTATATTGTTTGGCTGCAGAATACACAGTTTACCAAAAAATGAACATGTGTCATTTTGATTTTGACATGTGCACAAAAATTATTTACACTGGCAACCATGTAAAACAACAATACAGAGTGCAAATGTAGGGTGCACCTATTTGTGCACATTTTAATTTTTAATCAAATTTTTATTTTAGCTTGATGAAATTTTTTGAAAGTGGTTGTAATTTATTTATTTATTTTTTTTAAGCTTTTCACCCCAAGCAAGGCTGGAAGCCACTAGCACGCAAGGGGTTACAGAGGATTTGGAGCAAGAGCAGATAGGAGTGATAGAGGAAAGGATGTGGAGAAGGATGGTGGATAGATCAATGCAACTGGAGATGTCGATTGACGTTACATTTGAATAGCTGGAGATTATAGTTGTCAGGGAAACAGGAATAAGGAAGGGAGTTCCACAGGCGTGAGGTGCGAGATATGAAGCTATTGGAGTAGAAGAGACATCTACATTTAACAGTTTCAACAGTGAAAGGGTAGGAACGGGATGCCAGCCTCGTACGACGCTTGAATTCATGGAGCGATAGCAGCTCATCGGAGCAATTACCATGGAAGTATTTGTAAAAGAGACAGAGAGAGGCGACGGCGCGCCTGTGAAAGAGCGACTGCAGACGAGAAGCCAGGTCAGGGCCAATTACATTGCATACCCGTCTCTGGATCTTATCAAGAACCCCGAGGCAAACAGAAGGGGCTCCAGACCATATATGGCAGCAATACTTCATGCAAGGGCGGATGGTTGATTTGTAAATTTGGAGGATCGATTCCAAGGATAAAAATTTCCTGGGCCGGCACAGGGAGCCAACTTTCCTTGCGGTGGATGAAGCAATTGACTCAATTTTATTAAAAGTTTTTCTTAATCAATATATAGTTTAAATAAGATTTGTTTATTCATCTGGAAAAAGAGACAATTTTTAAAATAATATTTTAGAGGTTCACTTACTTTTGCACAGCACTGTATATATATTGTAAATATGATTATTTCTTATGTAACTCTATTTCTCTCTCTCTCTCTCTCTCTCTCTCTCTCTCTCTCTCTCTCTCTCTATGTATAACTATATAATTTAAATATAAATATTATATACAGCGCTGGTGTTAATAAAACAGTGCTCAATGTAATATAACAGAGCTATTAAGTATATATTAATAAATATAAATATTATCCCTCACCGGTAGTACGACTCTTAGTTTCATGCACGACACAATCTTCAGATGCTGAGTATGCACTGACCGTTACACAATTTTGAATCATGATACATCTGGTTATCATAATGTCGGCGTAGTTATCTATTATGCTGGTATATATACATACATATATATATATATATATATATATATATATATATATATATATATATATATATATATATATAGATAGAGAGAGAGAGAGAGAGAGAGAGAGATAGATAGATAGATAGATAGAGAGAGAGAGAGAGAAAGTTGCATAAGAATAATCGTATTTGCAAAAAATACTAGTTCAAGTTAATATCTATTTACATATCACAATTTTTGATACAATGTTCACAAAAATACACACATATATATATAATGGCTTGCCACTCGTATTCGAGGATACCCGTCTACTAGGGCGGCAAGCCAGTCCCTATTTTAGACACTTGCTCAAGCACATTTGTGTTTGTTCAACACCCACAGAGCCAACCTGTAGTTTATACTGCAACTATGCTGCGTAGACCTTAGTTACAGTTTTAGGGAGAGAGCATGTTATTTAGAAACTGAACAACACCAGCACACTCAAACCGTCGGTCACGATGATTTGTGACTTTTAACTTCGTGCTAGCACAGCTATCGACGGCCCCAAGTGTTCTGTCTACCCGGTTTTCAGACACTTTGCAGCACGCTGGGATTGTCCCTCCTCCAGACCGATAACAAAATCAACTATAGTGAGATTCTAACCTGGGTCAGAAAGCGAACGTTCTAACCACTCGGACACGCGCCCATATAAGTATATATGCATAAACATTACATGCACATAAATGCATGCATACAAATAAATAAGCTTATGAGTCCACGGAATAAATATAACTTGTAGATACAGCACAAAAAATAAGAGAAATAACAAACCCTGCACACGAACGTGTATATCCTATTCATATAACAGCCACATTAGATGGAAAACATGTAGAGTAACATGTAAAAATATAACTATTAAATATTAGGTATGAAGGGTTAAAAAATGATCAAGGCATACATCCGATTAGATATAAATAAACGAATCAGAGCTAATAAATAAATAAATATTCATACAAAAAATTAATCAACTAAAAATAACAAAAATAATTTAAAAAGCAAAGCTATAATCTACAAATTGAATTAATTACGATCAACATATTTTTATGCCTACACACACACACACACACACACACACACACACACAAATATATATATATATATATATATATGGGTGGATGAATCAATAGGTTCGTAACATGACACGTAGTTATTAAATCTTAAATTTTTGTGTTTAATGTTCAATCTTAAGTGGATCTACAATGAAAAAGCTTATATTGAAAAATAAATATTTATTCTTCATCATCACACTGATGGCTACAAAACTGCTGATATATATAACGGACCATTTAATGATCGCTTAAGGCGGGAAACGATTCTGAGAATTCTTCCCTCATAAATACAGCAAATTTTAAATATGTCTATATAGAGAGATGCATAACCTAACTTTCTATTGCTTCTGTTTTTATTTCTGTTGCTGCTGTTTTTATTATCCTACATTGTATCAGCAGCAGCTTTTATTAGGAAAGTTTTATTGTGTGATCCTGGACATAAATTTACACAGTGGAAGATTCCGAAATTAGTGCACTTTCAATATATTTTTGCTTTAATAAATTACTTTCTCTCTGAATTAAAGTTGTGTTCTTTAGAACTTAAATCTGAGCGTCCATGTATCTTCGGCGATTTCTAGGTAGAATTGTAACCTACAGTTGTATTTCTTCGTTATCTCTGCATATATGACTCCATCGATAAGGCCATTATTAATCTGAATGCATCAGGATTTTTTCCATTTTGTCATTCATTTACCTATATATATAAAAGTGTTGTCAGTAATAGTTTCACGTGCCCAGAAATGTATTAGGCTGCTTAAAATGTAATAGAGCATTTTGAAGAAGATAAAAATAGATAGATGCATATTTAATAGCCATCATTAGTTTTGTGATATCAAGGAAAACTCGTTGCCACTTTTGTAATGTCAAAGAATACTCGTTGTCACTTTCGTAATGCAGAGACTTTGCAATCGCAAATACAACTATATTACGCTGTAGAACAATGCTGGTGTCAGACGCCTTCGAATATCACTCGCACTAATAGTACTTGTTCGATAATACTTGCTCGAAAAGTAACCACCGAATAGTGATCCGAATAGTAATGATATTCACTTTCAGCATAGCCTCGCCTCGTGCGCTTGTTAAACTCTCTGCCCGAAGGCAGAGAGTTTAACAAGCGCACTTCCAAAGTAATTCGGTGAGTGATGATATTCACTAACCGCACCACACAGTTGGATGTGGCACAAGGCCGAGTTTATTGTGGGATATCCGAGTCCGTAAGCTCTGCCAAAAATTCCCGTATACCCCGTAAAAACGGGGTCGGGTAGTTGTCTCCTGAGACGAGACTCTGCCCTTCAACATAGCCTCGTCTGGGAATCCTCTCTGCAGAGGCAGAGAGTTTAACAAGCACACTTCCGAAGTAATTCGGTGAGTAATCCCTTAGACGCCACGCTAATTCCCATATATGCATTTCCTTTATCATCACGTGATCTACTTATTCAAAATGGGATCGCCTACATTTGCTCTCAGGTGATCTGTGTTCAAATTCCAGTGTCAGCAGCGACATTTTATTCCTATATAAGTATTCCTATTAGTAATGACGCTCGCTGCATATAAAGCTAATTTCTTTCATTCCCTGGTTATAAATTTGAGAGACTTGCATTAAGGTCTTTTTTATTTATATCCGAGCATTGAGAAACTGCGATAATGATGTTTCAATCATTATATCAATGGACATTCTGAAGATATGCTAAATATGATTGATGAAGCAAACGGCTTTCTTTCTGCTTGAATTTGTTTTGCCTTACATTATCGTATTAGATAATGACACTGTTTTACGAAGCTGCACAATTCTGATGTAATGAATCAATGACATGCTCGGGTTATTGATATTAAATGAATGCAATAATGTTTTCTACATGAACCAGTAACGAAAAGGAATCCCACAAGATAGAAGAGTCACTGGAAGATGATAATTCTTTATTCTTGTTAAATGGTTAGTCCACTGAAATTGACCTTGGTTTTAGAATGGTGTGGAAGCAAAGCCGATGGAAGTGCTATCGAGTATGCGCATATCATATCGAAGGGGGAGCAGCACGATGGCTTTGTAGAATTTAATTTTTCGTAACTTTCGTAGGGTTTTTGTCGCTACAAACATATTTATATCTTCTACCAAAATCTTGAATAGCCTTGGATATTCTATTGAATATTTCTCTATCCAGTCGGGCGTCAGATGTTATGACGCTATCAAATTAAAGTCCTAAACAACTTCCAGCTTTGTCGCGATGATGGAGATGGAAGGCGTGTAATAAGTTTGGCTTGGTATAGGTTGGTGAAAAATGACCATTTTTATAGGCTGACCTCCATGGCAAAAAGTTTTGTAGCCTTAACTTTTGGAAGACCAATTTTGTAATTGTGATCATTTATATAAGCTGTCAGTAAAATATGTTTTTCATCATGTTTTCATTAATATGAAACGAAAAGCAGTTGAGATCTGCAAAGCTTTTATAGGTTATCCTTGATTTTCCTTTGCATAATTCAGTTTCGATTTACTTTTTCTTCTTTTTTTGTCTTCATAAGAATTTGATATTAGTAATAACATTCTGAGTTTATAATCCAATATAACGTCATTAAAAATTTCAATAGGCTTGGCTATTTATTCCTAAAAAGCAATTTGATATGCAGCCGTGCAAAATTAATCATCAAATTATCTTTTCATATAAATTCTTCTAGCGTGATAATCATTTTAAAATAAAATATTTATCGAGTGAAATCAATTTTCTACTTCAAATATTTTCTTTTCTTTAGTTTAGATTTCATTAATCTTCATAAATCCTTTATCTTGTCCAAACCAAGACTATGCACATTTCAGAAAGAGAGAGAGGGAGAGAGAGAGAGAGAGAGGGAGAGAGAGAGAGAAGGACAGAGAGAGACAGAGAGACAGAAATACAGACAGAGACAATGGGGAGAACGAGGACGTGGGTACTTTTAGAATAATCTGCAAAAGATAGATTAAATTATATTTGTTTAATAAAAAAGTGGAAGGTTGTTTAACGTGATATACAAGGGATCAGAGAAATTAATTTTTGAATTTAGATTAAATTTCTATTGGAGAACTGATAATGTTCCACTCAATAATTTTTAAATAATATTAATTTATACTAGCAGGATCCATGAAAAGTCTTATTTTTAAAACAATGATTGTAGGAAGTTGAAAGAGAACCATGAAATAATACTAAAGAACATGTTTGGAAACTATATTCTTGTAGGCTCTTTTACCTTCAGTTATTTTATTCTTTACGTCACGAAGTGAAAGGAAGGTTTCATATAAATGTCCATGAGAAAATTACAGATAGAGTGTCAACCAGTTCAAAAATTGAAGAGTATATTTATCAATGATAAACAACGCATGCATATTTAATGCTTCAAAATATATTTCATATTGCAAAATAATTAAACTTAATATGTTGATCATAAAAATCATTTTCATTCTATTTAAAATATTAATTTTATTTAAATTTCAAGAGTGGAGTTTGAATGAATAAAATGACTGTCACTGTCTCCCGTTTTTCACTCAGATTCCACATTGCATGTTCACTCTTCCGTTTCAATTTTCTTTCCTTCCTTTCTGTTGAAGGTGATAACGTTTATGACATATTTCTTTATCATAACAGCGGAAGAATACATTTTTACTCGGAGGTGGTTACACGGCGTTACACAAATAGACATGATAAAATAATTATCGGGAGATAACTGGTTCTTATTGAGATATAGACAATGTCAAACCTTATTATGCAAAATATCTGCTTTAATGACATAAAACCGATGTTGTTAAAATGTCAAGATATACTTATGTTTATATGGGCAATATATTGTGAGTTTCAGCTTATAATAACTGTCCTCATGAGAAATATTGATAACTTTTTGGGTGTGGGTGTATTATCAAGTTTCATTACGCAAGCAAACTAAATGCAATATAAATTTTTATTTATAAATAAATTCAGAAGAAACATAGATGCTATGTGCCACACATAGCATGTTAAATTATTATTTCACGGGTTAATATGAGTTTCTTGACATTCCTTCTCCTTTGTTTTTCAGTAATTGATTAACATTTCCACTGTTTCGAATTTAGCATGATTTGCAGCAACTTTTGGTGCTTCCCAGAGATCTTCTTTGCTTGAATATTGCTTTCTATCTTTATACGCGCGTGCGCACACACACACACACACACACACACACACACACACACACACACACACACACACACACACACACACACATACACACACACACACACACACGGATTAGAATCTCCGACTGATACTAAATCGGTCGGGTTTCGGTCTCCGTCTGAAGCGATCGGATGTCTAGCCACACTGATGAGCTGTGATACAGCGAAATAGTCTGTCTGCGGATGACTGTATATTTAATTTTTTTCTTTTGGATTAATTTCTGGATTAAGGCTGGGAGTTATTCAGCCGAATAGCTCCAGGCCTCACTAAAATCTTAGTATCCTTGAAATCCTTGCACAATATAAAGTAATATTGTCTCACATGAATAAAGCTGAAAGCTTCTTGGCTGTGATCCGTATCACTCAAAAGACTTGTTCATGAATTATAATGATCCTCTGCTTTTAGCTTAATTAAATTTGAAAGAACCTAATTTTTCCTGCTAATAATAGTAGACCAAAACAGTATGCCACTTCTGCCTAAGTTCTGTTGGTTGACCATTTTTATGAATGACTCAACCTCAAGACCTGCCATCCAGTTCATAATTCTATATTAATCACTGAAAATTACACTTTATTTTGGAATATAACGAATCTTTAAAATCCTTTTCTGGAATAAACAGGATCATGGCTTGCCATCCAACTTGATTATACGGTTGTAAAATATAAACATGGGTACTCTTAGAATGATTGTTAAAATATCAGGTCAAAGTAAGCGTTTGTACAGTTGTAAATCTGTAAATTACGTCATAATAAAAAGATTCAATTAACTTAGACAAACTCGGCTCTCCCAAAAATGTTTGTCTTTATGAAGCCCATAACTCATGTAATGCTCTATGGTTTAGAAAAGTAACTGGAAATATTTATGGCGTTTATTGGATGAATTCCTGAAATGAATAAATTACCATAGATAATTTGAAAATGTAACTTCATTTTATGATTATTGGCATTTGTTTGAACTCAACAGAAATAGTAAAGTTGCGGATGGCGAATTAACTTAAAAGCCATTTAACAGCTCTCCGTCATCAACAGCTTAGACAATGGCTTCCTCATTATTTGATTTGATAGAATCTAATCTTACAGCAAAGTGGTGATCTCAACTTCTTCGTACTTTTGTGAAATCGTTTCGTCATTTTGGGGCATATTAGTAATTGGTTATAAAAATGGATATTTTACACAATTTAACCTAGGGAGACGAACAGGCTAGATCAAAATTAAAGGCAAGTTTTGATAAATGTCTGGAGGAATTGCGTTGGTGTGATCCAATTTGAGGTGTCACCAATGTCAGAATTAGAGATTTGATGCAAATGTAGATTTTAAAGAAACAAATAATGACTCAGGCCGTTTAATATCGCCTCTATGGATGAGAGTTAGTGTGCTAAATTTTCATACACCTCAAGTTGAAACTATCCATTCGACAAATGTGCAGAGTTTTATTCTAATACCTTACGGAATGAATTAAGCAACAATGATTACTAATGAATTTCGATAAATTTCAAGAAGATGAAGGAGCACAAGTATGGTATTATCTCTTTTGTACTTGATGCCATGTTGGTAGTGTTTGTGTTTTCTGTGAGTTCTCCTGATGACATCATCTGAATACACGTGCCTAATTGAAAGTAGAAACCACGAAATGTCTCTTTCATTAGAGGCCATTGAATACAAATAGTGAATGTCGGGCTCACATTTTCTGGCTTGGCTCAAGGGTAAGGAGAGCAGAAGAATTACTTTTTCCGGAGTCTAATTATTGTAGTAACAGTGGATTTTCCGAGTCGTTTATTTCTTCCATGACTTTTGACCTATTCATACAACTGACACGATTAGTAGACAAGCAATAACATCAATATGAGCTATTTTCTCATGTCTAAACTAAGAATGTGGAAATGTCAAACTGCACTGGAATGTAGATTATCATTCTCATTTGTATCAGAAGCACCACATGAAATAAAAAGGTTGCAAATCAAAGCGGGGGGTCAACAAGTGACTTGACAGGTCGCTGCCGTAGGCTAACAGATATTATTCTAACGAGTGCATCGGCGTGCATTACTGATTTTGAAAACTCAAGAAACTTCTTTGGAAGTAATTGCGAAAAGACATTACCACAAAAATAAACCACATACTCAGGAAGTGACCTGATGCAAAATGTCACACAACAAGAAACAGTCTCTCCTTGTCAGGAAAAGGCAAGTTGAATTCAAAAGTAAAAATAACTGGTAATTCAAAATTTTTTTTTCAACTTTATATAACATTTATTGCTTACATTGAAACTGGAGTGATCGTTCTTACATGAAGAAATGTGCACCTTCATTCAAAATTAGCCAATAGTAAACCAGAATAATTCGATGATGATAATCAATAGACTTGATTCTTTACTACGCAATTCAAGAACTACAAGAAAATGTTGTATACATTGGTACGCAAAAGTATTCGACTCCAAAATCATTTGCATTTTTTCTCTGAGTAATTTTTTCTATTTATAATTGACGATATGCATCAAGTCAATTCGCGTTATTAAAATAATTTCATACGTGGATTAATCATAAATAAGAGATAATTAATGTTATTAATTAGTTTATTTCCACGGTTATCAATTCTAACTTTTCTATATATTTGACCTCCAGTGAAGAAATAAATAAGTTTGGTTATAAAAACTAAAAGTGAGCCATTCTTATTATACATACTGCATATTGTAAATTAGCAAATATCAATTTTCGAGGGCCTATATACATTTATTTTACAAAAACCAAGCATCTGAAAAGAAATTGAGTAAATCTTATCCATCCAGGAAAAACTATAGGAAAATTTCCAAGTGGTTTGGTCTGCTCCATTTTTGCTCGTTGTTCCTAATTTAAACGAAATTGTTATAGTATCAACACTTGCACGCTCTGGTCGTCCAGGGAAGATTTCAACACGATGGATGACTAAAATCAAAAATAAAGTTTCAGTCAACTCGAAAACGAGCGTCAAAAATATCCAGAAAGATCTAAAGACAACTGGAACAAATGTACACGTCTCAACAATTTATAGAACATTGACTCGACAAGAATTTCACTGATGAATTTCACGAAAATTGTTCAGGAAAACACACGAAAGTGCCGTTTAGTATTCGCTAAAAGGTTTTTTTGATCACTATAATGATTACGGCAATAGTTATTTGGGCAGATGAAACAAAGATAGAATTTTTCAGATATAACCAGGAACGTTAAGTTTGTAGGAAAAAAGAACAGAGCCTACGATCTAAAATAATTTCCATCCCAACAGTAAAGCATGGTAGAGGCCATTGAAATATATTTTTATTAACACAATATACAATTATTAAGATATTATTTCCCATCTTAATATAGACTCCTTGGTATTCTATAAGTACCACTGTTTTTTTATTAATTATTTTTTAATTGTTCTGCTTTACTTGCAGCAGTTTGTAGTGCATCTAAGATATTTTTGGCTTTGTTTTCCATCCTCATATACATCTGTTGCAATGTTGTCGTCAAGGTTTCTATTGCATTAATTTCTGGAGGGGCTGGGAGCCATTTCGTTATTTTGGTTTCTCAAAAAATCCTTTTGGTAGAGTAGCAAGGTGATACTAAGAATAGATCAAGAAAGCGTGCATGTGACCTGTCCGACTGGCGGCCAATGATGTTAAGCGTAACACGTGACAACGAAAGTTCGTTGCTGCAAGCACTGTAAACAATTTATTTAAAAAACAATAATGTACATTTTACTCTTGGATTAATTTACATTTATTATTTAAGACACTGAAGTATGTATATATATATATATATATATATATATATATATATATATATATACATATATATATATATATATATATATATATATATATATGTATTGAATACCTATATATATATATATATATATATATATATATATATATATATATATATATATATATATATATATATATATTGAATCATCTGGAATTTCCACTTAGAACTGAGACACTACTGTGTGATATGCATATAACTCGGTTCGTGTTTATTGCTATCATCTATAAACTGAATTCCTATAAAGCACGTAGACTTGATCGTATTGCTGAAATTTTCCCTAAGAAGTCTGCCCCTAAACAGGCTCCTGTTTTCTCTAAACTCTACAATAAATGCCTCTTAACTACTGATCTATTAGCCTTATACCGCTTTTTGACAAAGTACTAGAGGATTTTATCAGTTCCGAATTGGTTAAGCATCTCATCTCGCAGAGTCTGTTGTTAATTTGGGCAAGGTTAATTTTAACGCCACAAAATAAAACTATTCTCTTTTAATCCTCTTAAAGAACCCTTTTCTTTCCATCAACATGGTTGATGCTAGCCCCCGGAAGAGTGATTCATTGCGGCTGCTGACATGAAGTGAAAAGATTATATTGAATCAATTACTAGTTCCGCAGCTAGGAACATTTTCTTACCAAAATCTATCTTACACAATTATAAGTCTACCATTCATCCATGCATTGAATATTGCTGTCACATCTAATCTGGCGCTTCTGCATTGTATTTAGATATTCTTGGTAAAATCCAAAGAAAATATGTAATGTTATCGATCACTTTACCATCACTGTAAAGTAGCTTCCCTGTATGTTTCTATAATTGTGGTAATTATTCAGACGAGCTTTCCTCTTAGATATTTTGACTTTACGAGTTTAAGCTTAACGAATATTAGATTGGAATGAGAGATCGAAGAGATGAGTTTGAATTCCAGTCGTGTTCGTTACATAGCCTTAGGAAAGCTATGAATACGTTCCTTTTACCTCTAATTATGGGTTGAATAGAAGGGACTACTAGGTCCTATAGCTTTGGTTAAATGGGTCCTACGCTGTTTCTTATCTTCATCAATGATCTTCCTGATGTCATCAGTTCCCATGTAGGCATCAAAAACCATTCGTCCATGCATTGAATATCTGGTCTGATGCCCCTGCTGTTCATCTTAAGGTTCTCGACAAAATCCAAAGAAGGATCTGCAATGTAATCAATCCTGACTTGGCATCTCCACTTCAGTCACTTTCTCACAGACGTCATGTCATGTCATCTGTCATTTCTACAAATATTTTCATGGCAACTGCTCTGATGAGCTTTTTTCCTTGGTGCCTTGACTAAATGAATTTAAGCGTACTACTAGATTGGCATCTAGGTCCCACTTTTACTATTGAAATAGTTAAATGTAACTGCTACTTCTACTCCAACAGTTTCTTTTCTCGCACTTCCCGACGGTGGAATTCACTTCCTCTTACTTGCTTCCCTGATAAGTACAATCTTCAAAAATGTAAATGCAACGTCAATCGCAATCTTCTGTTGTCTTTAATTCCGTTCATCTTTTATCCTTTCCTCAACCCCCCCTTACCACAATCTGTAACCCCCTGCGTACTAGTGGCGTTCCGCCTTGCTTGGGGAGAAATGCTAAAAAAAGAGAGGTAATATCGTAATTAAATTTAGTAGATTTAATTTGATATTTTACATCCTGTTTTTAAAAATAACCGAAAAAATTTAAAAGAGAACACATCATCACATTGTTTTCTCTTACATTTCTGTTGTTTAGCAGAACTGTTTTAAACTAAAATTTTCTACATGTCATTATTTGTAATTTTATTACATAATATTAATATTTTTTTCCCTATGACAATGAAATTGATGATTACATTTTTTTTTAATAATTTTCGTTCATTGTAACTTTTCTAAAAAAAAGTATGTTAAATTTTAATTTTATCGTCCTTCGTAAATAATGGATATTTTTTTCGATACCCCGGTTTTAAAATATTTGTCATCGCCCCCTAAAAAAACAAGAATTTACCCGATTTAAACGGAATTTTCAGTACTTATTCATGATTATGAATGTATTGTATATTGAATATTTCATTAGAAAATTTTGTGGTAATATTGGTTGTGGGGTGTTTACCTCCCGCTTTTCGATACCTCATGTGTACTTTTTAATTTGGGGAAGTTTGTCAATTTTTGTACAGTTATTTGACTACTTTTCCCTATCGAAAGAATGTTATTATATATGATAAGTTAATAAAATAATTAAATATCCACTGAACTGTGGTATCCAGTAGAATTTTTAAATGACCACGATTTATTTCTTTCAAAATAATTCCATATTCTTGAGAATAAAAAGTTGTATTATTAAATAATAATAACTTAAAAAAAAACACATTGAGTGCAATCAGATATTTTATTACATCAAACAGGTAAAATCAAATAATAAAAAATAAAAGCTATGCATTAAAGCCAAAAGTACCATTGAACTAAAATAAATACTTCTAATGAAGTATAAAAAACTAACTAAATAAATCTGCTAAGTTTCATTAAATCGTATAGAATAAAAATTAAATTTAAGTCAGGGATGAGATTATATATTTTTTACTCTTGGGCTTTGACTCCTGCAAAAATAACGTTAATTATGCACTGTGGTGCATAATTAACGTTATTTTTTTTAACTTTTAAGTAAAACGTAAACATTAATTTACAATATTTGATTAATTAATTTTCAAATTTACTAAATGACTTTGAAAAATATTTCTGGGATAAATAATTGATTTTTAAGAGTTTTTTAATTTTTGTTTGTAATTTTCGTCTACAATGGCGGTTCGATGAGCCGATTAATATTGAGTGAACGTGCCAATGTTATAAACATGACCAAAAACTTTATTTATATAAGGAAAGTAATTTTTGTTTTAATTAGGATTGCCATTATCTTTCAAATCAAACCGAAATTTAAGTCCAACGGCGTTTAAATTATTTAAAACGCGCGTTTCGTGTTTTTTTAGGAAGTCCGCGTTGGTACCTAGTAAATAAATAATATACGTAACTTTTATGCTGCGAATTTAATGAAAATATTATTTATTAAGAAATTTATCTCATAAAGTAAGTGTCGTAATTAAATTCAATAAATTTATCTTGATACTTTACCACTGTTCTTAAAAATATAACGTTAATAAAGACTTCTATTTTCTTATGGTATAAGAAAGCTACACTAACCTGTGTTGGTATAGATTTTAAATTCCTGCTTCTCATCCCCATTTCATTTTTCGAACACTAAAATTTACAAATCGGAATCATAAATTCTTACGTCCTAGAGTTTCCTAATACACATATTACCCTCTAAAAGATGGCAAATACCCACATTCATGCAAACCTTGGTGTAGTTGTACAATAGGCACTGCGACAAGAGATGAAACATTTTTTCAGTTTTCTTTTTAAATATTACTACACATTAAGTACTGAAGAGCGCGATATTTTTTTTAATTTTAAAAGTTAATAGGGGAAGGGTTCAATTTGCTACGCAAAGTCATTGTAAATTGATGCCCTCTTGGGAAGCCAAAACAAAATATGATCATAACTTTTGATTTTTTTTTTCTGAAGTATTGTAATATAGAGTGCTTATTAATCGATAGTAATATAGGAAAAAATGTACTCCTGATGACGGATTTCAGTTTGCTTTTTGTTTGTTTTTTTAATTTAAGAAATTACGTGGTACGACCATATTTTGCTTTGTCTTCCCAGGGGGGGCCAATTTACATAGCAAATTGGACCTTCTATTAACTTTTATAAAATTTAATTTGTCTTTTCTTTTTGATATTCGTGATCTGGAGTGCTTAATCCACACAAATATGGAAAAAAATCAATTAGAAAAATTGGTTATTTCATGGTGCAGTACACCATGAAATAGTACAATTCCACCTAAGCCTTTAAATTCTTGATACTAAATAATAAATTCCTAAGTTCAAATCATTCAAACCTTAAATTCATGCATTTTTATAATCAACCTGAAATAATATTTTACTTAATGTTGTTTAATTTCAGTATCCCAAAATCTTTCTCAGAATGGTGAAAAAGTGCTGTGTAACAGGTTGCCGTGGTAACTATAAAAAAAGAAGCAAAATATGGTTCATTTATTTCGTCTTCCACAAGAGCAGAACGAGGAGAACAGTGATTAAAGACAATACTTCGAGACAACACCCCCGAGAAACAAAACACTGTTATTTGTGAAAAGCATTTTTCATCTGGCTGTGAAAGTTGTTATTAGAAGAAAAGCATGACTCAAAAATGCACTATCCGTATTCCATAATTTATGGTAAATTATGAGTGTATATTACTTAGTCTTCAACCAAAACCAAGTAAAACTTCTACTTCTGTGCGAAATATGAAAATTTTCTAGAAAAAGACATAATTATCAGTTTTGAAAAATTGTGTAACAATATTAATCAGTTGGATTTCGTATCAGCCATTATATGTTATAATTCAAACAATCAGCTGTTCACACAGTCTGTTGATTTTATTCACTAGAAGTATTCTATTTTTTTAAATTAAAATTATGAGCTTTGAATTTTACCATGCAGGTATATATACAAGAATTGTTTCTCTTTCAAAAAATCAAATATCAATATTTTACAACTCAACTAAACAATTCGTTACCTTAGTAACTTAAAATTGATAATAAAAAATGTTTTTAAAAGAACATATCACTGTTATATCACCACAAAATCTTGGGATAAAACTTTATGATTCTGTTATTTTTATCAGTGCATTTGCTAAATCTTAGGCAATATACGACAGACGTTTGGATAATTTTAAGTTACCAAATGTGAGAACACTATCAGAATCGACATCAAAAGTTAAAAATTTAGATGGGTATAATTTTCTTAGGGATGTATTTAATAATATATTTGAAAATCAGAAAAGTGGATTTGTTTCGTTGATGAAGTTTATTTCAAAGTTGCACTACAGTATCTATTTTAATTTATTTGGTTTTGCTGAAAATTCTATGGGATTAACAAAAACAATATTGGGTATCATGGTAAAATATTTAAATGGGGTGGGAAACCAAACATTTTGCTTAAGATGATCCCACTTTTCAAATTAGATGCATTTTGCATATGAAAATGCTACATATATTGCTAATGAAGTTAACCAGTTTTAATTGTCAAGTAATTGCAATTATATATGGTAATAACAGGACGAATCAATCTTTTTTCAAACATTTAACACTGTCTAATAAGCTTATATTTGCTTTTTGATTATATCCATTTATTTAAAACTATTCGAAATAATTGGATTGTTGATGCGCCTTCCAATTTAAGGTTTCACTCCGAAGGCAAAAATGACAGCAAAATGTAAAAAAGTTGACAAAAAGTTGTGAAAGATTTTTTTGAGTATGAAAAACGCAATTTTGTTAAACTGTCGAAAGAAGTGCATCGTGATGTAAAGGAAACTGATCCATTGCAAAAAGAGATATCACGTTTTTTTTAATGATGAACATCTAACATTTCTTTCTAATTTCGGAAAAAGTGCAAAAATAACGGAAGCAAAGCAAGGAAAAAAATAATTTACAAAGGACACTAATTTAGCTATTGAACATCCATGCAATTGTTTAATTGCTGTTTGTAGATATTTGCTAAGCAGCAGATTTAATTTTTTTATGCTTGTTGAATGTGCAACAATGTATTTAGAAAATTAATTTGGAAAATTAAGGCAATGTTCTGGTGGTGCATATTTTATAACAATACAAAATGTTATTAAACATTTTCATATTGGAAAACTAAATTACTTCTTTAGTTGAATGTTGATGTTAAACAACACAATTTTTATCCAGGCCATTGCTCAAAATGTGGATGAAATTTGCTGGATGTAATAGCATGACAAACATTTGATAACTTATCAGACCTCGAAACTAAGATCTCTAAAGATATTAAAATGTCACTTTTGTATATAGAAGGCTATGTTACAAGAAAAGATTGTCACACAGAAGAGATATTTAATAATAAAACTTTTATTATCAAGAATATCGAAATATTTTGGAAGAAATAGATCGTGATCATTTAAAAATTCCACTCGAAACCGCAGTTCAGTGAATGCTGTTCTGTTTTATAACGTTTGGTGTTAAATTAAAAACTGGCAGGAATTATTTGACAAAAATTTAGTTAGTTTCTGAAATACATAATGTCAATATAAAAAAAATCATATATTTTTCCAAAGTTATTGTTTATTTGATTTCCCTAAAGCAACTCGAGAACCAGCACTAAAAGTTTTGAAATTTCTTAATATTTTATTTATAAGATAAAGACTTTTCTACAATTCCTTTTTACATTCTCTTTCTGATGATAAGTGAAAGTGACCTTTTTGTTTCCATTTTATCTAAACATTCGTCGTTGCTCACATATTCGGTCTATGGTATTCTCAGCATTCATCTGTAGAACCACATTTCTGTTGCTTCAAGTCTTCATGTGTGAAATTGTCCAGCATACACTTCCATATAGGAGGACTGATATTACGTAATAGTTCAGTACTGTTTTCTTTGTTTCTAACGAAGTTTTCCTGTTTCTTAATACTATGCTAAGCTTTCGGAAGGTATCTTTCGTTATCCCTATGCATATTCGAATTTCAGTGTCAAACTTTTCGTTTTCTGTTAAAACACTTCGCAAATATTTAAATTGCTTACTTGATTATGTCATCTTCAATTTGCAATTTGAATGTTGGACGGTTCCTTTTGTTGACAACTATATATTCTGTTTTCTTGTAACTGATGTTTAGTACTTCCCGCTTTCCTTCACTAACTTCTATAGGAGTTCTTGTAATTTCATTTCAGTGTCTGCTATCAACACTGTGTTATCTATATATAATGTTGTTAAGATTGTTGTCACCAATAGTGAATTCTGGTAGAACTCTTTCAGAATCGCTTGTATAATTCCAGTGAGAAGACACATCCTTGTTATCATGAATTTAAATTAATGCTTTTGCTTTTATCATAATTCAACAATTGCATCCTATGCTGAAAAATGCACCCACAGCCGCATGCATGTTTTTAGTTTTTTAGTATAAAACATAAAGACGCAAATTGTTTCTATTTATCTTGTGTCTTTATGATTTTGAATTAAATTGGATCAAGTTAAATAATACTCGTTTTATTTCCCTCTGATTTGTTTCTCTCTCTCTCTCTCTTTCTCTCTCTTTCTTTCATTCTCACCTTCCCTAAGCATTTCTCCCAATTTCCTTTCTCTTTGTACTTTAAGGTGGAAATTATGTACTTGACCCGTTTCTTGTTTTTTCAAATCGATATCTACTATTTAATCTTTTTATCATTTCTTTCCTACAAGCTGTCCATATTTGGGTGCTTTGATATTCGATTATTTTTCTTTTTCTTTTAAGAAAGTTAATTTTATAGTGGAAGATATTTACAAATTTCCCTTCCTGAATGGTGCTGAAAAATGTATCTGCGTATATACATTTAACTATTAAGTCTTTGGTTATGTCATTTGTGATTGACTAAATGTGCTATACACCCTCCTAATGGCAAAACCATCCGTTACTCTATGGTTATATAACGGTAACATGCATACATGTACAAAAATACCTATTCATAGGCTTACCATAATTTCCAGACTTCAAATTGGAACAGTTTCAAATTTTTATTATTGGTTTATAATAAAGTGTTTCCATAATCTAAGACACTTTACATTTCACAACACATACACACACTCACACACACACTCTCTCTCTCACACACACACATAAAACGAATACTGATAGCTCATATAACCGAGACTCCCAATTTTTCATTACTACGATTGTTTTTGTCGATTTTTGTACGTGCTTTTTTTTTGAGGAATTTTTTAATATATATATATATATATATATATATATATATATATGTATGTATATATATATATATATATATATATATATATGTATATGTATATATATATATGTATATATATATATATGTATATATATATATATGTATATATATATATATATATATATATATATATATATATATATATATATATATATATATATATATATATATATATATATATATATATATATATATATATATATATATATATATATATATATATATATATATATATCGAGATAGAGAGTCTATGACGAGAAGAATTTCGCTTAAAGACACTATTCAGCCTTGATCGTTCTTCATTCATAGCTCAGACGGTCTAAAGAACGTTGGATCCCTACGACGGTTCCCTTTGCCCAGGAGGACGCAGGTTCGAACCCTACTGGGGAACGCATATTTTTCTTTAATAAGATCTCTTGAATATTCAGGGTGGAAGACGTAAATAAATAAATATACTGTTTAATATATTAACAGAAATACTCGTCTGGAAAAAAACCTCTGATAGCTCAATTGTCAAAACAAATCGGTATCCGAGGAAAAAATTGGAAATAAAAAAGAAAGAACTAAAAACATCAGAACAGGGCGAAACAAATCGTCCAGTGCCTTAAATCTTTAGTCCAAAGAAAAAACAAAACAAGCGAGTAGTAAGACTAAAACGTAGAGTGCTCAATACGCTAAATAGAGCGGATCTTCAGGGTAAGCCAGCTTACTCTGAAAATCCGTTTAGGTGAAACCTAGGTAGGTTTTCCTGTCTCTTTAGGATTTATTTTAGTTATACTTTTTAATATGTAAACGGAGCCTCTACTAAAAAAAAATAACGCTTAAATTGATAAAATTTGGCGAATTAACAAATAAAATATCAATTACTTTAGAAACACACGCACACATAAATAAATATATATATATATATATATATATATATATATATATATATATATATATATATATGGCACTATGCTGAGCATTTGTCCATGACATTTCTCAGGATAATAGGGGTTACTTGATGCTGGCTATTTTCGAGCAACAAGCACCAAGTTGTATTATGTTGTATGCCATCAGAAACAAGGAGCAATCCATTACATGACATAACCTATTGTTGGGAAAGGCAGTAGTGTCTTGCGGCTTTCTTCACTGCTTTAAATTTACAGTTGTCCTCTTCCTAGATCGGCTGCCTTACCAAGGATAGAGATTCCTGTCTGTTCTATTTTACTCATAGAGTTGGGTGGGATGAAGGACTAGGTTCATTCCTTCTTCAAGAGCATTTTACGCTACTTCAAGCAAAAGTTTAGGAATGACGCCTCCACCAATACTGGAAAGAGCGATAACAGCTACTGGATTTGATAAACCTATTTTCGTGAAAAATTGTTTTAAAAGAAGTATTTTATAAATTTCAATCAACAGTGACAGCTTTTCAGACAATGAAGAACGAACGTTTCCTTATAAGGAAATAGCTAATATTACCATTACCACCTTTGTTTGATGATTACATTTCAGCGTAATTGTATGTCGCACACACACAGTTCAGTTACTTAACGCAGACTTGATTCGGATGCTAGTCAAATTTCAGGAAGTGGACCGAGCTAAGAACTTTTCAACAATTATATATATATATATATATATATATATATATATATATATATATATATATATATATATATATATATATAGAGAGAGAGAGAGAGAGAGAGAGAGAGAGAAGTCAACACTTAGAGGTGACAGTCTGTTTCATGCTAGATGCAATCGTCGGGCCACGAGTGCTGTTATTTTTCTCGGCTATTTATATATACGGGTCAGTGGTGCATTGGGGGTAGTCTATTTTGGCAGATATTTTACCGGAAGTCGTTTATTTCTTTATTTGTTTATTTGTGTCAAATTATTTTGCTTGTTTTTATTTAATTTATTTTTGTTTTTTAAACCTTTATATTTATTTTATTTTTATTTTTTTATTTTGATCGGTGTTTTTATTAACGTAGTAAAAAATTGTTTATATAGCTTATTGTGGGTAGTCTATTATGGCGGCTATTTTACCGGAAGTCGTTTATTTGTTTATTTATTTGGGTCAAATTATTTTGCTTGTTTTTATTTATTTTTATTTTTTATCTTACATATTTATTTATTTATTATTTTTATATTGATTGGTGTTTTTATTAACGTAATAAAAGTTTGTTTATATAGCTTATTTAACAGTTTTGTTTTTGTTTGGGAAGTTAAGGCTATTTGTTGAATTTTGGGGTTGATTGTTGTGGTTTGTTCTGACAAAATGACAATAAATAAATAAATTAAAAACTGTTCCCGCCAAAATAATAGTCATATATATATATATATATATATATATATATATATATATATATATATATATATATATATATATACTAGTGTACCTAGTACGGCAAGAAGGTATGTATTATAAGTAATATGTATTATATTGTAAGTAATTTTCATTGTATCCAAATACAATTTTTTTAATTTAAAATATTTCGTTGTTAATAATTATATTATTTTTAATAATTAAACTACACAATTGTAAACACCTCAGGAAAGATATCCGTATTTTATCCTCATGTTACATATTCACAAACAAAATTTTTTTACTGCAAAAGTTCCTAAAGCACAATATTTTTTGTGTAAACTTTGGTCTGAGACAGTCTGTAAATTCTATCTATATTTTCAGAGTCTGGGGATTGTCACACACACACACACACACACACACACACACACACACACACACACACACACACACACACACATACAAACACAAAGTTCCTTGTGCGTGTGCGTGTGCGTGTGTGTGTGTGTGTACGCATGCATAGCTTTTGTACACGCGCTTTTGTGACACACTTTGGGTGTTCTTGAGAGTCAAATTTGCTGAGAAATTAGAACATCGTCGTTAGTGATAGTCGATTCCACACTACAAGACACCTCAAAGAAAAGTAACTTTATGTGAAGTTTAATTCAAGCTGAAATAAAATATAAACCTCGGTCAAGTTTTGTCTGACATATATTTATCTCCTCTCTCTATCCTTTTCTATTTCTTTCTTTCTTTCTTTCTTTCTTTGCAGTTGTGTGTGTTTCTTTTCGTGGTTACTTTCCATCACTCCTTTCGCTTTGATCGTAGACCGCAGAGAGAGAGAGAGAGAGAGAGAGAGAGAGAGAGAGAGAGAGAAGGGGGTTACTTTATAATTTGTCAGCGCTGTAGCTTTTGCGTGTGTACGTGAATGGGGTCATGACTTCTGTGCGTCCCATGTAAAAATTTTGCACCCTGCCCCTCAATTTTTACACACGAAAAAATTATATATATATATATATATATATATATATATATATATATATATATATATATATATATATAGATAGATAGATAGATAGATAGATAGATAGATAGATAGATAGCTAGATAGATAATATTAGTGGTCAATATATAAGTATATATATATAGATAATAAGATAATATTAGTGGTCAATATATATATATATATATATATATATATATATATATATATATATAAATTCCAAAGAGGATAGAATCCAGGTAGAACTCAATATATATATATATATATATATATATATATATATATATATATATATTAGGATATTACATCGAAAACATGTCAAAATCACTACACAATTGTAGTCGTGTTTCGACGTGTATCAAATGCATTTCATCAGGTGATTGTAATTTACCGGCGAGTGAACTATTTATTTAGATTTAAAAGCAAAATACAACCTCTTTTACGAAAAAAAAGTGTGTTAATAAGGTTTGTGGGCTTTATTTAGATCAACCAATCGAATATGACCTACGTTAAATTTGAACTGAGCGAAGAAGCAATAATTAAGAAATTATTTTCTATAAATGGGTCATGACTCGTAGACCCAGACGTTAAACAGGCGTGGATGTTAATGGATACATATTTTACACACTAGACAATGTAATTTCCTAAGAATAAATGAAATGCAGTGGTAGTATAACAAAATGTTAAACAAGTGATATCCTTTGTGAGTTTCCTACATCATTTTTTATAGTTGACAAATAAATGGCTTCTTTAAGAAGCCAATAAAAAATTTAAACGTACAGAATTAATTGGTAAAAGATTCTTTATATAAGATGTTAATAACAATAACCGATCAATGCAAAATGTCAAAAATACCAACCAAATATCAATACATTTGCATAAGATGTTACTAACATTGTCAGGAGACTAATGCAAAATTATATTAAATCCAGTTTGATCTTACAAATAGAAAGATAAGCCATATATGGGGCAACACAGTTCATCCAAAATCTAAGAAAAAGTATTGTCAAATTCCAAGTCTACTTGAATTGTAAGGTATTAGGTAGACTGTGTTTACAATTTACCGTTAACTCGGATCTTATCATTAACAATATTTTCCTCGTATTAGGATTCAGATTATTAAATTGGTTTAAAATTTTATTATTGTGCAACTTTATGATGTTTTGTGATTATTGGTGCAACTATAACTAAGTTTAAAGTGTTTCTGTTAAATATTTTACTAAGGGGTTACTTTTAGGAAAACGTTTTTCAGTCAATTGGAGGAACTTATGGCCTAATTTTGTACAATTAATTGATTAAATGGGTGTGTGTACCAAATGATCATCATGATTTCTAAACTCGATTTCAGCGCATTTATAACCACTATCCTTTATAACTTTATTATAAGCATCGCTATATTTATCAAACACATCTTTGTCCGATGACTGGTTGCTAATCCTACGGTCTACAGACGAAGGTATATGTAAAATTACAGATGGAAGGTGGTTAGAATTGGGGTAAATATAAATTGGGATGGAGTTATTTTTCATATAAGGTTGAATTATATCATTAACGAGATCTAACGTAACATCAAGAAAATCTCTGTCTCTCTGTCTTTGTCTCTGTCTCTCTCTCTCTCTCTCTCTCTCTCTCTCTCTCTATATATATATATATATATATATATATATAAACATATATTGTTAATTATATAAAAGACAATGAATGTCTATTATGTTTGATCATGAACCGTTCTAAACTCCGCATGGTTGTTTTAATTTCGGGTGAAAATAAAGACAAAAATTGTCTAACATTTGGATATTTTTTTATTAAGTTGGTCCTTGATCTAAGCTTTCGGCTCACACGAGTCATCTTCAGAATGGTTATACGGACATTTAAACAAAGATTTAATTCTTGTTCAACCATCCACATTTACACAGGTAGTTTATTCGCTGTTTGCCTCTTGCTTTCAGTATTTCCTATGAGATTTATATTTTTCAAACCCTAAATATATTTTTGTTTTCATTTTTTCTAAAACTTTGTCGTTTTTCACATATTCAGTCCATGACATTCTCAGTATCTTTCTGTAGCACCACATTTCTGTTACCTCTATTTTCGTTTTCATTTGTAAAGATTATTGAAAATATTCAATGCCATATAGGAAAACTGATATTACATCACATTCCAACACTCTTTTTTTTTCTAACAAAATTTTTCTGTGTCCTAATACCGTGGAAGGTATATTTTGCTATTCCAATGTGACTTCGGATTTCGCTGTCATATTTCAGTCTGTTGTTAAAACATTTTCTAAATATTTAAGTTTTTGTAATTTTGGTGTCTTCATTTCGTAGTTTGTATTTTGCTCCTTTTGCTGACAACCATAGACTGACTTCTTACCAGTGATGTTTAGTCTTTTCTTCTAACTTTCACTGCATTCTCTAGGAGTCTCTGTAGTTTCCATTCTGTGTCTACTCACCATGATTTAAAAGACGCCACTTAAAAAGGAATCACCAAAGATAATGTCTTCAGCAGTTTACTTCTCTATGAGATAATTTCCACTTGCAAAACTTTTTTCTGCATATGTATGAGGCTATATGTGCTTATGTGTGTATTAGGCTATATGTGCGTATGTGTATATGAGAAAAGCATATATTCTTTACTAAGATGAAAGCGTACTCTTGAACTATTTGAAAGTGATATAATTTCATAAAAAGGTGAAGTTTGTTACTGAATAGGTTTTTTCTGCTTATTATAGTTAATCAAGCTCATTCGATCATTCACAATTCTCCTGAGTGCAACAGACCATCAAGGCCTTTTATAGCCGAACTTTGTTTCGTGCTTATGTTGTAAACAAGAAACTTCCATTTTATCTTATTGATTGTTACCAGTTGAAAGCTACCGTGCCGAGGGTTGGATGTAAAGATTTCAAATTGATATTCCCCGTGTTTCTGTCCCGACAATACATTCCTGGCACGTCGAACTCAGATTGACACGTACCAAAAGCAACGCTCCTAGCGTAACCACTTTAACAAATTTGCATGCATTTTTGTTGTTTTCTTCCAATTCGATTTCATTATAACGTGTATATCAACTTACGCGCATATGTATACGGATAGGAATAAAACTGTCGGCATCTATAGAAACACATCCTAGCTATTTTGGGATTAATGAATCATATTGTAAGCCTTATAGATTATATAAGCAAGAAAATGTTTGAATATATAGGATTGTGTGCATATATTCACATTGGATTCACGAAACAGATATTTACATCAGTACATATGAAAAAGCAATATGTACGTCAAAGTTTACGCCCTTTATTGGAAAATGAAAACTTACGTATGAATGTCACTATCTTGCCGAAGATTTAGAAGATAATATTGCAGATAATAAACAATAATAACTGCCAAAATATGTACGAATATCTGTGTCATACTTTATTACTAAACTATTGTTTGCATGCATAAATCTATATTTATGCGTGCATGTGCACATACATATTATATAAGTATATAATCGAATGTGATTTGTTTGTGTACTGGGGTGTATAAGCTTGCAAGTACGTTTATTAAATTTACGTCAGAATGAGCACCGACGCGAATAACAAGCGAAGTCTTTTTAACTGCGGATGTTCAATGATTTTGAAAATGCAAGCCTACGCATGTGCGCCTCTCCTTCGTTGCACCATTCGTTTTCTATTTTTAATGCTACAGTCCAGTACCAGTGCTATAATGAATATTCTTTGTATCACCTACAACCTTAACTGTGAATCAATAGCATCCGGTTGTAAACTTGTAATCTCATCATAGAAATATCAGAGAATCGATCTTACCTTTGCCTTTTTCAATTGCGTTATTTGTGCCTAAAGAATAATAAAACGCACTACTGAAGGAAATAATCTCACATAATGAATTTGATTTGACCCTATTTTAGCTTATCTACGAGAACGTGACGAAATGTTCTTGATTTTTTGTTCAAGAACAAAACTCATATTATTTGGGTTTATTTTGGGAAGGGGATCGAAAAGTTCTATGAAATAAATATTTTGTTCCGTTTTAAATTTTATTTCGTACTGAACATATAAAACTAAACAAGAAAAACTGAGCAACATTGAAAACATTTAGATTTAAACTAAGTCATGGTTACGCCAATATCAATGAGCTATTATAGTATCGATAGTAACGTTATCTGTATAACGTTAACATTTACACCGCTTCAAGTTGATTGAGTGATAAGCAACTTATGCAGTTGCCCAGATCTAATCTCAAATTTTCTCGATATGTTTTTTTTTTAATCGAGTTGATTACAAGCAAGGCAGTAAAGCCACTAAGTCACAAGGTGCTACTGGGCGTGGAAGAATTAGAACATTATTAAGGATCGAGAACAAAACAAGAGGATTCAGGACAGTAGATCGCAATTGACATTGCATTTAAACTTGTGATGTTTAAAGTTGAGTGGAAAGCGTGGAGCCGGAAGTGAGAAGTGCTAGAAAAGAAACTGTTAGCATAGAATTTAAGGTTACATTTAGTCAACATCACTGAAAGATAGGAAGACTGAAATTTTTCTGAAGAAGATTAATAAAATGTTGAAAAAAAAGGAATTCGTTCGTCAAATCGTCAAATCGTTGTCTAACCCTGGGTTTTTCGGGTAGGTAAAAAAAAGAGCGAAGCAGAATTATACCGGAAATAGGGCAAGAAGGGCGCGGCTTCGTTAAACACATTGAAACGAGGAATGCGATTTTATGCATAGAATGATATCAGAAAGAATGATACAAATGCGAAGGGATGTATAAATATGTTTTATAGATTATGCAAAAGCATTTGACAAGGTATCACTATTAGAACTGCTAGATAAGCTTCATTTATTTGAGAAAAATATTAGAATAATATAATATAATGGCAAAATTAAGCATTAATAATTTCATGAATGGCGTTGTTAAATCACACAATTAATAAATCTAGTACACAGAACTTATCTCTCAAAAGTTTGGATTCACCTCCTAAGCGCTATAGAGCCTGAACGCAAATCATCAATATTCTGTGACAAAATGATTACAATAGAATAATTAACTCAGTTATATTTTATTTAAAACATTTTCTTACTGAATGCTGTACCTGAATAATAATGCTATGGTGTCAGTCAAATGAGATGTAAGCAATTTCTTTTCTGTTAAAGCAACATACAGTTAAATACTGCAATTAAATATACTGGTCTTGACAAAGTTTTCATCATTCGATGTCGTTTTCTTCGGACTAATTTTCTTATATTTATTGTTTGATTCTTTCCGTAATGTTTTGGCCGTGTATTCTTTGACAGTCATTGTCTCTGTTTTGATTTAGAATATTGTAGAATCCTACTTCGGGTTAAGAGCGCATTTTAAAACACGTCAAATAACCAGAAATTAATCCAAACAAACAACAATACAATGATTAAATGTTTTTAGCAAAACCTTATTCATTTCCTCAGACATTTAATCATTGAATTGGGTCTTAGTCTGGATCAATTTCTGGTTATCAGCCAAGTTATAAACAAAAACATTAGAATCCAGTAATTCTATGAATATGTTGGGCCACGTAAAAATATGACATTTTTGCACATTAATTTTATTAAACAATATATTTGCATACTTATCTATTTAAACATTGTCACAAAATAAACATGCTGTGTAGTATTATCATGATGGAAGATTATGCTCTTTCTCTTCAGTAATTCTGGACATTTTTCATAATTTCATGCATTTATTAGTTTTAATTGTCTTTAGTAGGAGCGGTGCTTGTTTGAATTAATGATCTGATTCTCTGGAAGGTGTTTATAGCAGAGGATTCAATTTCAACCACATACACAGTATCTGGATGAAAACAAACCTTTGGCACTGTTAGCAGTAGCTCATTTTGCCTGCCCAATGTTCGCTTGAGTTCCCCGTAAAGTATCCATTTTTCATTGCCCTCCAATATTTGGTTCGAACACGGAACATTAAGTGGATTTTTATGTGCTTAATTTATGCAGAAGCCACAGATCAAAACGCCTCACAGGACTAAGCTAGTGCATATGATTTTCAACGGTATAAGATAAGGCACACAGATCTATTTGAACTGCTAGGAAAACTTTATAGATAACGAGTTCCATGAATACACAAAAATAGAAAGAGGAGAAAGATGTTTTCTCAGCTGATCTAATTAACTTATATAGCGTGACAATCTTAAGAGAATTAGGAGACCGATCAAGATATATTATCAGCGGATATAATCTTAACGACATAAAATACACTGTGATGATAGCAAATTTAGAAGGAAAACTGAAAGCACGTTTAGATAAGGCAGCAAAGAAAAAACAGAAAATGGACTATTAACTGTAAATTGTGGGCATAAGTAAGAAGTGTGAGCTATGTATTTGGGACGTCAAAATCAAGCAAGTCCAGAATTTGGACACCTATCGAAAAATATGAAACAGAAATATAAAGGTTCATAGGATTAACGAAAGATGTTCTCAGGACATTACGCAAAGTATTAAGAGATAAAAATGTTACAGACAAAGAAAAGGATATGTAATATCTAATCTTCCATGTTTCAGTGAATGCTGGACAATCGTTTCACAGATTAAGAAGAGACTTGAAGTAGCAGAAATGTGGCTCTACTGATCAATAATTAAAATACCGTGGATAGAACATATGAACAACAAATTTTAGAGAAAATAGGAACAATAATGCAGCTTATACTTGCAATCAGAAAAAGACAGTTGAAATTTCTGAATCGCATGAGAAAAGAGGGTTTAGAGAATTTATCTCTCCCAGGATGTGCTGAAGGCGGTAAGTGAAGCAAGGAAAAACAACGAGTAATCCGTTTAATGTATTTGGGTGAAAGGGTGGCCGAGGGATGGTAAAGGATAAAAACAATGACAGAATGTTGTGGACTGCCATCATCGTACACGTCTTGGGTATACTTGACACATAAAAGAAGAGTATTTTAAAAATATTGCTTATTTTGTCTATTTTTAATGATAGAGCCAGTGCATCAGTTTTTATGCCTTTTAACTGCTTGCTGATATGTGACTGCTGTTACAATCAAAAGCGATCTTGTTTATTGAGTTTAGTTAAAGCTAAACGCTCCTAATGTCATCTAACAACATAAACAGGCACGAGTGTATACATATAGATATTTTTTATTTTTACATATTATCCTTATTTTTCTATATTTTACATTTATTTTTATTTTTTTAGTGTTCCCTCCCTCTTTCTCTGCCTCAATCACCGTCAAATTTCTCCATTATTCATTTTGTCTTTTTCTCTCTCTGTTTTGCACCAACTCCGCCGATATTTTCTATTTATCTATATCTGTATATTAGAAGTCTATTACTTTGTTCTTATCTCTATGCAAACTCCATTTTTGTACTCCTTCAATCCTAACTTCTCACCCTCTTTTCACACAAATTACTGCAAAATTCCAATCGAAAATACTCGTCTCGAAACGACAAAAGTAAAAAAATAAATATAATTTTAAAAATAAATAGCTTAACGTGAAGAGAAAGTAATCTTTTAAGATGCATGAATTTTTTTAAAAAACAATGAATGGTAAAAATTTATGCAATATTATTTCGATGGTTTTGGTTTTTGGAATGAGAAAAATAACTAAAAGTACAGATATCTGACAGGTATTTTCGAAAAAATAATCGATCAGTATGAATATTATCCACTCAGCATCCAGATAACATTTCATTTTACGAAATTAATCTTTGTCGATAATGCTTTCAGCGATGCAACTATAAGATATACACGCTAGCGTATATTCCACGAATGGACGGAGAATTTTATAAAATACGTTATCGCATTATTTTGTGGTAAGAAATGCAGTCAACAAGTACAATGAGAATTTGGCTTGTGCTTTTTGCATGCAAAGATATTATTTTATTTTAATACTTAAAAAAAAGTATTTCCCGAAGTTTACATATAAATCACTTCTAGCTACAGAACTAGGCATTAATTTGACATATCGATAGTCATGCGATGTTTCTGAATTAATATGTAAGAGACGGAAACTGTGTTAATTTATGTTGAATGGCTGAATTTACGTGAAAGCAAGTTAAATCCTTAGTCTATGTATCGAATATATTTAAATGTATGCAAATTCGAATTAATCTCAAAGTTTTGTGAAAAATATTGCACCTGCAAAATAATTTATAAAATTTACAAAATCCACAAGTACAATGAGTTAGATTTATTCTTTTGAGTTAAATAACTTTAATTCACTTCGAAAAGTTTACGTTCGCGTTCAGAGTAAAAAGTGTAATTTGTCAAGTTAGGAAATATGTTCATACAAGTGCTGTCCATTTATATATTATAGCATTAAATAGACAATATAAATGGGCTATATGTATATATGGACAGAATATTTTATTCTGCTTGTACATATAATGTATTTGTTTCCAGTAGACTATTTAAAGTTGATATATACATTCACAAGGAAATATTTTTTCTAGACTATATGCCAAATTGTCGCAATTTTTGGTGATGTGTCTATTCCCGTGTCTCTTGTAGTATATTTGGGTTTGTGTTTTTAACTACTTGCCATGAACTAATTTTTGCCATAAAATACTTCGAGTGGCAATTTCTATAAATAATTTTTTTTATTTCTTAGTACGTACCGCTATAGACGAAGATATGTGTAACGATAAAACCGTATATACAGCACAGTTTTCTGGACACCGAAGTATTCGTAAAATTTTTCCTCATGAGAAAATAAATGACTAAACCTTACTTTATTATGCTGAAGGTGAATATTTTCATTCATAGTCTTCCATGTAACGAGTGAATGGCATAGCTATATAAATTGATTACGTTCGTACTAAGAGTAAAAGGTTTAATTTTTCAAGCTAGAAAATATGTTTCAAGTAGAATATATTCCCCGATTAAGTTAAGGCCGTGCTATTTTAATGCTTAATAATCTACGCTGGTAAGTTACAAGACTAAACTGGTAGGAAGTATGTGTTCAATCAAACATTTTGAGTGTTTTAATTGTAATTGGAATATATCATTAAAAAAACTAGTTTTTTGCATTTGACAGTGCATTATTATAAGAACAGTAAATCTATTGTCAGGAGTTATTCAGTCGAACGATATTATAGCAGAAGAAATTATCGGTCATTGCAGTGATGAAACTTAATTCGAAAAATCCCATCTAATGCCCTAACGATCTACAAGTACATCAAAGGCGTTTCTGGTTTATTACGAGAGTTTATGTTCATAAATTGGTTTTACTATTATATTTCGTATCTATCATGAAAAAATTCAGTAGTCCATTTTATATTTGTTACTTGAAAAAAAAAACGATAATGTCACCTTTAAAATTTCCTAACAGTGTCCAACTAGAATATGACGATGATTTGACGAATGAATTTAGTCAGCCCGAATGAATATCTTTCATATTCTGTACTAAATGAGAACAATAAACTCATTCAATTAGCAAACATAGTAAGCCTACGCGTAAAAACAATCTCTATCAATAGCGTAAAAAATGACAAAAGCCCGAGTAGAAGTGACGTTTACACAACAATCTAAAAGCATAAAAACTGTAGAATGACGACATACTGTCTCCCTTTCTCCATAAAAAGTAGCGAACAGCAACAATATTTCTTGGGAGAAATGATAGAAGTCGAGTTCCCTGGAAATTCCAACACTGTGATACAATGACATTGCTAACCAGATAATTAGTATATCATTTATCTGTCAACGGAAATGACAAACAGTTGTTACGTGTGCACGGCGATAGTTGATGTCAACGAGACAAGAGAAAATATCAGTTCTTCGGTCACTGAAAATTTAAGTATAATTCTGTATTTTTTTTAATCTGGTTCTCTTTCCTTGAATTTTTGTTCATTAAACAAGTACAGAAAATAATGCTCTACATTTTTGTTGTGGTGTCCTCTCTCTAAAGTGTCTATGTTGGACTCTTCCGCCTACTATAAGATTAATAGGAGAGAAGGCCTTGGGGGTAACAGTCGAATAGATTGAACGCTGGGTCAAACGACACACACTCACTAATTGTTTAATACTCTTCTATTGTACTTACTTTTTAATATATGATATATCTGCAACACTTGTTTGGTTATTTCTTTAACCATTTACTTGGTCACAACAATTTGTGAACGCGTGTCGACATAAAAAATAAACTTTTAATGATGTAAAATATTTTTTAAGTGTCAGAAAAATAAAATAATATATAAAATAAAAATTAGGTTAAGTCCAGTTTTATAAAAGCATGTTTATGTTTTTATCAAGGCATATTGATTCAAACGAACATAGCAGTCACGCGTGAATAAATGTTGGGCGCGAAATTATCCAAAGTCGTAAAAAAATTATGTCGCTGATATTTGTATGTACATTTGTATTATATTTAAATTACTTATGAGGTGTGTATATTTGTATTTGAATTATCATTATATTTTTGTAGTTGGAAGCATGTAAGTGCATCTATATGCGTTTTTGCCTTTGAGTATATTTGTGTATATATTATATTTTTATATTACTTTATTTATATTTATTTATATTATTTATTCATATTATTTTTTAAAACCTTCCCACCCCCGTAAATAAAATGAACTGCTCCACAATTATTATAGTACGGTATGAATATCAATATTGAAATTATACAACAGTTTTCAATTAGGACCTGGCGATATATATATATATATATATATATATATATATATATATATATATAGAGAGAGAGAGAGAGAGAGAGAGAGAGAGAGAGAAAGAGAGAGAGAGAGAGAGAGAGAGAGAGATGGAGCAACTTTTTTAAAAAAAGGACATGTTTCGGTAATGAAACGGTGTCATCAGAAGAAGAATGTTCCATAAGAAGCAAATATACATGAGAGACAAAACTTGTTCAACTTAATCAAATTTTACTTTAACTGTATCATCCTACATATTAGATTTTAACTAATGATATATATATATATATATATATATATATATATATATATATATATATATATATATATATATATATATATGCGTGTGTGTTTGTATGTGTGTCTGTGTGTATAATTTGGATCCATGTGTGAAGATTTTGGAAGTTTGGGTACCACAACTTTTTAACGTTAAACATTTTGATTACTTTCAATGGTTTCTTTTAAAATATATGACCTATTGAAACATTATCACAGATATTTTCAGTGTCTCTTTGAACACAATAGACTGTGTACATTGTACTTTTCACATCTTGACAGAAGAAAAATGATGTCTCAGTACATTCTGTAAGTTAACACTAGAAGACAGTTTTTATGAGTAAAGAAACAATAACTAATGAAATCATAGACGCAAGATACTGGCACTGATTATATGCTATACAAATTAATTTTGTTAAATCAAAAATCAACATGACTGCATTTACAGTATTTAGAATCATAATTAAAATTGTCATTTTTATAAACTCTTTTTCTCTCACACACATGCACAAATATATAAACATCGAGATAATTTTTTTATGTTTGCATTGCATGTGCATGAAACATGATAGAAACTGATGTGAAAAGTGCTATAAGATCCGACAGAGGCGATGGAAACAATAAATGTATCTTATTGTTTAGAAAAATAAATGTGTTTATTCATTGTGCATTCTTCTGCAGATCACACGCCTGTGCCTACCTGAGTGTGCGTGCCTTTCATGACATCAGATGAACAACATATTCTAAAAAAAGCTCACACCAAATGAAACTTCGTGAGCACTATTGAATGTATGGATCGCCATATTGAAAAAATGGCGGAATATATGTGGGCAAATTTAACGAAACAAAAGAATGGACAAGTATGAGTGCAATGATAGAATGAAAGAAATTCAAAGAAAGAGGAAAATATATGACAAAAATAAAAACAAACATTTCTGAGGAAAGAGAAAGTTAAACATTAAAAAGAAATAAAAATTGAAATAAAGGGTAGGACTAAAAGAAAAAAGATGGGAGATATTAGATAAATCGTTATCGATTATAGATACGATAAAAATGATAACAGGTGAAATTAAAGCTAAGTAGATGGTAGAAAATATCAATCAATTAGAAAGCAAATAATAGTTAAGTATTAACGAAAATGTTATTGCATACGAATATTACATTTATGAGTAAAAGAAACGTGAGAGGTCTGTTTGGTTGAATTTTTCCTTTTCATATTAGCAACATTGCTACTAATTGGAGCTTTTATTGTGGGGAAATAGTCAAGTTCATTATAGGCGCCACTTCAGTTCTCTTCGATGACATCAGGACCGAAGTTAACACCTACTCTTCAACGAATGTTTTCTTTCGTGCCATGCACCAACTCGCTATTTTTTATTAGTTATGGCTGGTATAGTAATCAATAGGATCCAGCCACGTAGACGCCGATCAACAAGTAGCAACGGACTAAAATCAGTAGTGGCAGTCAGAGTAGCACTGTCACCAAGTTACCATGGTTGCAATGAAAAGACCGTGACTACCTTGTAGTCTGTGATGCCGTGTTCTGTCGACACCATGATTACAGCGATTCGTTGACATTACTATCAGCAGATGTAGTTAACAAGTTATTCCAGATCTCACTCTTTCTATTTCTCTTTCTCTCTCTCTCTCTCTCTCTCTCTCTCTCACACACACACACACACACACACACACACACACACACACATACATATATATATATATATATATATATATATATATATATATATATATATATATATATATTTAAGGTAAATTAATTGTGATTACATTGATAATTTACTCTTAATAAATATGCTTTTCCGCTGGTGGTTTTTCTTCATATTCATCATCACATATTCATCATCACATATATAAATTGGCACATATCAAGTTCGTGTTATTGGTAGGTGTGTGTATATATCAGAATAGACATATGTTCAAATTTAATACTATTTTGGTGTTGTTTCACCTTTTCGAGAGACTAACTTTATCATGAAATATATTCTTTATTCATTCAAATTCTAAAATATTGTGCATCCATTCATTTGCGCAAAATTGAAACTGTATCTTCTAACCCGTGATGTTCGAAAACAAATGAAACATTTCATTTAATTTCTTCCCATTCAATACCAACGATCAATATGAAACCCAAAAGCGAAATCTATCGAAATCAATTTACACATTGCTGGGATTTGCCCTTTTTATATTTTTTGTATCGTTTAAGAAAAAGAAAGGAAATCTGAATTATTTCTTAATATTTTTTTACATCTTAAAAGTCCCTTGTTTTCACAAAATATGTTGGACTGAACCAAGACCATAAAACTTCTTCTATTCTTGTTCATCTTCTCCAGTGCTGATTTTACTTCAGCTTTATAGCCCTTCCTTATTTTCAATCGTAGATGAAAAACTATCCATAGGTGTAAGAACAAAATGACTAACTGAAGGTAGCGAATAATTGTTTGGTTATCAAATTCAGGCGCGTAGAATTAAATTTTTAAAGACGTGCTTAAGCAACCATAGATTAAAATAGTGACTTATAATGTATTGTTAGCAATGATTTATATTTGGTCATCAATAAAATGAAAGATAAATGCGAAATGCTGAACATCATGCTTAATTACTTGTATATTTTTTAATTTAATATTTTATTTGTTGATAATAGGTTAATTTTTTAAAAAATCTTGTTTCCTACCTGGATTTGTACATTAGTGTGTGCCTGTGATGTATCTTAAGAATACTAGAAAATATCGAGTGTAAATATGTTTTTTTTAATTATATGATTTATGATAAGTCACTAAATTGGGAAGTGGCCGTCTTCTACCATTTTTAAACGTTTGGAATGCTTTATAAATATCTTTTTCAGATGATTTTACTGATATTCGTTTTTATTTTAAATCTTTTTCTCCGTATTAACAACAAAATATATTGTAAGTAACTGTTTTCCAATTTTTGCTGTTAAATGCAATATATTTTATCACATATCGTTTCATATTTACGTAAAGATAGATCATTCAACAATTTAGAACCCATTGTCCAAATTGCTGACTCCACCAGGATAATTAAAATTGTCATTTTTATAAACTCTTTTTCTCTCACACACATGCACAAATATATAAACATCGAGATAATTTTTTTATGTTTGCATTGCATGTGCATGAAACATGTTAGAAACTGATGTGACGAGTGCTATAAGATCCGACAGAGGCGATGGAAACAATAAATGTCGTTGGTTTTTAACTAAACTTGCACACACACACACACACACACACACACACACACACACACACACACACACACACACACACACACACACTCGCGTGCGCGCACGCACACACACACACACACTCACGCGCACGCACACACACACACACACACAGTACAGTGTATTTAGCTCTTCGTGGCAACGTTATTCTTTTCTTTTTCCCTCTCTTTAAAGCACTCCCTTCGGTTTGGAAACGCAATATGATTGAGCCGTGCAGCCTTGCGCTTATTACCATTCGCGCGGCCGTGTATAAAAACCATATCTGTGTGCTCACGATATGAATCTCCTGCCATTGTTAAACAGAACACTTAACTCACTACTACATACGTTAAACGTTGAAGACAGACTAGCCACAAATGTACACGAATAACAAATGTAACCTGCGCTACATGGCAACACAGCGCTATCTACTGTAAACCTTTTAAAAACTTAATAACTCAAAAACGATGGATTTGCGGACATATGTTTGTATGAACTTTTGTAAAAATTGTTAAAGCTTGCAGTCATTTTTACAGTTTATGTGGGAAGTTATTTTTATATAATTGAAAAGTATTTATCGGGTTTCTTGTTGTGCTTTGCTTGTGTATTGATTGTCCCTAAGTTTTTGAAAGTATTTTTAATCCACCATGTAATAAATATTTTATCACTTCTTTCACGTGACCGAACGATCCTTTAGGCGTTATCTTTTTATTGTTTTTCTACTCAAATATTTTTCATAATAAAACTTTAAATGTCGTAAATGTCACAGTCAGTTTAGATAAAAACAGTTATAATTGTTTAAATCGGTGGCATCTGTTGGATATTTATCTGTTGACACTTCATAAAAATAATTAATCCGGTGTAAGAAAAGATAATTTTCTCACTCATTCAAAGCATTCACAAAGTTATGATGATATATGTAAAAACTGCACAGTTTTCGATAAGCAGTTACTTAATGGGATTATCTCAAATCTTTTTTTGCTTATATTGTCAATTAAATGTAGCAATAATAATCATCTGAACACTACAAACGACATTAAATGTAGAAAATTGAATTATTTACCTTCAACTTTATGAAACAGATAAATTTTCGAAATGTAGAATTCACTTAAGAGGTAAACGGGAAAATATTTTATCTTGCAAAATCTAATACTGAATCAAAAACAAAAAATTATCCAAATTGCTTGTTTTTGTTAGAAATACAAAACAGATGAAGTATTTTAAAGTTTTTCCTTACTTTTTAAAAATTCCAAATGTCTAGTTGTTTCAATGTATTTGGAATGTTATTGTTTGCAAACACAGAACAATTTTCCATTTTAAACCGCGGCACAACTAAATTCTCAAAAGTCCGTCGATGTTAATACTAAAAGACTTATCAAATGTAAGAAATTGTATCAATTTTCACATAAATATAGATTTGAAATACTTTCTTTTAAAAGCTTAACAGTATTGAAGATGATCCTATATAAGTTCAAAAGATTGGCAAATTCGTAAGACTGCATCAGTAATTATTATCGATAATTTTTTATCAGTATTATTACCGATAATTATTATGACGAGAATGGAGTTTATCTAGACATAAAACAAACGTGAAATTATGACTAAGCATAAAATATGCATATCAACACATATACTTAAATAATGCTGTTATTAAAATTGATAGGAATACATTTATGAATATATCTATGTATATTTTCATTGTGATATTGCTTATATGACTATGTTCCAATGGATGAGTATCGGTCTCAACAAAAGTAGGTGTTGTTTATTCTTGATTTGTTTGCATGTAACCATAAAAACTACTTATTAGAATACTTATGAATATTTATAAACACATTTGAAAAATCAAATCTCTGATTTCTAATTTTCTTTCAATCACTGATTAACTTACAAATAGTGAAATCCATTTACTTTTTAAGAAAATGACACAACCATTTACACCAGCCTCGATAGGAAGGCTGATCAGTCTGACAAGGTCAAAATAGCAGTCGATGTCCAAAACGGCGTCAAGTCCGTTGTTAACTGGGGGCAAAAGATGGCTTGTTAATTTTAACGCCCCCAAAACTAAACTTCTCTCCATTAATCATCTGAGAGATCTCTCGCTATCTTCCATCCGCATGGCTGATGCTAACCTCTAGAAAAGTGACTCGTGGTGCCTTCTCAGGCTAACGTTCTCATCTGATATGAAGTGGAAAGACTATATTGAATGCATTGCTATCTCTTTGATAAAATCCAGCAATATTATTTGTGTATTTTTGGCGTCTCGACTTCAGTAGTTTTCTACCTCCTTAAGGTTGCCTCTATGTGTCTTTTCTGTAAATACCTTCATAGTAATTGTTCGTATTAGCTCTTTGCTATGGTTCCCAGACATTTTGAATTTTAGCATTAAGATCTCATCAATTTACAGTTGAGGTGGCTAAATATAACCGTAAAGTATACGCTAACAGTTTCTTTTCTTGCACTTCTCGCTTGTGGAACTCACTTTTGGCTCCAAACTTTCCAGCCAACTTTAATCTGAACAAAAATTTAAATGCAATGTTAATCGCTATCTACTCTCATCCTGATTACTCTTTCCTATTCTCGCTGTTTATTAATGTTTCTCTTCCTAGTTCTTCCACATCCTGTGACCTATTGTGTCTTAGTGGTTTACTGCCTTGCATGAAGTAATTGTACATAGTGGACATAATACCTAAAATTCTAGAACGCGGTCCAAATGGTGCATTTATTTTATGGTATGAATTTTTAGTGCAACAATTTTTTTAGAATAAACAAAGCAATATTTTCCAATATACAAAAGTATAATAATTATACATTCACGCACAGACACAAATACGTGTATACACAACTATATAAATACAATTATATATACACAATTTCCTATCACAAAACAAATTCTGTACTTTGCATATCAGGAAAGATTGGATTAATATTAGCTCTAAATGTTGATCAATGTTTCCCGTGTAAAATATGTTATTTCATATTGATATAATTCGCTATCTGATATAAATCGTTTCCTAAAATTGAATATATACCATTTGAAAAATTGAAATATACCATTTCCTCTTGTTATAGCAAATATAGGAATCATTCTTAAATTGACATTGATAAAATCTAGTTAAAAATAAGCTTTACTAATGAAATAATGTTATGCTTGCTTTTTTTAATAGCAATGCAATGGTTTCAGTAAATCTAAAAAGATTCTTTTGACATTGTGAATTCTATTTATCACGCATAATTTCTTAAGCAGAGCTGTTGCTATTGTTAGACTTCTCATGCAAGTAAGGTTATCAATCTTTACAACTCCAGCAAATGCCCATGCCAGATCACACACTGACATACCAGATAGACAAAATTATTGTCGACATTCAGGGCACACCATGCTTGGTAAAGTCAGACTAAGTGAGATTAATGTCTTTACTCCGTTAAAACAGTGTGTGTGTGTGTGGTTAAGAGGTAAAGCTGGAAAAGTAACAAAACTTCTGGGGCAGGTGGTCAGGATATCATCTGTACACAACGCAGATAGTAACAGCAACTCAACAGAAGAGCAGTAGAGGATTTATGAACTTTTTGCTTTAATTTGATCAGAATAATTCCCTCCTTTACTTTCGCCATCCGCGTTGATCGACTTTCATGTTTCAGGTGCGCTGATATTCAGCCTGAGTTCGCAAGACAAATATTGGATTGGCAGTCAGCCTCTTTCAGGTCGTCTAAACGTGTACAACCCATACATATATGCATACATCTACACCCACTTCTAAATAAAACTCGCTTGTATGCACACATATATCAATAAATCGAATCCCCAAGGATAGGTTTTAACTAATTTTTTTTCAGATTCGTATATACAACATTCTTATTTATGCTATATCAGGCATTGATCAGTAAAAGTGGAGAAAATTCGTTTGTCTACTCAGTTCAGTTATGTGTACGTGTGTATGTGTGTGTGTATGTGCGTGTGTTTGCCTTTATATGTAAATATGAGTGCGAAATTATGGAGCTAGAGACATTCATCTATCTATTTCAAATAAATATGTTAGAGTTACGAGCAGATATCTTATAGTCTTTATGAAAGTACGTTTTTACGCTCTTTAATTGCATACTCTATTCATTTTTATTAACCGAATATATAGCCATGCAATAGAACCTGAAATAATCTCTAACAGAAGATAAGAAGCACCAAAACTTGTATCACTGATAGTAGTAGTCGTCCTAAAATAGAAACTCAGTAAATTTCACAAACTGAATTTCAAATACACATTTTTCTCTGAAGAAAATCTCTTGTATTGGACACACACTGTTAGAATGGGCACAGGATGAAACGTGAGTAAAGGAACAATATAAAAAACATCATAGCATCACTAACATAAAATCAAATCAACCAAATGTTAAAAAACACATACACATACGCACAACATGTGCATGGATTGATAAAATTCAATGATCAATTTCGTGATCTCTTATGAAAAGAATCTTTTGTTTTTTTTAACTATTTGGTGCTGGATGCCAGTTGATTTTAATCGTATGCTGGCCTGTTTCTTTTCCCTTCATCATCAATTTTAGCAGCATGTTTCTTTGAACGTACAGGTAAAATACTGCTTCTTGATTCCACAAGTGAAGGAAAATATTTTAAAATTTATACAGACATAAAACAAAATGGTCAATGAAAAAATTTATAATGAAAGATTTGCGGTGCTCCTGTGATCTATATTATTTTTCTTGATAATCAAAGAATGGCTGATCTATTCGTATAAACTGGAGGTTTTGCATAATTGTTAAATGTTAAATTCTCATAAATTTGAAAGTAACGAAGAAATTTTGTTCAAAGTCTGTTTTAAAATCACAAAATACGACTTCATGAAAGAGAAACAAATAATATGGGAGAGAGAGAGCATGATATATTCTTTTTACATTTGATGAAGAAATGCAGTTTTCCATGTCATTATAACAACATTTATATTCATATTTATATATATTTTTAATATCATGTTTTCATGTCTATTAATGTGCTAATGCTTCTTTGTGGCTGGCAGTTTTGACAGAAATCCAGCCTGCATTATTTTTAAACTGAGACAAGTTGAGAAATGACGTAAAATATTTATTCCTTGGAGTGAAAAAAGCAAAACATTAAAACTTAAATACGAGTCAAATACTATCTACATTAGGGAATATTGGACAACACCTTTAAGGTAGACAAAGCGATTAGAAGATTTTACAATATTCTATATGCATTTGAATTGGTTTATGATTGATATTATTCTGTGCTATTTTGATACTGAAATAAAATATATTGGAAATCTTTATACTGACAACCATTTAAACAAGCAATATACTTAACTCTAGCATTGGAATTTAACCAACTGACAAAAGCAGTGTTCTTACTACCTGACACATTTTTATTTACTGAATAAAGATTAAAAATTCAAATTTAAAAAAAATTATAAAACATTGAGTACGACGAATGAAACTTTGAAAATATAACTGATTCGCCTTTCATTAGGACAATGTAAAATTATCCACATTTACATGACAGTTATTAAGCATTATTCTTGCTTTATTTAAAGGAGAACTTAACAAATACATTAATTAAAGACCGGATGTTAATAAATTTATCCGAATAATACATTTTTTATTTTTTTTAAATAAAAATGTAGTAAGTAGTAGGTAAATTTTTTATTTTTAAAAACATCGAGCAAAAATGGTATGTACTATATATATATATATATATATATATATATATATATATATATATATATATATATATATATATATATATATCAATATACAGTCTACGTATATACCATTAAAGTATTTACATCTACACAACTGTACGCTATACTTAATTCATTGGAAAGAAAAGCATCATTAAATGTGAAGAATTAATAGATGGAGTCAATATTTTTAAATTATTCAAGAGATAAACAGCTGCATTTCTTTTCATTGAGCTTAAGAGTCACGGAAAGTACCCGGTTACTAAATGAGGTTGTTGTATGAGCGTAAGAAGAGGAGGTAAGTAGTGCAGTTTATGAGGTTTTCTAGGTAATAAAATGGTTAGCCCTAGGCTTGAAAATGTTAAGATGGTGGTGATTGGGAAACATCCTCTCAAAAGTCTGTTCCACAAAGCAGCGGTTCTTAGAAAGAAGCTGTACCAGAAGAACATTTTTCTTACTAATGGAATAAGAAGGGAATGAGAATGATTCGTCGCAGAGTACGTGTCTTGACGGCTCTTATCTGTGAAGGTCAGAACTAGTCGAACTAAGGAATGTAGCTCGTTGGAAGTAGAGAGAGAGAGAGAGAGAGAGAGAGAGAGAGAGAGAGAGTAGCGAGAGGCTTGCGACGTTTCGTCTATAGAAAAGGAGTGGTAAGGTGGAAATAAATCACCATCCAAGCGTAGATTCTTTTGAACTCTATAAAAACTGGCAAATGAGGTCTGGGCAGCTCCAGCCCAGATATGGCAGTATTACTCCATTTTTTTTTGTCTGATCTGGCTCTTAGAAAGATAGGACATGATAGAAGTTACTTACTGGAACTGTACAAAGAACCGAACATTTTCCAGCATGTTTAGCGACGTATCGTATATATGTGTTCCCCTTGAAGTCTGGGTAGCTTGAGTTCCATTAGGCGTTCAAGACAAGGAGAATCCTTTACAGAATAACTATTCATTATGATAAGTGAAAGTTTACGATCTGCTGTGCTGGTGGAATGTTACAAGTTTAGTTTTGGAGGTACTGAACGTTACAAGCAAGTATTTTCCAATTGATTCATCAGAGCTAGCTCATGGCAGAGATCGGCTACCAGGTTCAGGTGTTAATTTCTTTAACACATAATGATTATTGAGATCTTGGAAAACTTAACCCTCACAGGGCAAATCGATGACAAGATAAATAAAGGAAGGCGGCGGAATACCTACCGGAAAAGCTTGAGATTTATTGGACACAAGATGTTCGGGATTGTTACGAGCGGTCAACTCACCGACCTGGCCCCATAACGGGCGCATCAGTGGACATGTTAGAAGTTTAGTTTAGAAATACCGTAAAATTGACGCCATTAAAAAAAGAAAACAGCACGTACTTCACTCTTTACATTTATAACTTTTTGTCTTTCTTTCAGTTTATTAAATTGCTTCCATTGGAATCCTGAAGCCAGACTAGTAGAAGAATCAATCAGATTGATTCTTCTACTAACTATAACTATAGCATTTTATTTTGTTGTAAATGAAAAATAAAATTATGAGAGCATTGTGGAATTCAGAACAAATTTCTGCTGAAATATTGGCCCTGATCTAAAAAGAAGAAAAATGTTTAACGAATTCAAACGAAAGAAATTGGGAAAATATCTGTAACAATAAGAAGATTTTAAAAGAAAAAGTGAAAAATGAAATTCAAAGAGATTTCTAATTTGGATTCTATGTCTTCTTCAATTGTCTTAGAATTTCATTAATAATTAATTTGATTTCTTTCTTTCTCTCTCTCTCTCTCTCTCTCTCTGTATGTGTGTGTGTGTGTGTGTGTGTGTGTGTGTGTGTGAATTAGTTATCTACTTTTTGTGTTTGCAGGTAATTACTAAGATGAGGCAAGTAATTATATAAATCTCTATAGAGTTTTAATATTTGATGAATTCGTGTATTCGTTGAATGGCATGTTACTATTAAATCTATCATTAGATAGCGCCCTAATCTAGGCATGAACATCACGGTTGGTGGGAGAGGCAAACCTTTTACTAATATAAATACGGAAACATAAGTTTGTGAAATAAAATATCAACAAATGATGTTATAATAAAATAATATTTCATATGTTAAAAAGTAATAATTTAAAAATACATAGACATTTTTTCGACTGAACCAACTTTAGTGTTTAAGACTACATTCGAGAAAGACATGATTATTTACTCTCACACTGCTGTCATCCAATCATTTATCTATACGATGGCTCTGAGGTAGATAAGAGAATAACCCTAAATCAAAACATTTACATTTTGTAGAGTTCTCTGGTAGAAGTAATCACTTCCGTTAATCTACAGAGTGCGATGGGTAAATTTTCGTCATTTTATATTTTTAATTTCGCGCATGCGCGTTGTTTTTTATTTTGTCTTATAGTATAGTAGGGTCAGTTAGGCACCATCCGTGAGAAATATGGAAACTGCATTCGCGCCGGACGCTCCAATACGAACATTTCAGAGTGTTTGGGGGTCAATCTGTGGACAATGCAGAGGATTCAGAAAAAGGTGGATGAATCTAATGGTGATTATGAAGGTATGACAGCTGATCGTTCTGATAAGAAAAGAACTCCCGGGTTTGTTGGTGATGTCTTCAGACTCAACACAGAGACCTATATCAAGTGCTTTGAGGAGGTAGTGTTGCCTTGGGTCAAGAGGGTAGCGGCTGGAAAACCCTATGTCTGGCAACAGGACTCAGCACTATGCCATATAAGCAGGAGAATCCAGTCATGATTGTCTGACAATTTCTGCGACCACATCACATCTTACCTAACATGATTATTGTGTGTGGGGTGCAGTTGAGCGAGAGACCAACAAAACGTCTTGTAACACCACAGATGAACTGAAGGCAAGGATTATGGCAGCATTCACCAACTTAAACAAGGACATCGTCCAGAAGAGTTGCAGGAGATTCCGAAATTCACTGGAGGCCATGATTGAAGCCAGTGGCTATTTTACTCTTTAGTATCTCAAGATATTTTTGTGTAATTTTGGTAAATATATCTGTTAAAATGAGATGTCAGTGTTATTTTAATTTTTGTTTAATTTAAGCGACAAATTACCCATCGCACAATATATAATGATATTTTTATCATCGAATAATAAATTTCAAACCCTATTTCGATCAGATTTTCCTAAGTTTAAAAACTTCGATTGAAAAGAATCTATTCTGCACATATCTTTCAAGTGAAGTGAAAAAATAAAATCAATATTGGATATCCACCAAAAGTTATTAGACTTCAAAGACAATATTGTTATTGCGATTAAAAAAATAGGAAAGAAAGTATAATGAAAAAATATAGAGAAAAAGCACGGTATAATGAAGATTATTTCTTTTGTGAGTGGTTTACAAATAAAACTTGTAATGAATAGAAAATACGATACTAAAACATTATGGAATCGAAAACTTGACAATTAAAAATTAAAAAGTAATAATTCTGATTATAACCTTATGTTGATTATATAAATTTACATAAACGAGAATAGTTTGACGGTAGTAAATGTAAATATGAAGAATCCTTAGAGACATTCATGAGTTTCAAAACAAATTTGATTGACATTCAAATAGACAAGGAGAACCTGATATGCAATCTATTGACCAAAGTACGTCCAATGAATAACTGTAATCAGTTTTATTTTATTTGTTGAAGTAGAAGCCTGCTTAACACCTGTTAATTAAAGGTCTATTTTGGATGCGTTATCAACACAGTAACTTCTCAATAAAACTGTCAAGACAAATCATAAAAACTTTGGTAAGTCCCTTTTCACCTTTGTCTCTCTCTCTCTCTCTCCCTCTCTCTCTCTCTCTCTCTATATATATATATATATATATATATATATTTATCTATTAGTACTTAGAATCAATGTTTATTTAAATTTTAAAATGTGATATTGCAGAAAAATGTCTAAATTATACAAACAAAATTAGTTAATCGGAACCTAATAAACCTCCATTTAACTGTCTGTTCATTTCACCTTGATGTCACTCTCAATTGTTGAAGCAAACTCTGCAAACTTTAATGAAAATTTTGTATGTATGTGGTAAATAAATCTTGGATTACAATGTTTATATTAAATGGAATATGTGATTTATGGGGAACATGACATATACGAAATGTTCCCAAAATTAATGTAGTAAGGAAGAAATTTTAATCCGCAAATTATTTCTCTTCTGTTCGTAAACTGCTGACATATATTCCTTCGTCATTTTCAGCATCTGCATAAATGTATCATATATTTTAGCTGGTAGTCTGAAGGGAAGATCAGAGTTAGTGAACAAAATGCGAGAAGTTCTCATATAAATTGAGCATGAGAAGGTTTTAAGAATTTCAAGAAACTAGGTAAATTAAAATGTTTTTGTCCATTTTAAATTTAAATTAAATTTTATTTTGACTATTTGATTAGAACGTTTCAACAATACGTGAAAATTAAAAATATATAAAAATTAAAGCAGAAAAGGAAGTCTCGTACTTTTTGTAATTGACTTTAGTTAAATTTTAAAAAAGTTTAATCAAATTAAAATACTATTTTCGTCGTTGCAAAAAGTTACTGAATTCCGCCATAGAATAAAATGAAACTAGTTCGAATGGATTTCATTTACATCCATTAAAATTATAAACAAAATTAACCGTTCAACCTTCGATTCAATATTACATGTGGTCTTTCAAATAGTTTTGTAATGTTCAGTGTCATCTAATATGAAATGATTTGCGAAGTCACATTTTAAATTTGATGAAGCAATTTTGCGCACGATGTAATGAATGGTGACTTGGTGAGTTCATTGAAGCGCCCTATTACATTCTCGTACAATCATCTAAGTCAATGATAGAATTGATAAATTACATATTTATATTGATTCAAACTTAATCTTTAAAATGTTTTCTTTTTAAAAGAATTATCTTTGTAATAAGATACACATGTAAAGTTTTGTATATGCAAGTAGAGCTGAACAGAAGAGGAAATCCGAACGAAGACTTGCTATTTCATTCATAATAAAAAGATTAGCCACAAGCCTCTTTTATCATTTCATAGTAGCGTATATGTGGTGTCAACAAATTATTTCAAAGTATCTTATATCAGATTGATACGTTTTAGAAAATATATAGTAAATTGCTATATGGGCAATGTAGTGTATATTCCAGTATCAATATAGGTAAACATCGCTAACAAACGTGTTTAGAGTCCATTTTCTATATAAATTTTATAATACTTTTAATCACTATTTGTCGTACAGACAATGTATCATTTGATCCAATATTCATTCTGATAATTAAACCTCCGATTTCATATACTTATTGTTTCGGTTGATCCATTCTTCAGCTGTCGTCATGTGTATTTTGTGAGAAAAAAAGTGAAATTCCTTTCTTCAAGGAAAAGAATGGGGGAGGAGGAAAAATAGTCATTAACATAGTAACCGGGTCAAAACATTTCAGCAGCGGTATATTCTCCAAGTACCCAGGTGTTTCAAAACTATATTCGGGTGAGTTCCATGACACCTAGGACGGTGTTCAGTAACGCCTCCTTTGCTAAGAAAACTACATTGTATTGAAATCCATACTTGACCAATTTGTCCACCAGGCCGACAAGTAGATATCTGCTGCTTCCTTTAACTTCCTCCTCATCCCCTCAACAAAGCTCTTTCTCAATTATGTTGATATCATTTCAAAGGCGGTAATGTGTGCTATCCCTCTAGATCCGCTATATTAGATTTTTCCATCTTTTCTTTTCTTTTCTTTTTCTACTGTTATTCAAATATTAAGTGGATTACTAATTTCCCACTTACAGGCCGTTCCATAAGTGCATGAAATGTTATAATTGTAATTTTAGTCATATTCTTATATCGTAAAGGACTAATTAAGTTGCGAAAAGTAGTTCTACTAAAAATTGCCACTTTGATGTTGCAACACTGACAAATCCTTTGTTCCTGTTCCGCCATCATTCTTATATAAGAAATTTTGATGTAGCTACATCGTTAGTGGTACGTTGGCGGTTCTCTTCCTGTTACTTTTCCCTATAAAACAGATATTTCTAGTTACATTGCAAGGTGCTACTTATGTCTCTTAATTTTTCTTCCAGCTTACGCTAATAATTTGCATCCAATATTAATACAACGACAAGAATGAATGTTTAGTTTCAAAATTTAGATATAATGTTTCATACACATGTTTTCTCTGAACACAAGAGCTCTCTTTCCTCCTTCTGTACAAGTAAACAGGATATCCAAAAAAGCAAGTTCGTTATTATATTATGTCTTCATTTTGATCTATATATAAATTATGATTTTACATGATCCAATGAAACATGTTGGTTCTCCTGGTGAATCTGAGGATAAAAGTGTTAGGAAACCTATCAGATATAATTTGACATCGTCTGAATATTTAGTATTCTTAGCGCTATTGATTCAATTGATATATTAATAACCAAATTCTCATTGAATTTGGGTTGTTGGAAAGTCTGTGAAGAAATTCAAGTATTCCGAAGTTATAGGCAATATATAATTTTTCATAAGTAACATTATCATATAAATAAAGTATTAAATGAATTATTGATTTCAATTTACAACATTTATATAGTAAGATTATAGTGTTGTGAATAAATATTATTTTTCTGTGTTTCTGTTTTTTTTTTTTTCACTTAGTTTTTAATATTCTTAATGTATTTACATTTAAAGCGTAAAAGTATGAAAAATATGTCTCTGTGCGTGCGTGTGTGTGTATATGTGCCTGCGTGTGTGTGTGTATATGTGCGTGCGTTTGTGTGTATGTGCGTGTGTGTGTATGTGTGCGTGCGTGTGTTTGACCCATTTGTGTGTGTGTGTTTGATACGTGTGTGTGTTTGTGTTTGATACGTGTGTGCGTTAGATCCGTGTATGTGTTTGAACCGTGTTGTGTGTATGTGCCCGCCCAATGAATAACGAACTTTCACTTTGTACTAAAAATCTAATTCATTATCACTTCGACTTATACAAAGTATTCAGTTTATTTTTTGTTTGATTAGAAATTCTCTTACGCAACCACATAACCAACCATAAACATATCGCATCTTTTGTGACTATTCTTATTGATTTTATTATAGTTAAAAGAATTTTAATTTTTGTTCTGAATGTTTATTCAATTCTATTTCTTTCTTTTTAGGTCACTTATTAATACAGGTTAACAAAGTGTAACTTACCTGATTTTCTTTCTTTGTCTTCTTTTTGGGTCAAATTTTTACAAGTACAATAATATTTATCGAATAATACTTATCCTGTATCAATTTAGTAACACCGAAGTAATTTTTAAAATCATACTTTTTACGTTTCTTAATCAGCGATGAAAACTAAGCATTGACTTTTTACCATGGCATTTTTTGAAAATGTATCACATGTCGAGGGGTCAATCAGGAGAAGATAATTGGTATATGCCAGGTAAAAAAAATAAAGTTGTAAAGAACGTTCCGATGTCTATTGTCTGGTATTCCGTTCGCAGAGTTTAAAGTCAAAGTGACATGTTCTCGCTTCGGTTGGACAGACGACACGTTACCCATCAATTTATGGCAGAGAAAGAATTATCTGAAGAGCTGCTTACACAGACTAAAAAGAAGATAAAAGAATAGTAACAGACCGATTAATATGCCAGTTTAGATGTCATAAGGAAATCGATAAAATGTCATATGTTCTTTGGTAAAATTCGTGAAGAATAAAGTAGATTAACACCTAATGTTTAGATTTGTGCATATCTTATTTATGCATAGATGAAATAGATTCGCTTCATATATTTCAAGACATCGATCTATTATTCGTAGTTACATTCAGTAGTCATTGTAACACGTTAAAAACGAACATTTAATCATTACAATAAATATCTACTTTGAGAATTACGCAATCCGAGAGACACTGAGTCAATACCAAAATATAATTGAATTGAAAAGTGATTAAAATCTTCCAACTATAAATTTATTTTGAAGACTTTTTAAAATATTAAAGCAACTGATTCCAAAAGAAAAACATTTTTAAAATTTTATCATTCAGGGCTAATTGTCATAATGAATTTTCTTTGGATAATCATGATCTAGCAGAGGAGTCTTCCTGAAAAATCATATTAGAAATATGGGCAATGTAGAATCATTTTTATATAATATCATATATTTAAGAAATTAAACATTTGCAGTCATTATTTCCATATAGCTATGACGACAGATGACGTTAGGACCAAATAAAGAAGACATTTTAGAATTTGAACAGTCTCGTTCAGATTCGAAATACAAGAATCCCTTTTGATCCCATTTTCCTTAAAACGTCATCGTTGATCTCATGTTATTGGCAATATCCCTCTTAAGAACTACATCTCTGTTGCCTCAAGTTTCTTCTTTATCTGTAAGGATACTGTCCAGCAATCACTGTCATACAGGAAGATTGATATAACATACCAGTTCTGCACACATTGCTTTGCTTTCAACGACATTTTCCTGTTTCTTAATACTTTGTTTAGTTTTTAAAATCATCTTTTACTATTCCAATGCGCTCTCCAGTTTCGATGCCGCATTTCCTATCATCTGTTAAATTTCTGCATTTGCTTTCTTCTGACATCTACAACTCGTAAGTTGCATCTTGCAACGATTATATACATTTTTATTCTTACAATTGATAGTTTGTCCTTTCTTTTCATTTTCCTTTATTACATAATCTAGGAGCATCTGCAGTATTCTTTGTGTCTACCATGAATGCAGTATCATCTTCCTATGTTATGTTGTTAAGATTGTGTCAAATACTGGCAGCACTTTTAGTTCTCTTGGGATCATCTCTATGTAGAGGTTGAATAAAACCAGTGAGAAGATTCATCATTGTCTTACACTCTTTTCTATTTCTATGTACTTGCACAGTTCATTTTCTATTCGTTTGCAAGTCCGTTTGTTCCCAGTAAATGTTCTGGATTATTATAATGTACTTCCCAAATAAATCAAGTTTTTCTAGCAGTTGAGTGCTTGCATTTGTTCCTAACTGTGTTTAATATTCCATATTTTGTACTAATTTTTGGCATTGTTTTTCATCACCTTGAGAATTTAATGTCATCAGATTCTTTTTTCCCTTGTTTCACTTCCCATAGGTGATCTCGTTCACTGATATCACTAGAGTTACTCTTCACTTCACTAACAAGTAGGTCCGTGAAGGTTGTTGTTAATTTCTAGTCATCGGAAGCCCATAAGATGTCAGCGTTTTTCAGAGTTCTCTCCTCGGTCCTACTCTCTTTCTACTGTGTGTATTAATGATCTGTCTAAGAGCATACTCCGATCCTTAGTGAGTATCTATGAGGATGATACAACATTTTATAGGTGCACCTCCCATAATCCGGAAGACTAGAATTTAGCAGCTTATCGCACCTCTGACCTAGCCCAGGTGTATAAATGGATGAAGACTGGCTTGTAAAATTCAATACGGTCAAAACCAAACTAGTAACGTTCCATCATCCCGAAGCAGACGATGAATTATCACCTATCATGATGGACGGGACTTTTCTCAATGAGGCTCCTTACGCTGAACGTCTATTTGGATTCAAACTCTCCCCAGACCTCAAGTGGAATTCATATGTACGATCTATTGCTAAAGATGTCGGTAATGGGGTCGATTCATTGTATAACTCGATTAAGTGTCTGACTCTCCCCTGCTATATTCTATGATTATAAGAGTCAGATCAGACCAAAAATTGAGTATTGCTGCCATATCTGGGCTGGTGTTACCCAGTCCTCACTTGCTAGTTCAAAAGCATCTACGTGGCCTTCTGCGAGATTCATTATTTTCCACCCTACAAATTCTCCCTGCTCTATCGCTAGTTCCATGGTGTGTGTTCTGACGAGCTACATTTATTTATCCTACCAGCCCTGACCTTTACAACAGGGACCCGCCGTGCCACATACACAAGGGTGAATCATCCCCAATCCATTCGTATTTCAATAGTAATAAGTTTCACTCGAAAAGTTTTTTCCCGAGAGATAGTGCTTTGTGGAACACAATACCGATAGGATATTTTCCCAATCACTACAATCTTGACCGTTTCAAATCTAGGGTTAACTTTTACCTTTACTGAATAACTACTCGAACTTCTCTCCTTGCCTCGTTTTACGCTAATATAACACATCACAGTAACCCTCTACCGTAAACGGCTCTTGAACATTTTATTTGGTTAAAATTAATATGAAAAACTAATATACTTCCTGTTAGCTCTGTTTACATACATTTGCTTGTTTGCAATTTGAGTCGTCCTGGAGTGTGTCGTATTCAAGTTTATTCGTTGCATTGAATTTTTTTAATATCCATAATTTTAGTGGTTATATTTCCCATTCTTGTAGAGGTTTATCCAGTAAAATTTCCTAAGGTCCGTTTGGAATATTTTATTTTGGCGATAGAACCTACAATGTTTTTCGTATCGTCTTACAGAAGCACACTCAATAGATTTAGATTTTGGCACAAAGAACTGGAACAAAAAGAAGCTTATAGATACCTAGGAATTAGCGAAGGATATAAAATACAGCATATCCAAAATGAAGGCGAAGGTAAGAAAGGGGTATTACAGGCGTATGTGTCTAGTACAGAATACTGAGCTGAATTTAAAAAAGAAACAGAATATCAGCCATAAACACATTGGCTGTCCCTGTAGTGTAATAGTTTCAAAATTCTTAACTGGACCATAGCTGACATTAAGCGAATGGACGCCAAAACGAGAAGGCTTCTCACCTGCCACCATATGCATCATCACAAGGCTGATGTTGATCGTCTGTATGTGCCCAGATCCGAAGGAGGCAGAGGATTAGTTCAACTAGAACTGTCTTACAAAACTACATCTGGCCTTCAAAGATACCGAGAAATTACAGAAGACTGGAAGATGATCTGTGTGAAAGAACATGAAAATATTAAGCGACTTTATTCAATAATAAAGGAAGCCAACAAGTTCAAAATGAAGTTTCAAGTGGGTGAAGAAATACAAAGAAAGGATAATACACCGGCTGAAACTGCAAAATAATTAAAAAAGAAAGGAAAGGCAAATGCAACCGATCAGATAGAGAAACGATGGCAAGATAAACCGCTTCACGGTCAATACTCTGCCTGTATCAAGCAAGCTGATGTAGATAAACCCCGTACCCATCAGTGGCTACGAAGTGCAGAGTTAAAAGCTGAACCGAGGGTTTTATTATTGTTATGGGAACTTACCCATAATAATAATGGACTATTCCGGACATCATAATTACTGCACCTCAAGAGTAAGACATTGGAATAGTGATACTTGTCAAGACAACATAGTTCACTCTAACCAAATCTGATATTCATTACTAATACTTCTACTTCTTTGTACATATTTCTGTTTGTAATATATCTGTGTTATTCCATACCTGTGTTCGAGTTATTCTTCATTGGTTCTACCTTGGACCATCACCGTGGTACAAGGAACTTGGACCATAACAAGTGGCGACGAGGTATCCCCTAAAGAAATACGAACTCTTTACGCGGAGGACATACTTTTTTGCTATCCGTCGCACATAACAAGTAGCGACGAGGTAACACAAAGGAAAACCCCAAAAGAAAAACGAACTCTCTACCTTCAGTAGCATACCTTTTTTGTTATCCGTCGCACATAACAGTGGTCGACGAGTTAAACTCTAAAAAAACAAGTTCTACGCGAGATTTCTAAAAAAAAAAAAACTAGTTCTACGCGAACATATAAAAAAAAATTCTTTTTGGATATCAAATCTTACTGGCAACAAAGGAAATTTTTTTTGGCGTGCACAGGTTTCAGAATATCAGGTTACACTAAAGTTAAATACATACACAAAATTACGTTAGCATGGAAGATTTTAAGTCAACCATTGTGGAACTTACCAAAATCCAATTTGAACAGCAGCAAAAGTACGAACAGAAACATCTGGAATTACAGGAATTATTGCTACGTGTAATGTCAAATACAGAGCAAAAATCCGAGAACGAAACAGTTCTCTCACAAGACGTTATTTGGAGTACTATCGAAGATTTCACGTACGCACCCGACGAAGATAAAACTTTTGCAAACTACTTCCGAAGGTACGAAGATCTATATGAATTTGACTGCAAAGATTGGTCAGACGCACGTAAAGTACATCTATTACTAAGAAAATTAGGCACATGCGAATATACCAAATTCGTAGATTATATCCTTCCCAGAAAAACAAGTGAGTTAGCTTTCAAAGAAGCCATAAAACTGCTAATGGAACTTTTCAGCCACTATTCCACAAAAGATGGAAATGCATGAACCAATTAAAAAAGGACAACAAAGATTACATAACTTTCGCGTCCATTGTCAACAAATATTTGACGACTTCAAATTATCGGAACCCAGCGCGGACAATTTCAAATGCTTAATTTACGTCCATGGTCTGGTTTCAACCAAAGACGCGGAAATGAGACGCAGAATCCTTACTAAATTGGAGAGTGGATAAGATTTGACACTTCAAAAACTGGTCGAAGACTGCCAGAGATGCATCAGTGTGAAGAAAGACTCAAAAGACATAGAAGAAGCTGTTACCGCGCACATACATAACGTACGAAGACAAACCAACTTTCCCTCCTCACAAACAAACCAAACCGTTTTCCCCCCTCATGAACAGGTAAAACAAAATTTTCTAACTCTAAAAATCAATATCAGAAAAAACTACCACCCAGTCCATGCTATCGCTGTGGGACTTGGCATTGGTTTAAAGACTGTACATATCGTTTTAAAACTTGTCTATCATGTAAAAAAATAGGCCATAAAAGTTCTCATTGCTGGAATAGAAGAGAAAGCAAAAGCAGAATATGAATTACGAGGACTGACCAAGCAGATGAGACTAACATAAAAAAATACGTACAAGTTGAAATGCAAAACAGAAAAGTCAGGTTACAGCTGGATGCTGGCTCAGACTTAACTATTATAAACCTACAAACATGGAGAAAACTGAACAAACCCGCCATGTTAAAAATGGATAAAATTGCTAGATCAATTAGGGGGAGAAAGATAAAATTTGAGGGTGAAGTAATTACAAATGTAACATTTAATGGAATGACGAAAAACTAAAAATGTACGTCTTAAGAAATACAGAAAACTTATTCGGAACAGACTGGATGCAAATATTCTAACTGTGGGATTTACCTATAGGTACGTACTGCCAAAATGTAAAAAGCTTATCAACCGAGGCAGACAAATTAAAAGAGAAACTAAAAACGAGTTTCCCCGAAGTATTTTCAGCAGGTTTCGGAAGATGTAAGAAAATGGCAGCAAATATCGAAATAAAGGAAAACGTTCAACCTATCTTCAAGAAAAAAAGGAACGTACCGTTTGCGTCAATAGAAAAAATGATCAAGAATTAGCTAGACTTGAAAACACAGGCAAATTGACAAAAGTAGAATACAGTAAATGGGCCGCACCGACGGTCTACGTCAAAAAGAAATCAGGAGAAATTCGAGTTTGCGCTGATTTTTCTACAGGTTTGAACGCAGCAATAAAGGGTATTCACTAAATTAAATGTCGGAAAATTTTTTTCAAAAATTGATTTAAGTGAAGCGTACTTGCAAATTCCAGTCGATCAGGAAAGTTCAAAACTACTATGCATAAACACACACAAAGGATTGTACAGATACCAAAGATTACCTTTTGGGATTAATGTCGCGCCGGCTATATTCCAACAGACAATGGATACGATGCTTGCCGGACTAGAGTACAAGATTGCATACCTGGATGACGTATTGATTAATAGCGAAAATGTTGAACAACATTGGGAACATGTACAAAAAGTGTTTAAGAGAATACAAAGCTATGGATTTAAAGTAAAAGAAAACAAGTGCGATTTTTTCATGAAGGAAATTAAATACCTTGGCCATATAATAGATCAAGAAGGAAGACGACCAGACCCTGAAAGGTCAACAGCAATAAAAAAAAATGACAGTTCCCAAGAACATAACAGAACTACAAAGTTTTCTAGGCTTAGTCAGTTACTACCAGGAATTCATACCTCAAATGCATTATCTTCGCGCACCACTGAACGAGCTGCTAAAGAAAGTTTGGCAGTGGATAGATCAATGCCAGAAAACATTTGACCAAATAATTAAAACGTTAACTTCAGATTTATTTTTGGCACACTACGATTCTAAATTAGAAATTATTGTAGCAAGTGACGCGAGTGCCTACGGAGTCGGCGCGTGTATATTACATAAAATGCCAGATGGAACAATAAAACCCATCGCACATGCTTCTCGAACCCTTCTACCAGCGGAGAAAAGTTCTTCACAAATAGAGAAAGAAGCTCTAGGAATTATCTTCGCGGTCACGAGGTTTCATAGGTACATCTATGGTAGACATTTTACTCTGCAGACGGATCACAAACCGTTACTAACAATTTTTGGTTCGAAAAAAGGTCTAACGGTTTACTACCGATTACTTAGATGGGGAACAATTCTTGTGAACTACAATTTCAGATTGGAATATTTACCAACGAAAAAGATCGGGCATGCTGATGGTCTGTCGAGACTTATACCAACAAAATCAGAGCCATTGGAAGATACGGTAATCGCAGCCTTAAGAAATGAAGAAGATATCAGAACAGTACTATGTTGTACAGTTAGAAACCTCCCAGTCACACTACAAGACAAAAAATGAAGCCAAAAATGACGAATTCATAAATGAAACAAAAGCAAAAATTGCAGAAAAAATGAGCAAATATCGGACAGCTTTTCTCTATGCGATAATGTGCTACTTTGCAACGAAAGGGTCATAATTCCCAAAAAGCTACAAAAGCGAATCCTAAAGGATTTCCACAGAGGCCATCCTGGTAAAAATAGAATGAAGTCGCTAATGCGAAGCTATGTATATTGGAAGAACATGGACCAGGATATTACTCAGATGGTGGAAATGTGCAAGGGTTGTAATTTAGCAGCCAAAGCACAGCCAATCATACATAAGCCATGGACAGAGACTGATCGTCCGTGGTCAAGAATACACGCAGATTACGCAGGACCAATTGACGGTTTCTACTATTTAATCATAGTGGATAGCTATAGTAAATGGCCGGAGGTGTTTCGTTGCAAAAATCCTACTTCGGAAACGACCATAAATTGCCTCCACGAGCTATTCGCTCGGTTTGGTGTAGTGGATTGCCTAGTCACAGATAATGGAACGCAATTTACGTCAGCAGACTTCCAAGCGTTTTGCGAAATTTATCAAGTCAAACATATAAAATCCCCGCCTTATCACCCAAGATCGAATGGGCAAGCGGAGAGATTTGTTGATACACTCAAAAGAGCGTTACGAAAAGCCTATGATGTGCCTACGGAAAAAGCATTACAGCAATTTCTTCAGGTATATCGAATAACGCCAAATAATGCTACACCATCGATATTATAACCCGCAGAAGTGATGTTCGCTAGAAAAATCAGATCAGCATTTGATAAATTGCTACAAAGTCAAACGAAACAGGTAACACAGTCCTACGCACCAAAAAGAAAATTCCTCCCAGGAGAAAAAGTTTTTTTAAAGCATATAAAAATAATACATCTTACTGGGAGCAAGGCACAATTGAGAAAAGAATCGGCAATATGGTTTACATAGTACAGAGACAAAAAATTTCACATAGAAGACACGTAAACCAAATAAGGAAGAGACCGTTACAGGATGCTAACGGTCCACCTCAAGAAGATGTAATGGACACGATTTTCGATACATTTGATATAAAAAGACTGCAAAAAATGCCAGAACCAAGAAAATTGCCCCAAAAAAGAAAGTTCACATAACCTTTGGAAATAGATCCAAAGAAAAAAAGATATTAAAAACCCCTGCTAAGCAAAAGCTTCGGGAGGGGAGTATTATGGGCACTTACTCATAATAATAATGGACTATTCCGGACATCATAAATACTGCGCCTCAAGAGGAAGCAGTAGTAGGAGAGTCAGTCAGTCAGAGACAGAGTCGCGTCAGACGATTACTGTAAGACATTGGAATAGTGATACTTGTCGAGACAACATAGTTCACTCTAACCAAATCTGATATTCATTACTAATACTTCTACTTCTTTGTACATATTTCTGTTTGTCATATATCTGTGTTATTCCATACCTGTGTTCGAGTTATTCTTAATTCGTTCTACCTTGGACCATCACCGTGGTACAAGGAACTTGGACCATAACAATTATTGATGCAGAGGACCAATGCATGCTAACTAGAAATTACCAAGCACACATACTGAATTAGTAACTAACTGAGTTAGTCCAAAATGCTGATTATGTAATAAATATCCAGAAACAATTGATCATCTTGTATCGGGTTGCGCAGTATTGGCACTCAGTGAATATAAAACAAGGCACGACAGAGTGGGCCAATATCTGCACTGGAAAATCTGCAACACTTACGGAAAGGAAATTGCAAGAAATTGGTATGAACACCACCCAGACCCGATTACGGAGATAGGACCTGTAACAATTTTATGGGACTTTATAATACACACAGACAGAACAATCAAAGCTAATCGCCCTGACATCGTGATTAGAGACCCCAGAGAAAAAATGTGCCTCCTTATTGACATGGCAGTTCCTGCAGACTGCAATGTATTTTTGAAGATCTTCAAAAAAGTATTAAAATACAAGGACATTACAATTCCAGTAGTAGTTGGAGCCCTCGGATTGATTGGAAAAGATTCCAATAGTCATTGAAGGAATCCCTGGTAGCCTTGGTGAGATACAAAAAGTTGTACTCTCAAGTACAGCCCAAACCTTACGAAGCCTATGTAAAATATGCGCGATTTTTTTCAAAATTGTTCAGTGGAAAATGTCATGATACCATTTCTGAGCTTAAAGAAATGAGTATACACCAGAAACCAAAGGAATTAAATCAATAATATTGATAATAGATGCAACTGCCACCTTCTTGTTCTACTGTTTTTACTTCCTTGATAAATGAGTAGATAATTTTCCAATTTATCACTAGAAAAATAATGATTTTTTCTCTTTCTTTACGGTGACTAGCTCTGCTCTTCTGACTTGGAATGAGTAACATGTTTAAATTTCAGATTAACATATAATTGTAATTCATTCTAAGACTGTTTCTGGTTATTGCATATACTATTGGTTTGATAGTGAAACCTCTTTCTTTTGATAACCTCTAAGTGCACCACCGTTTTTAATATCCAATGTCGAATTATATATTTTTTCTGAGTTAATTTTATGAATTAGTATGATTGATGGCATTGTTTCTATATTCGCCTAGGTCACATTGACCATTCTGCAGTGTTCTGGCGTTCTTGCCCTGAATATACCGTGTTCTTATATACTTGTTTTTAGATTCCATTGAGAGATATTTAGCTTTTCTCTTCAAATATCATTTGTCTATATCAGCTCGTCAACAATTCCTTTATCCTACATTTGTTTTTCGTTTCTATTTTTAACTTTTAGTTTCCAGCATTTGATCCTATATTTGATCCACTTCTCAGTTCAACTGCAACATATGGCTGTCGTTCGTTACTATGCCTTATCCATTTTACAAGTCCTTCAGTAGCAGAATTGCTAACGAGTTACACTTCTTCCTGCTTTCTTCTTCAAATTCAAATATATGATTTGTGGTCTTCTCCATTCACCGACCTGGTTATTTCATTAATTCGTTTCATTGCTTTCTCTTTTCCTTTAACATTGCATATTTTTCGATCCCTTACTCCATTTCAATGAATATTATCACGTTATCAAAGTTTCCAATTCATTTTTACAAATATTTTAAAGTTATCCCTATACATTTGTTAGTTTAGGCTTTCCTGCAACTTAAATTTAAACAATGCCTTTAAAAATGCAATTAAGCCATATTATTGCTATTGCAAAAATAATGGTAACAGATACCAGAAAGTTCTCTTTTCTCCATTTCGTTATTACAACCAGTACACAAACTGGAAGGTATCTAGAACCTTATTTGGTAACCTTGATAGAAATGATATCTCGATAATTGCCCAGTCTTCAGGTTAATAGTAGTAGATGGGTTTCCCTATCGCCCAGTCTGTACTCCTTTCATGTTTATTAAACAGGAGTAAAGGTTTATCCTTTGATTCCTGTTTAGGATAAGGTTTACCGGTTCCTTTCTCCCATGACTTTAATAACTGGATCCCCACAAACCATATGACGATGGTATCTCTGCAATAGTCCTTAAGAAATATGCTCCTGAAATAACTGCTATTCTCTGTAAACTCTACAATAAATGTCTCTTGCTTTTCTGCTTGTTGGAAATCTTCTTCTGTAGTTCCAGTCTTTAAGAACTCAGACTAACCGTCTGATCCTTCTAACCATCGGCTCATTAGCTTTTTGCCTCTTTTGGGCAAAGTACTAGAGGCTCTGATCAACTCTAAATTGGTGAAGAATTTCACCTCGCAGTCTTCTTTTAAATGAGCAATATGGCCTTCGTTTTCCTAAAACTGCTGATTTATTAACAGTCATTGCTTAAAGAGTATATGAAGCTCCAGATAAGAATGGTTAAGCTCGAGTTGTTGCTTTGGATATCTCGAAAGCATTCGACAGGGTTTGGCATGCTGGGCTTCTTCAAAAGTTGAAAGGTTATGATATTTCTTGACGAATGTTTTTATATGATTTTGTTTTTTTATCAAATCGCGAAATGAAATTTGTCTTGAACAGCCACTTTTCTAGATCTTTTACATTAATGCAGGTTTCTCCAGGACTCCAGCCTTGAACCTAAGTTGTTCCTAATTTTAGGCCTTCAACTTCAACTCGGTATCTACACCAATGACACAACTATTTACTCCCGTCTTAATGGCAAGTTTGATAAATCAAATTGGTAGCTGATCTAAAAAAGGATTTATAATCTGTTGTTAACTGGGACAAGAAATGGCTTGTTAATTTTAATGTCTCCAAAACGAAACGGTTATCATCTGAGAGAACCGTTTTTGCCTTCCATCAGCATGGTTGATGCTAATCTCTTTGAGAGTGACTCATTGCACCTTCTCGGATTAACATTTTCTACTGATATGAAGTGAAAAATTTATATTGAATCAATTACTAGTTCTACTGCTATGAAAGTTGGTTTGCTGTTTCGTGACAGACAATTTTTATCACCAGAATTTATCTTACACATTTATAAGTCTACAATTCTTCCCTGCATTTAATATTGCTATCACATCTTGTCTGTTATATTTAGAAATTATTGATAAAATACAAAAGATGAATCTATAAGGTTATTCGTCTTGGTGTCTCGACTTCAGTAACTTTCCCAGTGCCGTAAAGTAGCTTTCCTTTAATTTATGTATAAATATTTTCATGGTAATTGTTTTGATGAGCTTTCCATTTTGGTACTTAGACTTTATGAATTTATGCGCAGTACTAGATTCGCAGTTAGGTCTTATCATTTTACAGTTGAAATGGCGGCTAGATGTAACAGTAAATTCTATGCTAACAGTTTCTTCTGTCACACTTTTCGCTTGTGGAACTATCTTTCAACTTCTTTCTTTCCAGTCAACTTCGATCTTCAAAAATTTAAATGCGATGTCAATCGTTATCTCCAGTCTTCCTGTTCTTTTACTGTTCTCTCTTATTTTTCTCATATTCTCTTACGCTCGTTTTATTGGCTTTATTGCTGTGAAATTTGAAAGTTGAAACTCTACAGACAACACAAGATTATGGTCTCGAAATACGTAATCATTTTAAAACTCAATATATAAAATATGACTGGTAAGAGCTCAATGGATAAACCTTTCACCTAAGACGACAAAGTTCTATGTTCAATTTCTGATTTTTAATGTTGAAAAAATAAATCATTTCTTTTTAGCATGAACTTGTATCTAATGGCGAACTGCAAACTTTATGTATATGTGTACGGATGTATGCATACATTAACGCGTTTTTACCAACAGTATCTCTGCTGTATATTGGGTATCTGGTGTAAAAATAAGTGGTGTTGGAATCCTCGAACGCAGTCAGTGTACCTGTATAGAGTTTCAGCTACAACGGAATGGCCGTGTGATCAGAATGAAGGGCGATAAGATTCCTAAACAGTTCCTATACGGTGAATTGGCTGAAGGAAAAAGGCCAGCGCACAAGTCGAAGCTGAGATGTAAAGATTGCACCAAGAATACACTACAAAAGGCCAGTATCATACTAAATGATTGGAACATTCCTTTGAACAGAATTGTGATGTGCATGAAAAACTCAATAGAGGTGTTTCTGAAAAGGTTGCCAAAGAATTTGATCTAACGTGGTCAGGCCTCCCAAATTATCATAGTCATCACACACAGACAGAAGTCATTCACTACATGTTATGCAGCATTTTTACTTGCAAAGAGTGTAAAAAGAAATTTAAGCAAAATTTTAATATCACAACTAATGCAAAAGACACCCAACGTTGCCGCATCTGAATGTCAGACAATCGTGGGACTAAAAAGCCACATCCACGTTACCCATATTTCACGATGGCTCAAGCGATGGCATTGTTCGAAATCAAGTCATCGCCACCATGGTTGCTACATAAAATTCTATGTTGTCACATCTGCGCAAGAGAGTGTAAGTCAAATACGTGCTGCCTATATTTGAAGATAAATCAAGCTATTGCATTACTTGAAATCGAGTCTCCGCCATCATTTGTATGCTTAGGTTCGAATTTCATAGCAAACACATACTCTCGTCAAATACACTGACACTGTCTAATTTTAATTGCACTCGTAGAAATCAATATTTTTAAAATCTTGTTCTCAGATGAAGCGTAAACTGAAAATCCAATCATACTAACGTATGAATTCACAGCCAACACAGTTGAAAAGCTCACTAGAAATAAATTAGCTACTTCCAAAATGTGTCTTGAAGTATATAAAATATGATGAAGTCACAACTCTTGCATTGATATTTTGACATTTTCATACGAATTACATCCTACATCTAATAATTATTTAGAAATGTAGAATAGGAATTTTATCCAGAAGAAAATCCGTTCATCTGAATAGAATAAAGACAACTTATCAGATTTAATGCAGAATTGTTTGAAATTTGGTATACATAAACGAGATCCAAACTGTTTTCAAACTCATCCTATGAATGGTGGTTTTTAATTTATTTCGCTCACATTCAGAACGTCGATGACCTGAAAACATTGCTTTGGTTAGCTCTCATTTCAAATTCTCTTACACTTTATTACCATGTAAAGAGTAAAATAATTGTTTACGCACTCGCGTATAAGTGAATTCCAATATATAATTGCATAGAAATTTTAACAACTCGTCCAAACATCTGAGATCTTTTTGTATTCATTTAGAGAAAAAGTATATTGATGACTTTATCTAATATGCTTTTATTTTATTTTATTTCACATAGTTTCTATGTGTATCAGGAATTTAGAAATCGAACTTTTTACCAGTTAAAATTACTATCACTGTAAAAAGCGGAGAAACATTTACAACGAAAAATGAAACATCTATATTCATATAGAAATAAAGGATTGGTAACTTGATAAAATACATGAAAAATCATAAAGAAAATTGCATGTATCTGGGTGTCTGAATGAGATTCAGTTAAAAGTTCCTACCCGATTTTCATTGTTAGTATAAAATAAGTACAATCTGACACTGGTGTTTGTTTTGGTGCCGATTTTTTCTGTGTTATAGATTGAAGTCTTGCATTGTTCAGTCAGACTTTGTTGAATGTTGACGTTTTATCCACAAATGAATACCTTAAAGATGGTGAATAAGGTGGTTGCACTATTATGCTTGATGAAATTTGGAAAGGAGTAAGTGTTGGAACTGCGAGAAGAAAATGCAGCAGGTTTATTTGGATTTTGCAGATTTCGTCAGGGAGATATTAACCTAAACGATCAACCACGGTCCGGGCGAACCCCCGAGGTCGACGAAGACTCTAGTGGAGAATAATCGAATATTTCGATGGAAGAGACTGCAAAGAGTTTGAAAATAGATATCTCAACTGCCTTTCGTAATTTAAAGAGATTTTTGTTCGTTTCCAAACTCGACACGTGGGTTCTACATTCTCTGACGGAACAGAACAAGCTCACTCGTGTTTCTGTGGCGATTTTTTGCTGTTATGCCACGAAAAGGTGCAGTTCTTGGACAGAATTGCCACAGGCGATGAAAAAAAAATGGATCGTTCATGATCACATCTGAGCCAGAAATAAGCTTGAGAGTGTGCAGAACCCGTGACTAAAGCGGGCTTGCATCCAATGAATGTGTCGCTGTCCATTTGGTGTGATTTCAGAGGGCTATATTACTTTGAAGAATCCAGCCTTAGAAACAATAACTGCAAAGAAATATTGCCAACAACTCAACAATCTCAATGCACCTATTCAAGAAAAACGCTCGATTTTTTGCAAATCGAAAAAGTATCAATTTCCACTACGACAACGCAAAATCGCATGTTAGAAATCAAATCTTGCAATAGCTTAAAGAGTTGAAATAGCAAACCTTCCAGCACCCAACGTATTCTTGGCCACTTCGGATTTTCATTTGTTCCTGTCTTTACAGAACAAATTTAAATGATAAAAAACTGACCTCACAATATTACCCCCCCCCCCCCAAAAAAAAATAAAAAACTGAATTTTCTACCGAAATGCCATTAAGAAGCTCGTAGAGCGATGGGAAGCAGTTGTTAAAAACAATGGAGATTATGTACTTGAACAATAATTTTTTTGTAAGTATTAATTTTGTTTTTAATATCTAATCGGGCACGAACTTTTGCAATATTCTAATAATATAAGTGATCTGTATACTTGAGCCTCATTAAATTTAGTTATATAGTTAACAAGCAACTAATAGAGACAACAAAATACGTTGGTAGAATATGCCACCAGTAAAAATAAACAAATAAACACTTAATACCTTAGTTTTAGCTAAATTTTAACATATGGCAATAAAGATCAAACCAACTTGTAACGAACCTCAGTGAAACGATTGTAACAATAAAGTATCAGATACGTTTGTTGATGTAGTCATTTCACCAGTATTAAGTTAGGTAAGTTTTTTTATTATATCGTTATACACGGACTTCGTCTAATATCGTCGAAACTGTTTGCGCCCGTGATTGAAATATTCTCGGCAACCTGCCATCCAATAATATTACAATCTGATATTAGCATGAATTAAAGGAGAATTTCACCTAAAAAAGTTAATTAATAAAAATCACAGATTGACACAAAGTAGCGATTATTGTCAGCTGGAAACTGATAGTGATTACATTCACAGATCGCATTGTGAGTTAGTTCGAGTGGAACGTCTACTCTTAATGCGCCATATTAGTAAATATCAACTTTCTGTGGCGAAATTTGCATTTTGGAAACAAGCAAGCAGCTTAACTAAATTAAATCTGCCACATTCTTTCACCCGTTTTATGCCTGAGCCGTGTAACAACTTGCTCTTTCATTATGCTTTATTGAAGTGCGACTCTTGCATGCCGCTGGTCCATGGTAAAGAGTTTTCGCCCTTCCATTTCTTCATCATCTATTTGTTTCTTTACATTTTCCTCTGTGAACAATTGTGTGCGAGAATATGCATACTGGTAGCTTTCAATTTATGCATAATTTGAGGATAAACAAGGGAATATCTATGAAAAATATTGTATGAAACCCATGAGGTTCTATTTTTTAAATTCTGATCATAAGTTGTATAAATATTTAATTTATCACCCCACACATTACAGTTTCATAGGTCCATTGCATGCACTATGAAAAGCAACCAGATAGATTCAGATTTTGCTGAAATCCACTTTTCTTTTCCTCTTCAATCTTCGCTCGCTTACTTTCTTGAATTTTCTTTCTTTAAACAATCTTCTATGATACACATACTATGATTGGTACATTGATTAATACAGTATTTTATCGAGCAGCAAAAATCTTTATTACTAATGTGTATGAGAATGGGAACGCGTGTGCGTGTGCAATTTAATCATTGCTCGATGAGCAAGTAGATGATTACCATTTTTTAATTTCAAATGAATGTATTTATATTCGTCCAAATGAATTCCAAAAGGAAATACATATTTCAAGATCTGATTATTCAAAATAATTCATATTTATCTAGGCGTTCGTAAATACAACAATGGCCTAATGAAAAATTCACCAATCTAAGAATCTTGATGCTAATACTATCACATAATATTGGTTTCATTGGTTAGTATTCAAATTCGATTAAGGTTTTGTTCTGTCTGATACGTCTATCTTTACTACTGTACAACAAGAGAACGTTGCTTTTCGCTAACAGTGTTATAATTTGTGTGCTTTTCATGCCTACATTAAACATAAAATGGGAACATGCTATCATTTTCCACCAACAGCACTGGGAATCATTGTGACTAGTATTTGTTTTCTTCGGTTTTACTTGATTTTTCTCAGGCCGTCGAACGAAAGTTCAAGACGTTTGTTTTCAGGAATGCCAACAGTATTTTTATTGTCGATCCTGTACCATTCAAGTTGACAATACTTCATTGAATAAAAAGTTGAAGATAGGAAAAATCACAAAACAAACACCAAAACCAGTGATGAATATTTAAAGGATATCATTCAAATGATAATTTATCACGGAATTTTTTAGATGAATTATCATTATTATATGTTTTACTATCCGTAGCAACATACTCTCCTCTCTCTTGTTTGCAATAATACTCTCCCCTCTCTTGTTTGCAATAATACTCTCCCCTCTCTTGTTTGCTATTGCAAACAAGAGAGGGGAGAGTATTATTATACTCTCCCCTCTCTTGTTTGCAATAATACTCTCCTCTCTCTTGTTTGCAATAATACTCTCCCCTCTCTTGTTTGAAATAATACTCTCCCCTCTCTTGTTTGCAATAATTACAACGTTCCGGCTTTTATACATTCTGGCTTTCTTCAGATGTCTCTCCCGTACCCGGTAAACATCTCGGAATTTGGGCCTTACCGAAAAACAATTTTGTTTTTGCGAAGCAAGTTATAAGTATAAGTATAAGCTAATAAGTTTGTGGAAAAGAAATATATAATCTTGAAAATATATTTATTTACCATAGAATATTTTTTTCTTAAACTGAAAACGAATTTCTGTGTGAAATTATAAAGAACAAATAATGTAAAACCGGACTGAATAAGCAGAAAACAAAATTATGAACAGAAAAATGAATCAAAGATCTTAAAGCATGTTTGCAAACTTCATAAAACCTAATCGGAATTTCGAATCATTATTAAGAAATATTGGCCTTCTTTCTTTTTTCTTCTTTTCCTCTTTTTGCAAACACCGCCCTCGAAATATATACACACAATATTTTATGCAAATTCGGCCGTAAAAGGTCTCTGAAATAATCTTTATATTGTTCCTTACATGCCATTCTCAAGTTGATTCTGTCGTATAGATCGGATCTATGCATTCATATGTGCTTTAATCCTGGGAAGTATTTTCTATAATAAGTAAATCACGAGCATTAATTTAGAAATAATATTTCTTGGATCGTAGGTGCAAACATCTTTTTGTTCACAGTTGATTAGCTGAATTATGACCAAAAGTTAAAGTTTTTCTTCTCGCTCGGATCATGCGTTTCATCACTTGCATTTAGCTTGATATAACTCCCCATCTTCTTGAGGTTGCTTTTGAACAATCAATAGATTTAGTTTTATTTTAATAGTCATTTTATCGCGTAATAATTGAAATATTTTAAGTAAAGCGCTATTTTGTGTAAGACAATCTTATGCTTTTGCCTTATTGTCCAAAAATCCAATGATATCCCTCCAAACAGTTCCTTGACTATAAAGAAAAGTTGCTGCAGTGAATGACCACTTTGGTTGAATCCTACCGAAGTAAGGTTACCAATGGAGCATTATAGAATATTTTATGTTGATACATGAAGTTCCTATAACAGGTATGCATAGAGTCTCTAATAAATGAAATACTTTTCTACTACTCAAATATATAACTCGCTATATGCGTTAAAGTGTTAAGTACTTTCAGCAGATAAATTCATTGGAATATTTGATCTGAATGTCCACTAGACAACGACAAAGTTTAATATATCAATATATTCAATAAAATATTTTCTTTTTATTCTCAAACGACACATTAATTATTCATTTGTAGAAGAAAAATGTTCAAGTGCTAAAATATTTTCGTCTCACTGTAATGACAGTCACAAAAATGTATCGATTTTTATGTCCGTTTTTAACCTCTGCACTCATACTAAATAGAAATAGTTTAATGATTGAATTAAAAGTTAGCATTAATTTAAACTTGGAACAAATACAAATTATCATTTCACTCTTATTATTCGTAATAAGACTGACTCTATCTTGAGGGATACAATAAAAAACAAAAAGTATAAAAGAAAAATTGGATTTATTCTAATGGTTGTTATTCAAATACTAATAATTGTTATAAATATAAAATAAATTCATGAACTAACTCAAAACTTTAGTTTTTTCTTTACAAAGGAATATAAGTTGTTTGATAGTTTTCTTTTGATTGAAATATAAGGAAGCACATAGAAAATAATTTATAATATTTTCTGAAATTCTCGCCGCGTATGAAAAAAGCTATTACTTTCGTCAGCGAAGGTATAAACCCTTAGTGAAGTCTGCAGTTGGGATTTTTACTCAACAAACGTTTTCATCTTCCAAGATGAAAACGCAGATAAGTAGCAGTGTCAAGATTCTGTTGACTTAATTTTAAAAAAAATTAATTCAGTATCTAGAATAAGCATTAATCGTTTCAGATTAATTGCAAGTACACGCTTAAATATACGTTATTCAGAGGTAGAAATTATTCTAACAGCAGCACAATTCCGAACGCAGAACGGTTCTTATCTCACATTACCATCTCAAAATTTTCTTACTTCCTACAGCTTGTAAATATGAAGACGATATTCAAGTAGAAATGAATCTCTCTATGTCTATCTGTCTGTATCTCACTCTCCCCCCTCTCTCTCTCTCTCAAAACCTGATCTCCATCAAAGAATTTCCTTTGAGCAGAGACTTTTTTCTGCTAACAGATGGTAATCAACAACTGAATACTAAAAGCATATATCCTTGTTCTGCAAAAAAGTGCAAGTTTTATTATTCATGATTGTGTGTGATATGAGGTTTTTGCTGCCATAACGAATGACCTGATAATCTTGAGATTCAAAAGCAAATATAATAGAAGGAAGATTTATTCTCTATGGTAATTTCTGATCAGACTGGAGTAACTTAAATTAACCGCTCCAAAACTTCAGTTTCTTTCCCGTGTTATCGATACAAAGAATTATGCATACAATTTAAAGGGAGTTTTATATTTATTATGGAGATCTGTATTAAAATATAAATGCTATATTATTTACATAAACAGTAATTGTAAAATATTCTCATTCAAAAATCACAACTACAAGGATTCAAATTTTAGAATATGTTGTGTATGATAGATAAGGACATTAAGTGACAGCATTAGTAACTTATGTGCTTTTGTGTGTATGTTTATATACTTTACGGTAGAAAGTGACTTTTTAAATAAAGGTAATATTAACATGTGTAACAGAGTACTCGAGAGAGGGGCTGAGAAAGAAAGTGACATTGAAACGAAGAAAAAAATTATATGATACAAAATAACCTGCTTAAATCAATAATAATATTTATTGCACTTCCTTATAGTCTTCAAATACATACTTTTATTTAAAATACACGAGTTAACTATGAAAGTTTCAGCAACTATATATTCTTTTTGTGGAAATATATTCTTTTTGTGGAAATATATTCTTTTTGTGGAAAGAAAATAGATACATGATAATGTAACACTAATAGTAAATACTGACCGTAAATGAAGAAGAGAAGCAATATCAGACTTAAATTCAAAACTAAAATAAGATTCAGAGACAATCTTCAAAAAAGAAGTTTAAACAGCAAATACACACATTTTAAACGTTGAAGGAAGATAAAGAGTCTATAATCTATTAAAGGCAAAGACTGAAAAAAATGAAATCAGAATCCTAAAATATCTGTACAAATTATCAAAGCTAACACTAAGAGAACTGAATAATTTTGTTGGTAAATTGGTGCAAGAAAAAAGTTTACAAGTCAGGATAAAATCATGATCAACAGGAATAACAAACCGACTTGGGAAATCAGATCAGAAAGACAAATTCCGAAACTAAGAAGAAACGTATGATTACTAAAAGACACGGATAACAAAATGGACGACATAACAGTATCAAAATTAATCGCACTTCACTATATAGCAGAAAATCCCAGAATGAATGAACAAAATCCAAGAACACGTTGAAAAAAAGTAACCGGGGAAAGCAACAACAAACCGATTTCTATATCACTGAATATCAAAGTGAACAACTGTAAAGTTTATCAATTTACCACACAAAATCAACTAATGCACAAGGATGACGTAAGACTGTGAAGAAGAAAAGGCGAACTGAAAACGTTGTTCAAAATAATTATGATATACGACCATGACAACGGAATAGAGGTTGTATTAAAGAATGGTCGAAATTACAAATAAAACTAAACTGACAGATTGAACTGTGAGACAACGAAACAGTCAGGACATTAATCCTATAAGCATAAAGTATTTTAGAGTAGTCGAATGCGACTAAATAAAAAAAAATGAAACGAAAGATGATAAAGAAGTATCATACACAGATAAGAAAAAAATATTATAAAAGGACTAGATAGCAGAAAATTTAATTAAAAAAGGATGAAGGCGTGAGTAGTATTCGTAGTGAGGTACACAGTACTTTAATTAATATATCAAGGGGCCATCAAATTAACGTCTAAACACAAATCTCTGCAGTCCAGGGATTGATTATATGTAAACAAAATTAGAGAGGGACGTAGAAGACACACATCAGCAGCAAGGACAATGTATAAATAGGAAAAATTGAATTTGAAAAATACATATAACCGCTCTGTGATAAGATTAACTGAGTGAAAACAGTGAAATAAGAGATAAAAGGAAAAACGAATGAACAGTGAGACACGGACGAAGAAAATAGAAAACTAAAAAGCAAGGGTTGGTGATCATGGCTTTCCACAATTTTCTGTCCTATGTAGTTTTTAACCTTTTTTTGTCATCTTTCCTAAATCATGTTCTGCCATCCATTTACTCAAGCTTGCTAGAGAGGTTAAGCCTTGTTCCCTTCTGCCCCTTTTGCCTTCAATTTGTTCTGTGACTATCAAATTTTCCAAGCACTAGAAATTTCAACTGTCTCTTTCTGATATTAAATATGTCTTTTTGTTTCCATTTTCCCTAAAACTTCGTCGTTGCTCACATGTTTGGTCCATGGTATTCTCAGCATCCTTCTGTAGCACTATATTTCTGCTGCTTCAAATCTCTTCTTCATCTGTGAGAAGATTGTCCAGCATCCACTGCTGTATAGGAGGGTTAATATTACATAACAGTTCAGTACTCTTTTCTTTGTTTTTAACGAAATTTTCCTGTTTCTTAATACTTTGCTCAGCTTTTGGGAGTTATCTTTCGCCAGCCCAATACGCCTTCGCATTTAAGTGTCGCACTTCCCATTCTCAGTTAAAACGCTTCCCAGATATCAAAGCGAATACAGACAATACTTAGGGAAATAGCAAATACTAATAGAAAGACGAGACAGTAAATCATATTATAAGATAATAAGGCAAATATATTCAGAAAAAAACAAAAACGGAATAATAACAGTGATACACAGGAACTATGCAAACGACGTATGGTCGGTCATATAAACAAATTGTATCAGTAATATATATATATATATATATATATATATATATACATATGAAAAATTTCTCAGAGTTAACCTGTAGAAAAAGACAATAGTATGAAGGTAAAAGACAATATATATATATATATATATATATATATATATATATATATATATATATATATATATATATGCATAAAGGCAAAAACGAAATGAATTTATTGAAAACAAAGTAACTATTAATAACAAACAAAATATCCTTGGAAACTAGAAGAATTTAGAAAACGCTATTGTATTCATATTGTCAACTGAAAATTACGTGTAGAAATATTGTTTTTATTGCTGTGTTGACGGATTCAACTATTTTCTTAAAATTTCTTGATATAGTTGTTTACGTTGGCTTGGAAGGATAGTAATTCTGTTAGAAAAGGTGATATTGGGAAAAAACCTGGATAATTTGGATAATATTCAATGGCGTCACTCTCGAGGGCTTTCCTTCTGAGTGAGTTATTTTCTTTTTATAAGTGTAGCATTTTTAAAATCAAAATTGTGGTTGAATTGTATGAATACAATAGCGTTTTCTAAATTTTTTACTTGCTAAGGACATTTTGTTTGTTGCTAATAGTTATTTTGTTTTCAATAAATTTATTTCGTTTTTGCCTCCACATTAGACAAAACGCAACCGGCTAATAATACAGTTTTCCTATCGTCTTTTACCTTTATACACACACACACACACGCGCGCGCACACACACACACACACACATACACACGCGCATATATATATATATATATATATATATATGAGATCGGAGAAATTAAAAAGCACAAGAAATTTACGCCCTCTGAGATCCGTCCCGACCACCACATCCGGATCTGTCGTAGATAAAGAATAACGTATCTGCCTGAGCACAGACGTAACTGCGACAGACTCATGACAGAATGAAGATGAAAGACAACGAAAAGAGATTCTGTCAAATAATCAGGTTTACAGAAAAAGGGAATGAGCTAATACTTTTAACTTGGAAGTCAATAAACTATTGAACATTAATATCAAGAACCTGTTCATAACCTAATCGCATAATTAGAAGAACAATATATCCGAAGAAGAATTGGAGTGCTGAAGAATTGAGAAGATATGCTCTCTAAAAACAATCACATGATATCTCGACTTTGATGATGCAAATGATATTAATTATTCGATATTAAAAACAAACTGAAATAATCCAACTTACTCAGACTAATAATAATTATGACTTATTTTATGAAATGTGTAGAGGCAAAAATATCTTACTAATAAAAATAGAAGTTTCGAAGCTTTAATGGAAAGATACTTCCTTGCTATTTGAAAAAATCTTCTAAATCAGTAATTAGCAGCAAGCTTCACCTAAAAGCATTCTCAAATGAATCGAAGATGTTACATCCTCAAAAAATAGTTAAATTGCGATTTGTCATTAGCAGATGTATGACATAAACAAGATTTCGTGTATTTAAATGTAAATAAACAATAACAATCAATAAAATAAAATCCTAACTGAATAATTTTATTGTTTCATCACATAAATTAAATTTAACTTTAAAAAGGAGAAATATGTAGCAAATTTATTTCAACTGTTTTCATTAAATTCTTATAAAATACGAATCAAGTTTTATTATAAAAACACAGAGATGCGAAAAGACGGTATTCACTCTTGCATATAAAACGGTAGAATGTAGATTAAAATCTGTCAATGGTTGTTGGACAATGATAGACTTACACACTAAATATTAAAACGTATAAAAACTAAGTCTATAATTTAGTCCTTTTCAATTTAGGTGTTGTTCCCAGTAATCCAGAAATTTAAATATCAAATATTAAATACAAATAAAGAAAAAAGAATCTGTATATCTCCCATTTTATACTCTGTTTAAAACATAGAAATACTTAAAATATCAAGCATTATTTTTATTGCTAAAAATGTTCGGAATTTTAATACCTGAATATCGTCATCTTGATTCTGAAAAAAACTACCAAAATTACATTTATTTACGAAACTATCATAGCAATAATTATATGTATTGAACTTACAGTGTGTACAGTGAAGGTTTTCAATATAGCAAAGATGTAAATTAAATTGGCTTTAGAATGCATTTTACTTCATTTAAAGTGGAATATGTCGAAATAACTTTGTGAAAAGAACAGTACGACTCAATTAATTACAAATTGTGTGACTGGAATTTAAATTTCCTTAATAGAAGAACTATTTTATTGTCTTAATAATGTTAATAGAAGAACTGTTTTATTGTTTTAATAACGTTACTTCTAATAATCCTATAATCAATTCATTCATTACTGCATAAAATGAAAAGTCTGAGAACCAAGATTGGTTTTATTCCTACCATTATCTGGTAACAATGAATGTATGCATGGCTATTGGGAGGTATTAATGGCCTGTGGTAAATTGAAAGAGAACTTTATCTGTATTTTTCTCTTTGTAATTTATATATATTAGGAAATGGATTAAATCCGACAAATTTTTTATTTGTTTAAACGTTATCTTTATGCTCTGTTTTTAGTTATTTATTAAACAGTATATTTAATTATTTACATCAACCGGCCTGAATAGTCGCAATATATTATTAGAAAAATATGCGTCCTAAAAACATCTACTCAAATATGAGTATCCATTAAAAAAAAGATAACGTTAAACAAATAAATTAAAAATCTGTCGGATTAAGTCCATTTCCTAAAAAATTGTCTTTGTTTACATTAGGATACGAAACAGAGCAGATATGTATATTTCGAAAATCGGGAAGATGTGTGTTCAAAAGTACTATTCGGGCTTTGATCAGGAGGGTCCTATGTGTCTGCCGAGTTGGTCTAAGGCACGTCAGATCAAATGACGGCTTCTCCTAGGGGACACTGGTTCGAATCCTGCCGGAGGACGCACATTTTATATGTGTATACACTTCACCATACATATGGACCGACTTGCGTATAAATGCATATATTTATTTGCATCTATTTCTGTTTATTACGTCAAATACATTCTGTCCATGTATGTTTGTGTATGTGTATACATGTGAACAGATTTACAAAAAATGGTTATATGTGCGCAAAGAAAAGCTTTCTCTCTAAACAGTAATTAAGAGAATCAGTCAAAATTGAAATTCTGAAGCATTTATCGTTTTCGACTGAACGAACATCCGCATCACAAATGAACAATAAGTCACATTGCACACAATTATTTCTACCCTTTGGCTGCAGTTCTGAAATGAATTTACATTCAAGCAAAATGTATTACATCTATTTTCAGTCAATGGCTAATCAGAATTGTCCTTTTACACTTTTTTGCACAACAGAAGGTAGAGATTTATATACTGACATTAAGTACAAATCATAAATATCTTTTTGCACATAAAACTATTTCAAAACGTCGGTAAAGAAATGACATTATAGCATGACCTAAAAATTTCAGAGAATATTTGAGAATTTTTCATAGCATTTCTCGAGATAATGATTCGGAGGTTACTTGATGGTGCCCATCTCCTTTCCACGTTGTACTGGTTTACATGGTACCAGCAGCAACTATACTAAATACAAATATATAAATATCAATAATAAAACTTCAGTTCTGCACCTGAATACACAAAACTCTTGTCACTGAATATAAATGGCCACATACACATTATGTATATATATATATGTGTGTGTGTGTGTGTGTGTGTGTGTGTGTGTGTGTGTGTGTGTGTGTATATACACATTAAGGTGAAAAATATTATACACATGTAGATTTCTAAAAAAAATAATATATACAAGGATGTGCTGAAAAGTTCTCAACCAACGAAATTCTGAGGTTTGGTCAGGTTTTTTGAAGTGGATCGGAACGAAAGGTTTTCGGCACCAAATTGTGTGTTCGTATGTGTGTGGGGTGTATGTGTATGTGTATCCGCAAAGAATACGGAGAATATTTAGATAGCATTATACACACGTAAATATTCGCACGCATAAAAAAATATGTTTACAAATATGCATATAATCGTAGAAAACGGTTGTACATATCCAATTATAATAACGCATTTACACAAAATATTCAATTTTGCGTACATATATTTACATAACATACATAGATAGATCTTATGCAGTCATATACATACATGCATACACAAAAATTATGGCGACTTTCTCTCTCTCTCTCTCACACACACACATACACACACACATACACACATACACACATAAACAGATGAATGCACATACATACATGTAACATATATGATTGTATATTACTTTGTGTATAAATGAATATACATACATAAATATATTTTAGTTTTTTGTTTTAGGTTAAATTATTAAATTATTCGCTAGCTTAAGAAAACAAACAGCGCTAGGAACTTTTGCGCCAATATTTAAAATATATATATATATATATATATATATATATATATATATATATATATATATATATATATATATATATATATATATATATATATATATATATATATCTATAATCCCTAACATACAACCATAGAAATGAATAACGATCAATTCCAGAAATTCTAAGAGCAGTATAAAAGGTAATGTGAAAATCCCTGTCCATTTACTTTGACGTATTTTTTCTTAGTCTCTTAATTATATTTCAACAAACCCTTCACGAAATATAATGTTATGGTGCACATGATTATCAACATTGCTTTGAGAGTGAAAAGAGTTTTTAGTAGTAATCAAATTGTCGAAAATCAAATCCGTCGCACCCGATTTAGCTCTTTCTCTTTTCAACATTACTAAAAAGTTATATATAATCAGTGAATAAAGTGCGTTGGCCGAAACTAAGGATGTCTATTGTTTATTTTGTTTGCGATTGAAAAGAAAAGAAAACAAAATTCATCAAGGGTTTACGTACGACAGCTATGTTTTCTCTCGATCTACGGCCGGGGACTCTATTTGTTACAATCGGTTTATGATGACGAAATTAAATTAATCTGCAACAACTAGAGATTCTTATCCAAATTGCAATAAGTACGAGTGAAAGCCATATAAAATGATAATGATATTAATATTATTATTATTATCTAACAACTATTGAAGTTTCATAAAAATACAATAAATACATTCGTTCAAAAAATTGATTAGAACCGAAAATACTAGTATCAGAAGTATATGAATACAAATGATGGTTTGATTCTTCGAAACATTCGATTGTTGTTCATAGTTGTTTATTCCACCTACGACAGTAATAAAATATTCTCCCCCTCTCTCTCTCTCTCGCTCTGACTCTATCTGTCTATCTGTCTCTCTCACTCATATATATATATATATATATATATATATATATATATATATATATATATATATATATATATATATATATATATATATATAATAGGCAAATGAATAACAAAGTGGAAAAATTCTGTATAATTCGTCTCGTTCTGTAGAAAGATATAATCGGACGAAAGTAATGATTTTATTGTTGAAATTATGTCTGAAGGCAGAGGACATCTAAAAATGCGAGCGACGGTTACAACTATGCACTGAGGAGAAACGCTGAAGACGTGGAAACGCTGAAATTAAAATTAAAATTTTTATTTATTAAGTTTTTTTAGACGAGTCTGGACAAATAGTCTAGCCGATGTCATTCAGTTTTCCTACGCTTTTGTTTTTAATTAACTGTAATAATAGAAGATCTACCAAGAAAAGTGAAGTGTTCGAAAAAACCTGGACGCATATTTACCGAGGAGGATTTTGTAATCAAACCACTTTCTATACATTTTCGCCTTTGTAAATTGCTTTCTCTTTTAATTTATTATATATATATATATATATATATATATATATATATATATATATATATATATATATATATATATATATATATATACATCTTTGTTTTTTTCCTTTTTGCCATTCAACTATCTCTCCACACGCACGCACACACACACACATATATATTGGTGTTTTTCATGATGTTAATCTAATCTGTATTTTTTTAATTTCATTTCTTTTTTTATCACTTTGTTAATATAATTGCGTTTCTAAAGTTTTACATTTAATATAATTGGTTTTACATGATATTCTTATGAATTGTTTTGTAGTTTATGCAATAATAAATTATTTACTATAAAGTGAACAATTAAAGAACTAAATTTTTATTACAATTCAATGAAGCGATAAATACATAAACATTATATGGAAATCATTATTTTGAGCCAACTTAGCTTTAAGAAAAATGCAATCAGAAATCACATGCAAGATTTCTAAGTAAGTGTTGTAGATGACCGTGATAAATTTAACAAAAGATCCACAGAAATAGCACACAGTATCATGGAAAGGTAACTTGATAAAAATACGGTCAGATTACAACTTTGTTACCATATATCATTTTTACTTATTAGAATATCATTATTTGAATGTGCTTATTTTTTTAATTGTAGAAATGATAAAAATGGCTGTTTAACTACATCTATGGAAAATTAATGTCATGGATATGGTGTCTTGAGAAACGCTTTGTCCTGTAAAAGGATCAGTGATACTGTGGAGGGCGAAGTAAACAGGTATCTTTGAGTGTTAACTCATAATCATTTTATTGAATTGATCATTGAAAATACTAATTAATCTGAACAAAGTACTTGAATGCAACGAAAATAACTGGCTTTCTGAGAATGTGTATCAGCTAAATTTCAATATATATATATATATATATATATATATATATATATATATATATGTGTGTGTGTGTGTGTGTGTGTGTATGTATGTATGTATGTATACTTACCAGAGGATATTAAGCTTAAGATGCACTCCGCGGGAGTCAAAGAACTGTCCGATGTATAAGCTTATGTGTGTATATCAAATATCAGTAATGTGTATGAATTTGCTTATTTAATATATACCTCGATATATACAACGATAGATTTTCCACGCCACTTTTGTGAAAAATATTTTAGAAGTACTTATGCACAGAAACAATACATACAAATTGACATGAATCAAGCAGAATAAACAATTTATTACACATTCTCTTTGAAATTTAATTACTTATTAGTATGCAGTACGCACACATAACAAAGACACAACAAAACAAAGTTATTTCCAACTTGACAAATTTTGATAAATGTAATACAAAAGGCATTTTTCTACTAAAATATTAATAATTCACAAAGACTCTCAGATAAATATGAAAGGTGTACGCAAATATTTTTTCGATTTCACGTATTTAGATTTTCATAAAGAAAATATTATTGCTCCTCATATATCTGCTGCTGCTTTTATTCTGTCCTTAGTTGTAATTACATATTTTGATAATTATTTTACAACTAATGTTACAATAAGGATTAAAATATTTTACATGAATTTGTATAGAAACGCACACATATACACACATAAACACACGCACACATACATATATACATATATATTCTTTCATTCGCAAGATACATATATATATATATATATTAATTCATACAGAAATATTTATTCTTTAAATATTTCTGCATGTTTGTATGCAAGAGCCAACGTAAAAAGCAGCAGAAAATGTGACTGTTAACATTCTTGTTTCAGGAGAATGCATCCCGACTGATGTGATTAAGTAAACAACAAGTGTGGAAACTCGTCCATTCAAATACAACGTGTTTCGGGTGTTCAGTTTGCTGTAAAATAGCCTAAGCAAAATCGACCCAATACTTTCAACACTTGAATAGCAAAGAAGTGTTTAAAAGAAAACTATGAACTTACTCTTTTGTCCTCAAGACGGACAGCATCGAATATTTTCCATACCATTTCGGGTCCGGCACTCCCAACTTGCTTGCCGATGTCGAAATGTTTGGTGATGGGATTGACATTGTCCGAGTTGACTGACAGTTTCAGCATAGATAAAACCTCCATCTTACACAGCAAGTGATGACATCCACGACATTCAGTGCATCCTGTTTCGGAAAGGTGCGATTGGAAGGAGGCTGTAGATGCTTGACCACAGCACGCGCCGACACTACTGCTGCTCACGTTTCTTTCTGGAAAGGTGGCCAGGTGGATGGTAGCGTTTCGGCTACTGCTATTGCTCCTAGTGTTGTAACCGTTAGGACAGTGCTTCATATGGAGCAGCCCTTAGTAGCAACCGATCCACCTGAGGGTTGGAATTCAGTCCAGGTAGGCAAGAAATTTTCTGTTGCCTGGCGCCTACGCAGTCTGCGGGATATTGTGCTAACTATATGCTTTACTGGTCTGGACAGTTGGTACAGTTTGTGTTGCGTCAAGGGGTGATGGAGATGGAAATACGGCCGGTCTCAGGCAAACACCCCCGCACGCACACACATCAATGCGCTCATTGACGATAGGACGCCTTTGAGAGAAAAAGATAGGAAACAGTACGTTCGATTCTCCACTCTCCTCGGCTGCCCTTCCCGCTACAATTAATTTCAGAGACAACTGCCACCATGCTACGCTCCAGAGTTGCTGATATGAATTGCCACTGCTGCTGCTGCTGCTGCTTCATGGCAGCGGCTACTAGCTTCAGCCTCCACTGCTTTCCAGATCACCATCCACACTCACTTTACAATTATTGCCAAAGTCAATCACCACTATGGCTGATAATAACGACACTACGTTTTGCGATTAAGTTAACCACACCCAACTTGTACAAGTACACACGCTTGAGTGAGTGCTTAAGCATGAAGTTGTTTACTTATTAATGCCGGGCTTGTTTAAATTCGGCAGTCGAAAACCCCATAAATATTTGGCTTTATTTATTTATATATGTACTTACAAAAATACTTTCACGAAAATGTTCGTGTATGCAAGCACATAAGATCAGATACTCTTCCTTCATAGACTTTTAAATATATTTATACATTTAAGTTCTTTACTTAAAATTCATCCAATAAAGATGACGGGATATTGCTATAACTTCTGTTTCAATGTTTTGCCTATTGTCTTTTGTTACTGAATAAACATAACTCAATTTCTATATATATTATATATGCGCGGTACTTATTGGAAAGTGCTCAATATCAGTGATAGAGCTAATATATTCAGTTGTATGGATATGAGTTTGCAACCATGGATTTCATGATACCCAGGGTTACAAACTCATAGCCATACAACTGAATATATATATATATATATATATATATATATATATATATATATATATATATATATATATATATTTAAAAGCCCTAAGTTTTGTGTGAAGAAAGAATGAAGCTAGACTTAAATATATACGTAATGTGGAATTTAGTTTTTGACTTTAATATTACCTGCTATCTGACTCTCTATGTGGAGGTTGTCATTATTGTTGCTGTAGTAGCACGTGAATCATGAGATCGAAACTGTCAGTCTGAGCTTATGAAGTTATTTCGCTCAATAAAGCGGACCAGTAAACTCAATTTCTATTTGTTGGTCACCTTTTCTTCTGTCCAAGACAGGAGTACACGGAATACAGACCCATAAGTTGTTCAAGATCTGGGCTAAGAATAAAAATTGATACTTAAAAAAGGAGTTTATTTATAAATCGGAAAAATAAATTCAGTAAAGGTATAAGGAATTCCAAAAGGCAGTTCACTTGCATTTTAAAATAGCAATAATTGCATAATTCTTGTATGTAACGTCGGAGTTAATCTGTATTATTTTTAAACATGTTCACGCTTATCAATATATATGCATATAGATATGCATGTATGTGCCTACTTATATCAATGCATTTATATGCTTATTATTAATGTTTACTTTCGATTACTCCCATTCAGCGCTACATAGGTCGCAATGTGCGTGGATGTGTTTTTGTGTATGCACGTTTACCTGACTATGTCCGGTGTGAATGAATTGTTTCTTTCATTCAGGCACATACTATTTTTTGCCTTGTTTTTCATCATAGACATACTGTCATAGTTGCAAATAGACTAGGATCTGTAGTTGCAGCCACGGCCGCTACTATGACACTTGTATCAGTTATCGGAATTATGCAGTATAGCAGCAGTAATTGCAGCAGCAGTCGTTGTTACAACTGTGGCCCTAGCACTAAACATCTGTATGAAAGGTGAAATAGTATGTTTTTGAAACGGTACAAAACAATATTAAACATACAAATAGAAAATCTATTACCATTGTGTTAGTTCCTATTGAAAATAAAAATATGCTGACGTGGTTCAAGTATTATAAACTTCTTTTACGCAGTAGAACCAAGAGAAAGTTCTAGGTGCATACGAACCAGAAAAATAATTTACGTAAAACAATATCAAAACTGATAAACAACAAATTTAAGAAATATTTAATAGTTAATAAGTAAGAAAACGAGTTTTGAAAGTGTTTTGAAAGTGTTTTGAAGACATTGTAAATATACTGAAAATTAAAAACAATTAATTACAAGGATTTCTTTTCATAATGTTTGAAATGTTTTGTACAAAAAACCACTTGCATTTCTTTATTAATAAAATATTAAAAATAAAGATATTTAAAATTGAATGAAAACTCTCTAAGATAACTAAAAAGTATGAGTTGTAGAAAATGATAATTAAAAGATTAACTAAAACAATACAGTTACAATAAAGACAATACGTAAAAGTAAATGTAATACGTATAGAGTTTTCAATTCAGAATGTAACATTATGAAAACAAAAATATATAAAATAACAACATCTAAAGCAATTGAAAAAGAAATGACGGCGAAGAACGTTAAATAATATTTTGATGAAACAATTTGAAACAATAATATAAGCAAAATAGGAGCATCATTAAGAAAGACAATTCGAGAAGATTTAAAAAAAATAAAAAATCTCATTACAAAATGATTTTCTAATTGCACATGTAAGGAAAAATGCCACACAAAGAATAAATGTCTAATTTTTATGCGTTTATTTGCATGTGTGAGACAATCTCTATTATGTAAGTGTAGTGTTCGACTGCATTTGTCCAGATCAGATTTTGCAATTTAAATTTCATAGCTTCTTGCTTAACTTCACAGGTTCTATTTTCAGAGATTTCTTCCTGTGCATATTATCTTAAGTAATAAAACTTGAGAGCTTATACGTCCCCATCAAATAGACTCGCCTAAGCAACATCTAAGTATATGAAAATCTAAACTTACACACAGATCTCAAAGGTCTCAAATTTACAAGTATTTTCATCATAACTTTCAAAAGATCAACTATATTTTACATCAAAATCTAATTCTAGAAGCGTGATCAAATTTAACATTATAAAAGAAAAATCAATTATTATGATGATGAGTCCTTTCCATATTTTAAATATTGACTTGGAAAACTTCTTATAACATGTATATAGGGAAAATTATGAATAAATGCCACTCGTCAAAGATGGAGGCGAATATTCCTTTTGGCATTTTGAAGTTTTTACATTTATAGTGATATTGCAAACATTTAAGAATATTCAAACATTTGGCCTGATAAGCTCTGCACCTGCATTTGTTTATTCTGCTTTCAAGCATAAAACAAAGGAACAAATATTGTTGGGTTAAACATGACATAATCAATACTCAATAAATAGTCACTTCTTCATTTTGCACATACCCTGCACAAACACAACATACAAACAAATGAACTGACACATAAATGAATTGCTGAAAATAATCGATGGTTAATATGATAATCGAAAAAAAAGAAAAAAGAAACGACAAGAAGCCAAATAAAATTTTGAGCAATTTCAGTCTTACAGACAAAATTATTTAGTTAGTTCAACTTCCTAGTTTTATAACAGCGTTCGATGACTTTACACATTAATGCTCCCTATAAAAGCAAATATTAATTACAATAATTAAAATAATAAAAACATTATCAATGATAAGTTTCTAAAAATCCGATATTAATTATAGGTTGAAAAAACTGATCTTAAATACAGTTTTTTACTCATAACTCGTTCATGGCCACATTTACATGTTGTGACATTAACAAGTTAAAGATAATTACAAAAAACCTTTTCTCTCAGTTTTCGCTTTCTCTTGTGTATTTGCATATCTAACTGATTTATCATCTAATTTGGCAATAGGTATCGTTAGTGAGAGGAAAGAACCAGATATTATCTTTAAGTTTCCAATTAGTCCCTTCTTTACGAAAATGGATTTATCCCGCAAAGAATAAATGCAATAACAAAATATTTCGACACTAATTGTATATTTTCGTTAAATAATTGGCTTAAAAAACAATTTGCATCTATCCTCTTTTAATTAGCAATTCTCTTTCTTGTTTGTATTCAAAAAAGCAAAAAATATGAACAATCGACTATATAATGTTATAAAAACTCAGAATGATACGATATAAAAGGATAAATGAAAGATACCTATAACACAATGGGAAATGCAACTTAATGGTCTTCATAACGTAAATTAATAAATAAAATAATAAGAAAGATAAAGAAAAGATGATATCCCACGACGAACAAAAAATACACTGTTTAACATAGAAAATAATCTCATTCAAACATTTAAAGTATTAAGACTTGACATTTACAAATAAAGATGAATATTTGGAATCATTGAAAAAAGTAACTGATACAATGAAAAATAGCCACAGGCCCGATATAATTATATTTAAATTAATGTCAAAATCCCACTCGTTTACAATTATTAAAGAATCATTTCTTGAGCCATGCTGCCAAAGATTTGATATGTAATACATGATTTGAGAGCATTGATTTCTTTATCAGTCATTTGGTAATTTCGCACACTAGTTGTTTAACAGATTTTGTTCATTTGTGTTTATAGGCAGAGTTAATTAGGGGTGTCGCTATTGTTGCTGAATGTAGTTAAATCCCACTCGGCTTTTATCTCATCTCCCCTTCTCTCTCTCTCTCTCTCTCTCTCTCAAACTAAATAAATTCTAAGAGACTAACAAAAAAGAAAAAACAACTTCAGTGAAGCAAAAGATAATGTAATAGAAGCCTGAGTTGATTAATAGTCGCCTCATACAGCAACCTAGCCATCAAATCAAGCATACATGCACATTCAATGCAGATCTCAAAAGGAATATTATACAAATGAGCTATCCTCAACCCAGTACTGTTAAGTGAACACACTACAGGCTCATCCTCTTTCCAAACACAGAACTTGCCTTTTGGCAAATTCGCATGACTATCTCTCTCTTTCTCTTACTCTCTCTCTCTCCCTCTCCTCCTCCTCTCTTTCTTGTTATAAGCAACCGATGAGACTTAAAAAAATAACCAATAATTGGTACAGTCGCTACAATTTCCACTAAAGAAAGACACATTAAAATAGGTAGAGATTATTAAAATTTAACATACAGATAACGAATATATGAAAGGAATGTAAATATATAAATAATGACTATATTAAATAATGCACTATTTAAAACTCGATTTAAATGTTGCGCTTTTATTAAAATCTGTTTCGAATTAAATACTTAAGCATTAATTTTTTACGGAATGAACTGAGTGCAATTGAGTAAATAGAGCAATAAGTTTCACGCTGTTTGACGAATAATATGAATTGAACATGTGAACTTCCTTTCTTATTTGTTCCTATCTAAGGAAATAGCAAGGATCTTATGTGGATCCGATCGATTACCATTTTAAATGAAAGCATGGTTCGGGAATAGAATTTATTATCCGCATCAGTTAGGATGCAGGGGACAATAGATCAACTGGATTTGCAGAACAATGTAAACTTAAAAGTAAAGTAAATAATAAAGGGGAATAACATGAAAGTAGTAAAAATCAAACTGGTCAAGTGGAAGCTTGTGTAATCAGTCTATCATTTTATTTCATCAATGACCCACCAGACGCCACAACCAGTTTCTCCACTGTCCTTAGTGGTTCAGTGACGATAGATCTCAAAACACGCAATAAATAATTGTTCCGCACAAATACAAAATGTAACTGCAGAGTAGCCAATAATAGATTCATTCTCTGCATGACATGTAAAAGTTTTCAGGTGCAGATTGAATCTCAATCGACTAGTAGAAGAGCAATTTCCAGCATATATACCTTTCAGTATTTCATTTGTTGTCCTTATATATATATATATATATATATATATATATATATATATATATATATATATATATATATACATATATATATATATATATATATATATATATATATATGTATATATATATATATGGCTTCCACAAACATTGACGCCCAACAGTCATATTCTATTGCTATTAATGTTCAACAAAATCTACTAATATCTACTGTAATAATGTCTACTTGTCTATATGTGTTTCTATGCATCTTTCTTTGCATTGGATCAGTTTTTATAAAATAATTTGTGTTTATATTCATGTTTGTGCATTCGTTTTACTTGAGTTTTGCATCAATTTCTTTTCTTTCACCCTCCTTTGTAGAGATTTATATTTGTGTGCGCGCGCGTGTGTGCGTATACAGTTCTGTTTATCATTGAAATGTGAATTTCTTTATGTTTGCTGTTGGTTTGATTAGCATACGTATTCGTTTTACTTTACGTTTGCTTTATCAATGACATTTATGCGCATAAATGATTGCGTCTGAGTGCATGTGTACGCACTTGCTGACCTAATATTACCATGTAAAGTAATTGACATATGTAAGGTTGTGGCATTGAAGTTTGGAAACAAGAACAGGTTTTTTCTGCTTAGGGACTTGTTGGTCGCTGATGTCATCTGTAAATGGAAGAAAACGATGTAGCTGCAAGAGATGGAGAACGTCTAATCTTATTTGTACCGCGATCAAGAGATGCTTTATCACATAAAGGAGAGTTCTGTTCAAAATACAAAAGGACGAGGTAAGGGAGATGAAGAGGTATGAGGTTTTATTACTAGTAGAAATATTACTTATTTTGTTCATGATAACAATTTGACATTTAACATTTCCGGCTTCCAGTCTTAATGTTTAGATCGATAAATAAGTGCTTAGCGAACCAAATAGAGTACGTCAAGAAAAGAAAACTAAAAAGTGTAATAGTAAAATAAACAGAAGATCTTGGTGAGTAAAATAGTAATTAAGTTTGCGCAGTAATTAAGTTTCTATATGTATAGAAATGCTGGATTACTTCAGTAAATTCCTTATCCACTATAATCAATAAACGTGAAATGTACAATAAAAATGTTCATTTTACAAATACTATTTGCAGATGCATAAAATATATAGATATTTGCCTTCATTATATCTCATACATTTTTATTCTGACAGATATTTGAAAGCTCCGTCCAGGCAAAGATAAAATAATGACACAGTCGGTAAAATCAATCGATTACAGATGGATTTATTAGCTTTTTTGTATGGAATTGATCGAAACGTTTCTCTATTCTATGAAATTGTTTCAGTTCAGGAGCAAAAGTAAGATTTTCAAGTTGTCTCATTATTGAATCCAGGAAAATTCAAAATGTTTTCATGTAGCCTCTACATTAGATTCGAAAAAATTCAAAAGATTCTCATGTGGCATCAGTATTCGATTCTTCAACATTCATTCACAAAAAAGTAACGTCATATGTCAAACAGAGATTGACAAATGTATTTATTTTTCTCTATTTTTTCTTCATAGAATTATTAATTGAAACTCAAAGTCCAAGTAGAATGCATAACCTTAAAGAAGAAGCAGTGGGCAATGAATATGCGGAAAAACTTTATGTAAATATTTAACTAAACATATGTAATCCTATATCTGAAGTTTAATCAGAGTTTTAAAGGTTTTAACATAAACCATATTCCAAGTATATACAAAGAGAACCAAACGCATACAACTCTTTTACAGCTTTCATTTTTAATCAACATTGCATCAGTTAATACCATGAAATCAAATACTTTATTCTTAAATATATTCTTTTATAGGACAAGAAGGCAGACTAGACCAACTGCATTATTGTGAGAAATTTGTCCCGGCTTTCCCACATAAAAGGGTTGAGGTTAAAAATGCGACAAAATTGGATAAAAAAAAAAAACGGCCTGAAAGATTAGAGCAGATTTTGCCTATTTTTAGGCAGCTCTTTCAAGCGGAAGAACAAAGACTCCAACTTCTGCTTGGTGCGTAACAATAAAGGAAGAAGATGCTTATTTACATGCACAAAAACGTTATAAGGATATATACACAATTACGAGAGAAGGAAAAGGAGAAGAAAATGCCTGCGACAGAAATCTTCTAGTTGCAAAGAGGCTCAATTAGGTTTTGGTAGTAGGCCGACGTTCTGTCTTTACAGCACAGTAGGTAGTACTTTTTTGAATCTGACTGCGATGATGACTGTTTTCTACCGCCGACCTGATGTTATCACAGACGGTTGTCGATTATTCACTGCCAAATAGATAAAAATTCTCCGTGTATATGGCGATCAAGAGGATAAAAAATATCGGGGATTTTTCCCTCCAAAATTGCTATACAAATTCCCCAGCCCTTTTGTTAGAAAATATGTTCTTATCTCTGATAAGCACAAGCCTTGGAGAGTCAGCAATGGTCTGACAAGCTGCGTGCGCCTCCCCCAGACTTCATGACACCAAGGAGAGGATAATGATGTTCAAACTCCTTTTTATATTTTCTAGCTCTCTCGTTCGTCAAAAAAGAGACAAGGTTTTGGGAACCGGATTTGAAAGCAAGGGAAAAACGTTGGGATGAGAATTAGAAAAGAGGCTAGAATGTAAACCTGTAATATATTGTAGTCGTATTTCTGAGTTTAAATTCTAACAGTATCTGATTGCCGAAGCTTGTCTACCATATGTCGCTAAAATGAAACAAAATTCTAACAAGTGATCCGAACTACTTTACTTGCGAATTCAATCTATTAAATATGATTAATAAAATGAACTTAATTTGGTTGAAACCTTCATTAACTTTCCAGTCTTAATGCTATTACCATAAAATCCCAAAATATTTCATTTGTTCCTTCGACGTTGAATGTTTCCGATTAAAACTTAAATGGAATCTTCATGAAGAATAATTGAAAATTACGATTAATCAATCAAATTAAAGCAAGCTAAAATAGGGGAAATTTGTTATTCTCGATAAATGAAACGAAAGGAAATCTCGAATGAATAAAAAGTATGAAATCAACGATTACCAATTATTGTCCATTTGGACAGCGCTTGGATAAATTGCAATGCAAACATTTAGTAGTTTAGTAGCAGAACATAAAGCGAAATGTATTTACACCTTAATGTCTAGTTTTAGTGTCGAATAAATAAAGTTTGATAACACTGAAATATTTCTTTGTGATGTTCAACAGAATTGATAAAAAACTAAGCTTTTCATTAGTGATAAATATTTTTATTCATAAAAATGCATCCAAAAGACTCTAAAGATTGTATCAAAAATTCTCTTTGTCGTTTAACTTTTGTAGACAGTATTAAAAATTAGACACTCATGATGTTCACTTCACTAAAAATTAAATTACGAAAACCACCATCAGTAACATTCCAGTTCAGTTTTATTTCTATTACAACTGTTAAAACCTTAGTTTCTGTCTTAAGTTTGAAAATTAAGTAACACTGCTCGATTAAAATGTACATGAAAAATTAGAGATTGAGAAATATTTGTAACACTTTATGCAAATAAATGTTTCAAATAAATTATCTTCAATGCCTTTCTTGAGAGATGATGATAACGATAGTTTAAGTAGTAAGTCCCTTAAGCATGTAGATCATCACAGCTCTCCACACATTCCTTTTGTAAATTGCTATGTTTTATTGGGAAAGAAAGTGGATAGGTTTCCTGTTGCCACATTCACGTTTTTCAATTCAGAGCATTTCTTCTCCTAGACTGACTGCTAAAGTTAGAAACTCCTGTTTGCCCTGTTATTTAATCCATGGCTATCATGTAGGGAAACGTAAGCCAGAATTTGAACTTGATTTGTCAGTTCCAGTCGATTACCGTTAAACAAACTATAGTAATAATCGTTCTCTAATCTAAATTTTTTGTATTGTTCTAAGAGATCAGGTTAACGGTGATTCTTGAAGTTTAGGAGTGAAACCATCGTGTTCCTTTGCATCTTTTTGTTCTGCGAGACTGAACTAAATTTACTAAATACAGTAATTCCAAAATCTGAAATGTTATTTTAAAAAAGGAAGCCTTTATTTCTTTCGCTTAGCTATTTTTTTCTTAATTTTCATGTATTCATAAATTTACTGCTCTTATCAGAAATTATTATTATTACAACGAAACAAAACAAATATTGCGCCTATTACTGAATAACTAGGAAATATAAGATGATCAAGTGCTAGAAACAAATCGAAAAGATAGACTAGCAAATTAACACGGTCTTTGTATAACATTTGCCAGGAGAGAGAAAAACGCATCAAATCAAAACGCAGGATGCAAAAGATATAAAGAAATCAGAATAAGGAAGGGCGCAAAAGTAACCTTGAGACTTGCATTATCGACTAAATTATTCTGGTCCCAAATTATTATTTGCTCCACTAATGGCATCTGTATAGTTGTGAAGATTTGCTGAATTGTGCAGGAGAAATCATTTTCTTTTTCTTCTTTTTTTACAAGAAAGACGAAGAAGCGAAATTGAAAAAAAAAAAAAAATAGAAATAAAATGAAACGATTGTAAGAAAGCGAGATAGTCCGAGAGAAGGAAATAAAAATTAAATCAATAGAGAGATAAAGAGAATGTGATTTAATATCCAGTATAAAGACAATTAAAAGGAACGGAAAAACAAATAAGAACAGAAGAAAGTAACGGGAATTAAAGTACCAACACGTGAAAGAAAAAGTAACAGAAGTACGGAACATTTGATAACCGAATTCCACTTTTTTCCTTGACTCTTTTCCAGTAGGTTACAGGAAGTATGGTTTGAAGCTATAATTCAACAAAAGAGTTTTATTTAACATGCCGGGTAAGATTAGTTGAAAGATTTTTTATTATTCACGATCAACCCAAGTAAGTCAGTAATGCCACTAAGACACAAAGAGTTACTGGGTGTACAAGTATTAGAAAACAGAAATATTACTAAGGCGCGAGAACAAAAGAAGAATAATCAGAAGCACAATGGACATTGCATTTAAACTTTTGAAGATTAAATTTGACCGGAAGGGAGTTCCACAAGCAAGAAGTGCGAGAAAAAAGTCTTAACATAGAACTTACGGTTACATCTAGTCAACTCAACTGTAAATTGATGAGACCTTGTTGCCAATTTAGTACTGCGCTTAAATTCATACAGTCTAGGTAGCATAGCGAACAGCTCATCCGAACAATTACCATGAAAATATTTGTCGAAGAGGCATAGAGAGGCCACTTTACGGCTGTGGAAAAGTCAATGAAGCAGAGACACCAGACCAGAATTAATAATCTTGGTGATTCTTCTTTGGATTTTATTAAGGAGCTCAAGATATATAGCAGGAGCACCGGGCCATATGTGGCAGCAATGTTCTACGCCTGGATGAATGGTAGACATAGATATGTAAGAGAGATTTTGGAGAAAAAATTGTCTAGCACAACACAGGGGTTAGCATCAACCATGCTGATGGAAGGCAGAAAGAGGTCGCCCAGATGATTAATATACAGCAGTTTAGTGTTGGTGGCGTTAAAACGAACAAGCTACCGTTTGGCCCACTTATCAATAGACTGAAGGTCGTTTTTGTTATCAGTCGTCAATCTGGCCTAAACGGACTGATTAGACTTACTATCGAGACAGGAATAAGTGATTGTACCATCAGCATAGATACCAAGTTAAGAGCTGATCCCATCGCGGAGGTCGTTAATGGGAATTAAGAACAAAGTAGGACCAACGATAGAGCCCTGGGGGACACCCGCGCGTTAGTATGAAATGACCAGAAGAGTGGCCGCTCAGGATAACTTTCATTTCTCGATTGGTAAAGAAAACTCGGCTCTAGAGCCTTGGGTGGCAAACGGTCTAAGAGGAGGAAAATTCCAAACCCTGGAGCGGGCTCAGGTAAAACTACTCGTCTATCTTTCCCCAGAAATTATATCAATTCACAGATAATAAAGAAAAATAATCTGCGGAGAACCCTGGCCGACTACTTTCATAAGGAACATAGCATTAAAAAATTGAATAAAACTCTTTATACTAGCTGGTTTTATATTTCAACTAAAGACAGCACACTTTTTCTGTTCAATTGTCGACTGTAGAAAATGTTGTAAATCGTCCACAATAGCATTTTATTGCCCCTTATAATGACAAATATTCACAATCTTACTGATATAATGTCAATTCCTTTTGAAAGGTGTTGCGTCCATCTATTTGGTTTAAATTATATCTAAGCTAATAAGTGTATCAATAAGTACATTATGAATTTCTTCTTTGTTTAATATTAAAAAAATAAGATTGAATTCAGTTAAGAGTTAAAAATAACTAAAATGATTTCATTAATATTCAAAAGGATACGATAAAGTGAGTATTAATCATGTGTTCTAAATATGTGTGGACTTCCTTCTTTAATTCTCATAGAATAGATGCATCGACTATTTATCTTAGCATGTGCGTGACATCTGTCAGCAAAATTTACGTACATATATAATACGTATGAATATTGAAACCACAAAAAGATATTAATTCTTGGAACTTACGCATTTAAAATGCAAATAACCCCACGAGAAACCAAAGTAATGATGTGTTTGATTGGAGTTGAAAAGTTTATTTTGTTAACTACAAACATAGACAAAATGATAAGCCTTCCAAAACTACTTACTGAAGAAAAAGTGTTCATAATTATTTTGCAGTCTTATTAATTTCCATACCATTAGCCATTGTCGAATATAGGTACAAAATCATTGTTAAATTAATGTTCCTTAGATTTATCGCCAGCCATTGAAATTTAAAATAAAAGCATGCATTTCTATTAGATTATTTACTCACGTACTGACTCATAAACATTTCTTACCACTTATGATTACAGAATGGCAGTGGCCAGTATATTCTGTGGTATATAAAAGACATGTATACCTTAATTTTATCTATTTCGTTTTATAACCAATTTATTCACTATCCACTGCATGTAGATATGATATACCAAGTCGCATTTTCTTTAGATTGTAATTAGAAAGAGGAATTGAGGACCCGGAAAATTAGGGAAACAATGTTGTTGGAATTTTTGTTTTAATTACACATTTTAAAAATAAGTTCTTGGTTCAGGTTTTTACGAGAAAATGCTTATCAATAATCACCAGTATGTGAAGAATCAATCAACTGTCCAAATATTAGAATCAGCTAGTTTTCCTGTAGTTTTCAATACACTATGTTAAATTTTATTATGCAAGTCAATGTTTTCACAATAAAAATGCCACAATCCAGTCAATGTTGATCACATTTTCATATGCTTATATTTATTTGAGCAATATAGTGTGTGAATTTCAACTCATAATACCTACGCTTACTAAATATATTGATAATAGCTTTGTTTGAGAGTGTCAGGTTTCATTATACAACGTGCACTTTTATTTATAATTATCAAAAGGATTTAGACCACAGAAATATATTTGATTAACATATGCCTGAATAAATTATTATTTTGTACACCTTAATATGTGTTCATTTTTTTCTTTTGACGTCAATATTACAAGTTAAAAGCTTTTTCAACAATAAATGTTGTATTATTTGAATATGGTCAATTACGTTTTATTGAGACGGACATAACCGCCACAAACGTAATGCAGGAAACAGACAAAACTAGAAGCCTTTTAACATTAATTACTGAACAAGTCGCTTTCTAAGCCATAGTATATTATCAATACTATAATACCAATAATTCTTAAATATCTTTAATATCGTGTATCAAAAATTATGTATGAAATTATTTTTGCGAAGGTAACTAATCCACAATAGAACATAAAAATAGTATACCTAATCTATATAATCTTTATAACGTTATACTTATATCAATTGAGATTATTTTTTTAACTTCATTTTCATTGCATCTTGATAACAATGTATATGTGTCATAAATATCCCCAAAGCATTCAATTGAAATATCATCATATACCATTATAATGTTCTACTACTGAGGAAGGGGCATTCTAAATAGGAAACGTTGAATCATCTTCGCAACATCTAGATTATAAAAAAATGGCTTAGCAAAGACCATAGCTATGCGTGTTCCACAAGCGCCTTTCCTAATTTTCACATCCCTGCAAATTCAGCTGATTAGTTTCACAGTGTTTTTATTTTATCCTTCTGACGCATTTGTCCTTACTTCTCATTTGTTTTGTTTTTTTCTTTTATAATGCATATTATAACCTTCCCCGGTATTTTATGCAGCATATTTTGTTTTGTTAAAAATATCATTTCCATTATTGTCAACGTTATAATTATAATTGATATCTTTATAATCTACCTAACTACTTTCTCTATCATCAACCTTGTCCATGATCTCTTACTTCGACATTATTATTGTTACAACCACAACTGTAATTTTATATCTCATTGCTGGTAGTTTTATTACTGCTAAGAATTTAAAAGTAAACTTTATTGTTGTCAGTGTTAGTAATAGTAGTCTTATTGTGCCTAGAGTATAAGGCATTTTAAGACATTTTGCAGCATGAATGTCAAAAGATAATAAAAAAATAGTCACGAAATCATGATGAAACACGACAAGGTTGCTTTTTTCCCTTATTTTTCATTAATTCACTTCATTTTTCGTTTTGTCATTTTTATGAACATGATAAAAATCTTATATCAGTTACATGACAGAAAAAATGAATTAAAACTATAATACTGTGAAAAAGAGTTGGCTAATAAACTGTAAAATCTAATCAGATTTCAGCCTAGAAGAGTTGATAAGTATTTACCGTAATTTCCCATGTATAATACACCTTCATCCATAATACACACGTCTAAAATTTTGCTGGAAGTGTGGGAAAATGCTTCTACTCACGAATAATACGCACCCCTTGTACCGCTCCAATTTTATTACGACCAGCGTTTCCTGCGCTTATTTAAAAAATGGTTTTAAACAGAATAATATTATTCTAATTTAGTTTTATGATAATTCTTATTTTGTAGCTATGCATGATACGCACCCCTGATTTTGCTTGTTATTTTTTTTAAAGAAAAAATGCTTATTATACATTGGGAATTACGGTAATGGTGATCCATTTGTAACGATCTGTATTACAAGAGTGAATTCGTCGAAGGATAAGGGTCCTGGAAAGAGTATTGCTTCATATTTGTTGTATCTGTATTGAGAATATAGCGTATGTATACATAAACAGTGTGAACACAGCACGCATGAATAGTTGATTTACAGATATATATTATCCAAAAGCGAATTCACTCCCATCTAGGAACAGTGATGCATTCCTTTTACATGTAGGCATGACGCTGTGTGACTACATATCTGTGTCACTCGGAAGAGAATAAATTTGAGTTTTTGAGAATATATATAACTGCTCCTTTATTGAAATCTTATGAGTTCAGTAGACCTGCAATGAATGTAGCAGTGTATGTCATTGGCTGTGCTTAAAACCTATATCTTCATTTGTGCTGCGCATTGGTGAAATTGTGAAATGATACTTTATCAAGCGATGATTATACTCACAAACTAGAAAGCAGCCACTATATATGTTGTATGTACATGCACATATATATATATATATATATATATATATATATACATAATTTAGCTCTTGAAAATACATTTCAATTGAGCACTGTTGAGTGATAAGCTAATTCTATAAACAACAGCCACCTGCACTAATGCAAAGCTCTTCAGTAAAATGAATGGAGCACTTTGGCTGATGGCATTTGTTTACATTTGTAAAAACAATACGCTAGATTTAGTTGTGTAACTCTACTGAGTGAAGATAGCTCTGGCTGACACCAAATTAGTTGTGTTTCAATCCTGGCTTGAGGCATTCGGAAGTCTAGTCACACTGAGGAGCTGTGATACAGCGAAACAGTACTGTCTGTGAATGACATAATATATATATATATATATATATATATATATATATGTGTGTGTGTGTGTGTGTGTGTGTGTGTGTGTGTGTGTGTGTGTGTGTGTGTGTGTGTGTGTATGTGAGAGAGAGAGAGAGAGAGAGAGAGAGTTCTTTGTTTAAGACTTTTTCAATTTTTCTGCTGTTTGGATCACTTTTCTGCTTTCTGGGAAGAATTTGAACATAAATTGTCTAACGTTTCCCGAGCGCTTCCGGCTTTTATTCTGTGTTGTTGTTGATTATGGTAGTTATAATAATGAATATTATTAACATTATTATTATTATTGATATTGTGAAGTGGTAAAGAGAGTAGTATAAAATAATTTTGAGTAAACAATTGTACACGTGCGATATTGTTGATACAAAACAACTTTCGGCAAAGTATAGAGTCATCCGAATACAATAGACAAATGTTCAATTTTACAGTAAAAGTTTAATTGTTTCATCGTGCTTTTATATCTTGCAATGATATTCGCATTGTTAGTAATACAAATTCATTATTCTCTTCAGACAAGGAATTTGAAAAGAAAAACATTATATGCCAAAAGAAAAATCCTTCTCAGTTGTCCATATCAATAACTATTCGGATATTCATCATTTTTCTCGATAATATATTTTAAGTCTAATCTGAGAGAATTGGTTTTCTTTAGTGGGTAAAGGAGAGATCAATAAAATGAGTCATCAGCAAATGAAATTATTCGACTGCATTTCACCTGATTTTATAGTTATCGACAAATCTATCATAAAAAAGCTTGACAACAGCGAGAACACACAGAAAACACGAATTTAAATGTGTAATACAGTTAAAATATTCATTTTCCTTCATTAACCAAAAAAGAATTTACTCTTTAATTGTAATAACTATTTTCTTTCCATTGTTATTCTTTTCCTTTTTCTCTATTTCTTCAGGTTACATCAATCAGTGTTTTTCTAAACGCGACTCGTCGAATTTTTCTACGATTAGTCTTCACTTTTTATTGTGGTGTCCTCGCTCTAAAGAGTCTATATTGGACTCTTCCGCCTACTATAAGATTAGTAGGAGAGAAGGCCTTGGGGAAACAGTCGAATAGATTGAACGCTGGGTCAACCGACACACATTTCCTAGTCGTGTAATACTCTTCTGTTGTACTTACTGTTAATATATGATATATCAGCAACACTTGTTTTGTTATTTCTTTAACCATTTACTTGGTCACAACATCTTGGCGACGAAGGATTCGAAGAAACGGACTTCACGTTAAATCATTAAAAAAATTGTGCCAGTGTCTACAACAGTGGTGAAGAAAGGAATTCTAATCAAACTCCACGACAAAAAGGTATCCAGTGTTAATTATAACACTGACAGTGAAAAAAAGAAACTCTTCAAAAGAATAGAATTTCTACAAGTTCAGTTCAGTGGCCGGGAAGAAGGTTGGTGAATCTTGTTATTTTTTCCATTCCAACAAATCAGTAAAAGAACTGTACAAGTCAAACAGACATTGTTTTCGCTAACAGAGTAAAGTAAAAATTTACCCCTCCTCCCACTTTTAAATTTTTCAGTAAAAGAATCGTACAAGTCAAACAGACTTATTGTTGGTTAGGAAGGTAAAGAGAAAAAATCCCTCGTCTCATTTCTTAATTTTACGTACTACCGCGGTAAAATGGACGAATTTAAAAGTGCAATGCTAGGGTTGATGAAACACCAACAGGCACAACAGAAATATCAAGAAATACAAGAGAAATTCAAACGAGAACAAGCAGAATACCAGAAGAAATTTGAGGAATAGCACCTAGAAATTCAGGTTAGCCAACAGAAACTTGAAGAAATTCTCCTTCAAACACAGAGCAAAGGAACTTGTATGTATTGTTTTATCCATCAAAAGCTAAAATGAGGACAGCGAAAACGAGTTCTCTCAAAATGCTATAGGGAGTGCTATTGAAAACTTCACGTTTGCACCTGAAGAAGAAATAACATTCGCTTCGTACTTTAAACGTTACGAGGACTTATACAATAGGAATTGTGCAAGTTGGGATGACCATAAACAGGTTCGCCTACTCCTCAGGAAATTAGGCACAGCAGAATATACTAAGTTTGTTAACTATATCTTGCCTAAGAAAACCAGCAACTTGAAATATAAAAAGGCGGTTCAATCATTAATAGAACTCTTCAGTCCAAAAACATCACTGTTCCGCAAGCGTTGGAAATGCATGAATCTCACCCGCAAAGAAGACGAAGATTATACTACTTTCGCGAGTGTAATCAATAAACACTGCGATGACTTCAAATTGGCAGAGTTAAGCGCCAATAATTTTAAATGCCTGATTTTCGCCCAGGGTTTGGTTTCAGCGAAAGACGCCGAAATACGTCGTAGGGTACTCAACAAGCTTGAAAACGAACCCGACGTTACTTTACAGCAAGTTGCCGACGATTACCAACGTTTCGTAAGCGTCAGAGAGGATTCGAAAAACATCGAACGGAATGGCGTGGCTCACATTAAAAAAATACGCTAAAGAAAAATTAAAAAGGGTCAACCAAAAAATAATAAAATAACTTTGCCGTCAAGACCATGTTTCGGGTGTGGTCAACTACATTGGTATAGAGATTGTCCTTTTAAAGATAAAAAAATGCTTTAATTGCGATAAATTGGGACACAGAAGTTCCAGTGGGAACTTCTGTGTCCCAATTTATCGCAATTAAAGCATTTAAAGCAGGATTAAGAACAAGACAAAAAATGTTTTGTAAAAATTACCAAGTCTGATGAACCAGAAAGTCGTAACATCAGGAACTATATTGAAGTGAAAATATTTAACAAAAATATAATTGATTCGGGTTCAGACTTATCCATAATTAATTATCGAACATGGAAAAAAACTGGGTTAGCCGACTTTGTTAAGAACGAACCGAATAGCTAATAGTGTAAATGGCGACCCTATTAAGTTTATAGGCGAAGTTATAACGAACGTGTCATTCTAAGGTAAAACTTTAAAACTAAATGCGTATATTATGAATAATACGGGTAATTTGTTCGTGACTGATTGGTTATATGGATATGCCTATTAACTCATTATGTCAAAAAGTCGAAAATGTGACTGACGAAGCAGAAAAATTGAAATCACTTTTCAACTTTTCTGCTTCGTCAGTCAAATTTTCTACTTTTTTTCTTAAAAAACTTTTTCCTGGCTTTTTCAGTGGAGGACTAGGAAAATGCGCAAAAATGTCTGCTAAGTAAACCCAGTTTTTAAGAAAAATCACATTGACGAGGAGTTGAATCGACTTGAGGAAATGGGAGTTCCGGCAAAGGTTGAATATAGTGAGTGGGCATCTCCCACAGTTTTTATTAAAAACATATCAAAGAAATTCGTGTATGTGCTGACTTCTCTACGGGGCTGAACAGCGCCCTAAAGGATCAGCATTATCCCCTTCCCAGTCCAGAGGAGATGCAATAAAGAATATGCCAGCACCAGGAAATGTGTCGGCTCTTCAAAGTTTTTTTTTAGGTCTTACCAATTATTACAACGTTTTTGTCCCAAGAATGCAGTTTGAGAGCTCCACTTAATGAATTATTGAGAAAAGATAAAAAGTTGGAATGGACAACCAAATGCCAGGAAGCATTTGAGAAAATAAAGGAGGTTCTTACATCAGATCTGTTCTTGACTCATTACAATCCAAACCTTGACATCATTGTAGCCAGCGATGCTAGCTCCTACGGCATCGAGGCGTGCATTTTACACAAGTTAAAGGATGAATCGGTAAAGCCAATCGTCCATGCATCTACGACGCTATTACCAGCTGAAAGGGGTTGCTCGCAAATAGAAAAGGAAGCTTTAGGAATCATTTTTGCGGTGACTAAATTTCATAGATTTGTTCATGGAAGGTACTTTTGTTGCAGACAGACCATCGTCCACTCCTTACTATCTTTGGATAAAAAGGGTCTGCCAACACATACTGCTAATAGACTGCAAAGATGGGCAATCATTCTCCTCAATTATAACTACAAAATGGAGTTTCTTCCATCCACTAAAATCTGTCATGCAGACGGGTTGTCTAGATTGATACCTAAGTATGCTGAACCCCTGGAAGACGCAGTCATTGCTGCCATAAGAACAGTGGTCGAAATAAAAAGTACCTTGTGCAATACTGTCAGGGAGCTTCCTATAGCAATTGACGAGTTAATAGACAAAGCGTCATATGATGAATTCATAAAGGAAATAAAGGACAATCTAAATAGTAAAGACCAGAATATCTCAGAAGTTTACTCAATCTGTAACGACATACTAATGTACGGAGACAGAGCATTAATCCTATCTACACCACAGAAAAGAACATTAAAGGAATTTTATGTTGGCCATCCGGGAACTTCAAAAATGAAGAGTCCGATGAGGAGTTATGTCTACTGGACCAACATGGACAAGGATATTGAAAACACTGTAAGATCGTGCAAAGTGTGTGCTTTGGCTGCTAAAGTACCCACGATAAAATTCAATCCCTGGCCTAAAACCGACCGTCCATGGTCGCGGATACACATTGATTTTGCTGGCCCACTTGATGGTTTTTACTACCTTGTAGTAGTTGACAGTTATTCCAAGTGGCCAGAAATATTGAAATATAAGAAGCCGACCGCGGGGGTGACAGTAAAGTTTTTGTACGAGCCATTTTCCCGTTTCGAAGTTGTTGACTGTATCGTAACAGACAATACCACACAGTTCACATCCTGTGAATTTAAGGATTTTTGTCAGTCATTCCTGATCGAACATATTACCACGGCGCCATATCACCCAAGAAGTAATGGATAGGCAGAGCGTTTTGTGGACACTTTCAAGAGAGCACTGAGGAAGGTGAGAGGTACTCCCACCGATACGGCTACACAGCAGTTTTTGCAGGTCTATCGTGTAACCCCTAATAGCAGTGCTCCATCTGCCAAGACGCCAGCGGAAGTCAAGTTTGTCAGGAAAATAAAATCGGCATTTGACAAATTCCTTCCGAGGGAAACAAAAGCGGGAAATAGGAATAAAGTGCTTAAAAAGCGCTTTTAAGATCAGTGAAAAGTTTTTTTTCGGGTATTTGGGAATAATAAAGCTCACTGGGAGATAGGAACAATAGACAGACAAATTGGTAACATGATTTACCTGGTCAGGGACCAAAGTCTATACACAAACGTCATTTAAACCAAATTAGAAAACGGTAGGAAAGCGTAGTCGATAGGAATCCCATAGACGATGACACTATGGACGTCGTCTTTGAGGTTCAAATACCGCAATCAGTACCAGAGCTCAGAAGACCCAAATGAAAAAGGAAATTTACGGAACCTTTAGAAATTAACCCGAAAAGAAAAAGATATTGAACATCTTTCATTTCATACCGTGTCTACAGAAAAAGGAAAAAAATGAGTAAAAAACCCCATCTCCTCACTTATGAACTTAGAATTACTAGAAAAGGACAATACGCATTGGATTAATCGAAATTATTAACATTATAATTACCATTAAACTTATCCAATTTTTCATTATTTAGGAATAATGAATAGAGACCTTAATAAAAAGGGACTGTTGTTAACACGTAAAACAAAAAAATTGTGAGCGTGATTCCTGTATATAGCTTTTCAAGTGGTTGTTTCTGATTTTCTTTTTGTGAAAAAGGGTTTATTTGATTGAATAAAAAGTGTTGTGTGGTAATTATATAAAAAAACTCCATACGGAGTCAGTCTGAAAAGGAGGGTGTTGTCGTGTCCTCCCTCTAAAGAGCCTATGTTGGACTCTTCCGCCTACTATAAGATTAGTAGGAGAGAAGGCCGTGGTGGGGAACAGTCGAATGGATTGTTCGTTGCTGTCGAACTCTCTGCCTTGAGCAGAGAAGAACCCGGACGAGGCTTTGCAGAAGGGCAAAGTTTCGTCCGGAGAGGTAGACAGGCACGGGCCCGCTTATGCGGGCTCTACAGGAATATTTTTGGCCGAGCCTACGGGCTCGGAGAACCCACGGTAAACTCGGCCTTGTGTCACATACATCCCTCGTGGGCGGGGGCTGTTAAATATTAACAGTCGAACAGATCAGTTCGCTCTGTGCTGGTCAAATTCTCTGCCTCCGGGTAGAGAGGATCCCCAGATGAGGCTATGTCGAAGGGCAGAGTCTCATCTCGGGAAATAGCTACCCGACCCCGTTTTATACGGAGTCTATGGGGAATTTTTGGCCGAGCCTACGGGCTCGGAATGCCCCACATTAAACTCAGCCTTGTGCCACATCCTACCTCGTCGGGAGGCTGGTAAATATAGCAGTCGAATAGATTGAACGCTGGGTCAACCGACTCGCACTCACTAGTCGTGTAATACTCTTCTGTTGTACTTACTGTTAATATATGATATATCTGCAACACTTGTTTGGTTATTTCTTTAACCATTTACTTGGTCACAACACTTTTTTACTTAGAGGAGGAAAGAAGTGGGCACATCTGTCTATTTTTTTCGCTATGTATGTTACTAACTAGCGTCCTCCATTTCGCAAATATGAATAATGAAATCTGATCGTATACATTTACAACTAATAGTTTTTGTTTATGTAAAAATAAGTAAAATCAGAATAATTATTTGTCCATCTATTTTACACGTGTTTAATCCAAAAATACAAGCTCCCATTCTGTGCTTACAATATCACCACCACCAATTACCATAAATTGGAGCAAAGGGTAACCAAAAACAGTCATCAAGTTGTTTTAAGTTGTGTTTGCTCTTCGTTAACTAATTTGTTTTAATGTCATCTATACTATCATTTTTCGAACTTTTCCTTTGACACTATTATGCCAAGATAAAACGTTTAACCATCTTCATTATAATCTAATACGCAGATGTACTTTACTGCTAAATTCTGATAAACTAGATTCACGTTCACGATCGTTTGCACTGAAGAATCAAGCTCTCTGCATGAACATTTCTGTAAAGAGCTATTGCGAAACCTCTCTAAAAAGATCATTTTGTTTGATAGGAGTTTGCAGAATTTATGTAACAAACTATATGATCAAAATGTAAAAACAAAATAGAACTCCATTCGAATAACCTCCTATTGAGTTGCACTCGAAGATTTCTCTAATTTTCTTACTCTCTTTTTACAATTATGAGATGTTTTCTGTTAAGATTTTATGATTATTTCTTATTTATATATTTTCTTATATGCTTATTATATAACATCAACATTTTATGTTAATAAGGTGAACTCTTTTTCACACAAGCATCTGGCTAGTAAGTAATCCTACCCGAAAATACATGTTTCGTCACATTCTCTAACAGAATAGATCGAAATATAGTATATGAGAAAATGTATATTTGTAAAAAGTGTATATACTTCATTGATAATAAACAAAAGGTATAAAAAAATATACTAGGAATCTGCTACGGTTACGTTTCAAAATATCACACATGCTTAGAACTAAATTGGACTAGATATAACTAATTCTACCTGCCACAAACACGTGCTTACATCTAACCACGGACACACACAGCGCAGACACAAACATACACACACGCACACACACACAGACACGCACACACACAAACACACACATATATATATATATATATAAATTATAAAAATATAGTTTTATTAGTATGCTTTATTGATGGGCTAAGTTGCTCAGTATCAGTGATAGAATATATATAAATATAAAAAGGAACATTAAACAGCGACAGTCTGTTTCATGCTTAAACGCAGTTGTCAGGCCTGACGATTGCGTTTAAACATGAAATAGATCGTCGCCGTTGGGTGTTTCTTAAATGTCCATTTTCATATATATATATATATATATATATATATATATATATATATATACAAACGTTTGTCAGTTTTATCACTTTCATTATTTTTATATATTAAGTTAATGAAATAATTTACGAGCTTTTTTGTTGGTATTCAGATGATCTTTCTTCTTTGTGTGTGTGTGTGTCTCTCTTGAAGAACGCAAATTTAAAATAACTCCATCTGGCGCTTCTGAGTAAAATAACCATCAGTAAATAAAGTCTCATTTGAAAGTGTATAATAGTGATAAAAGTCCTTACACCAGAACTAACAACCGCAAACAAATACTTTATTCTCTTATTTCAGCTGGAAATGTTTCTTGTGTATATCATATGTACACTTACAATAACATTAAACAGGATTTATTTCGGGATATTTTATAAAAAGTCCTACATTATATATAATTTTGTGTCGTTAATAAGAATATAGAATTAGAAATGTAAATCTGATTATATTGGTACCAGAGAAATAGTTGAAAGAAATTAGTTTTCTTTAAATTTCTTAATTCGACAAGATTATTTCTGTACACATTAAAACCAGAAATATAAACATAATTCTCAGTTCAAAACTATCTAATCGCACAAAATAAACTGCATCTTCTCGGAAAACTGTTTGATCTCTCGTTTTGTCATTCATGATATGTTTTAATTAAAAAAATTAATTTCATTGATTTTCTCCTTGTATTGAATGATTCACTGAAAATGAACATTGTTTTTAAGAAAAAAAAATCATTTCAATACTGGAAATATCTGCCATCACTTCAGCGACAAATACTTGCAAAAAATTCAATTAAGGCAAATAAATCGCAAAGAAGGCATAATAGTTATATGACGTAATTTTCATTCGTTTAATTGTAAAATATGTAAGTTCACAAAGGTTTTAAAAGATAAGTTCTGAAATCTCTGAACCAAACTAAGAACAAATGTTTGAGGAAATCAGGTCATTAGAAACATTTTGAAATAAAGAATTGTTATTTCAGATTTCTATAAAGAAATAATGGAAACCTTCAAAACTTTAATTAAGTGTTATAAACATGAAAATCATTTCCAGTATTCAACACGAAAATAATTTTGATACCCTTAAACAGTGGAAGAATAAAAGAAATTGTTCACTGTTTTGCAAATAAGCATTTATTTTTTTCGTTCAAATTAAATTTCCTAGTGGAAAAAATGATAATTGATCTTTTACACAAAAGGCATACTGGGGGTTCAGTACAATCCCTATATTTACCTATTACTTTGAGTAATTTGTCAGTTTCAGTTAGTTTCATCAGGCTTCAGTTCCACACATTTCCGACCAGAGTAATAGCAGTCACCGTGTATATGTCATCAAACATAATTTATTTCTTCACTACATTGAGGCCACATTCAAATTTTCATCCTCTCAATATCGCAATTGCAAATCTAGTTTCATGATTTCGTTTTGTAGGAAAGTATAAATAAATTTGAAAACTCGACTCGCCAGAAATATTTTCATGTAAATTCAAAAGACATTTCATTTTATTTTTTAAACGTAAATGAACAAGAATTTTTTAAATTACCATCCTCATGTAATAAATTTTTACACGTCATATACATCTTTGTGTACAAGAAAATAAGTAACAGGTTTGTAAATCAGCTACACAAAGAAATAGTGTGTATTGTGTCGGTCTGATAAAAATTATTTGTGAAAACAAATATTTTCTTTCCGTTCCAACCCTTCACTTGGTAAATCAGTAATATTTAAGTGTACAAAATATTAAAATGCTTATACAGAATCACTTGGTTGAGCATGAATAGCAAACAATATAATCTGTCGATATCGAAATACATTTCACTGATTCAGCTCTGTTCAATGTTACCAAAGAAGCATGTTAGTCGAATATGACTCGAAATTTAATTGGATACATAAAAATATGAGACTAGTAAAAGATACTAAAGGCAAGTGTGTATTATTTTATATATCCTGACAACAGGATCAACGGTTGAACAGCTTCTTAACCATTCGTAAAATGCAAGCAAATGCCTCCAATTACTATGAGGCTGGGGAGATCACCTCAACACTCGAACTGACTATTTTTTGTCAGCATGTAAGGAAAATGTTAAATAGAAGGCGGCAGTATTCCTACTTAAATATACCTCTTTTACGCAAGCAATTGGTGAGTAGCTTTTCCACGTCGCTAACACTTAGCGAGACTAGCTGTATTCAGCCTCGTTCTAGCGAAAGCAATGACATTTCTTTAGACGTTCATGCACATCATCTTTTCATTAATGGTCCCATTTTCACTGAGTTTGAAGTATCCGCCAGCAGTCGAATATTGGATAGAGTGATTGACTGACATCGGAGAGGTTTAAAGCGCCCACCATATTGTCAGATAGATGACACGATCTCTATCATAAATTCGCATCATGAGATTGTCCATTTGCCATAGAAAATAAAATCTGTAATATCAATTTAATGCTGATATTGACACTTAATGTCGCAGTTCTTTAAATCGTTATACATCTAATCAAAGAAACTATTATTCATAATCAGTTCTAAAACTGTGCGCTAAATAAATGTGAAATATGAATCACGAATATTTAAAATTCGAAATAAAGTTAAACAATATATTAGCTGAAATTGTTTGATGAGAATCCAGTTTGCAATAGGATCTAGTTTGCAATGAAACGAGTGATTCGAAAAGTAATAATAATATTGACGATTCAAACGGAAACATTTAAGCATCTTATTTAAAACGTAAATTTAAATTAAGATATTGTTCTAATAATGAAATTAAAATATTTCTTATATTAAAAGAAAAGGATATTAAATATGATTAATTATGTATTCATAGTAATTAAGTTTGCCATGAGTCCTTGCTTGACCGTTCCTGTCTCGGTTTGCGAATCTGTTCCGGTGGACCATTAGGAATATAAAATATCAGTATTTATTCAATTTTATGTGTCAGAATTGAAGCTTAATATGTATGACTAACCATTAAAGCAATTTATGACAGAAAAATCTAAAACTATAAGAAAAACTTAAAGTTGTCTTTGTGCTTGTAAATTATGGCTAATTAGAATCATAGTAATAAAACTTTATCTATAGAAAAAAGTCTATAGAAGAAAAACAATCTGAGAGAGATTGTTTTTCTTTTCTCTCTCTCTCAAATCTCTCTTATTTCCCATTATCATAAATGTCTGAGTGGGATTTTTCACTTAAACTAAATATGCAAATAAGTAACTGCCCGTGTATGTATGTGTGTGTATGTTTTGTTAAAAGTAATAGACATTTTGGGTCTATTTAATGACGTTTTCTAATATACGAATATGCTTTCCCAAATGTGATTGTTGTGTGTATGATAAATTGGCCAAAATTTATGTTCCATATTCCAGCTTTATGTTCTAGTTTCCTATAGTACCAGCTTTCGACTCAAATGTGTCATCATCAGAGAATGTGAGCGAAAAAAAGTGTTTTTAAAAGTACATTGTTTCGGCTAATTCATCCATACATAACAACCAGCTTTGTGAAAGGATATTTCGTACAATAGAAAAAAAGTCTGTTAAATATAATAAACAGAGAATGTCTGCTGTTTTTGACACTACGTATTTAAAAGAAGAATTGCTACCCAAATATAACTAAGTATAAAGTGTATTTCAGCAAGAATACTTCTTTCAAACATGTTTGGTTGAATAATATCAACAAGTTGTGTCTATTAAATTTTTTATTAAACTTTTCAAATTTTCTAATTAGTTATTTTATGTTATCGTTAAATTTTCCAAAGTTCATATTTATTTTTTTTATTTTTATATTATATTATTTTATTTTTATTATATATAATAAAAATGAACTTTGCCAAATTTACCGATAACATAAAAATCTAATTCAGAAATTTGAAAAAATTAATAAATTTGATAGATAGAACTTGTCGATATCATTCAAACAAAGAGAGTAGAGAAGGAGAGGCTGTAGTCGGACATAGTGGTTGGTAAATGTTGCATATTTGTATCGTGTGAATGAGACTTTGAGTGGCATCTTGAAGTGACCGGTTAAAGTAGAGATATGTCTTGTTTTTATTTTATTAAAGGTATTTAACTAAAGAATGTTTGTTCATTGGTCCTTTTCCTTAATTCTCTGCATTTTCATTTTTCACACCCGTTTCACCTTTCTTGTCAGAATGACAGAAAGCAATGTTCTTCTGGAATGTAGTAATATTTCGCTTTTTTCATACATAAAAGTTAACTTGCTTTTTAGGCCATATTAAATTAGGAGGTTACATAATGCATTTAAAAAAATATTCTGTCACATGAAAATTATCAATATAAGTATTAGTATGTTCGTCGAAAGAATGCAACGTTTCGGTGATTGATCCATGAAAGTTCCTTTCTCAGGAACGCAGGTGTTCCCCAAGGCCCTATCCTGCGTCCTACACTGTTTTTGATCTTCATTAACGATCTTCTCGATGTCATCAGTTCCCAAGTAGGTATCTATGCAGACGACACCACTATAAACTGTTAAATGTAGCCGTCGTCTCTTCTACTCCAATAGCTTCATGTCTCGCACTTCCCATCTGTGGAATTTACTTCCTCTTACTTGCTTTCCTGATAGCTATAATCTTCAATTATTCGAATGCAATGTCAATCGATATCTTCACATGCCTTGATCCAATTCCGCGTCCTTCTCTTCATCCTTTCCTCTATTACGCCTCTTTACTCTTGCTTCCACTCTCTGTAACCTCTTGCGTGCTAGTCGCACTCTCGCCTTGCTTGGGGTGAAATGCTTAAAAAATATGAAAGGAATAATTAAGATTAGGGTTTGAGGAATATTCTGGAGATTTCTTATGAATGTTGTGGCCACCATGTTCGCCCGACGTGTTGAAAACTTTAAAATTAAGTTTCAAACCTTAATTTTTAGGGAAAGCTGTTGTCAAGTAGATCTAAATTTGAAAGTTTATTACAATCTGCGATACATGTATTTTAAAAAGGAATTTTAATGTCTCTAAAAACTTTTATTCCAAATATATCATGATCGTACGTGACATTGTTACAGTGGGCCGAAAGGTGTGAGTGCCAATCGACCGTACAACTAAGAAAGTGGACAGAAAGGCAACGGCAATAGCAAAGAAGGATGACAAAACACGGATGGTCAGTTGAAGACGATGGGTATCGTGTCTTTATTTATTTGTTTAGCGTGCGGTAGATGGTGAGACGAAGGAAAGTCGTGTATCGGGATCCGGATATCGACGGACGCTGGGCGACAATGGCAGTAGACGGCTGGCGTTGCGATGTTGACGTTCCGGTTGAGGGTTGGTTTTCGGATGCTCCAGTCGGGTCGACGGTTGATGATGAGTGTGGTTGCTCCGGTCGGAGCCGACGATGTGTGGTTGTTGAAGTGCGGGAATTAGCTGGAAGCAGCAGGAGTGAGCTGTGGGTCGCTGATGGCTACAGGAAGGAGCTGGAAGCTGCGGGAGTGAGATGGAAGGTGCTGGAGGTTAGCAGAGAGTGAAGCGAATATCGTGTTAGAACGACTTTCGGAAGTTAGACTTAAAAGGACTGTTTGAACAACTGCTGCTGGGGCTCTGTCCACTTGACTGGGCGCGTCAAAGTCACAATGTAGGAAGACTTCTGGCTCCCTAGCTTCTGTCCTGGTGGCTGTGAAATCGCTGGTATTTATGGAAACAGTCCGTACAACAGCAGCGGTCCCGCTAAACCAATAAGTGACTATAATTAATTTCAGGCCGTATTGATTACAGTCAAAAGTGTATTCCGTGTTTGTTGACTGTATTTAAATTAATTTCGGTAAGAAATTAAAAGTCTTTTGTTTTGGTTTCGTGGCGAAAATTAAGTTTTTGTGTTTTTTCTTTTGGCTTGAAAATAGGTCATTGCTATTTTAGCGCACGTGGGTCATGACCGTTCTCTGTCGAAGGCGTATACGGGATTGTTTACAAAAAGTGGGAGTGGTGATCGGGCACACCGCGACAACATTATTAATGTCACGAAAGAGTTCTTTCCCCTGACGACAGAAAATTTTAGTTTTCGTACTGCGAGCACGTGTTGAATTTTCTGACTGACTTTCAGTCAGAGAATTCAACGTGCTCGCAGCACGAAAACTAAAGACCGTCATAGTCTCATTTTCAGAAGTTTTATATTTTTTGCATCTTATTTCACTAAATATTTTTATTTAATTTGTTTAATGTAATTAATTTATTGTTTTTCAGCGAGTGACATACTGCAATTATTAATTATTTTCTTTTTTAGTTTCAAATTTAAGGTCGGAAACAATGATTCAGTCTTTGGGCATATCTTCGTTAGAATATTTCTAAAAAAGGACCACCAAATTTTCACGAAAGTCTGAAATCAATTGCAGTTTTTTACACTTCTACTTTTTTGATTAAATAAATGATAAGTGTAAATGATTACATAATTAATACAAAACATTCACATTTTCATAACTGTCATATTATAACAATAAACTTTCAATATGTCTCCCTTTTTTATAAGTCACTTATGTGTCTATCATAAACCTTCCTTACGCTGTTGCTGGGGAAATAAGTCTGCTAAGCGGCTGTACAAAAACAGATTTTTATTAACAAAATGACTATCCTGATCTAGCACTGGCCTTGCACGCGCTTTTGTCGATAGAAACGTTATCACAACTAAAAGACTCCGAATCGTATAAAGATAATTTACATCAGCCAATAGCTTAGGCTGATGTCTAAGAATGGCTTGCATCAGAATTGAAAATTAGTTTCCATGCAACTGGTGGAGTGTATTCGAAACATGTCTACTAGATCTTAATTAACCAGCGAAAACAAACTCTCCCGCCTCTCTCTTCTTACCCTCTCTCTTTCTCTCTTTTCAATGGCTCGCATTTCACGAAAAGGGTAAATACAAATCTCAGTAGATTAAAAAAATGTGCGGGATATTTGTTTCAGCAATGTTCTTTGATCGATTTTGTTAGCTGCTTGATAATTGACTGTTTTGTATACAATACATTATTTGTCCTGACATATCAGTTTCAGGACAAATATATTTGATTGGGATATTATATTGTTGTAACACAGATATGATCTTTTCTATAGTTTCTGTATACAAAGAGATATTATCATCATCTGAAAGGTATCTATGTCTCTATAAATGATTGTCTTCTGTATCTTCGGATAAATTAAAAGACTTTTGCAGAAATTTTTCTTACAGAAGGTTTGGAGGAAGAGCAGATAGGAGTGGTAAAGGAGAGGATGTGGAGAAAGATAGTGGATCGATCAAGGCAAGGGGGTTACAGAAGATTTGGAGCGAGAGCAGATAGGAATGAAAGGGGAAAGGATGTGGAGAAGGGAAGTGGATAGATCAAAGCAACTGGAGATGTCAATTGACGTTACACTTAAATAGTTGGAGATTATATTTGTCAGGGAAACAGGAATAAGGAAGGGAGTTCCACAGGCGAGATGTGCGAGACATGAAGCTATTGGAGTAGAAGGGACGTCTACATCTAACAGTTTCAACGGTGAAGGGGTGGGAACGGGATGCCAGCACTCGTAGGACGTTTAAATTCATGAGGCCTGGGAACCAGCGAAAGCAGCTCATCGGAGCAATTACCGTGAAAGTATTTGTAAAAAAGACAGAGCGAGGCAACGGCGTGTCTGTGAGAGAGCGACTGCAGACGAGATGACAGATCAGGGCCAATTACATTGCATATCCGTCTCTGGATCTTATCAAGAACCCTGAGGCAAACAGCGGGGACTCCAGACCATATATGGCAGCAATACTCCATGCAAGGGCGAATGGTTGATTTATAGATTTGGAGGATCGATTCCGGGAGAAAAATTTCCTGGCTCGGCACAGGGAGCCAACTTTCCTTGCGGTGGATGATGCAATTGACTCGATGTATTTGTTCCATCTCAGATTAGCGGACAGCGTGAGACCGAGCAGCCGCAGAGAGGAGCTCTCGAGAAGTTGGTCTTCAAACATTCTAATGGGATGCAGGGATGGATCCCTGTGGTGGTTAATAGAGAGCAGTTTTGTTTTAGAGGCGTTAAAGTTAACCAACCAATTCTTGCCCCAGTTCACAACCGATTGTAGGTCCTTTTCGAGTCGAACTGCCAGGTTAACTTTGTCAGCATCACTAGATTTGTTTTTGAGGCAGGAGTAAATTGTGGTGTCATCCGCATAGATGCCGAGTTGGGAATCTATAGCGTCAGGAAGATCATTTATGAATATGAGGAACAGAGTAGGGCCTAGGATGGAGCCTTGAGGAACACCTGCGTTAGTGGGATAGGAGCTGGAGATGAATCCATTGAGAACGACCTTCAATTCACGGTTTGACAGGAATGATTGTATTAGGTCAAACAATCGACCTGTAATACCATAACCTTGGAGCTTGCGAAGAAGGCCGGAATGCCAAACCCTATCAAACGCTTTGGAGATGTCTAGAGCCACGGCACGAGCTTCACCGTTATTATGAATAGCTTGGTAGACAAATTCAGTGATGGCCGTAAGCACATCGGCTGTAGATCGGGCAAAGTGGAAACCATACTGCTTGTCTGAGAGCAGATCATGGGATATCAGGTGATTAATCACTTCGGTGTTGATAAGGGCTTCGAAGATTTTGCCGAAGAGGGGTAGGAGATTGATAGGACGGTAATTAGAAGGGTCGGTGGGGTCACCAGAGTTCTTAAAGACAGGAACAATGGATGAGGACTTCCAGCAGTCAGGAAAACAAGACTCCTTGAGGCAGTAGTTGTATAATTTAGAGAGGGCAGGCGCCAGTTCAGGTGTGCATTTCTTCAGGACAATGGCTGGTATCCTATCACTACCAGTAGCCTTGTGGTGATCTAAGTTAGAGATAATGCCCAATACCAATGACGGGGATATGAGAAATCCGCTCAAAAGGGCCTCACTTCTGGGAGGGAAATCGGGCATGGGTACCCCGGAAGAGTCAAACGTTGAATTGGAAGAAAACATCCGAGCAAAGCATTCAGCCTTGTCGGCAGAGGTGGTCAGGCAAACTGATTGAACAGGGGAGGAATGGAGTGTTTGCTATTGTTCAGAACGCTCTTGCAGAGGCGCCAATAATCCTTGGAGCCGAATTTGCGAGATGCAATACGTTCCTTCATCCGAGCAGCAAATAGTGACTTAGCTTTGTTGAGGACACGCTTACACTCGTTACGGGCGGAGACAAAGAGACGTCTATTGCAGTCAGGCATGTCGCTACGATATAGGTGGAAGAAGTGGTTCCTATGGGCAATGGCGGCTGATCAAGCAGCGGAGAACCAAGGGAAGGAGCGCGATTTGACCTTAAATTTCCTTGAGGGGGTGAAAGCGTCAATTCCAGCTTTAACCCAGGAAGAGACCTTTGAAGCACATTCTTGAATGGGGAGCTTAAATACAGCATCCCAGGGGACATCGCGGAGGAAATCTCGAAACGCAGTCAGCTCATTGGTAGCAGAATGAGGTTCTGGTGGTAGGAGGCTCCTTGCAAGGGTGGGGTTGAAGGAGATACTAACAGACACTACAGCATGATCGGAGTTACCGATAGGACAGAGCTGCGTGGCACTACAAGACTCAGGGATGGAGGTAAAACACAGATGGAGGTAAAACACAGGTCGAGGACCGTCCCGGTTGTAAGCAAAACGCGTGGGGAAATCAATTATCTGTGTGAGGGATTGAGAGACTGAAAAGTTGAGACTATGAATGCCTGCGAGGTCGGTAGTAGCATTCTTAAGCCACTTGTGATGGGCGTTAAAATCTCCAAACACAAATATGTGAGCGAACGGATGGAGAGAGAGAGCCTTGTCTATGCTGTCAGAAATGACATCGAGTATTCCACAGTCCTGAGAGGATGGAGAGCGATAGTGGAAGAAAAGGTAGCTTACAGCATTGAGAAGAGATAGCCGGAGACACAAGTACGAATGGAACGGAGATTCGAGAGAGCACTCTCTAGCCAGAGGGAGATGGTCCTTGACGTAGACACCAAGGCCATGCATGTGGGTTAGAGAGTCTTTTCTGAGGAGAGGAAGGTATCCAGGGATCGAGAGATCAGAGGAAGGGATAGAGGAGTCAATTGGTCTCACACAGGGCCAGTATATCCGGGCACTTTGCAATGAGGAAAGATTCCACACTGCAGAAGTTGGTTCTAATGCCACGGATGTGGCCTCAGGGTTGCCCACCGGAGATGACTGCAGGGACACCTATCCATGCGCGACATGGCACTACAGACACCCCAATATTATATAACTGTTGATCGAAATGCCGCTCAAGACGCTACGCAAGAGTTAGGGTTCCTAACTACCAGTCGGAAACAGCAACCAGGGAACTGTCAACCGTGTACCCTCAGAATGAACAGGCAATGCCACAGACTGCACACATCACGGGAGAAACACAGCAGCACCAGTACAGAGGCCAGAGAGAGAGAGAGTGAGAGAGAGAGAGTGAGAGAGAGATCCGGGTACCCCTTCCTAAACACGAAACAAGGTTTGAGCCTCTAATTGTGTCCAATAGAGGGGGGTGTAGACCGGGCGGTAGGAAAGCCTACCTACTCCTTGAAACAAATATACTTTAAGTATAAAATAACAGAGAAATGAATTGTTTAAAATATCCGCGCTAATTAAGTACTTCTCAATGCTCGTAAATCACTTAACATGTGCTTCTGAAAGTGTTGACAGTTTTATTGTTATTTACGGAGATTTTTTTTCTGTTAAAACATAATTTAAAAAAAATGACGACTGAACGCTTTTTTATATCATTTTTAAGTACTCAGTAATCTTAGAAATGTTGAAAATGTTCTCTGTAATCTAATTTTAGGAATGTTGACTTTAAATTTACTATGGTCATCTATCTTATTTATATATAGGGTCACGCATACTTTCAAAATGGAAACGTTTATACACATAAAAAACATTAAAAAATTATTTTAAAAATCTTGAAGAATGATTTGTATTAAGCTTTTCAATTTTCGCTTAGTAAATATAGTCTTCTCTTAATAACTTAATAAAAGTTTTGAAGAATTTTAAAAAGATTTTTGAAACTTTATAAATTATTATAAGTAAAAAAATTAAAACAATTCTTGTAAAAATTCATTATTCATCGAAATTTTTTTTCTTCAGACCTTAATATATATTATTTATAAAAGCAATAAACTTAATGTCTCCCTTTTTTATAAGTCACTTATGTGTCTATCATAAAACTTCCTTACGCTGTTGCTGGGGAAATAAGTTTGCTAAGCAGCTGTACAATAACAGATTTTTATTAACAAATAAATTAATTAAATAATATCATAGTTTTATTGCAGTTTTTATGGTACGATTCGGAGCAAATTTTCGGGAACTGAGTGACTGTTTAAAAAATGGATGATTTACATTCTCCAAGGAGTCCTGTGTCTAACTAATAAAATAAATCTGTAGGGGAGGGGGTAAAGAGATTAAAAAAATATATTTTTACCAAGATTTTCTAAAAGTAATAATTAAAAAGGAGTAAAAAGTTTTTCAAAAATTCGTCTTTCTTCTTAATAATAACATAACAATTTTGATGATAAAACTTTGTTTTTATTAAATTTGGTGCCTTTTTTCATCGTGCTTTGCTTTTTTATAGCGAAAAAGTGGCGGTACATTGGCATGAATTCGCTACTAACTCTTTGGTCAATAGTTGAGGCCACCAAGCCAGTCTCAATTACTGAGATTGGCTTGGTGGCCTCAACTATTGACCAAAGAGTTAGTAGCGAATTCATGTTAAAGGAAGCTTACGCTAAACGATTTTAGGTCAATTAAATGTCGAATGTTGATCCTATTTAGCTTTTTATGCATAAGATTTACAATTTAATTATTACCGAGCAACTATTTCAAACGACTAATGCAGCAAGTGGATATTCCTAATTCACTACTTTACCAGTAACATGAGATGATATATCGACATTCTGAAGGGAAAGAAAATTCAAATGTTAGCCATCATGTACGGACAATTATTCAACAACATCACAAATAAAATACTCGATTTCTTTTAAGTGCTTCACGAGATAACGAGATATGTTGGAATGGTTGCAATTCAATTTTTCGGTGAAGAAGAAACTTTAACATACTAAAAATTAATTTTCTGATTGGAGATTTATTATTTTAGTATGAAACTGAAGGTTAAATTTGTGTTCAGAGTAATCAATAATTTTGAGATTAGTGGCAGCAAATGGTTTGATTTAAGAAATTTTATGGGTGATGTTGGCATCTTTACAACCCCAGTACTGGTAGAGTAGAAATTTGACATCTTTGCTAAAGACTTGTTTAGAGTTGAGAAAGAAAATATCATAACTATAAAAAGTAAATATAAAAACCCGTGCAGAACACTGGCAGATAGTATTTGCTATCGATAAAAGATAAACATAGATAGACGTATGCAATACCGGTTGATCAAGTAATTGCAATATTCAAATGTCGCATAGCCTTAATTGTTGAATATCTTGGAACAGTGCATGAAATTGAAACACCATTCAGAGAAAGGAGAAATCAAAAGACAACCAATAAAACGCAGAACAATTTAAGTCTGTTTTGTCAATGGCAATAGAAAGATCTGGCATATAGAGTGAATAAACGAATGCCGAATACATGGGCATTTAGGCAGAATAAATGAATGCCGAATAAATGGGCAGGCGGAAAGAATAAATGAAGGCCAATTATATAGGAATTTGGACAGAATAAATGAATTCCGAATATATGGACATTTGGACAGAATAAATGAACGAAGAAAAAATGGACATTTGGACAGAATAAATGAACGCCGAATAAATGGGCACTTGGAGAGAATAAATCAATTCCGAATATATGGTCACCTGGAAAGAATAAATGAATGCCGAATATATGGGTATATGGACTGAATAAATGAATGCCGAATAATTGGGTACTTGGAAAGAATAAATGAATTCCGAATATATGGTCATTTGGACAGAATAAATTATATGCCGCATAAATGCGCCTTTGAACAAAGTAAATGAATGCAGAATATTTGAGCATTTGGAGGGAATAAATGAATGCAGAATAAATGGGCACTTGGAGAAAATAAATGAATGCCACATAAATGGGGACTTGGACAGAATAAATGAATATCGAATATTTGAGCATATGGACAGAATAAATGAATAATGAATAAGTGGGCACATGGACAGAATAAATGAATGCCGCATAAATGGGGACTTGGACAGAATAAATGAATTCCGAATAATTGGGCATTTTGACAGAATAAATGAAAGACGAATGAAAAGGCACTAGGACAGAATAAATCAATACAGAATATAGTTGGGCATTTGGACAGAATAAATTAATGCCGAATATTTGGGCAGTAGGAGAGAATAAATGAATGCTGAACGTAATTGGGCATTTGGACAGAATAAATGAATTCCGAATAATGGAAAGTTAGACAGAATTTACGAATGCTGAATAAATGGGCCTTTGGACAGAATAAAACACTTCCGAATATATGGTCACGTGGACTGAATAAATGAATGTCGAATAATTGGGTACTTGGACAGAATAAATGAATGCCGTATAATTGGGCACTTGGAGAGAATAAATCAATTCCGGATATATGGTCATTTGGACAGAATAAATGAATTCGGAATATATGGTTATATGAACTGAATTAATGAATGTCCAATAAATGGTCGCTAGAACAGAATAAATGAATGCCGAATAAGTGGGCACTTGGACAGAACAAATGAAAGCCGCATAAGAGGGCATTTGGTCAGAATAAATGAAAGACGAATAAATGGGCAATTGGACAGAATAGATGAATGCCGCATAAATGGGCATTTGAACAGAATAAATGAATGCCGAATAAATGGGTACTTGGTGAGAATAATTCAATTGTGAACATATGGGTATATGGACGGAATAAATGAATTTCGAATATATGGGCATTTGGACAGAATAAATGAATTCCGAATAATGGAAAGTTGCGCAGAATTTACGAATGCCGAATAAATGGGCATTTGGACAGAATAAATGAATGCCGAATAATTGGTGACTTGGACAGAATAAATGAATGCCGAATGTATGGGTATATGGACTGAATGAATGAATGCCGAATACTTGGGTACAGAATAAATCAATTCCTAATATATGGGCATTTGAACAGAGTAAATCAATTCCGATTAAATGGGCATTTGGGCAGAATAAAAGAATACCGCATAAATGGGCATTTGGACAGAATAAATTAGTGCCAAATAATGGGCTATTGGACAGAAGCAATGATTGCCGAATATATGGCTATTTGGATAGAATAAATGAAAGAAGAATGAATAAATTATGAAACTATGTGTATATGGAATGAATAAATGAATGCCGAATAACTGGGTGCGTGGACAGAACAATAAATTCCGAAAATATGGGCACTTGGACAGAATAAATGAATACCGAATATAAGGCCATTTGGACAGAATAAATAAATACCGAATAAGTGGGCACTTGGTCAGAATAAACGAATGCCACATAAATGGTCATATTGATAGAGTAAATGGATGCCTAATAAATAGGCATTTTGACAAAATAAATGAAAGACGAATGAATAGGCACTTGAACAGAATAAATGAATGCCGCAGAAATGGGCATTTGGACGGAATATATCAATGCCGAATAAATTGTTACTTGGACAGAATAAATGAATGCCACATAAATGGAGATTTGGACAGAATAAATGAATGAGAATTATATGGGGATTTGGACAGAATAAATGAATGCCCAATAAATTGGCATTTGAACAGAATAAATAAATGCCTCATAAATTGATATTTAGGCAGAATAAATGAATGCTGAATAAATGGACACTTAGGCGGAATATATCAATGCCGAATAAATTGGTACTTGGACAGAATAAATGAATTGTGAAAATATGGGTATATGGACTGAATAAATGAATACCGAATAATGATTATTTGAACAGAATAAATTGAACGCCGAATAAATGAGCATTTTGTCAGAATAAATGAATGCCGAATAATTGGGTACTTGGAAAGTAGAAATTATTTCCGAATATATGGACAATTGAACAGAATAAATGAATTCCAAATATACGGTCATTTGGACAGAATAAATGAATGCCGAATAATTGGGTACTTGGAAAATAGAAATTATTTCCGAATATATGGACAGTTGAACAGAATAAATGAATTCCAAACATATGGTCCTTTTAACAGAATAAATGAATGCCGAATAAATGGGCAGTTGGGCATAATAAATGAATGCCGAATATATGGCAATTTTGACAGAATAAATGAATACCGAATATTGGGCACTTGGACAGGGTAAATGGTGCCGAATATATGGGCATTTGGATAGAATAAATGAAAGAGGAATGAATGGGCACTTGGACGGAATAAATCAATGCAGAATAAACGGGCACTTGGACAGAATAAATGAATGCAAAATAAATGGGCATTTTAACAGAATAAGTAAATGCCGCATAAATGAACATTTAGCAGAATAAATGAATGCTGAATAAATGGGAACTTGGGCGGAATAAATGAATGCCGAATATCTAGGCATTTGACAATATAAATGATTGCCGAATAAATGGGTATTTGTACAGAATAAATGAATGCCGAATAAATGGGCACTTGCACAGAGTAAATGAATACCGAGTATCCGTTCCTGACATAGGCTACAATTTGCGGATGCGTATTTTTAAGTCCGAATTATAAATTGATCTGTTCAGTGTAGTGGCCTCCTCTTTCTTTATAGAGTCACCTTTGTAAGAGTTTCAATAACTATTTTAAATGATAGAATTTTTTTCTCATTCTACATTTCATAATAAGAAATATTTCGGTTTAGTTCCCAATTTATTTTCCTCGTAGTAACGCTTTTGCCTTTCCCACTGAACCAATATATACGTGTCCTCACGGGCTCAGCTAGAGGTTGGGCTCGTAACCGCGATTAAAGGACAGGCCATTTTCTAATAAAAAACCGTCAAAAAGACGTTATATTTAAAACTCAATAGTAGTGGAATATTTGAACCTTACACCCAATATCTGTCCTTTGCCGAACAAAAGCTGCCGTATGATGATCATTTCTATGCTGGGCGTATTGGGGATATTATTAGAGATAAGATATGCACTTATTCTTTCAATCGTTTTATTTAACTGTGTGATTCTATATTATTCTAACATCGGTTGGTGAAGCCAGCATTCACCGGACAATGCTAGAAGTTTTTTCTTTCTTAATCATTGCCTAATAAATGATCAATCTGGTTCAATTCCTTAGCCCACACATGGACACGGGTTTTTAATATTCTTTAACCCTTACCTTTACGGGGCGGCCTGTGTCGCATTTATATTATTTGTCCCAACTGCACGGAATATTATACATACTATCCTTTGCCATAGTCACTTTCGATAGAAGCATGACTCCGATAAGTTGTTGTGTGAAGAATGAAAACGCTTTTACGTGGGTCCCTCAAAAAGTAACTCTGTTCCTATTTAATTTTAAAAGCCAAAATTCCAAGTGATTTATCAGCTATAAACTATAAAGTTTATAGAAGCCTAGAGAAACAACTTGTGAAGTTACATCCCTTTCTTTATCCATAAACTGCACCCCTAGACAGGTGAAAAACAGCAAAGAAACCTAAGAAGATTTCTGTTTTTGGAAGAAAAATATGCTGCAGGCACAGGTTAGAGAATATTTACGGAAAGATTGCACCTAAGGTAGGTACAGTAAAGAAACGAATTAGCAGAGTTAAAGGCAATCCTAGAACGGCGGAACTGATCCTAGCGACAGGCCCCGTGGTGGCAGGCCAGCTGAAGATAATACCAAATATACTGATTCGCTTCTTTTATATGGCATAAGACTCACTATTGGAAAATTTAATGGAAGCCTTCAGGTGAACTATGGTACTTCCTAAGCAGGTGGTGCAGTCGCTTGGTTATTCTAAGATTTCCTGAAAAATAGGTTTCCAGAATGCTAATAAACTGCATGAAAAAGCAGATGATTGTTATATTTTAACTTGTACGTGAGCAATTTTTCAAGATCAAAGCAAGGCTTCTTCGAGTTAGGCCACACGGGAAGATGTGTAATATGTTTTTGGAACATAAAAATGCATGGCCTCACATCATCTTAAAGACCAAACACGCATTAAAAAGCATGGTTGGACAACTTTTCCTCCTTGCCACTACAATCCTGACTTGGCACCCTCAGACATTCATTGGTTTGGGTGGTTCTCCATTGTTGATGAAATTAAAAAGGCAACTCGCTCATGTCTCCGACACCAATCTTCCACAAGGCGTGTATACATAGCTTCATTCAAAGGTGGAATGCTGTGATTAAAAGGGAGGAAGGCGACGATGTTAAATACTAGATTTGTCATCCTGAGACTTGTCATTAAAGAATAGCGAGCATTACTTTTTGACTAACTCTCGTAGATACTATTCCAGGTCTTTTGTATCCTTTCTGGCATACATTTTATGCAAAACCAAATTTGGCTGTTTTTCAACAATTAAAGCATGCAATTTACAGCGACATTTTCCAGTGAAATGCATGTTCCTGCAAGGCAACATCTGCGAACTATATTTACAAGACATGTAAAATATTGCAAAATAATAACGAGAAACCTTTCTTTATGTGACATTAAGATTTATGTTTCGAATTTCTTTTATTAATATCAATCAATTTCAGACAAATAGGTTCAAAAAGATATTTTTTATTATGGTTAATTGATAGTGATGAAAAAGTATAACTGCTGAAATTTTATGTTCAAGTTGATATCAATGTGCAAATTTATTAACAATTGATATAAATAGAAAATATTTTTTCACTCACGAATGCAGTTATTTTTGGAATCGGAATCGATTCCTTAATTAACCGAGAATCTGTTCAGCATTCGGCCAACCATAGTCAAAATATGGATGCATGTGTTTTTGAATTAATATATACACTAATACACACGTGTGTGCAATCACTCACATTCTCGTGCAATATGCTATACGCACACATATATTTTTCTTTGTATCTTGCTTTATGATTGTTTCAGTAAACCGTAAATTTGCTCAAATGCAAAAGCAATATCAAAATATATAGAAAAGTAAATATGAATATATAATTGAAGATGCATGTTCATATACATTTCGCAACATTAGAATAACGTTGGGAAAGCCAAACACAAATAAAGTCATTATGGATATATGGAGACGCTTGTAATCCCAATCCTGCATGCAAACTTAAATCTATGTTTGTCACAAATAATTATTGTAATTAATGTCAACCACCTACGTATCTTCATTACTTAATATATTTTTAATTTTTAATATAATCCAACCAAACAATGAACAAATTCAATTTCTTTCGTCTTTCTTCCTATTAAAGACAACGTTGCAGCTGTATTCCCTTGTTGATCAGCATGATGATTGTTTGAAAAAACCGTACAGATGTTTCAGAAATTCATGTCGGCAATGTGAGGAAAGCAATCAAAAATCTTAGGCTTTGAAGGGTAAGCTTTCTTCATCTCGACTGTTGTTTTACGATGTTGCTTTTAATTCTCTCTTAGAGATATGTCCAGTCATATTGTTATGTGTTGAATAACTTCGGTTTGTTGAGTTATTTCTAATTAGTAGAACATTTACCTGCCCCCCTTCTCTAATTTCTCCATAAAAAGTGCTATCAAGATAAGTGAAATTTTTAAAAATCAATAATCTCTTCCAAGTTCATTCTATGTGTGCGCGCACTCGTGTGTAAGACCATGCTCAATATTCAGATGGGAAAACACATATATATTACTAAATCACAGTTACCTACGATAGATACCAATAATACCTTTAAAATTGTGAAGTTGTGTAAATTCTTGTAATAATAAGAGATTGGTTACTATGAGGCCACATATATTATATTTTCTACCTTTGATTTTATTAACCATAGAATTGACTATGATTCAAATCACTTAAAACTTTGATTGGCACATTGAATTTTCACTGAGTCTTATTACTTAACAGACTTGGACACTGTCACTAACTCTGCCAACTGCAATGATGGATTTGATGTTTGGGATCTCAGTAATAAATGCTAGCTGGTGGTTAATGATTAAATAACGCAAAAATTAAAGTATGCAAACATTTGATAAATGCAAATCGTACTTTGCTAATAACTGAATAATTGATAATATGTTGAAACTTGAAAAATGGAGTCAACACCTACACGCGAAAGAGTTATAAAGTAGAGGAATAAAAAATAATACACATACGTTCATATCTTAAGAATATAAAGAATTAATGGATTTTATTTTTATAATCTGGCATATTTTACTTCAGGTTTGATTTTTAATGGATAACCGCATTTTAAACAATACTTATTTCGTCTGCACACACGAGAAAATTCACTAAAGGAAATGTGCCCTCTAACAGGATTCGAACCTGCGTCTTCCTTTGCAGGAGAAACCATCCTCTGATCCGGTGTGTTTTAACCGCTTGGCTACGAAATGTTTCACAACCAAATAAGGTTCTATTTACCTTTAAAATACACTCACGCGGTTAGATTTTTCTCAAAAGTCATATTTGCTCAGTTTCATATTGGAAACGTAAACAAAGCAATTTCTAAAGAATTAATGAGTTTTAATTTTTTAATCCAATATTTTTTTTTACTTCTTTAAACGTTATTTTTAATGGATATACATATTTGATATTTCGTCTATTATCTTGCACACTCGAGAAAACTTAATAAAGAAAATGTAAACTCCGAACTATTTTTTCCAAAATTTAAGCATTTGTAAACATTCTAGAATGAAATATATGACAGTGGAGGCATACCACCAAAAGATTTCAGTATATTCATAGCAGCGCTGCCTAAGAATCCAGGTGCAAATCCATCGGGCACGTAGCTTAATGATACGTTTACCATCCAGAACAGAGCGCGCAGCTGAATTAGACCAAAAATAGGACAACAGTTACGAAGGCGTTTAATAAGGTACGACTCAGAGAATTGTTTGAACTGTCAGGTAAACTTAATTTGTTTAGGGAAGACATTAGAATAATCCACACTATATACTAAGAACAAAGATCCTATACACGAATAGGAAATAGAATAAGTACACAAAAACAGAAAGGGGCGTAAGTGAAGAATGCGTTTTCTCTTTAGATTTATTTAACCTATTCAGTGAGAACTAGATGTCATACAAGGATTTATTATTGGCGAGCACGATCTTAACAGCATAACATACGCAGGTGATACTGAGTTGATGGCAGACACTAAAAGGAAACTGCAGGAAATTCTAGACAAAGTAATAAAGGAAAACTGGCAGAAAAGACTAACCAACAATGGTAAGAAAACAGAATGCAAAAGGACCAGCACCTATGAGCTACAAATTGTAGATGTTAAAATCCAACAAAGTACGAAAGTTTAATTATCCGGGCAGAGTTTCTTGGGAAATCGTAAGGCCAAAAACTCTGTGGAGCTTGCTGAGACCCTGGTGAAAATCTACGCCAAAATGGTCTTCAGGATGTCCCTCAAAGTCCATATCCCTGACGCTGATCTTCATAAATTTAAGGAGAACACGAGGGCGTACCCAGAGGAGCAAGGCGAGTGCTACCACCAGAATATACTGTAATTTGAACGTTTCTACCAAGGATCATTTAACGAAAACATGATGGGAAAGTAATATACAGTATAAGCGTAAATCATGTAAAACTATTCACTTCTAAATTTTTGTGGTCTCTCTTGTATAATCATAGAATAAACAAATGCTACTTTTGAATCATGTTGTTTTGTTCCTACTTTGCGTGAACGACAATGTTCACATTCGCCAGTTTTCCCAATCGTAATAGGTAAATTTCGGAATTATCATCTTGGTCACAAAAGCAAAGTTTAAAGAAAATATTAGCCATTTTCGCATACTTTCCAGACGGAAGCAAAGAGAAATAACAGTTGCTAGCCAAGGACAGAAATCGTGTGACATAGTGAATTAGTAACTGAGTGACAAATAGCAAAAACCTACTCTTTCGATGGACGTGAACCACAAAGAAATGTCAATTATATGATACATAAGGAATTTAGGAATCATTTCTTTGTATCTCAAATTCGAATGTTTATATTTGTCGGTATTGTTTAGTTCTTTAATAATAAATTAATTTATTACAATACGTTATCTTCACATTATCACTTAAATTACTCTTCCACACTTAACCGAGTGCTTAATAGCATCTTTGTTTTGTTCACTTATTCTTTCGGCAACTAGAAAAAGGAATATTCAAAGTTATTTAAACATTAAATGAAAAAGATGATTACATGGATTTAAAGTGTTATTTAAATTAAAAATATTTATTTCCTAAAATCTCTAGGTAATTTATTTGCAGAGCTATAATTCTATGTACACACCTTGCAATGTGTTGCAGTTAGTTCAACATTTATAACATTTGGAATAGATAGATGCACGCGGATGTGACATGCACGTTTGTCCGTTAATAATGAATAGAAACAGCTTGCGTGACTTTACCACTGAACGAGCACTTGAAGGATTTCTATTGCTACTGTTTTACTCCCGACATCGACGCAACCTAATATCTATCGGATTTTTTTAGAATTCTTGAGCGACGGGAATTCATATGTTCGAATTAATCTCATTTGATAAGGTGTACTTTTACTAATTATTTTTCCTTATCCTCATCAGAGATCCTAGATTTATTCTTATTTATCCAATGCATTATCTTTTTATTCGTTCATCTCTTTTCCATTTCGCTTTTTCTCCCTTTATATATAAATGTGTGTGTGTGCGTGTGTGTGTTTATTACATGAATTAGATAATATTTAAAAGAGTAAAGTTTATTTTAAAATATTTTCTATTACCTCTACTTCCTGCATCTGGTTTGTTTTTAATCGATTAATCACTTTCATCATAGTCCATTTATCTATCGAACATAGCTAAAGATCAATATTGCGTCTATCGTTTTCTGACCGAGTGTATTCTTATTCTATCGGTTTCTACCAATCAATGGGAATTCATATAAGTTCGAATTAATAATTAAGGTGTACTTTTAGTAATTATTTTCCTATCAATCAGTCTAACTTTATTCCTTCTTTTATCAGATGACTGAAATTGCTGCCTTACTTTCATATATTATTTTGTCGACATAATTATCTTTTTTTAATAAAATCCTTACCACAATTCAATAAAATTAAAATCCTAACAATAAAACTCGGCGTTGGTTTACAATACGATCTAAAAATTTCCATGAAAGTAACAAATTGTCACATGATCGTGCGAGAAACGAGATGGAATTCGGGAGTGAAATATTCAAGTTTGATTGTCGGAGTGATTCGGAATGAGATATAAATAAATAGAAAAATGTGTAGAAGCCCGATCTTACCAAAAGCTGATGGCATTTTATCGCATTTTCAACTAGACTGGAGTAATGCTAATTCGAGTGTGAGAGGCTGACGATTATAATGACACTTTGGGGAATAAATAATCAGGTTTCCATGGAGGCACAGAATTTAGGAAAGGCGCTGATCGACTCGCATAGAAGAGATGACCTAAGCTTCGAGTAAATGCAAATAAAATCAACCGTTGGTGCCCGACAACAGGTTTTTTTACTACATTCAGACATTCGTTGAAAATGTCTTGCTTACTATCTTTTTCAGAGTAATTGATTACGTTTCAGAAATTAAAAGTAGCAAGTGTTTCTGAGTCCACTTTTCAATTGTACATATGTAGTGGACCGTGGGGTGAAGATGTGAAGAGATATCAGAAGGTTAAAATTTCCTGCTAGCCGGTCCAGCTACATGAGAATGTTGGACTTAAATTAAGTCCAAAGAAGACAAAGAAAATAAACAAGACCGATATATATGTGTAAACAAATATATATTAATAACAAGTTAAACAAAGACATGGACAGTTACATAGTGTATGTGTGGGAGAAATAATGTGTGTGTGTTGTGAGTGTCCGTACGTACGTGTATTGTTCTTAGCGTGTTCCAAGAATTTGGGAAACGCTGTATCTGTGAGAGGTCACATATTGGTTTTTTAGTTGAAAAGCCTGATTTACTCCACCTCCACGCGAGGTGGCGGCCCAAGGCCTAAGTGGAAAAGAGAGATCGAGGCGAAGGGTCAGCCAGTATTTATAGCCAGGGGAGAGAGACCCCTGTTGGAGGATTAAGGAACTGAGTAGGAGCCAACTCCGACACATATAATATTTTTGAATCAGTTTTAATCCGATAACCTTCATAAATATTGAAAGCTGAACGTTATAAACTATTAACTAGAAAGAAAAGAAAAATGAAAATGACAAATATTTTCAGAGGACAATAGAGAAGAAAGGGTCACTGACAAAATGACGAATTTTACATATCTCTATTTTATGCCTTAATTATAGGCATAAAATAGAGATATGTAAAATTCGTCATTTTGACAGTAACCCTTTCTTCTCTATTGTCCTCTGAAAATATTTGTCATTTTCATTTTTCTTTTCTTTCTAGTTAATAGTTTATAACGTTCAGCTTTCAATTCAATTAGCAAACTGAAATAATTAGTTTCATTTCAGTTTTTTTAAATTTTATATTAGCTGCTTGTTACTGGCATTCAGTATATGAATCCAAACAAAGGTCTCACTTCAAAAATCTGATTTTATAGGAATCTGCTAACAAGCGAAATAAATATCTAAGCTTAGATTTGCTTGCAGTAAGTTTTAAGCGAAAAAGAGAATAGCTATCATATGTTTATTATCAATCTTTTGTAAAAGAATATCAACTAATAAAATATTTAACAGATTTTCTTAAATAATGAAATAGTCAACGTTTGAACTGTTTAATTAAAAACAAAAATGTTAGAAATTGTCTATTACAGCTGCAAGGCTTTAAATTTATTCCTCTATCGAAATTTAGCCTTTTGAACAAAATTGGTGCAACCATACCAACATTGATTACAGTGAGATGTCACAGATGACGAGTTATCGACACACCACGAGGTTGGTACTCTTCTACCACAGGTTAAGTAGAAATTTGTCTCGGAGCAAACTTTCAACCTGGAGTCGAGCGCCAAAGGAAGACACTATATCAAGCATGTTGAAGATCAGTTCGGATCTCCACGAATAATAGGTTCGACTTTGCGATGGATCATCTTCTCTCCATGTGGTGTAAGGCGTCGAGTGCAAATTATCTTGAGCAACTCTGACCGGTTAATTTATCCGGAACGCACTATGTCTAAATAATAGTGGCTTCAAAGCGAACAAGGTAAACACGCCCAATTGTAATCGATGTTATAGTCATCTAGAAGGAAGGCTTGAGCACCTTTTCTTCCATTATTTCAAGGTCCAGTTGCAGTGGAGCTATTGGCAAAGTGTTGTTTCGCAGAGAACCTAATCAGTTTCTGTCCAATGCTGTCACGAAGGATAGACTTTTAGCACGCAAATGACGCAAATTATGTTTTCCTTCTATTGACAATCTAATCTCTTACTTTATGCAGCAATATACAGTAAATATTAGAAGCAATAAAAGTATTGGATCCTATAAATTTCATAAAATAATGGAGTGAATATGGCAAGCTTATTGAGCATGGGACAGAATTGATTGACTTTTCTAGAAACTGACACAAGAACCGAAACACTTGTGGTTAAGGTAGCTAATATGCACACATCGATTTGAGTGAATGATGCATCTTTATCTTTATGTTCTTTCTAAGATTTCCAACCTACAGTTTATCTTGAAAACATAATTTTTTTACTTCCCAATTCCACCATTATTTTACCCCACCTTCTTGGACTCTATTTATTGAATGTGTCACTCATTTCTGATAGAATGAGCACGTTTGAACTAAGAACATATTCAAAGGACTATCTCACAATATCCGCCAGCACCTTGTTTCTTACAAAGAAAGTCTTTTAGGGTCACATGATCAAAATCTTTGGCTGTTGGTCTTTTCACTGCCAACAGAAGACAGCAACAAGCATATGAACTTAACAAAACTAATAAACCTATAACAATGACTGATAGAATTAATGTTTCATAAAACATGTTCAAACCAGACATCAGTTTTTATAAAAACCGTTTTAAACAAAGGAATTCAGACTATAATGAAGTCTAGCAGAAAGTAAAAGTATTATAGTTAAAATCAAATGCCACATTGTACAGCGTTTTCTGCAATTATACTCCTCAAAAAAATTCTGACTCGACGTTTTCGTGAAAAATCACTTCTACTCCATACAAGATACTACCGTTTTCAACTTGTAAACACTCTCAATGTTTAGAGAGTCGAAATGTAGACGATGCGACAGAACAAATTGCATGAATTGCATGATTTGTTATTTTAAACATCAGCATCAAAGAAACATTAATGGAATGTAAGCAAATGGTGGGTCAATTTCATGCACATTTGTGTAGAGTGAGAAGAGACTCTCGAGTTCAGTCATGGTGGCAGCTAGAAATCTTGAAACGAGAAAATATTTGTTAATCAACTTCAAAAGTTAAGTTAAAATCGAGTTTTTACTTCTTAAGTGTGAATGGTCATCGGCCAAGTATTTTAGTCCCATATTTCTAACAAACTTCCCCTTCAAAGTAAAGTTCTCTAACGATGTAGGAATATTTTAAACGGTTTTTTCTTCATTGTTTAACTTATTCTGTAATATTGTGGATAATATTTTTTACAAATATCTTCATTTTATCAACACATGTAGGATGCGTGAAAGTAATATTCTATATGTATATACGGCATATGTATCAGTAAATTGAAAACCAACACTCCTAACCCTTATATTTCTTTTCCACCGTTTGTTCCATTTTCTTTTGTTATATTTTAAGATTTAAATAAATACTGAAGCACAATCCAATATTCTACTGTAGTATGTAACGCCCTAATAATCTGGTTACTGTTGTTTGTGTTACAATAAAAAATCAAGTCGATTCGAAAAATCTACAATACACTTCGTGACAAAAAATCCAGAACACCACAAAAAAGTAAAGACTAGTTAAAATAATACAAGTAAAAACCCGACAAAAGGGCTCTAAAAAGTCAACCTATACATAATACGTTTTAGCAATCAAAGCTAGCAAATTCAAACACAACCAGAAAAAGTAAATTAGCACCCAACGTGCGCTTCAGACATTCTGAAAACCTCCTTAAAAATGAATGCAAAGACAAAATCGTACGCCAAAAAAATAGCCGACTAATATGTGACTGAGCATAAAATGCTTTGCAAAGATGTTCTTCATTATCAAATCTTAATGCTTTCAATATGGCTAATCAGAATTTCTGGTGAAAAGTCACATGACATCAATGTTTGAAGCTTGTAAATAGTCCCAGTCATTTCTTTGTAACGAAACAATATAAATGTTTCTAATTAAAACTTAATGATACATCACTTTCAATGCCTCATTTACGTTTTAATATATTCACTCAACAAATGATACGGATATCCGTATCAAGTCACTGGATCCAACCAACGCTTTTATCCACTGGCACATATGTCCTTCAGGACGTCAGTGTACGAATGTTTGGGAATTTGGCCTCGGACTCATTCCAGGTAGAACGGGCCAGTATACCAATAGATAACCTGAAGGAGATGCTGCCTATTTGTACACAAACAACATGCGATCAGACATATATCGACAGGATGAAGGCTTAGCAATAGACTCACCATTATCACCAGCAATAGCAAACACCTACATGGAATACTTTGAGGAAATGGCATTAGAATCCACGTCACTAAAACCAATCCTATGGCTGAGATACGTAGATGACACCTTCATACTCTGGCCGCACCAGAAAGAGGTCCAACTACTACTGGACCATGTGAACTCAATAAAATAATCCATACAGTTCACAATAGAGAGATAAAACAACAACAAATTCGCCTTCCTGGATGTACTAATATCTCGAACATAGCATGGGTTCAAGACATCTGTATACCGCAAGCCTACATTCACCGGACAATACCTCAACTTCAACTCCCACCACCCATACAGTGTAAGGAAAGGGATCGTCCATGGCTTACAACACCGAGCAAAAGTCATGTGGCGACCCAGAGACATAGGATCAAGAAATGGTCAGTATAAGCCGTATCCTAGAATGTAACCAGCCTGAGTACATGGCAGCAGTTCTGACAAACTGGGATAGAAGGGATAACAACACTCAGAAAACGGCCTACCCCATTTGAAGGGATTATCAGAGAAAATACAAAAGATCTGTGGTCCATATAACATCCGGACGACCTTCGCAGTCAATTCTTCTGAGTAAAACCCCTCCCCCCAGAGGAGAACATGACTAAGGACTGAGTGTACACCCATCCCATTCAGCTGTGGTAAGAAATATAAAGGAGAAACGGGCCACCCCTTAAGGTAAGACTGCAAGAACATCATAAATCCATAACACGAAGGGAAATAGAAAAATCAGGCGCAGCTGACCACATATGGAGGGAAAAGGGGAAGATTTTGTGGGATGAGGTTGAAATAATAACAGAGAAGATCACTGAAAAACACGAAAACTTAAGGATTCAGCACATATGCTAGGCCACAACAATCCCCTAAGCTGAATCAAGCATAGAAATACTATATGGAAACCAGTAATACGGAGTGCTAGAGAAAAGCAATAATAACAAGTGAGGTGACGAATGTTCGCGTGAGGTGCACATCCCAAATTTCTATCCCTTCTTGGTCAAGTCAAGAAATTTTCAGTACGTCTTCGTGTGTGTGTGTGTGTGTGTGTGTGTGCGCGCGCGCAATATTTCGAACAAAATCTGTAAATACGCATAGACATACACACAAATATATTTTAAAAAGGAAACCTAAATATGAGTGGCTTACCCAAAATTTGTAGTCTTTTTTCTTATTTAAACATTTCAATACTTCCTCAATTACAACTTTGTTCTCGTACTTTTTTTAAACTTTTCGTGCATATTATTCTCATTTCTTTTTCTTGCTGCATGTTGACACATTAGATGTATGCATTTTTCTTGGCTTCGAAATCTAGAAATTCACAGGTAACACAGCTGCAGAATGACATGCAATTACTTACTGGTACTCAAATTCTTCAATATTTTCATTTGCAAGTTTACATGCACAAAGAAACTAAAAGCAACAATTTGTTTTACTCATATAACACTTACATGCAAACACTCATAGCGTAATTTCATTTACTGAATGGATATCTATATATTCATAGTTACACTAAATATATATATATATATATATATATATATATATATATATATATATATATATATATATATATATATATATATAATAATATATATATATATATATATATATATATATATATATATATATATACATTAATGCATGTTTCATTAAATAATATAGACAGGTTTCGTCTATTTATTTTAAGTAAGTTCCTTTCATATTGTCTGATAAACTTAATCACATTATCGTTGAAAGACGAAAGGAAAACACCATATTGACACATGTTTGAATCCAATCTAAACTTTCGGCTTACATAAGCCATTATGAAAGATGACAATTTCATTAAATCAAACAACACACGGACGAAACTACAATGATAGCCGCCCTTGCTGCTTGAATAAGCTCAAAGTAACGACAAAATCGTATATACGAGACAAGGAAGCGAAAATCGTGTCGCAGCTCGTGACGTCACACATGACCACGCGAGAGTGAAAAACGAGAGGTATTAAGTATATATATATATATATATATATATATATATATATATATATATATATATATATATATGCGATAGTACACTGCACATACCATATATATATACAGTGGCCTAAGAAAAGTTTTAGCCAGGAGAAATAAACTACATCTAATTTCAAAATTTAATTACGTAATCCCAACCCAACATAGATAAACAGTATTTGGATTTAGTATAGAGTAAATCCTCCATTTCCTAGTTTCAGTGCTTGTATTTGATTTTCATGGATTTGATCAAGTTATCAACAATCGTCTGATCCATTTTTTCCACTCCTTTAGAAATGTTTTTTAAGGGTTGCCACTGACGGGATTTTGGTTGCACGCTCTCGAAGTTTTCGTGCTTTATTGGATTCATGTAAGGCTACCATGGCAGTAACTTTATTCCTTGCGATTCCATCCAGGCCTTTGCTACTTTGCTCGTATGACATTCTTGTCAATCTGATTGGTTTCAAATAGTGGGAGTAGTTCTTTCTCTAATATTTGACAGTATTTTGGACCATTCAACAGCTCAGAATACCCTCCAAGCCAGACAGCACCCCACACCATTATTCCAATCCCTCAATGTTTCATGATCGCCTGCAGACATTCAGTATTTCAAGTCTGATTCTGATTTATCCAAACATAAAACTGTCTCGAATTCGAATATTGGCAAAATTTACTTTCATCTGATCAAATTACAGACTGCCAAAATTACTAATCTTTGCGCTCGAATTCTCTCGCTCCGCCTATACGAAGGTTCCTGTTAACCTCTTAAATCAAGAGCTTCTTTCTTGCAACACTTCTTTGATAGTGTTTTCAGAGTGTTTCTCACCACATATAGCGACATTTCCATGCTGTTGGCGACATCTTTGACGCTCTGACGACGTTTCTGATGACTTCAGCGCCCTTTTCGTTCGCTTAGACACGATACTTGGTCTTCCAGAACATTGTTCCACACGACAAATGCCTTATTCATTAAATTTCATGGCAATATTATTAATCTGGAAAAACCTAGCAATTTTTCTATTTGACTTACTAGATTAATCCCATCCTATTATTTGCCCTCGTTGAAATTCACCAATTTCGTTATTTCCGCGAACTTTCATTGCAAAATATGTCAACTAGCGTTCATAGATGAGAGTAGCTTGATACTAACATGGTATTGTCTGAAAAAAGAAGAGACGCTATTACCCAATCCGAAATTGCTGTAATCAAGGGTGGCTAAAAACTTATCATAGGCCACAATATATATATATATATATATATATATATATATATATATGTGTGTGTGTGTGTGTGTGTGTGTGTGTGTGTGTGTGTGTGTATTATACAGAGAGAGACAGAAAGTGTGTATACGGTTACATTTTCTTTAATGTGAAGCCTAATCCAGCAACGCAATTTTGTTAGCTTTAATATGTAAATATTCGCGTTCGTTTTACTCTGAAAGACTTGATACTTGTTTTAGTAAGGAGAAAGAAATCAAGGACATCATGTATTACAGCTTTTAATTTAAGGATGCAAATGTACAAAATTCTACTGAAATGTTATTTTATGTTCAGTATATCAGGAAGAAAAGCGTGTGCGTACATGATATTACAAGAATTGCACTACAACCAAATTTAATTTTCCCAAAGTTTTCAATAAACTGTATAATTACGGACGGATTGTGTTCTTCATTCTTTCATAACTAAAAACTGAAGCGTCGATAATAATAATAAATCATGCCTTTGGTCTTTCATTGGGGTGTTCTTTAATTTTAAAAGTAAGCGTCAAAGTACAGACAGTTGGGAAAATTATATAACGGTTCTTATTTGAAAACATAATTTACAATTGTATTTTCAAACAAGAGTTTTTATTCACACTTCTGAACAAATCAAGAATATATATATATATATATATATATATATATATATATATATATATATATATATATATATATATATATATGCTCATTAAAATTTGGTCAGATTTTAAAGTTTTCACCTTTCAGCTATCAATTTTATCAAATTTGCTATATTCTCTTGTGGGATATTCACAGAATCTGCATTGAAAACACACTTTTTACAAATCTTTTCTCAATAGTTTATTTCTAGAAATGTTTAATTGACTTTCAATAGGATTCATATCAAGAGAATCATTTAATTGTCTTTTAGGACTTGAATTCTCGACTCTTTCTGCTGTATATTAATGGAGCTAATTCCCGATGTGTACTGATTAGGATCCAGATGACTCAATTAATATTATAGGATGTTCCCGCAGCTGTGTTGGATATGCATTTTTCTGACTTCATGTTTATCTTGGGCCCAATATTTTTAAATAACTAGTGTTCCAAATTTTTCTCAATGTCAGAAAATGAAAATCAGCCTTTTTTTATATAGTTCTTTAATCAGGCTAAAGTCAAGCACATAGCCGCCTATTATTTGGAATGATGATACATCTGAAAAAATAACGATTCTAAAACTGCAAGGGTTTGACTCATCTCTAATTCCCTCTGCTTTCTATGTTGAATGCTAACTTATTTAAGTTGACGTTATTTCATGTCAGTTCTTCTGTGATAAACGATAGAAAGAGGACGCTTTTTACAATCATTTAGAGACTTTTTGCAATAATTGCTGCCTTGAAAGGAGGATACTTTTTTGATTTCTTGTCTCATCATACAGATTCCATTATGATGACCCTAGTCTACCAGAGCAATATGCCATAATTGCCTTATTGGAAATTTGGAAATTAAATTACCTGAGATGCAATTCGAAGTAGAAATTTGCTGCTTGATACTTTTCGATTTCGATTCGCCAACAATCCATCTCCTTCCAAAATTTCACAATCCCTACGCTTCTTAGTATGTACCAGGTAGGATGTTTCTATTCGGGTTTTATAGTAAATTGAGAAATTATCAATCGTTGTCACTTTATTAAATAGCATGCCTGAATAAAGTAAAAGTACCTATTATTCTGTATCCAGCAATAAATATTAATTTATTTGTACTTATCATTTTATTCATGCATACGTCACTTTCTCCTGAATAAGATGGACAGTAGTGTCTATGTTTGTGCGTGCATGTGTTTATGTATGTGTATGTGTATGTGTGTGTGTGTGTGTGTGTGTGTGTGTGTGTGTGTGTGTGTGTGTGTGTGTGCGTACGTGCGTGCGTGCGTGCGTGCATCGTTATCCTGATAAACAGATTGCACCAGTATGTACTTTTTCAAAGCAACAAACTGGTGGATGCATACAATGTGACAGACTGGGCAGCATTCTGCAGTTAAACGCGTAAGAGATAGTTTATGGTGCACTGTTTACATCCATATAATTGAAAACTACGAACATTCCTTTTCTGATGGCGGGTGACATCTTTCAGCAGAAAAATATGCCATGCCACACTGCACAAACTATACAGAAATAATTTCGGGAACATGAAAAAAAAATACTTCACTTGTGTCCTCTGGCCACCAAACACGCCAGATCTCATTTTCATTGAGCATTTATGGGGGATGTTTTACCACCAATTTCGATATATAAATCATCCACCATGAAGCACATGACAAACGTTCTCAGCCGAACAAAGTCACCATTTCTTGAGTTTATTTTAATCAGTTGACTTACATTATCATTCTTAAGAATGATTGTATTTAGGCTAATAAAATCACGCATTCTTTGCGTTACTTTTTAAATATGTTTGCCTTTCCTCATTCTAAGTTGTCATAAATTAATTCTGCCAGATTCTACCAACTCCTTACCAAAACTTGCATGAAGATTTTGACAAAACTATTCGTTTAGTATCCTAAATGATCTCAATAAAGAATAAAAATTATTGCTTTTCATTATGAGTTTTAATCGTTGGTTTTAATGTTCTTAACAAATATATTTAATGCACACTATTTACATTAGTCGGACTATTGTCCTCATCTTTGTCGCCATATTTGTCACAACGTTTCGGCCGTTGTACGCTCCGGCCTTCTTCAGGTGGTTGGAATTTCGAACTGAACCCTTTATTTCGATCACTGGGGTAGACTGTTCTAGTTCCACGTGCCATGTTTGATGGATGTCAGTTATCAGTTATCTCCTGCTAAAAGTTCTCCACTGCCTTAACCGGGTATTGAACTCACACTCTTTGGGTCTGTCACTGGATCTAACCAACGCCTTTATCCACTGTGCCATGTGTCCTTGAGGTTAGATCCAGTGACAGACCCAAAGAGTGTGGGTTCAATACCCGGTTAAGGCAGTGGAGAACTTTCAGAGGGAAAATTAGCAGGAGATAACTGATAACTGACATCCATCAAACATGGCACGTGGAACTAGAACAGTCTACCCCAGTGATCGAAATAAAGGGTTCAGTTCGAAATTCCAACCACCTGAAGAAGGCCGGAGCGTACAACGGCCGAAACGTTGTGACAAATATGGCGACAAAGATGAGGACAATAGTCCGACTAATGTAAATACTATATTTAATGCCTATTACATTTTATGGATTTTATACGCTCTCCAAATATGCAATATCACTTTTCGAAAAGTTTAGATGTTTGATGGCTGAGGTACTTGCATATTTTTCACTGGTGCCTCTTGTGAAACCTGGTAAAACGAGAACTTTAAAAACTAATTTTCAACAAAAGAAATATTTATCCACAGTCTTCCTTTCCCAGAAACATTTTAGCGCAGTAAATATTTATATATTTTGTTACATACTGAAATATATCATCACATGTACTTGAGCGTGTATATATTTGAATAACAGATTGATCCGCAGCACATATTTACTTTTAAGTTTACATTCATTTCGATTTCAAATATTTTGGCCGTTTTTTTAATAGAAGGACTGATTTAAAATAGTAACCTACGCAATTCTTTTGCTTTAATATTTTATTAATTCTTACTATTATTATTTTTGTAATAATGTCCCATCCTTAAATATGTCCGCAATTTTAATATATTTTCACAATAATTTTACAATCTATCTAAAGACGTCATTTTAGATGTTTAAATGAGTTATTGATATTTGAACTTTGAGGAATTTTTAAAATTTATTTTAAGTATTTAATTTTTTTCCTGGAATGCGTGTCAAGTCAATTTCTGTTACCAATAAAACAATACAGACAGAGCTACACTAATCTCTGCAGATAATTTCGCAAAAATTTTCATTAGACACGATCCTCTAAATGCCGTTTTTTAGTATACTTCAATTCAGGCTTCAAATGAAATACAAAAGAAATCTATATTAGTTTCCTAAATTATTATTGTATTGATTTATCTGGCCATGTATGAGAATTTGCTTCGTTACGTACATTGTCATAAACAGACATTTAATCGGTTTAATTAATCAAATGTTTTAAAAAATAACTTCGATCATTTTGTAATAAAGAATGATAATCATTTTAAATCAAATTGAAAAATATTCACAAAAAGTTACAACAAAGTTTTGTTTAAGTAAAACAAATTTTGAAACAATTTTTAGCAATAAATATTTTTCGAATGATTTTCGTAACATTTATAATAGAATCTGTTTCATACCATAAAACCATATAGAACCTTTAATTGCGAAAAAATACGATCATATTGTTATCAGAATTATAATCCCTAATAAACGATCCAATTGCGGCAAAGTAAATTTGTTTTCGTTAAGATAAGATCAAAGGCAGAGAGAAAAATAAACAAAAAAATAAACGCAGAAGTTTTATTTTTATTTTTTATTTTATTATTTCTAATCCGTCAAATATGTTTCATTGATTCCCTTTTTTATGGCTTGTTGAAATAATTACATTGATTTCTATTCGATATTTTAAACGGCATTCTGTTTTTACCATTTATTTTATCAAAAAGTTACTTTATTTAAATCATGTGGTACGTCGCTGTCTGCCAGTTTAACCAAATGACCTTTGACATTTGGCGACATTTGATATTTGGCGCCTTATAAAAAGTGTTACTCCTACGGCCGTTCGTGCAGAAGAAAGCAGCCATCACAAATGTCGGATTACTACACGCTACATTTGTTAGGACATCAGTACGGTAGCAAGGAGGACAGAATAATTCAGTGGCCATTTCTATTTAAGCTTACCACATCTTTCCTGAAAATAAAGTAGTTTGCAACGCCGTTTCTTCAGTCATATATTGTAGACACTTTTCTGCGCATTACCTTTTATTTAAGTTACAATGTAATCGCAACAGTAAAATTGAAGGATCTTGTGCTTTCACCTTTCTTTTTCGAATTTGTAGCTATCAGAAATGAAGTAAATTTTTTTTTCATTTTTCTTAAAAAATGATGCATGAATGTATTCACTTTCCTCATTTTCCGTCAACAGAATTACATGAATAGGTACAACTACCTCTACTGCTAAGAAACGAATAATTTATCCAGTCTGTGTCTCAAAAAACTGGAATGACCGAACATAATCGGGTACAAACGTTTGCCTAATTTAATAACCCAGCAGCATGATGCCATACATCCGAATTGTCATTCCTCGTATATCTCATTTATAAATATAAAGTATAAAGATTGCTGTTTAATTAGAAGAAATGATACGGAGTGTGCATTAAGATAAAATATTTGTTCGTTTTGGTTTGATTGCAGTTATTAACTTCGATAGGAAGCGATAATGAATACCCACTTGACTCATAATTCTGAATATTCTGTGACGTTCTCCTGGTGTCATTTTTAAAGATTCTACAGAAATAATTTTATGAATTCCAAACTTTCAGAAATCTGATAATAACACAAACGAAAGAAACGCAGAAAATCAAAGGAAAAATCAATGACATTCATTAGTATGGGATAGCAGTAATTATATAATTGATTCTTGGTAGGGTTTGTAATGTGAAATAAAATCACACATCTCTGTATGCAAAACATACATATCAATTTGAATTTGTTAATACCATTAAAATATTTAATGCTTTTTTATATGCGTGTTATATTGGGTAAGCTTACGACACATAACGCTTATATCGGGTACGCTTATCTGCACAAACACAGTTCCAAATTCAGTAGTTTACTTTCCAGGAGAACATAATTTTAATGATATTTAATAAAAATGGCCAATTTAAAGAAGAAGAAGGCTTGAAATATGTAGCGATATAAAAATCGGCATAGAACTAGATAGGATATCCCTAGCCATTGTCAACGGAATGAGAACAATCTGCTCCGTAGATTAAGTGAAGAGTTCACTTCGCAATTCCCAGAAGGTTACACCAATCGAAAAACACCTGATGAAGACCGGAGAGCACAACGGCCGAAACGTTGTGATAACAACAGAGATGAGGCATGTAAGTAATGATAACCCTTCATCTCAGAATTTCTGTTAGTTACGTTAATTTCTTGAATTTAGTACTTGTAACATAAAAAATGTCTCTGTCAAGTTTACTATGTAGCAAGCCGACTGCAAATTCATGATAAAAAGATTATGTTACCTCGATCTTCCAAGTGAAATAGAATTGCTTATCCTGAAAACCTAACATGCGAAAACCTGTCTTCTACGTCGGTTCGAACATCGGTGGGAAGTACGCAACTACTTCAAGCATGATTTAGGTCAGGCATTTATGATGTATAGATTAATCTCGCATATTGTCACAGCAGTAGGCCATTGAATAAGAATCAAATGCACAACAATAGCAATGGTGTGAAAAACGATCTTGAAGATCGAGGCTATTAATGTCTTAATGTTTCACATGATTTATCGGACACATGGCCAAAATCTTGCCGAGAAAGATTATTTGTTTTGTAAAGTTCCCAAAGAACTTAATTTTCCAACCAGATAATTTATATTCCCAACAGCCTTCTGATAACGCTCTTTATGATTTGCTCTATAGTCATGTATTACTGATTATACTACTGGCTATGATTTCAAAAGAAAACTTTTCATTTTGGTATTTATGAAATGAGATTATGCCCTCACGAAGCGATGTATCTTACCTGACTTCCTTCAGCTATCGAGCTGCTGAATTCTATAAATATCGCTTTTGTGAATTCATCTCCAATTTTAATGCATCTATATAGCATATAATCAGTATCTAATCATTGAACAACAATATCTTATTGAAGGTTTTTATTCAATACATCATCATCAAGCGCTAACAGAATTGAAGACTTCCTTGGTGCTTCTGTTTTCTTTTATTATTTATATTTTCTGTTTTTCTTTTTTTTATTATGTCTTGGTTATTATGCAGAGGCATCGAATATTTAGAAAATTGGACGGATGTGGTATCGGTAGACCTGATTGCGAGAAACCAATAATCGGTTTATGAATGCGTTATTGTTTTATTTGCGTTCAATATAGCAAACGGCTCTTGGTATGTATTGAAGTTACGTTTATATAAACATATAATCCAACCAAGGATTTTTTAGAAAAGGATATGGTCATTGCTGTTACATTCCTTAATCTCGCTTAACCTGACATAATTTACAAGATGCAGATCAATGACTAAACATTGTCAATTTTATCATGAAGATTTGAGAATCAACGCACTTTATGCACACAGCATGAATTAAATTAAATTACTGTTATGGGACCTTACCTATAACGACAGAGTGAACTCTTCCTGACACTATGAATACTGCGCCTCTCAAGAGACGAGACGGAATCGAGTCGAGCCAATAGTAGTTCACTCCAAACCAGACTGACAGTCATACTAACACCTTCCACATCTTTTATTATTATTCTGTGTAATATATCTTTGTTATTTCTACTCTTGTGTTTCGTGTTGTTCTTCCTTGGTCCTAACCTTGGACCATAACAGTGGAGACGAGGATATTGAAGAAACGAAGTTCTACGCGGAGAATCTAAAAAAAAAAAAAAAAAAAAAAACTTTTTGCTATCGGTTGTCCAAAGCAGAGGCGACGGAGGTATTGAGAAAAAAGAAAACAAGTTCTACGCGAAAAAAAAGAAATGTTTTTTGGGACACCAACCTTAATAGTGGTAACGAAGACACGAATTTTACCTGTCAGCCAGAACAGAATCGAATTCTACGCAGGAAAACTTTTTCGTACTAATGTTCCAGAACAACAGGCGACAAAGACCTGAAGTCTACACTGAGAAAAAAGGAAAAATCGTTACACAAAATTACGGTGTAAACATGGAAGATTTTAAGGCAACCATATTGGAACTAATAAAAATGCAATTTGAGTAGCAACAAAAAAAAATGAGGAAAGACAGACTAGGCCCGAAGAAAAACAATTAGAAATTCAACAGAAAAACGAGGAAAAACTATTGGAAATTCAACAGAAAAACGAAGTGAAGCAATTCGAACTACAAGAATTACTACTACGGGCAGTAACAAATAAGGGACAACATTCTGGAAATGAAGCGGCATTCTCGCAAAAGGCTATAAGGAGCTCTATCAAAGACTTCACTTATGCACCGGACGAAGACAAAACCTTCGCGGCTTACTTCAGAAGATATGAAGATTCATATGAGTTTGATTGCGGAAATTGGTCAGACGCGAAAAAAGTACGTCTACTACTGAGGAAACTAGAGTCAAGCGAATACATTAAATTCGTAGACTACATCCTACCGAGGAAAACGAATGAGTTGACTTTCAAGGAAGCCGTAAAACTTTTAATGGAATTATTTAGTCCGAACACTTCACTATTCAACAAAAGGTGGAAATGTTTAAATTTAACAAAAAAGGATAGCGAAGATTATATAACATTCGCTTCCATAGTAAACAATCACTGCGATGACTTTAAGTTATCTGAACTCAGCCCTGACAATTTTAAATGTTTGATATTCGTCCAAGGCCTGGTTTCGACTAAAGATGCGGAGATCAGACGAAGAATTCTAACAAAACTTGAGAGTGAACCAGAATTGACGCTACAAAAATTGGCTGAGGACTGTCAGAGATGTATAAGCGTAAAAAAGGAATCGAAAGATATCGAAGAGTCTGGCGTCGCTCACATGCGAAAAGTACAACAACAAACACGTTTTTCTCCCTCCTCAAAAACAAACCAAACAAATTATTTTACTACAAAATGTCAAATGAAAACTCAGAAAAAACTACCACCCAGTCCATGCTATCGATGTCGGACTTTGCATTGGTACAAAGATTGTCCATACCGCTATAAGACTTGTCTGTCGTGCAATAAAGTGGGACATAAAAGTTCTCACTGTAGAACAAAGAAAGAAAGCAAAAGCCGAGTAAGAGTCACTAGAACTGACCAAGCGGACGGGATAAAAAGATAATATAGTAGAAATGTTAAACAAAAAAATCAGATTACAATTAGATTCCGGGTCAGATTTAACTATTATTAGCTTACAGACGTGGAAGAAATTAAACAAACCGACCATGTTGAGAACCGATAAAATAGCCAGATCCGTAACAGAAAGAAAAATCAAATTTGAGGGGGAAATTATTACAAATGTGACGTTCAACGGTATGACTAAGAAATTAAAGATGTATGTTCTAAAAAATACGGAAAATTTATTTGGAACTGACTGGATGCAGAAATTTGACCTCTGGGATTTACCGATAAATACGTTCTGCCAAAAAGTGGAAAAGTTATCGACCGAGGCAGAGAAATTGAAGGAGAAATTAAAAGAGAGTTTCCCCGATGTATTTTCAGCCGGCCTCAGGAGGTGTAAAACAATGGCGGCAAGAATCGAACTAAAAGAAAATGTACAACCCATTTTCAAGAAGAAAAGATATGTACTTTTCACATCATTAGAAAAAATGAGAGTTGGATAGACTCGTGAAAACCAGTATATTGAAAGGTGGAATATAGTCAATGGGCCGCACCTACGGTTTACGTGAAAAAGAAATCGGGTGAGATACGAGTATGCGCTGATTTCTCGACGGGATTGAATGCAGCGATTAAGGATTATCACTATCCTCTCCCTAGTCCAGAGGAAGTTTTCACAAAATTGAACGGAGGAAAATTTTTCTCAAAGATAGACTTGAGCGAAGCATACCTACAAGTACCAGTAGATGAGGAAAGCTCGAGGTTGTTGTGCATAAACACACATAAAGGGTTATATAAGTTCCAGAGATTACCATTCGGGATCAAGGTCGCGCCCGCGATATTTCAGCAAATAATGGATACTATGCTAGGCGGACTGGATTTCACGATCGCATACCTTGATGACATCCTGATAAATAGCAAAAATATTGAACAACACTGGGAACACGTTCAAGAGGTTTTCAGGCAGTTACAAAACTACGGTTTTAAGGTAAAGGAAAATAAATGTGACTTCTTTATGAAGGAGATAAAATATCTGGGCCATATTATTGACGAAGAAGGAAGAAGACCAGACACAGAAAAGGCCACGGCAATAAAAAAAATGCCGCTTCCAAAAAATTTAGCCGAGTTACAAAGCTTCTTGGGCTTAGTAAATTATTATCAAGAATTTATTCCTAACATGCACAAATTACGCGCACCCCTAAACGAACTGTTGAAGAAGGAAAAAGTTTGGGAATGGTCATATGAATATTAGAAAACTTTCGACAAAATCATTAAGACTCTAACAGCAGATTTATTTTTAGCGCATTATGACCCAAAATTGGAAATAATAGTCGCGAGTGACGCGAGTGCCTATGGTGTTGGGGCATGTATACTTGATAAAATGCCCGATGGGACGCTAAAACCCATCGCGCATGCGTCAAGAATTTATAACCAGCCGAACAAAATTACTCGCAAATCGAAAAGGAAGTGCTGGGGATTATTTTTGCGGTTACGAGATTCCACAGGTATATTTACGGTACATTTTTCACCTTACAGAAGGACCACAAGCCGTTTAATATTTGGGCCAAAGAAAGCTCTACCTGTCTACACTGATAATAGATTGCTAAGATGGGGGACGATTTTATTAAACTTTAAAGTGGAGTATCTTCCATCAAACAAAATCGGGCATGCAGATGGTCTTTCGAGATTAATACCAAAGAAAACGGAGCCATTAGAAGATTCCGTAATTGCAGCTCTACGATATGAGGAAGATATTAGAGCATCATTATGTAGTACAATTCGAAACCTCCACGTCACATTACAGGAAATAAGAAACGAAGCAGTGAATGACGAATTTATAAAAATTGCAGGAAAAGATAAACATATATCAGACACTGTTTTGTTATGTTATAATGTTCTGCTATATAATGAAAGAGTAGTAATCCCGAAAACGATACAAAGGCGAACCCTCAAGGATTTTCACATGGGCCACCCAGGAAAGAACAGAATGAAATCCTTAATGCGAAGTTACGTATACTGGCCAAACATGGATCAAGATATTATACATATGGTGGACAAATGCAAGGGCTGTTCCTTAGCAGCCAAAGCACTTCCGATCACACATAAGCCATAAGACAGATCGACCGTGGTCGAGAATCCATGTAGATTTCGCAGGTCCATTAGATGGTTTTTACTACTTGATTGTAGTAGACAGTTACAGCAAATGGCCAGAAGTATTTCGTTGTAGAAAACCTACTTCTCAGACTACAATAAATTGCCTTCACGAGCTGTTTGCTCGTTTCGAAGTGGTTGATTGTTTAGTCACCGATAATGGAACACAATTTACATCTGCGGATTTTCAAGAATTTTGTGAAACTTTTCAGGTGAAATACATCAAATCCCCGCCATATCACCCAAGATCAAACGGGAAAACGGAGAGGTCTGTAGATACATTAAAAAGAGCACTAAGGAAAGCTTATGACGTACCAACAGAAAATGCTTTACAACAATTCTTGCAAGTGTATAGAATTACACCGAACAGTACTACGCCATCGGCATTATCAACGGCGGAAGTGATGTTCGCCCGAAAAATTAGATCGGTATTCGACAAATTACTGCCAAAACAGACAAAGCAATCACCAACGTCGTTTGTACCAAAAAGAAAATTTAACCCAGGGGAGAAAGTTTTTTTTTTAAATGTTCAAAAACAATACATCCTATTGAAAGCCAGGTACAATAGAGAAACGAATCGGGAACGTCATTTACATAATTCAGAGTCCGAAGTTCTCGCACAAAAGGCACTTAAATTAGATCAGAAAGAGGCTGTTAGGGGATTCTAACGGTCTACCTCAGGAAAAGGAGGAAGTTTTGGACACAATATTTGATACATTCAATATGCAAAGGCCTCAAGCAATGTCATAACCGCGGAAATCAAACAGAAAAAGAAAATTTACAGAGCCTTTGATGATTAATCCTAAGAGGAAAAAATATTAAAGACCCATGCGAGGTAAAACCTTTGGGAGGGGGGTGTTATGGGACCTTACCTATAACGACAGATTGAACTCTTCCTGACACTATGAATACTGCGCCTCTCAAGAGACGAGACGGAATCGAGTCGAGCCAATAGTAGTTCACTCCAAACCAGACTGACAGTCATACTAACACCTTCCACATCTTTTATTATTATTCTGTGTAATATATCTTTGTTATCTCTACTCTTGTGTTCGTGTTGTTCTTCCTTCGTCCTAACCTTGGACCATAACAATTACGTAGAGAAAGAAGGGATTCTTCACTGACAAGCCTCATAAACAAACCCATTGAAATAAAATCATTATGTAAACTTTGATAACTAGGATTTTAAAAAAATAAACATTTCAATTTTCCTCTCTAAAATAAACATTTTCTTCAGCCCCATTCATGGCTATTCCTCGCTTAGAAATCTCCATGCACATTTATCGCTTGATTTCTTCTAACATTTTACGAAAAATTACAGGAGTACTGGCAATAAAAGAATTAATATAAATGGTCTGATCCAGCAGGTGTCCGATGGCAACGTAACCTGAGCTCGGTCATCATCTTGCTACGCAAGAAATTTTAAACGTTTGGGTATTGGTTTCTTGAATATCCGGATATTGTTAAACTTTGAAAACAGTAGGACACGACCTGAAGAAAGATAAGCGATTGTAGTGAAAAAGCCATGGCGATACAATGTGGATGCGATGGTTTAGTCTGAAACGAGACTCTCTGTCGCTTCACATAACAATCTGGTAGCTCTACTTTTTATTGCAGTAGAGGAGTATATGGATGTAAAAAGAAGATGGTGTAGTGCTAGGGGTGAAGAACTCCATCGTCACTAAGATGGAATGAGAATACGGTGATAGAATGAGAAAAAACAGGTTTGTTATCTTAGTGAGTGTCTATTCTCCAAGTCTGTGTTCTTCTGAAGATGAAAAATTATTTTATCTTTCGCATGTTTGCAAGATTCCTCTTGCTGATAAATTGTCACACTCGGTGTCTTCAATGCAAAGATTATCAAACATGAGAAATAAAACATGGAGTTGGAAAGTGCAATAGTAATGGCTTGTCACTACTGAAAATGTGTCAGGAGTTGGACTTGTGCATAGCGAACACTATGTTTGTTTAAAAAAAATAAATACAAAATAATTTGGATGCATCCACGTTTAAAGCAATGTCATGTGACTGATTGCGTTCTTCTTCGTAGACGTGGTGGTCGAAATGTGTGCAATGTCCGTGGAAAGCTGAATGCTGGACTGATCATCATCAGCAAAGGGGAACTTCATAAACTCTGGATGATAAAGGATTACTGCAAGCTCCAAATGACATTCTTTTCAATTAGCGGAAAACTTTAACGTACTTTTAAACAGGCATTTTCAAGTTCATGATGAGTTTGCTAACTCGATTCCATGCTATCCCACCAAGGAACATATGCCAGAAACTGCTTCTCCTGAGGGGGAGGAGTCAAAAATAGCACAAAAATCTTAATAAATGCTATGTTTCCTAGAATGGTTTTTATCTATGCCGAGATCTTAAAATGCTGAAGTGAAAAGCTGGTTCCTGCATAACAGTAGACTTCTGATTACTCTTTCCTCTTCCCCTCATTATAAATGTTTCTGTTCCTAATTCTTTCTCATCCTATTAACCTGTGTCTTAGTGGCTTTACTGCCTTGCATGCGGCGATAGTGATTAAAAAATCAGTGTTGTTTCCGGCGTGGCAAGTGAATGTTTCAGTAAGTTAATTACATTAGAAATACATTGAGAAAAGGATTAACCAGTATGAAGTCATTGTTGAGCCATTAAAGGCTTTTGATACTGTGAATAGAAATATCTTATGGAAGATTCCGAAGAAACTTATTTATTCTGATCAGTTCTTAGAGGTTCTCATGAAGAAATGAAAGCACGTTTCAGTCTAGGTGGTAACCTCTCTGATACATCTTGGTAAAGCAAGGGGATATATTAGTGCCAACTCTGTTCGCGTTATACTTTGTTATGTTTTTCATGATGCCCTTTAAAAGATGCTCACATTGGTCTACATTAATTATCAAACAACGTGTAAGATGTTAATTATAAGAGGGTTTGCTGCAAAAGCAAAGCTATTGTCATCACTAATACGTGATTTCCTTTTCGTTGATGATTTTGATCACTCCCAAAGTGAAATGCAATATCTTATGGATTCCTTCTCGACGGCATGCAGCACATTGGATCTAAGGGTTAGATTGGAAAAAACTATCGTAATGTATCAACTTCCTCCATATTTATGCATATGGTCAGAAATTGCAGGTTGTAGAAAGGTTCGTGTATTTAGGCAGTACTGTAAATATGAAAAACTCTGAAATCTCCCTACCCCGAATAATAAAGACCAGAAAATTCTTTCGGAAAGCTGGATAGACGTCTATGGTCTCCGTTAAGAATTTTGTTTTAGACGAAGTTGCATTTTACAATACGTTTGTCTTCATTGTTGCATACATGTCTCCAGTATGTGACACGGGTCACATACTGGAGACATGAAAAAGTTGGAGCGATTTCACCAACAGTTTGTCTACCGTATATTGTGTATCCGGTGGTAACTGTACGTGAGTGGCGTTGATATCCTCGAATGCAGTCTACTTGTGTAGAATCTCTGGTACTTCAGTGCCGGTTGTAATGGAGTGGTCATGCGGTGAGGATGAAGAACGATAGAGTCCTTAAGCAGTAAATTGCTTGAAGGTAAAGTGCACAAGCCGAAACTTAGATATAAAGATTTCACCAGGAAAACGATGGAAAATGCCAACATGCAGAATGACTGGGAAAACGTAGCTGTAGAATGCCCCGTTATGAGAGAATAGAATCGTGTTGCGCATGAAATCTCACGAGAGATATCCGTAAGCGTCTTGGGGTTAATTTCCCTAAAAATGGTGCTACAATATCTGATCTAACTTTTAATGAGTGTGGTGGCATCTGTCTAAGTAGAGTAAGCCTAAAAAGCATCAAAGACGCCAAACAGAGAGAAGTTATCCATTATATGTTATGTGGTATTAATGTAACAGCTATTGCAAAAGACGTCTAAGACAATGTAAGATCATAACAGGACTAAAAAGCCTCATCCACTCTGCCTATATATGGGGATAGATCAAGTGATGGCATTGCTCAAAATTCGAATTGCAGTCATCATGTATGGATACATTAAAATGATTTGCTTTATTAACATGAAATCAGATCTCTGAAAGTTTTTTCAAGCACTAATAATTTATGGAAGATTAGTCATTTTTCATTGTTATAAATAGTTGCTTTTTGTAATCTTCCTGAAATACTAGCCACAGTGAATTGAAAATACTATATTTCAATTTGATTAAATGCCTGAAGTCTGATTGGAATAAATGATCAGTAATAATGACTCATTTTCAATTCAATAATCCATTTCAATCACTTGTATATAAATAGGTCATCAAATTTAAGTTTATCTCAACATAATATGCATTTATCTATCGCAATACGAAAATATATGATACATCAGTATGATAATAGGTTAGTGTCAATAAATATAATTCCAGACATGTATATCGATTATATAAGCTACTTTTCTGACGAATGATTGCTTAGTCCAATAGATAATTTATGATGAGCACTTCAGTTCTGCGAAGGGATTTTGACATTAGGTTTTGCCGAGCGATACTTTCTAGAACGGCGAGAATTTTTCCGTTTTCCTATGGCTACAACTGTAGATGCTAAATTGTGAGCATTATGAAGCGGCAATATAATCAACTTTAATATAAGGCACAAATTTTATAGTAATTTTATGATTATAAATTACTGTATAAACATTATAAATTTAATATAAATTTCATTCATCTCATTTGTAAATTCTTTTGTTGAGAGTTTTTTTGCATGTTTTGAAAAAAATTGTGCTTTAGTAGACTAGGCCCAGTTGTACTAATCACAATTGAGTTATTAAAATAGAATTGGAGATTTAGTATAGGTTTTCTCGTATTTCCAATACTAAACTTTTAAATAATACAGTAATATAATATTCCTGGGGGAATCTGTATTTGTGAATTTGTCTTCAAGTGTCCGGAGCGTGTCAAGAACTAACAGTTCCGCGCAAGCAAATTGGAATTTTTTTATCGGTATCACCAGGGTGTGAAGGAATCATGAACAGAAACATTAGTAATGAGTAGAAAGAGAAAAGAGCACTCGGGAAGACAATAGATAGCGATTGACATTGCAATCAAATTTTAGCAGAGTAATGTTGGCTGGAAAGCATGGAGCCGGAAGGGAGACCCACAAGCGAGAAGTGCGAGAAAAGAAACTGTCAGCATAGAATTTCCGGCTACATTTATCTAGCTCAACTGAAAATTGATGAAATCTCGCCGCCAGTCTAGTATTGCGCTTAAACTCATACAGTCTAGGTAGAATAGCAAAGAGCTCATCCAAACAATTACCATGAAAGTATTTATAAAAAAGGCATAGAGAGGCAACCTTACGGCGGTAAGCAAGTTGTTGTGGATTCCGGGATGAATCCGATATCAATGAATAACAAACGCCAGGAATAGATAAGGAAAATAAATGTATTAACGTAATAATACAAACTGGTAATACGGGTTAGTAGATTTAGGAATGCGGGTTAGTAGCAATAATATATATACAGTTTTGGTATTGAAATATCGCGGTATGACTCCTTACAGAGTCTAGGTGCTTGTGACGGTGACTCTTGTGCTACCCTCCTCTAATACTACTCTCATACAAACTCCGGGTATTCACTGGTAGTAGTATATGTATACCTCGGTTGAGTCCATCTGTGTGAAAAGGAGAGACCTCTTAACACACCCCTCCTTAGATAGGGAGTTAGTATCTTTTCCTTTTATGGTTGATGATCAGTAAATTTCCTCTTCCTGTTTGACCTTCTAAATTCTGTATCTTACTGTGGTCTTTGAATCTAAAAAACTTCAAAGATTGCATCCATCGAGTCGTCATTTTCTGCGGGTGACAAGCTTAGCTCCTCAACCTGTTTGAATCTGGAAACCTCAGGCCATTTACTGAAACTATCTACTGTTTTTAAGTAGTAGTAACCCTCTGTGGGTCCTGCGTAATCCACGTGTATTCTGGACCACGGTCTGTCAACTTTAGGCCATGGCTTTGTATGGAGGGTGGTGCTTTCGCCGCAGCAGCACAGCCTTTACAACTTTCCACCATTTGCGTAATATCATTGTCCATGTTAGGCGAGTAGACAAAACTTCTCATAAGTGCCTTCATCCGGTTTTTTCCTGGATGTCCTAAATGAAAATCTTTCAAGATTCGCCTTCGTAGCGCCTTCGGTATTACCACTCTCTCGTTATACAGTAATATGTAGTCACAGATTGAGAAGCTGTCTGCTAAATTCCTTTCATTCTCTTCTATATTTTTCTTGGTATTCTGAATAAATTTATCCTTATTCGCTTCTTTTCTTATCTCTCGCAAGGTCACAGGTAGTTCCTTTACTACCTTGTATAACTCTTTACTGTTTTCATCTGTGGTATCAAATGGCGGGTTTCGCTTCTTTTTACATACTGGTTGGACATTTTCTTTCCGTTCAATTCTAGCTGCACCCTTACAAAACGAGCTGATAGGTGAATCCCATACGTCGAACTTTTTCATCCAGTCTGTACCCACAAGCTTTTCTGTATCTTTCATTACGTATATCTTGAGTTTTTTTGTTTTCCCGTGAAATTTAACATTTACGATTATTTCTCCTTCGAATTTTATACGCTTTCCTGTCACCGACTTAGCAATTTTTTGTGTATGTAACATAATTGGTCTGTTAAGCTTTTTCCATGTCTGTAGGTTAATTATCGTTAGAACCCGAGTCTAGTTGCAATTTTATCTTTTTATTTAAGATTTCAAGTTCCACATATTTCTTTATGTTGGTATTGTCTTCGTCATGCATCCTAGTAGCTCTTATCCTACTAGTAGCTTTTCTGTTCCTACATTGGGATGCCTTGTGGCCATTTTTCCACACACAAGACAGTTTTTATATTTAAAACGGCAGTCCTTATTCCAGTGTAGTCCTCCACATCGATAACATGCAGATGGGAGGGGGGCTTATATTTGCTTCGATTTTCGTCATAATTTACCCTATATGTTGTACTTTTTCACTTATTATAGAATTTTTGTTTTCTTTCCGGGGAGGGTGAAGAACGTAAACCTTTGTTTAACTTACGTATATGAGATACTCCTGACTTCTCAATGTTCTTCGAGTCTTTCTTTATACTCAGGCATTTTTGGCAATCTTCTGATAGTTGTTGTAGTGTTAGTCCAGGTTCATTTTGTAGTTTTGAAAGCATTCTTTTGCGCATTTCACTATCTTTTGCTGAGACTAACCCTTGAACAAAGATGAGACACTTGAAATTGTCCGGTGTTAATTCTGCCAACTTGAAGTCGTCGCAATGTTTATTCACGATTGCGCCAAACGTGGAATAGTCCTCATTTTCGCCCTTTAGCAGGTTAAGACATTTCCACCTCTTGTGAAAGAGTGACGTTTTGGGACTAAAAAGCTCTGTAAGACATGTAACTGCTTCGTCAAAAAGCTAATTCGTTCGTCTTTTTTGGCAAAATGTAAGCCACAAATTTTGTGTATTCTTCAGTTCCTAATTTTCTGAGCAACAGACGTAGCTTCTTTGCTTCTGTCCAGTTTTAAAGATATCTTCGTGGCGTCTAAAATAATCCCCGAAATTTTTATCCTCTTCTAGAGAGTATTTGAATTCCACACTACGTCTTGGGAAAAAGTCGCCTCTTTTTCGATATTTTGTTGTTTGTTACTGGCTACCTTTAATATTAGTTCAGGCGTTTGTAGTAATTGTTTTTGCCAATTTTCTTCCATTCTTTCTTGGAGTTCATTTTGGTATTTTACAAGTTCTACTAAAATACTTTTAAAATCCTCCATGAAAAGTCTTACGAAAAACTCCGTGTTTTAATCCTCGTAAATCGCCAAGTTGATGTGGATATTGGCAAAAAACGGCAATTATTTTCTTTCCGTGTGAGTTCGATATATTCGTCGCCAATTTGTTGTCGACGAGAGGGAGATTTTTGTTCCGATTTCCTTCCCGTGTGAGTTCGAATTCCTCGTCGTCAATTTGTTGTGGACTCCGGGATGAATCCGATATCAATGAATAACAAACGCCAGGAATAGATAAGGAAAATTAATGTATTAACGTAATAATACAAACTGGTAATACGGGTTAGTAGATCCAGGAATGCGGGTTAGTAGCAATAATATATATACAGTCTTGGTATTGAAGTATCGCGGTATGACTCCTTATTGAGTCTAGGTGTTCGTGACGGTGACTCTTGTGCTACCCTCCTCTAATACTACTCTCCGGGTATTCACTGGTAGTAGTATATGTATACCTCGGTTGAGTCCATTTGTGTGGGAAGGGGAGACCCCTTAACACAAGTGACTGAAGCCGAACCGACAGATCAGGACTAATAATATTGCTGATTCTTCTTTGGATCTTATTGAGGAGCACCAGATAAATATCAGGGGTACTGGACCATATATGGATGCAATATTATAAGCATGGATGAATGGTAGACTTATAGATATGCAAGAGAGAAAAACTGTCTCACACGACACAGTAAACCGACTTTCTTAGCAGCTGATCTAGCAATGGAGAACATGAATGAGGTGTTCCGCTATTTATAGTTTGCTTGCTGATAAACTATATAAATCTCAAAAAGAGGATAAGCATTTTATGATGCGAACCCATATATAAAAAGCTCAGATATTTTTTGCAGGATAAAAAACTAGAAAAAACAAATGTTGACATGAATGGTACATTGCCATTAATTCTATCAATATATCTATATGTAGCCATTAAATGCTTATGTTTATGCTAAATAAGAAATATTTTCCTTAATGACCATGAATGCCATCACACATTTTAAGTGAAAAACAATTTTAAATTCACAAATACATAATTGGGAATTATATTAGCCTGCTTATTCGAGTTCAATATTTATTGACTAAATTTCAATCAAACGTTTTAACACTGATATTGTTTTTATAACGAATGAATTATACCACTGAAAAAGTTCAATAAATTAAATAATTACTTTATATCTAAATCTTAAAATGCTCTACATTTGCAAAGAATCTGCTTGGCTCTACAACTGCCAATCGAGTTTTTAATAGATTTAATATGGAACATGATAATACCTCTGAAAAGAATGTTATTTGTTTTCAAACCAAACTGAGCGCTCTGTCTGTACATCTCTGGCGATATTTTAAATCAATGCACAGAAAATCTAATGTCGATATAAATATTCAATCATTTGGACGTTTGTAATAAGGATGCAGGAAAACTGTTCCGACTTTATTTTTTATTATTTTAATCCATGCATTACTTGAAATTTTTATGTCTTTGATTGAGAACAATAACTGCATTTTATTCGTTAACAATCTATGTATCAGTATCAGCATAGGTAACAGATCAATTACTCATAGAAATTTATTGATTAGCAATGTTTCTGCTTATGACCATATTCGAAAGCCTCTGTTTCCCAATTCTAGCATTAACCACACATCGCATGATACTTCAGCCACTTCCATCTGTTACAAGCCATCATCTTGTCGCTAAATAGTGAATACTGATAAAAGTCATTTTCTTTCAATTAATGAGTTTCACAAGAAACGTTTTTGAACTTGCATATAAAACTTCTAATATTCAATATGTCTAAATAACTGGAGAAATGTTCCAGAGAACATTTTTCCCAGCACCAAAAGAGAGATGTTTTACTATATTACTATACGAAAATACAGAAGCTGAAAATTGTCATGGTGAGTAAAATGCAACTCAAGAGTCTTTATCATTTAATGATGTTTCGACCCAAGAAATTTTTTACCATATTTCGTCCGATCAATTCTAGGGTCTCTTTCTGATGTACAATCTGCAAAAAAAAGAAAAATGGTTTCTTATTTTAGCACTGCTCTTTTAGTTTCTAAAATCTCCTTGTAAAAATGCAAACAGTATTTGGATATAGGCAACACAGTAACTAGATATTAAACATCCATTGAATTTATAATTTTATGATATATATTTAACATCCCTGTTAAAGAATTTAAATATATTTAAGATTCAAAACTAAAAAAATAATCAATAAATGTATATAAAAGTTTCTTTCGTGTTCCTTGTTTTGTTCAAGTATTTCCTTCTTTGAATAGACAAAACAAATTTCTTCTCAAGTGTAGAATTTTGCGGTACATTTCTTTTCTGCCTAAAATTCTAATTTAATATTATTTCCATTTACATAGACACTTATTATCAGTTTCTTTTCATTTATTATTTTCAGAACTTTTGTTTTTCAATTGTGTGTACGTGTGCGTTCCTATTTAACTTAAATCTATTACTCATTTTACATCCTCTGACCCAGTTGAAATGGTTCTTTGTTTTTATTCTGGCCGTCAGAAAAATGTATTTAATGAAAAGGAAAACTGAGTAACAGGAGTAAAAAACGAACATGACTTTTGTATTAATACAAAACTTCAACAAAGTCATGATAAAATATTGCAACAAAGTCATGATAAAATATTGAAACAAAGTCATGATAAAATATTGAAACAAAGTCATGATAAAATATTCCAACAAAAAGTCGTGATGAAATATTGAAAGGAAAAAATGACAAGCTACTATTTTAGAACATCATATGATTTGTTCAATAGTAAACACAAAATTTATAATAAAATACTTAATTGCTATGGCGGAGCCAACTAAGGGAGATAACCGTACGGGGTAATCAAACTGGATTGGTGAGTTTGGTCTGGGAGGACAACAACAATGGCAGACACATAAACGCACGTGTAAAACACGTCTTTATTCAATCCTCCTGTATTGATAAATTATCAGTTACCTCCCCTTAAGATCTAGGGGTCTGCCGTCCGTCAGTAGACGAGTAGTCAGAGTAAAGTGCAATAAAACTTTGGTATAAGTTTATTTATTCACTGGTTCTGTTTTTATTACAATTTATTGCACTTTCAATGGAACTTTATATGCGGCCAGAACGATTTACCTACGGCTCAGAAAGCGAATCAGCAGATAAACGCTGGACACACTGGCTCAAAACTTTTACGAACCTCTTTGAAACTCTACTCCTTAAGAACCCAAATCGGCTTATTAAGAAGCGTGCTCCTCTGACTATGTGCCTCATTCAATCAACAATATCATTGTAGGCTGTAGAACTTATGAAGAAGCGATAGAAAGATTACACACAACCTTCGTGAAGCCCCAAAATGAACTATTTGCCTGACATATACTTGCTACTACAGGAATCTGGCGAAACATTGGATCATTCGCTAAAGACCCTTCTCCATAGTAAAAATTCCATCCGTGAAATGTATTATTGTTTTTTTACGAAGGTTTTGTTATTGTTTCTTGGGTGTGTTAGCGTATAAGTATTGTATCAAACCCATAAAATAAGCTTACAAGTCGTCTAAGTCCCACCAACCCCCCACTCACCTTCATTTTACTGCAGATTATGTTTGTTTTAGGAGGAAAAATATTACAGAAGCGAAATCAGAAGGGAATACAATAAAAGATATATACAAGAAGAGACTGCAATTTTCGTCCCATGACCGCTTTGGAGGCACAAGAGGGACATATTCTAGACGCCTTCGTAAATGGCCTACGCAATGTCCAGGTAAGGCAACGCCTTCTTGAAAATAAGACCCTTACCTAGAAAGCTGCTTATGAACAAGCTTATACTTGCGAGCTTGCTATACAGCAGTCCAGCTCATATTTTCAACCCGATGCCGTGGGTGCCGCTCTGAAACAACCTGTTCCTATTATCCCTCCTCTCTATGATGATTCTGCTTACTCTCCTGCCCAGGATGTCCTACCTTTAAACACCCCCAGAACAACCTGTCACTGCTGCATCAACCAAACGGACATGTTACAAGTGCGGTCTAAATCAACACTCACGACTTTCATGTCCTGCCAGGGAAGCTCGTTGCCACAAGTGTGGAAAAATAGGACATTTCTCCAAGGTATGTCGTTGGTTTAAAAATGTCTCTTACAAAGCTAACCGTCCTGTCAGCTCGTTATCATTTTCTGCAGCATTGGCCGTGTTCGCTGACTGTCTTTCAAAAACTATTATAAAAATTAACTGAGTCCTCACCAACGCATTATTAGACACTGGCAGTTCGGAAAACTATATCAGAGACAGTCTCGTAAACATTCACAAATTAGCATTATGTTCCCTCCCCCAAGAACGCAGCTTTGTCATCACACGTAAGTGGATATTGTTCGGCCGACATTATAACGGCATCTCATATAAAGCTGTTAAATTATCGATAATGAAAGACCTTTGTTGTGAGGTAATACTGGGCCACTATTTTTCCAGCACCACGCTAGCATAGAAATCCCATTCGGCGGAGATAAACCTGTATCAAAGATTTACGGGCTGCAGCCAACATTCCGTACCCCTCACTTTTTGAAATCCTGACAAAGGACTGTAAGCCAATAGGTGTTAAGAGTGTAAAACACGGCTTTATTCAATCCTTCCCCATCCTCTGGTTACATGTCGGTATTACCAAAAATAACGGTTTTAAATAATAACAATATCTAATCATTAACTTGTTTATTTCGTTATAACAGCAGTTATTACATTAATTCAATCAACATTGATGAAAAACTGATGGTCTCGAATTTAAAAACATCTAAAACCATTTTATTTTTACAAGGACACAATTATTCTTCGGTAGCAAAAATCTGTTTACTTACATCAATAAATGTTTAGAAAAATATTTCTATGGATAAGTGATATTTTGATTGCGTCATATACATATAAACATTTACGTTTAATTAGACAGATAATGATACTTTTTATTTACAACGATATCGAATTTCTTTAGGAATACATTTCAATGTCAAAATGTGCTTGTCCGAGTGAACACATTTAAAGCTTATTGATATAGTTCCGTATTATCAGACGGCACCCTCGCATTCTTCTCGGGTTCACATATTGAATAATATGCTTATTGAAAGGAAACTATAGCCCCCCACAAAAATAATATATTTCAAGAAAGCTATATTATATTATAATCTTGTTAAAGTCAATCAAGTTAAAGAAATATTTATAAACGGTTTCAAAATTATACAAACTCTCCATTAAAATTACAGTTTTAGTTGGGTTACTTGATTTTCCACGTTTTACAATATGAAGCATTTTCTGTATGATAATGAAAGCTATCAATTAAAAAAAGCAATAATATCGTAATGAAAAATGTCGAAAATTTTATCATTTTATGTATAGACATATATTTAGGTATAATCATACATACATGTATATATCTTTTATTGTATTCCCTTCTGATTTTGCTTCTGTAATATTTTTCCTCCTAAAACAAACATGATCTGCAGTAAAATGAAGGTGAGTGGGGGGGGGGGTTGGTGGGACTTAGACGACTTGTAAGCTTATTTTATGGGTTTCATACAATACTTATAGGCTAGCACACCCAAGAAACAATAACAAAACCTTCGTAAAAAACAATAATACATTTCACGGATGGTATTTTTACTCTGGAGAATTGGTAATTCATGGTGACAAAGCAAAGATGGAAGGAATAAATGAGAAATAAACAGAACATAAAAAAAACATACCCATCATTTTATCCTCGTCCATTTCAAAACCTTTTTCTCTCTGTATATGATTGACGTGTAACAATTTGTTTCGAGGAGCAAGATACGCGACAAAAGTATTTTAACGAGGCGACAAAAAGCTACTTTGAAACAAGCTCATTTTTGTGCACTAAATTTCTGATACATTTATAGTGTTCCATGGATTATGCATGCTAGTAATTTTTTTTTAACCCAATCTTTCGGATCATACATACATTAGCTTTCTTCGAGAGCATGTGGTATTCTATGAAGAATAAATAGTTTTGGTTTTAAAATACCGATATTTTAGTGATGTCTTAAGTACGTACATTTGTCTTGATAAAATGGTGCTTCTCCGTTGGTGGAAGTGTAGGTTCGATTTTTAGATTGTACCAAAATTGAAGATTATCATACACTTATACGCAACACGCAGATGTACTGGTTCATTTATTGCTCATATCTCCAAACTGGGATTACGCCCGTCTTCCTTTATTGCAATTATCACCACGTTCGGTTTAAGTACTGCTACCTTTATTGCATTTATCTGCACACTCGATTTAAGTAATGCTTCCTTTATTATACTTATCTCCACACTCGGTTTAAGTACTTCTTCCTTTAATGTACTTATATCTACACTCGGTTTAAATACTACTTTCTTTACTGCACTTATCTCTATACTCATCTTAAGTACTACTTCCTTTATTACACTTATCTCCACATTTGGTTTAAGTACTGCTTCCTTTATATCTCCGCACTCAGTTTAAGTACAGCTTCGTTTATTGCACATTACTATACTTCGTTCACGCGCTTCTTTTATTGCACTTATTTCCACACTCGGTTTAGTTTCTGCTTCCTTTATTACACAAACACTTGGTTTAAGTTCTGGTTCTTTTATAACGCTTAACTCCCACTTCGTTTTAAGTTCTGCTTTATTTATTATACTCATGTGCAAACTCGATTTAATACTGCCTCATTTGTTGCACTTGTCTCCGCACACGTTTTAAGTACTGCTTCATTTATTATACTTATCTCCACATTCGATTTAAGTACTGCTTCATTTAATGCACTTATCTCCCCAAATTGTTTAATTAATATTTATTACTCTTATCTCTACGCTCGGTTTAAGTAATATTTCCTTTATTACACACTGTTTATGTACTGCTATCTTTATTGCACACCCGGTTTAATTACTACTTCCTTTTTTTCACTTATCTCCACACCATGTTTAAGTATTTCTTCCTTTTTTGGACTTATCTCCACACCCTGTTTAAGTACTGCTTCCTTTTTTGCACTTATTTCCGCAGCCGGTTTAAGTACTTCTTCCTTTTTTCCACTTATCTACACACCCGGTTTAAGTACTGCCTCTTTTGTTATGCTTTTCTCCAAAATCAATCTAATACTGCTCCCTTTATTACACTTATCTCAGCACAGGGTTTACGTACTGCTTCCTTTATTTCCCTTGTCTCCACACTCGATTTATTATTGCTTACTTTGTTGAATTTATGTCATTTATCTCCATTTCTCACTCATTTTAAGTATTGTTTTTATATTGCACTTATCTCCACATCGGTTTAATTATTGTTCCCTTTATTTTACTTTTCTCCAAACTCGGTTTAAATACTTCTACCTTTCTTGTACTTAACTCAACTCTCGATTTAAGTACTGCTCCCTTTATTACATTTACCTCCGCACTTGCTTTGCATATAATAAAAAATTCATGTGTCCAACGTCTTCACTATTTACACTTTCAAATTAGGATCTCTGCTCTTTATTTTAATATTATTTTAAAATCTCTTAAATTATAGCTTTTGCATAATCCCTAAGTTTTATTTTTAAAGAATGATGGGTTTAACTATTTGATAGAATCCACCATTTCTAAGATATATAAGGACAATTCTACCACCCTTTAATTTTTCAACTACTTTATATCGTATTTGACATCTGCACAAACAGATCACCGGCCTTTTGTTGAAACATCTACATCTCTGTTTCTATAACAATCTTTGCATGAATGAGAAAGGTTTCCCATATTTGTGTCAGATGTTTATCATGTTTTCAAGACTATTGGTGAGCGTTCATCTCCATCGCAGTATCACCACTTCATCTTCCTTAGTGTCATTAGAAAACTCTTTGAGGTATCAACAAGGAGGTATCACCTTACCAGAAAGAATCTCCTGAATGATAAACGGTATAGGTTTCACTTCTATGTTCACTGATGATGTTTTGACTGTCATCACCCATAGAAAAATGAGGTGCTTGATAGTATCTTTGTTACCACGATGTTTACCTTTGACAAAGTGTAGCATGGACGATGTTACATAAAATCTCCACTATATCATCTCTGGAAATGTTTACGCAACTATCATCCTTTCTCCCAGTTTAACGTAAATAACTAGTCTTCAGAATCTCATGATATCAATGAAAAGCTCTCTCTTCGGTTCTACTTTCTTTTTATCTGTCAAATGACATTAATGATCTATCTAAGAACATTCCCAAATCATTGGAAATCTCTAGTCAGATAATACTACTGTTCATGGATGCACTTTCAAAAACCAAAATTATAGTTTTTAACTTTGAATACCTCTAAACACAAGCTAGTATCGTTTCATCATCACCTATTAGATCTTATCACAAGATCGGGTCAACTGTTTCAATTCACTCTAGACCACAACAACTTATATTTCAGACTATTGTTCATTTTTTCCAAATCTGACAGAATCATTCTTGAGCCCTTTCTTGGTCGAGCTCATAAACTTTTCAGCACCAACTCATACTTACTATATTCCAATGTTTCGCGTCTCTAGGGCAGCTATCGATGTGTTGACGATTATTGTTGAAAAAGTCTGCCAATTCTTAGGTAAATCGGGCTGTTGCTTTAGATATCTGGAAGCCGTTTTACAGAGCATGTTAGTCTTCTAGACAGTTTGAAGGATTATAGTGTCTCTGGTCGATTTTTATTTAATACAAGCTTTCTTATCAAAGCTTGAATGGACATGCTTCTAGATCTTTCTACGTAAATGCGGATGTTCCCCATGCCTCTATCCTCAGACTTATTTTCTTCCTTTTTTACTAAAGACATTCCCAATCTCATCAGTTTTTGAATTGGTATTTATGCTAATGACACAACTATTTCTCTTGTCTTAATGGTAAATTTGATAGTTTCGATAAGGTCAAATTGGTAGCTGATATCGAAAATGATCTTCAATCTTTTGTTAACTGGAGCAAGAAATGGTTTGTTAATTTTAGCGCCTTCAAGGCTAAACTGCTTTCTTTTAATCGTTTTAGAAAACTTTTTTTGCCTTCCATCAACATGGCTGTTGGCAATCTCCAAGAAAGTAACTCATTGCGCCTTCTCGATCTAACATTTTCCATTTATACTGATTGGAACAATTATATCGCATCAACTGTTAAGTATTCTGTTAGCAAAGTTGGTTCATTGTGTTGTTCGAGACATTTTTCTCACCAGAAATTATATTTATAAGTTTACCATTTGTCAGTGCACTGAATATTGTTGCTACAGCCAGTTCTTCTGCTATGAATCTAGAGATTCTTTGCAAAGTCCAAAGAGGAATCTGCAACGTTATCGATCCTGAACTGGCCTCCTGGCTTCAGCCCCAGCGCTGTAACGTGCTTGTGTCTTCTTTAGAAGACACAATATTTCTAAGAAGATCACATGAATTTATGCGTAGTACTAGATTGGCAAAAGTGTCTCATAATTTCATTGTAGAAATCGCACGATGAAATTCTATTCTCATACTTTCTTCTCACACTTCTCACATGTGAAAATCTCTTCTGACTTCCTTTTTTCCTCTCAACTACGATCTTCAAATATTTAAATGCAACATCGATCGTCGTCATCTGTCTCTATGCACCGTGCCCCTTTATTTTCTTCTCTCCTCAATAATGTTTCTGTTTCTTTCCTTCTCAATAAAAACTTGCGTCTTAGTAGTTTTATCGCCTTGCTTTGTGGGAAATGATTAGAAACAATATCAATTGTTAACTTATTTCGAAGACAATTGTTGATTACCATCATCAATATAGTTGGATATTACTATTTTGATGGTAATCAAAATAGTAATATCCAAATCTATTCCTCTAATGATATTTTTATGGTGTTGTTGATATTTTTAAAAGTACGGCGACTACTTCACTATTTTCTTAAGAATATGCTATTAAGGATATTTGATTTCAAATCTTCAGAACCTTTAAGTAAATTTTATTGAATTTTATATAAATCAAATCTGTAGAACAGAATTTACATTTGTTATAAACCAAAAAGCAATGATTTCAGTTACGTGTTAACAAGTCAACATGGAAACGGTAATGAATGTATAGCTACATTATATGAGCCTGATAGGTGGGGTCCTTCATGGAAATAGTTACCCAACACATCTTAAAAAGCAACAGAGAGAGCAATATTTGGGGCTAGTATTTTAGGCAATAAAATGAAAGATCTCTTCAAATTTCATTAGGGAGTCAAAATAAATGCTGATAATTATTCTAACTTCTTCAACAATATCTTTGTGAGTGGTCCAGGTCAACTAAGATCATTTAAGTGCATTGTTGCTATGCAATACGCCATTGCATTTTGCTAGGTTTACTATTATCTACCTTCCCCACCAAAAACGGTTTTAAAAAGACATATGCTCCTCAGCCTCTTCTATTGGTTCATCATTTAAAAGAGACGTAGATGATAACAGCAAACAATATTCCAGCAAGAAATATCTCTGGACAGCGATAAAACTGTTGCAAAAAATGGAAAACATTAGAAAGAATATTAACAAAATCAATGAATAAAACACTGGTGAAAAATATAGAATTTGAAAGAGACCAGATTAACATTTAAAACAATAATTTATTCAGACATACGAAATATTGTGCTAATCAAATGTATATTTCTTTAGCCCATGCATTTTGAAATTATTTATAAATAAAAATATGTGGTGCTTTGCATAATAAAACCTGATATGCCCCAAACAGGTGGCCACACATTTTTTATTATTATTATAAGCTGACGCTCACGCGATATTTTGTTCATATCAGCCTTATTATATCCTGAAAATTTTACCAACATTGGTTGGTTAATACAAAATTGTGACAATATTGAATTGCAAAATAAAGTCTGACATTATATTCAATTATGGTTCACTCTGTATTTGTTAAGTTGATATGTATAACAATGTTACTTTCCAAAGGTGGCTTCATGATTGTCTGTGCAATAATGGGGATTTATTTTGCCCAAGAACAGTAGCACGTTTTTGTGCCTTTTAATTTCAATTCCATACCAAAATGATATTCTGTTCAATCATAGTTCGATATAAAGCAATTCCCATGCGCAAAATACACGCAATTAAAGGAGCAATATCTTCAGAAATAAAATATTTCTGTTCTTTTTCAATTTACATATTGTAAATCATAAATAACAGAAATATTGTGTAATCACCAGAATATTTGTACCCTTTTCCAGTAAAATAATAATAATAATCAACATACCACACGAATTAATGAACGTTAAATAAGTTTATTTAAGTATATGATCACATTTACATCCCGATTTCGTGACTTTTTCAATCCTATATTATTGCAAAGTTTTCACATTCAGATTAAATAAATAGCACAAATAAATAAAACCATGGTTATTCTATAAAGAATGGGTTACACTTCTAATTAAAACCATAGTTTTGACTCAATGCGTTAGGCCATAATTCAACTGCGAAAAACTATTTCTAAAAAGAAAATTTTCACTTCTTATCATTATTATATGTGGGAACAATCATTCTTTATGGAATATTCATATAGTTGTTAGTATAATTGCAATGAATCATAATTATTAAAATAAAATCTTAGATTCTAGTTTTGGTTCAAACTGCAACAGCGCTCTATAAAAGCAGTTAATTTTGAATTGCAAAAATTTTACCAATTTTTAAATATGTTTTAATGGCCATTTTTACGATCGAGTTTGATATTTTCAGATCTGATTTTTACTTGTTAGCGTACTAAAAAGAGTTGTTTGTAATAAAGTGTTTTTGGTACAGAGACGAGAAGTCAATACTTAAAGTTGATGTGTCTTAGGTTCTACATCGACAGCAGTTGGTAACAATCATGGCTTTCGTAATAGGTCTAGTTTCAAATTAGATCTACGTGTTTAGCTAATACTCAACTAAGTTTTATGACATCCTTGGCTAAAATCAGCAACAAAGATTTTATCAGGCCAAAATAGCGTGTTTTAAACTAAATCGAGTACACTGATTCCGAATCAATACTCGAAATTACTTTATGAACTAAGGAAATTGTGTTATGCATACACATATTATTGGAGAGAATATATCATATTTCAATTGCAGTGAGCAACAAAAATTTTTTTCATGACACCTGGACAAATGGTAGTGTACTTTACTAAATCAAATATGCTTGATTCTGAATCTGTACTCAAAATTTTCCTAACACGTCACAGCTTTCAGATATGTGCATAGCATATTTTCGTTCAAGATAAATATTATATTAAATCCAAACATGACACGTAACTACTGATTGCTCATGCAACAGGAGACCAACTTAAAGCTACACACGCAAGAGCAAATGTTTCAAACATTTCTGAATATATCAGAAGTAAAGTGTTTTATATTTATTCGGTTATTTATCGTATTCTGCTACATTTTCCTTATATATAAATATGTATTATTTACCTTGAAAAAAATTAGATACAGTACTATCTCTGATAAGGGGTCTCCCCTTTTCACACAGATGGACTCGCCCGAGGTATACATATACTACTACCAGTGAATACCCGGAGTCTGTATGAGAGTAGTATTAGAGGAGGGTAGCACAAAAGTCACCGTCACAGCACCTAGACTCAGTAAGGAGTCATACCGTGATACTTCAATACCAAAGCTGTATATATATTATTGCTACTAACCCGCATTCCTGGATCTACTAACCCGTTTTACCAGTTTGTATTATTACGTTAATACATTTATTTTCCTTATCTATTCCTGGCGTTTGTTATTCATTGATATCGGATTCATCCCGGAATCCACAACAATCTCAAAAGCCGCACATCTTAGGATAACTCTTAGTACAGCGTCCTCGGCTTAGTTTATTACAGCATCACTTGATCTGGATAGCATTCTCCACAGAGTGTTAGATATTTAATCATTTCCAAAGTCACATTGGTGCATATTTTCCCTTGCATCATTTGTTAATGCTAAAAGAGAAACATATTTTCTTTAGTGTATAGCATTGTCAATCAGAATAATATCGCAGTACGTAATGTCACGTCTTTCCGTTCTGGCAATACAGCTGTTTCCTTCTTTTTATTTTACCTTCACTTCTTGTTTTCCTTCTGTGTAAATATATATGGATGCACGCACATACGTACACATATATTGATTGCCCTAACACATCTACCACTCATTTTTACGAGTGCTTGAGTGACAGCTGACGTCATCTTTCACTGACATATCCACCTACACGATATTAACATTTTCAGAGACTAACCCGAGACTGTCACTAGGAAAACAACACTTTACCATGGTATTGGCTATAGATATATTTATTTAACGATATCTTTTGTACATAATAGATCGAAAAACATGAAAAAGGTCACCTTTAAAAATGAATATACAAAAGCAAATTAAAATGTCGAAAACAATTTTTGAAGGTAGTTTTCTTTGAATGCACTATTGCATTTAGACATTTATTTATTTGTAATCAATGAGAGGTGAAATGACACGCAAGCAGGTGACTAGTAATTTAGAAAGCATATAATACCGTCAGAATATTTATAATTTGGATGTATATATAAGGAAAAAATCAATTAATTTCTTCTAAATAATCTTTATCACAGTTACATAAACCACTTTTTATTTCTTAATAATACGAAGGCTACACAGAAACTTAAATGTCTGCTTTTTTAAAAGTTAACATACGACATCAGAAGTGAATGTTGACAGTATGAAATTTACCACCAACAATCAATGTGTTTTTGCCGTATTACAACGGTAGTGTGATAAAATAGCGTCCGATATGAAAGTGCGTAGGTAACAGTGGCGTGTCATTGAATCCCTCCACACAGAAAAAAATATACATATTGACATTCATCGACACTAAACATTTATAGAGACCAAACAATGAATGTGATCACAGGTGAACATTAATACGTCTCATTAATGGCAATGGCAATGTATGAGAGAATCCATCTTCCTGGTGATCTTCTGCAACTGCCAACCAACAAAATGATCACTGGTGGCAAAAATGCATGACCAATGATGGTGACTGTGGAAAATAGTTTTAACAATCGCGAAAATTCTCTATCCAACGAAGTTATTGTGCATCCCGTTGTAATTTTCGTAGAAATAAATATAATGCATTACTTTTAGAGCGTCTCTTATATTGAAAGATAAATTTGACGACAGCAGTTGTTTTGATTCAACGAAGGAAAATCACAAATGAAAATTACTGTAGCAGTGTAGTGATTAAACAAACGATTTTCTTTACTGGATCTACGAGTTTAGCTCATACTCAACTAACATTCATGACACCCTTGTGTAGATAATCCGCAAAACTTCTAAAAAAATAGTGTACCATGATGAGAAAAGGCCCTAAACTTGATAAAAACAAATTTTTATTGTCAAAATGTTTGTTCTTATTAAGAGGAAAGACCAAAGTATTTTTGATTATTTTATTAAGTTTTTAATCCTTTCTAGCACGTATTAAATTTTGGTTGAAAATCTTGTTTTTCTTGCGTCAGCGGGTGGACTAAAGATTAGTATAGGGATTCTTAGCGTTTTTTTTTAGTTTTTTTTTTGTCCTTAAAAACACATTGGTTTGGAAATTCTTGCAAAAATCAAGTAACTATTGGATTTTAAGGAATTAAATTATTCTCCGCGATTTTACATTTATATCAGTTAAAAGCAGGACTCCCCGGAGAATTGAAATCATCATTTTGTTTTCGCCAAACAGAAACACCATTTACTGAAAATAAATAAGATATATTAAGGACACTATTGTCTTAAGAAAAAACATTCGATGAATAATGATCTTTTACAAGAATTGTTTTCATTTTAAATAAAAAAAAGTTATTAAGTTTTGAATCTGTTAAAGGTCTGTATTATATGTTTTAGATTATATTATTAAGTGAAAACTATATTTACTAATCATAAATGGTAAAGCTTATTACAACTCATCAAACAGCAATATTTTTAAAGGAATTTTGAATTTTTTCTATGTACATTAATTTTTGAAAGTACAATTTATGTAAGTACGGGCGACTATACATAACATTATTAGAAAAAAAGAGCGATAACTATAGTAAATTTAAAGTCAACATTTCTAAAATTCAATAAAATATTAGATCATGGAGAATATTTTCATAAATTTTTAATATTACTGAATACTTAAAAATTATATAAAAATGGCGCTCAAGTCATTTTCTTAAATTATGTTTCTTAACAGAACATTAGATTTAACATCATACTGTCTAAGAAGATTTTTTAAACGAAGAGAATTGCATTGCAGTGAAAGACAATTGAAATAGGGCGCTAATCAGCTATTTTAGCATAAAAAAACTCATTCCAGTCAATTTAAATTAGTTTTTGAAATACAACAAAGTAATTCGTTTACTGGAAATATCAAATTAGCTTGAAATTAAAAATAAAATAAAAGATTCAAGGAAAATTTTTCATTTTTCAAAATTCATTTTAAACCTTAGGCAACGCGTTTTTTTGTGGGAGTAACTACTTTTTTCACAGCGAACGAAAAATATCGCCATTATAACCAACTGAGAAAACAAGAAAATATAAAAGTAGGAAACATAACCTTTGCAACTAAATGTTTAGCTGCTTCAAATCTAATCGCTACACTACTACAGTCGTTTTCATTTGTGATTTTTCTCTGTTGAATCAAAACAATTGCTGTCGTTATAAAGCCTCATTTTGTATCTTTGTAGCAAAAGAGTTTTTAAATGCAGATTAATGTTATTTATATTACTTCTTGCAGATCGATTTGAATATGACGTATTTTTCTTTCAAGCAAAGCATTTTCATCAAATGTTACGTTTTGTGTAAACCATAAAATCTATCAAAATAAACTTTCAAAATAAAATTATCCAGTAAGTATTTCTTCAGATAAGCTGAAATTTCAAAACTGCACAATAGTTCTTTTATCCTATTTTTGTAAATCAGTTCTCTTGTTCTCGCTGACCTTTTTATCACTTACCTTCATATTGGGCTCGTAACAGTTTCAAGGAAATTTACATGTTTTCCTTGTGTAATTTAATTCCATTTAGCACAAGGCTAAAATTAATTCATTTTTATAACGATTTAAATCGAATCGTACCTGAGAAGATGATTATTTGAAAATACATGTTACCCAAAGAATATTTTGCCCTCTTATAACTTGATCAGATTTTCTTTCAGCTGAATATCGCCGAGTCGTTACTTCCATATTTACGTGCAAATTTAGGTTGAAGATTTTACTTTAGGTTGATAGAAAATATTCGAAAATTAAGAATGTGCTGAAAACTACAAGTTGGTGGAATAAAGAAAAAGTATTAATAGATGGGCTTGCTTAACTAAAAATTAACAAAATGCTAAACTTTTTAGTAATACTACCTGAAGTCTAAAATCATTCTTACGACACACCTATTATACGTGTGCGTTCGTTAATACACAGTTATTTTACGTTATTATTATCATTTTAATGATTTTCTTAAAATTACTTTATATTGTTCCATATTTACAATTCATATTCATGTACCTGTGATTATGTTTTTGCTATTGAAAGGTTTTAGATATAGACAGCAGAAGGACTAACAAAATATTCCTCAGCGAGTAACGTACATCAACAAATTTGTAATCCAACTCGAAGACACGGAACTAAACTTGCGCTTGTATAATTATAACATTTAAAGCAGACAAATATTATAACGTCTGTCGAACAAAATCAGCCCGTAGCGATTCTACCATATATGAAGAGTACTGCTGCTTTGTGTACAGAGGTAATTGGAGAGATCCATTCATCTACTGTCTGTAGCTGGTCATCTAATTTTGGAAATAGTGAACTTATAGCGCGCAGTAGTTTATGCAGAAATATACACCGTTCCATGGTAGGTGTATTTAAAAAGGAATTGTCTAATTAATTATGACATTGTAGCAAAATCTGAAATAAGAAAGAACTGAAGTAATTAATAGTTTCTTAGTTCAGTCAACGTTGCGAAGCATCTATTATTATTATTATTATTATTATTATTATTATTATTATTATTATTATTATTATTACAGTTAAGAGAAGAGTGCGATTTAAGAAAATAAAAAGCACAGTGTTTGACATTGCTAAACAATATTTCAAGTGAATGTCTGTCTTCAAGTTACATTTTTTATTAAATTTTCAAGTATAAAAATATATAAACTACAAAAAAATGTATAAGTCTTTGCGTGAAGGCATGCAACTGAAACGTGCTTAATAGGATGGTGATCTTTTTCACCTTGGAATTTTCTGTTAGTTGATTAGTTACTAAGAGGAATTAATCAAACAGATTAGTATAAATCTTATGGAACTCTACTGTCATTCTGTTCATTCCCCCGGGCCAGGATGTTAGTAATTTACATACGTAACCATCCCCATGCGTTTTAAGTGTCGAAAGGTCGGTAGATTCTGAATATTTTTTCAGAATGTGCACCTTAAGATGTTTGTCGAAATTACTGTCGTTAGTAATAAAATGTTCTGCAAGCTCCGTTGATGTCACATTGTTGTATCTGACATTATACCTGTATCCATTAAATTTTTTTATTTAATTTGTCCGTTGTGCAACCCACATAAATCAAGTCATGTTTGATACATTGGGCGGCGTATATTAAATGGGAATTATTACAACTGACACCCTCTCTAGAAATTGTGATGTTTCTCTTTGAATTTGTGATAGAATTAACTTATGTTGTTGAACAAAGAAATGGGTTTTCCTCTTCTATAAATGTTTTCAGGAGTACAACGATTCAAAACGCCAGTGTTGTTTTGAGTGTGTGAAATTTGTTAAAATTTGTCCGGTGTTTTTATTCTTTTGAAAGAAACTATAAGGGGAATAAGAAAAATCTCTTTAAAACGCAGATAATTTTGCGTAATTTGTTCATAGCTGTCGTGCATATTTTCGAAATTCCAGCAAAATCTTAGTGCCAGTTGATGACTCATGGGATTCTGTCAAAATTCTTATTGTGTTTTGACCTGGCATAAAAATATGGTAATCTTCATTTTTAGTTATTTCATTGGCAATTTGCTTCAGTCGCGGCTCTTGATAGCTGTGCTTAACATAATGCCGAATTAAATTATTAGCATGCTTCCAATAATCTTTTATCTCTGTGCAAATTCGCCTTATATATAAAAAATTGGCACTTTGGATTTGATTTTATCATGTGATAAGGATGATCAGAACGATGGTGCAGGTAAATGTATGATGGAGTAGATTTGCAAAATAATTCGGTCTTTAGAACACTGTTTGAGAACTTTCCACTAGTGTGTAAAAATTCAACACTAGCTTTGGAGAAACTAGATATAAATTTTATATGTGATTAAAAATAATCTGCAAATGCAAAATATCACAAAATTTTAAAAAACTTTGCAAACTTTTCTGTGTAAATACCCATATGAAAAAATATCAATAAATCGCAACCAAAGTTTTGGTTCATGGCTGTCTTGTGATTTGAAAGCTTCAAGTAGTTTTTCTTCAAAGTTTGTAATAAAATCATTTCCAAAGTTAACGGCCATTGGGTCCCCATTGCACATTCTTTGATTTGATGGCAAAACTTTTCCCAAACTTCATTGTGTTGCTTTCCAAGACGAATCGTATAAGTCTACAAAGAAAGTTTGATGGAATACTTCCATTTTTGCGTTTCTGGAAAGCTTTGCTGCATTCCTCAATCCCTTCATTGTGATCAATATTAAGATAAAGAGATGAGATGTCCATGACGACCAAAAAGCAATTATAAAGGAAATGTTTTCGTTTTGAGAATTATTTTAGAAATAAAATCAAATGCGACCCGGACTTAAGACTATAGGAGATAAAAACATCTATCCACTCAGAGATTTTTGCCGTGCAACATTAATATCCACTACAAATCGAGCGTAGTGGTGGAAATCAAAATTCTTATGTATTTTTGGAAGACCATAAAACATTGGTGTACTTTGCTCTGAACGTAATATGTTAAATTCTGTTTCATTGATAAAACTGTTTTCTTTCATTTCAGAAATTATCTTGTCTAATTTTTTTTCTGTAATAAGGGTACGGATCTATTTTTACTACTTCATAAACATTTTGTCGCTTAAAACTTCGTCACAAGCCGAAATATATTTTCTTTATTCATAATAACAATAGCACCTCCTTTGTTTGTCATTTTGATGACGATTGAATTATCATTGGCGAGACGACGAAGAGTGTTACGTTGCGAAGACGTAAGGTTGTTCCAGGTTTTGTTATGGTTTGATTTTACGTTTTCCCTTATAACAACCAGCCTGACAGATTTGTAAAAATTCTAGTAATGACTGTGAGTGTCCCTCTCGAACTTTCTCTGGATATCAGGATGGATTTTTATTAGCCAAATTATACCAGATTTGATCACTATCTTTATTGTCTTCGGTTGTAATTGTTGTAGAGCGCATTAGCTAGCGTGATCAACAGTCTGAACAAAGCCAGCGCTCAAACCCTAGGTCACAATGACTTGTAACTTCGCTCTAGCTCAAACAATCAAGAAGCTACTTAGTAGAGTTGAGAAATTTTCAACGCCATTTGTCAATAGCTAAATGCCATAGTATTTAAAAACGATACGTTATTGTAATACTGCCCCGGATTATTGGAACATGAAACCAAAAATGCTGAAATGCATTTTTCTTAAATATCTGAACAATAAGTTGAACGCAATATTCGAAAATTTTCCTTTCCTTTAACTTTGCAATGTGTTAGTTTTATAAACCTAAATAATGATAAAATGTTCCTATTTTAGAGATCGGAATTTTCCTGGACCACTAAGCAGATATTGTTAATAGTTCAGTTTTATCAAATGCTGACTTGATCCCAATATTTATTCATTAATTGATTTCAATGCATTTATTAGTAATTTTGACATGAGCTTGCAAGTAAATTAGGACAAATTTACAGTCCAGTAGATGACCGTAGACACTATATTTGTACAATTCTCAAATGGTATCTTTTCGTTTAACTACTGAACTCAAATCATACATAAGAACATTAATGTAAAGGGATTTTGTCTGCGTTTCCATAATCCATTAATGCCTACCGTAAAATCTGTTGTTAACAATAAAAATAAAAATAAAAATTAGATATTAATTATAGATTCATAAAAAACTTCGGTATTAATTAATGATTTCTATTTATAAGCCATTAATGCCCACGGTCTCGTTTTGGAGTATTAATGGGTTAAGTAGAATAATAGTTTTTTGTTCTTGAAGAGAGAATAATGGCGATTCAGTTGCAACTTTCCAAGTAAATGATTTAGGCACATTCATTTACTTTTCTTCCAATAAAATACACTGTATAGATTTGGAACAGGTTTTGTGCTAGTAGCTGTGCGCAAATTTACCTTGATATGTCTATAAATGCTACAATTTGTTTTACCAGTATTCTGCTTGCTATCAAATGTTATCTTTATGAAATCTCTGTGAAATAAACTTTCTCGTATTTAATGGCTATACTGTATACTTTAAGTAATATGACAAAATATTCATTTATCTACATGTTACAAATACACAAATATATTTGTAGCAAATTATTCTTTTATATCATTTGTAAAACTTTTAATTTTATTATTGACGTCATAAGAAATGAATTTTGTAAACAGGTGAACTTGAGTGATAGTACTTTGAGCTTCGATTATTTTAATTACTTCATTCCTATGTTGCCGTAGCTAAGCTGACTAAAGCAGTCAGCTTAGCTACGGCAACATAGCCCACCTCCCATTTGATGTTTTAAGTACTTCTAGTTCCATCCTCTTAGAAAGTTATTAATGAAATTATTAATAATATAACAAGAAATCATAAGATTATTTCATTGGAGCCAATTTTATTCTGATTATTGATTTCTTAATAAGTCACAAATACCACAATACAACCTAACTTCTTTTTAAGAAATGAATGTGCATTGACATGAATCTTTCTAGCAGATTTCTAGCCGTGTCACGAGCGATAAAAAGAAACATGCTTGAATTGAATACTAATTTCTGCGTATCACTTTATAATAATTAGATATGATGCCAAGCAACAGTTTAATTTCTGTTAAGTCAAGGCAGGTATTTTCTACTGAAAATCTGCAAAGGGTTGATAAGCCGTAGAAAACTAATCAATCAAATTAAATCATTTTTATTGAAACATATTTGCAATAGTCGTTACATTCGTGTTCTTGCAAAATCTTTAACAATCATATATACGTCCTTAAAACACTATTCCAAACCAAATTCTAATTTGAAAATCCTACGAGGGGAAATGTTATGCTTTAGAAAATATACTTTCCAAATATTTGAAACTTAATAAACGAGAAAAAGTTTATCAATGTTTTTATAATATTTTAATTGATAAAAATTATATTACTTTTCTCTCTACACGTATACAAAAAATATTGAAATATTTTACGATTAAGACAAAATCTTTTCGTTTACAATTCTCATATAAAAATTTAATGTCTAAGTCTTAAAATGAAATAATGTCCCAAGACAATGCTGACGATGAAACAACATACATAAAAAGCCCAATGTTAATTTTTGAAGAATTTGTTAGAACTATCAAATAGTAAGAATATTTAATGAATGGCCTTCTTTTAAATTTGAAGCTTGCTTACCATTGTTATGAAAGTAAACACAATGGAATATTGAACCTAGTTTTAAATATCATTAGATGTCTTCAACGAAGTATTAATGGCCAGAATATATCGAGTGCCATATTCAATATGAGAAATCCGACACAATATTGTGGTTCAAAGAAAAATAGCAAATAACAGCCATTTTGTGATGACATCTCATTTCCTTATAATTCGCTACATGGAGCAAAATTTCAAAAAACAACAATTATCATTTGTATACAGTGAAATATATATTACTGTAAAATTGTATATAAAATGAACATTTAATAGTAATATAGATTTCACAGTCCGAAAGACGACAATATTACTCGACAGTAAAAATGCGCTTTTTTTAGAAGCCATAAACGAAAAATGTGAATGAAAAAATAAAGTACACACACACACACACACACACACACACACACACACACACACACACACACACACACATATATATATATATATATATATATAATAAAAATAAAGAACGGATAGGTATTTTTAATTTTGTTAGGATCAGTTCTCATTAGTCACTCACGTATCAAGTGCATTAAAACCGTAGATAATTCTCTATGTATGTAAGTTTGTGAAGATTCTTGTATGTCTAACCGAGCATCGGGTAGTAATGTGTATTCGTAATTGTGGGTATGTGTGTGTCTAGTGGAAGTTCTAATGACTTCACTTTTGTGCGATCAGCCGGTGCAATGAGGTAGCACTTCATTATAATATGTAGCTGATCTTTTTAAGCATGTATTCTTTGTATTAGAAGAATATAAGTTAGATCTTTCAGAATGGATTAAAAAAGATGACAATGTAATGTTTTAGCCGTGTGTTTATAGTTGGTAATAATGTTATTATTAAGGTTTAAAGTATTTTCTCCTTAAAGAATTATGTTCTTTTCTAATTAAGGTGGCATTAGTGAAATCAAAGTTATGTCCAGCATCATTTCAGTGCAATACGAGAGAGTTAGATCGTTTGTCTAAAGTCTCTCTTGTGTTCGTAGATCCGGGCTTTCAGATCACGTGATGTTTCCCCCAAATAAACATTTTTGCATTGTAAACAATTTATTTGATAAATCTTTGCGTTTGAATTGATGTTGGCTTAATTTCCCTTCCTTATTATATCTCCGATCGTTTTGGAGTTGGTGGTAACGATCCTAGTATTAGGGATGACACATTTGTTTGCAACTTTAGTAGAAAGACTGTTGGACAGGATTATGAATTTTGTGTAATTTTTGTTAGAAGTGTTATTGGTGGTGTTTGTGTTTTTGGTTTTGTGGATTTTATAAGCTCGTTTTTTTAGCGTTGAGGATGAAATGATGTGGGTAATGAAGAAGTCTGAATGTTTTTATCTTCGAGTGCTTAAAATAAAATAAAAAACGGTGTCTGTAAAAAAACGGGTATCCTGTAAAAAATATATTACATATTTTTGTTACTAGTTGCTTATTATTGAAGTGATTGTCAAAATACAGTTGGGTTATTCTACACTATCTTTAGAAAATCAACATTGCACTCGATGCAAAAGCTAGGGTTTTATGTGATAAGTACTGATACCAAAAAGTAGATTCATAACTTTCACTAATTTTTGAGCATTTAAATATCGTTTGAAAATATGTACCTAATTTCCGCAGGTTTTTGCTTACAAACAGACTTCAAAATTTTACTATTTCAAGTATAATTCCAAATAAAGTTGATATTTTTGTATTAGATGCATTGGATGGAAAATATATTCAAACCAAAATTCTAATTATCAATCGACACAAGCAAATTTTTACTTTATTCAATAAGTGAAAACAGTAAAAATTGTAAATGTTTACAAAAAGTCTAAATCAACAGTATTTCTTAGGTCATAATTGTTGTGGATTCTGGGGATGGAATCCTGCACAAATAAATAAACAACGCCAATAATTGAAATAGGAAAATAAGTGTATTGAACGTAAGAATACAAACTTGAAATGAAGATTAGTAGTCCAGGAATGCGGGTTAGTAGAAAGTATATGTACAAGTCTCTGTAAGTGATGCCGTAATTCTCTCTCTCTCTCTCTCTCTCTCTCTCTCTCTCTCTCTCTCTCTCTCTCTCTCTCTCTATGTGTCTCTCTGGACTCTACGTATCTCAAACTTGTCTCAACGTATCTTCAACCTGTCTCCAACTCTGTCAGTATAAGTATACTTTAGACGAGTCCATCTTGTGTAAAAGGGGAGAGCCCCACAACACCCCCCTCCATTGCTTCTTTTTGGGGGGAGTTTTTTCGATTATAGTCTATTATTAGCGGCTTTGTGAATTTTCTTTTCCTGCTTGTTCTTTTAATCTCCGTGGCTACTTGTGGTTTTTGAATTTCAAATGCTTCAAAAATCGCCTCCATTGAGTTTTCATTTTCCGAAGGTGACGAGCTTGGCTCCTCTACCCGTCTTTTTTTTGTATCTGATTGATATGTCTCCTGCGAGTGAATTTTTCGCCTTGGATCGTGTACAGAACATTCCCCAGTCTGCTTATTATCGTACCTGGTTCCCAGTATGCCATATTATTCTTAAACATTCTGAAATAGACCCGTTCGCCCGGTTTGAAGGATCTTTTAGGTACTATCGGTGTATGTCGGTTTTTATTTTTGCTGGGTAATAGTTTATCAAAAACAGACCGTATTTTGCGGGCAAACATCACATCACTGTCCTTGGCTGTCTCAACCAAGGACAGTGAAATGCGCAAAAGAATGCTCTCGAAGCATAATCCCTGTACGAAAATAATATACTTAAACCCTGTACGAAAATAATATACTTAAAATTGTCCGGAGTCAATTCTGCCAACTTAAAGTCATCGCAATGTTTGTTCACGATTGCGGCGAACGTGGAGTAGTCCTCATTTTCACTTTTTACAAGGTTGAGACATTTCCACCTTTTGTGAAAAAGGGAAGTCTTTGGACCGAAGAGCTCCGTAAGGCATGTAACTGCCTCGTCAAACGTCAAATCGTTTGTCTTTTTTGGTAGAATATAGTCCACAAATTTTGTGTACTCCTCTGTTCCCAATAAACGTAGCTTCTTAGCTTCCGTCCAATTTTGGCAATCAATGTTGAAAATGTCTTCATGACGTCTGTAATAGTCCCCGAAATTTTTATCATCTTCTAGAGAGTATTTAAATGTTTATATTGTATTCCAAACTGCGTCTTGAGAAAAAGTCGCCTCTTTTTCGATATTCTTTTGTTGTGTGTTACCCGTTACTTTTAATATTAATTCCTGGAGTTGCATTTGTCTTTCTTGATTTTCCTTCTGAAATTCGAGCTGTCTTTCTTGATTTTCCTTCTGTGTTTGTAGTATTACATTTTCCATTTTTTCCTGTTGAGACAGCAATTGTTTTTGCCACTACTCTCCCATTCTTTCTTGGAGTTGTAGTTGCTGTTCATTTTGGTATTTTAAAGGTTCTACCAAAATACTTTTAAAATCCTCCATGATAAGAGTCTTACGAAAACCTCGATTTTCCGTATTTTGAGGAAGTACCTTTTAATCACGGTGGTCACGCAAAATCCTCGCAAATCCTCGTAAATTTTTGTTGCCCAGTTGTTGTGGACGCTTGCAACGGCAATTTTTTTTTTGAGTCTCCGAGAAGTGCAAATCCTCGTCGCCAAATTGTTTTGGTGACGAGAGAAAAAGTTTTTTTTCCGCGTGGGTCCGAAGTCCTCGTGGCCAAGTTGTTGTGGATTCTGGGGATGGAATCCTGCACAAATAAATAAACAACGCCAGTAATGGAAATAGGAAAATAAGTGTATTGAACGTAAGAATACAAACTTGAAATGAAGATTAGTAGTCCAGGAATGCGGGTTAGTAGAAAGTATATATACAAGTTGAAGCCGTAATTCTCTCTCTCTCTCTCTCTCTCTCTCTCTCTCTCTCTCTCTGGACTCTACGTATCTCAACCTTGTCTTAACGTATCTTCACCCTGTCTCCAACTCTGTCAGTATAAGTATACTTTAGACGAGTCCATATTGTGTAAAATGAGAGAGCCCCACAACAATAATAAAAATAGAGAAAAGTGCATGAAACACCATAATACTGCTGGATACAAATTATAAGACAAAATGTTTTAAATTTGAAAATCGCACTAAAACTACTGCACTGTATAACATATTACATTATGATATAGCTAAAGTGCTCAATATAATTTCTCTTTGAAGTAAATGAACATCTTATTTGATGGGACAATGATTTAGTAATAAGGTGCTTGTGCATTGCTCCATGTCCATATAAAATTTCTGAAGCTTCTGTAGTTAATTTAACTGCTCTTTCCACACATTGAGAATGTGCAGGCAAATTCGGCAACTCCAATGTCGTTACTCTTGCGGTTCATTATTTCAAAACCTTTTACAAGTACAGGTTCAAAAATTCCGTTTTGTAAGAGGTTAATTAAATTTAACCAATGTGTCGCTTCAGAGTTGATGAATGTAATTATTTTTAATTTCTTTCGTGGCTCGCTAATTCTGAAACAAAAATAATATTGAAATATATGAAATCCCAACATTCCAATATTGAACCTAAACTTAATCTCTAAAATCATTTCCTCAAAGAAACGGTAACGAGTTGGAAAAAAGATATTTTGTGTTATTATATATCATGTCAAACTCAAAATTTTATATTGAGTGTAATACCACAGATCCAAAATAAAATTGCCCTATTGTTAAAATCCTACTGTGACAATCGAGTAAGATATTCTTATCACCTAGAGAACCTAGACAAAGAAACAAAAAAAAACGTGTGTGTTTGGTCCTCAAGAAGTCGAGAAGTTCAAACGTGTGTGAAATGTATTATACTGTTAAAAAAATTAGAATAAAAACTTTTCAAATATCCTTGTAATATAACATGAGAACTGCAGATTTAGAGATTAGTTGACAATCAAATTCCGTTTGAAATAAGAATATTTCTCATTTATTTTTCTGGGATGAGGAGTTATTATTTACACTATTTATATTCAGATTATTGTCCTCATCTTTGTTGTTTTTATCACAACGTTTCGGCCTTCTTTAGGTTTATATCGATCCGGGTAACCTACAAGAAATTCCGAACTAAATATATTTCATGTATGGGGGTAGACTGTTCACATTCCTCTAGGGATATCGTGTCTTTCTTTCTTTCTTTCTTTCTTTCTTTCTTTAATTCTTTCTTTCTTTCTTAGCGGCTCCCATATTGTAATTATTTCCATGTGAAACTTGCTAAGGAGGTTCCCATAGCCTAGCATATGCGTTGATTCTTTCAGACATTCTTCCCTGTCCATTCCATAGGGGATGGTGACCACCCCTTTTTCTTCCATACATGATCAGCCATGCACAATTTCACTGTCATGCCTATGACTACGGTTTTTCGATGTTCCATCCTTACTTTTAGGGGCGGCTAAGGAATCCAATACACGCAATTCTTAGTCATATTCTCCTCCGTGTTGGGCTTTACACAGCAGAGATTTCTCCGTAGAGTGGAACTGCTTCTAAATATTTTCCTGGTGTTGTATGGACCGCAGATCTTCTTCCGATAAGCCCTTGATGTAAGGTAGATAGACCGTGGCAATTTTTTGTTCACATTCCTTGTCCCTTCTTTTCCTACCTGTAGACGATGACGTCATTTTTTGCCGGGTAGTTGTTATTTTGAAGGGTCCGTTTGATGCTGATCATTTCTTGTAGGTATGTGTCTGGGTCACTACTTATGATTTTCGTTTGGTGTTATAGGCATTGAACGAACCCTTTCTTCATACTGTACGTATGGTGGGAATTGAAGTTGAGCTATTGTCCGGTGAAGGTTAGCTGGTGATATACGGATGTCTTGAACCCATTCTATGTGCGAGTTATTAGTACACACAGGAAGGCTAGCTGATTATTATTTTCTTCTTCCATTGTGAACCGGATCGAAATCTTGTTGAGTTCACATCACCCAATAATATTTGTTCAACTTCCTGGTGTGGCCAGAGTATCAAGGTGTCATCTACGTATCTCAGCCTTACTGCTGGCTTCAGTGGTACCGTTTATAAAGCCAATTCCTCGAAGTATTCCATGTATATGTTTGCCTTCACTGGTGACAATGGCGAACCCATAGTCAAGCTTTTCTCCTGTTGGCATATGTCAGACTCTAGTTGGAAGAATGTTCTCCGTACACAGAACGTGAACATTTTCATCAGATTATCTATTGGAATGCTAGTATGTTCTCCCAGAGAGGGGTATGGTTCCAATCGTTTTCTAACCATTGAGCGGGCCTTATCTGCAGAACTCTAGTGAACTAGCCTCCCACATCCAAGCTTACCATCAGATTGTTATGGGTCAGTTTCCTTGTTTTCTGAGTTTCTAACATAGGATGAAGACTTCACTGTTAGTGGGTTAACTATATCCACTAGGAAACAGCTCAGCGTGTAGCATAATGAGCCCCTACAGCTAAATATAGGTCTCAATGGAATACCAGCTTTGTGAATGTTGCGGAGACCATACATGTGCGGTAGCTTGGTGTAACATTGAGTAACTTATTTAGTGTGAAGTACTTGTTGTTATTTAGAATCTGTGACAGCTTTCTCTCAGTTTTTAGGGTCGGATCCTTTTTCACTTTGCTATAATTGCCACCCCCAACTAGGCTTGCTAATTTTTTGGAGTATTCTAACTTGTCCATCACAACTGAAGCATTGACTTTGTCAGCTGGCAGTATGATCATACTAGCGGCCCACTGTGAGGTCTTGATTGCCAAACTTTCTTCCCTTGTGATGATTGATTTAGATGGTTTCGTCTTTTCTAGTGCTTATCTCACTTTCCATCTTAACTCATTTACCTAGGCCTTCGGGATCTTCAAAGATCCTCTACTGGAGCAATCATATCTAAGTATGGAACTCACCTGATAGCTGTGACGAAGTTTAGCACAGATTCCCCAGAGGCACTCAACTGCCGGTTGCTGAGATTAACATCTGCTCAAATCGGACCGTAGTGGGCCTTGTTTACGTTCCAATTCTGTTCTTTCATCCATACGAGATTACGTCTGTGGCGAGCCTTGAATTCTTCACTGTATGACTTATCCGGGTTTTGTTGGATTCTGTATTTGCCCGGTTCATCCGTTATTTTGCTAAGTAATTTTCTTTTTTTTTTCGTATATTTCATGTTCCAGCTGTCGGTTGTGGAGAACCCTTTCCTTCACGAGGGTGTGCCCCGATCTTTCCGCTACACTGCGTGCTTTCCTAGAACTACCCGACTGATAAGCCCCATGGAACTAGCTTTAGGTCTCTGGAAAGTCTGGTCATTTTTTATGTAGCTTTTCCAATCACCTCCATTGGTATATCATATCGGGTTCATACCGATTCAATAATTTTTGTCTGAACGTCTGTGATGAGGAGTTATCATTATTTACGCTATTTATATTTGGACTATTGTCCTCATCTTTGTTGTTTTTATCACAACGTTTCCGCCATCTCAGGTGTCTATCGACCTGCATAACCTACACGGAATTCCGAACTCAACGCTTTATTTTATCTACGGTGTAGACTATTCTCGTCCCGCTGCTCATGTCTAGGGATATCGTCCCGTTATTATTTTAATTAGCACTATTCAGCTATTGCTCAACCGTTTTCACTGAGTGCAAGTGCACACTGCCTGACCCAGAGATTGAACTGTGGAGAGATTTACAAAAACAACAAAGAGGAGGACAACAGTCTGAATATACATAGTGTCAATTTCTTATTTCGTTTTAAAAACATAAAATGGAGATTGCGAAGTTGATTTGAAGAATATTTGGCATAACTGACTAAACGATTATTCACCATAAAATAGTTCATGGCTACACTTGAAGATTTCTTAATGTCTCCGTTCATTGTTCATTTCTGTTGTGCAACTAGCGGACAAGTAACAATGATAAAAGACAGATAAATTGTGCTGTTTTAATAACTTTTATTACATTCATAAACAAAAGCACTTCACGCATAAAAAGCGATGTTTTCTTCATTAAAATACCGTAAAAATGTCCAGTTCTTTTAATCATATTAAATGCCTAACAGTATTACACTAGCTATAACTACATATTAAAATGTAGAAATATAATTAGAATAGGTATACAACATATAGTGAGTATACATATAATGTAATGCTTATCGATAAGGAAAGTAGAACTGGCGAGTCGTGTTCAAATTTCGGCTTGTTCTGTTGCGTTCACTTTTAGGTAATGCTTTTGGGAAAGGTATGAAACTATCTCAATCTCCTCATCACTTCTAGCTGTAGTTTAAATAGAATGTTAAACTGGAAACACTAACTATAATGAAAATCAGTATAGAATGACAACTATATATATATATATATATGTGTGTGTGTGTGTGTGTGTGTGTGTGTGTGCGTGTGTGTGCATTAGTTCCATACCATGAAAAAGGCAACAGAAGGCAACAGAAAACTAATCCACTGTTCTTCGTATGAAATTATAGCATTAATAAAGAAAAGGAATCTGTGGATTTGTAAAAACACAGACATAAAAATACGTCATGAACTCCTGCTAGATCTTTTCAGCTCATATCCTGTGTCTTAACAGCAACATTTATTGACATTACACAACTACAACTTACAAATAGAATTTGTGATACTAATAAATGGCCAATCAAATTTCATTACAAACAAAAAAGGGAAAATCCTACAATAGTATTAAATCGATACAAATATTCAAATTTTTAGATATTCAAAAGATATATTTTTGTGCTCGTTAGATCTTTCCAAAAGTAGTATATGTCAGCAATTTACGTCAATATACTTGAATACACTTAAATATTTTTACTGTGGCTTCTTCAAATTTCCAGTACTTGAAATCGTTTGGGAAGGCTCCTAATACTTGCACAGCTGTGTTTTCTGCATATCTACATCATTGCTTTCCTGGAAGGACAAAATCTATAAAGAGTTATAGGCTTAAGACAGTATTATTCTGAAATGGAATGGAAGGAAAATTACTGACAATGCGTTATGACAGCATGTGTAAGAAAGAAAAATGACAGTATCAAAAATATTATATACCTTTGCTGAAGCCTCCTTAGATTTTGAGGGCGTAGGCTTCAGTCTAGTATGCCTGTAAGTAAATAAATCCGGCATCAATCACAGAAGTAACAACAATTGTTACTAACAGTTACCACATACTGGAGGACCTTAATAAATTCATCTTCGTAATATGACGTAAGATACAGGGTGCAAACGAATGCGAACTCCATAGGACAATCGGTTTAAAGAGCCACATAACCAAACTAATGATGCTGATAAGTAGAGCACGAAGCAGAATTAGAAAGGGAATAGAACAAGAACACTGCGGATTTGTGAAGGATACTGGAACAAGAGAAGTGTTATTCATGATCAGAATGATATCAGAGAGAGCAACACGATGCACATGTTTTATAGATTACACAAAAGCATTTATCAAGATATGGCACAAGGATCTATTTGAACTGCTAGAAAACATTTGGAAAATAATCCGAAATTTATAATGGGAGCTAAATATATAGCTTTATATTCAGCCGCTAAAGTGACGCTATCCTATGGGAACTGGAGACCCTACCGGTAGCTGTAATCTTAACAATATAAAATACGCAGATGTCACAGTGTTGGTGGTCATCTCGGAAAGCAAGCTACAGTATTTCCTAGACAGAACTTTTGTTAGTCTTTTCTTTCGCTTTCTTCTGTAGCAGAAAATATGACTAACTGCAAGAGGGAGAGAAAGTATGGTTAGAAGAGAAAAATCACAAGATGCGAATTACGAAAAATGCAAAAGTTCAAATATCTGGGAATCGTTTTAATAGAAAATGCGACACCGAGATCCGAATATGCATTGGACTAGCGAAAGAAACATTCCAAAAGTAAAGTGCTGAAAAACGGAAAAATTTCGGTAGGTGCAAAGAAAAGAGTGCTGAATTTTTATATGATATACATCCTCCTATATAGCAGCGAATGCTGGACAATCTTCTCACGGATGAGGAAAAAACTAGAGCCAACCGAAATGGGGTCCTACAGAAGGATACAGAAAATTCCATAGAGGGATCGAATAAGAAACAAAGACGTCTTACAGGAAATGGCAACAAAATCTTATACTTCTACTCAGAATCAGGAAAAGACAGCTGAAATTCCTTAGACACATAATGAGGAGGGGGTGGGTCTTTGAAAATTTAACTCTCACGGGGCATACTGAGAGCAAAAGAGTTAAGGGAAGTTTTGTGATCTCAACAAACACTCGTTGGCACTTTTGTGATGTCAACGAATAATCGTTGTCACTTCGTAATGCTCGTTGTACTAGAGTTTTGATGTCAACGAAGTAGTTGTATTCGCAGATACAACTATAGTACGCTGTTGAACAATGCTGGTGTCAGACGTCTTTGAATACCACTCACACTAATAGTACTTGCTCGATAATACGCGTTCGAAAAGTAACCAACGAATAGTGATCTGAAGAGAGAAAGAGCATAATGCATAGAATAGAAAATAGGGGTCTGTATAGTAATAAAGGATAGAGTAGAAATAGCGATCCGAATAGTAATAGAGGATAGACTAGATATGGCGATCCTTTAGACGTCACGCGACTTCCTATTTATGTGTTTCTCCCATGGTTACGTGATCCTCTTAATTATATAATGGGATCACCTGTTTGCTCACTGGCGATCTATGTTCAAACTCAAGTGTCGGCGGTGACACTTTATTCCTATATAACACCACCCCTTTAAGATGACTTCCCCTAGAGTCTATATTTCTTCAGCTTCGGTTCAATATTCAAATGTTCCGGAGCTGTTCTTTTTCTTTTACTGTACCTCCTTGGTTCACTAAATTCTGGTGGCGTGGGTACGTCAAACATGTCGTACAATATTTCATTTGGTACCTCTTTTCGTGGACTTACTAAAACAGTGAATCTCCGTTTTAACTGATTAATGTGTCGCTTATGTTCCCACCTTTGTCCCTGTACCATGTAAGTCATTTTACCGATCCGTTTTTTATAACGCCATCTTCCAATAATTATTTTCCATGTTGTTACATTTTAAGAAACACTTTATCACCATGTTTGAAATATTTATTTATATTATTTTGATTCCCTGATGTTTTCGTCTTCCGTTCTGTTAGTAATTTGTTAAATACGGATTTAATCTTCCCGGAGAACATCAACTCTGCAGGCGACATTCCAGACTCGCTGTTCGGGTTTGGTGTTATTCTGTAAACACTCAGAAATTGTTGTAGCAAAAAAAATATTTAAAAATATCGACGAACCATTCCGCTTGTCCGTTTGATCTTGGGCGATAAGAGGGAGTTGTAATATGTTCTACTGCTAATGATTTGCAAAAAAACAACAACAAAAAAACTTAATTTTACTAGACATTAATTGAGTGCCTTTATCTGAAACGATAGAGTGACAGGAACACCAAAACTTGCAAAAATCTTGTGTAAGAAATTTATCGTTACCGCGATAGTCGGTCTTCTACATTTTAATATTTCTGGTTATTTAGTGTAACTATCAACTACCACTGGATAGTATGCTTCGTTTAATGGTCCTGCGAAGTCTATATGTATTCTGGACCATGGCATATCGGTTTTCGGCCAAGGTTAAATTTTGAAAGGCGGTGACTTCGCTGACAGAGCACAACCTCTGCATGATTTCACTAAATTTTCGATATCTTGATCCAATTTTGGCCAGTAAGTATAACACCTTATTAAGGATTTCATTCTAGAAATTCCTGAATGTCCTCTGTGAAATTCTTTTAGGATACGTTTTTGCAACAATGTCGGTATCACAATTCTCTCTGCGTACATAAGTACATTATTAAATAATGAAAATACGTTATTTCGAATAATATTTTTCCTTTAAAGGATAATTGCTTCTTCATTTTCATTATAAAGTCGTCTTTTTCCGACTTAATTTTTTTGGATGGTAGAAACATTTTATAATTATAGTTCAATAGGATAGTTCCCCAGTTCTGGACTTAGTAACTTCCCGTTGAAAAATCTTTTATTCTTTTTTTGACGTAGACTGTTGGTAGTGGCTATTCGGAAAAGTCTATTTTTGAGATCACATCTAATTTTTCTCGCCTGTCCAATTCATTATTAATTGGATCTAAGGCCGCAAAAGTACACTCCTTTTTGGCTTAAATGTCGGCGTTACATTCTCTTTTAACTCAAACGTAGCTTTTGCTTTCGTGCATGTGCATGTCCTTCTGGGGAAACTCTTTTTCAATTCATCCTTTAATTATTCAGCTGCCGTATTAGCACCGGCGGTAATTTAGGCATTTATCTTTTTGCAAAAGAGTTAATTGGAAGGTCCCAAAGATCAAACAATGCAATCCAGTCTGTTCCAAACAAATTAGCAGTATTCTTTAATACAAACATCACTGCTTTTATTGGTTTCACCCAAAAAGTTCAATCTCTTCCTGAGACTCCATACGCAACTTTATCAGACATCAATAAACTGGGTTTACCCATTTTCTCTCCATGTCTGTTCATTTATGTTAGTGATATCAGATCATGTATCTAGTTGCAATTTTATTTTTACATCATTAATTTGCACAAAAAACAAATTTCCTCTTTTGAGACGTCTTGTTAATTTCACTTTTCATTATTCCATGTATTGATCATGTTCACATACATTTTATTTTTCCTCTATTTTTTGTATCTGCAACACGTAGTTTTGTGTCCAAATCCCTCACATTCATTGCATTTTTTTGTTCTTGAAAAAAACAATTGCTTTTAAAATGCTTACCTCTACAACCATGACAAGTATTAGGTATTGAGGGGGGTATCGTCTTTTTTTTCCTCTTCTGTTAGGAGTTTAAAAACGTTTGTAGTTTTTTCTCTTAGATGGTCGGACACGATGTATCTATGAATTGCCTTTTTCCTCAATCCTTGAGGCATCGAGTTTGAAATTCATAATACGTTGATATTCTTCTGCTATTTTCTGAAGAGTTAATTTGGAATCGACTTCTAATCTAGGAAATATCCTGGATCTTATCTCTGCGTCCTTATTAGAAGTTAAACCCTGTACGAATATCAGGCATTTAAATAAATCAAGCGTTAATTCCTTTAACTTGAAGTTCTCACATTCTCCATTCACGACTCCTGCATAAATGACAAAATCTTCATCGTCGGACTTTACTAAGACATTTTGCCATCGTGTATTTAATAATGAACTCCTTTCACCAAAAGATTTTAATAGTATTAGAACAGTTTCCTCAAAATTTATATCTGCTTTTTTTTTCGGCAAAATATAATTCACATATTTTTCCTTAATACTAAACGAACTTTCCTGTCATCATTTCAATGCGAATAATCCCTTTTAAAAATTCCTTCGTATCTTGTATAATAAGCTGAAAAAGTTATCCGTTCGTCTGGATTGTATACAAATTCGCTGATTGAATTAATAACAGTATCTGGAGTGAATGAATCTCAAGTTTTTCCTTCCATCGTTTTCGTAAACAACTCAAAAAAACTTAGTGCATAGAGTAGGGTCCGTATTGTAATAGAGGATAGAGTAGAAATAGCGATCTGAATAGTAATAGAGGATAGACTAGAAATAGCGATTCTTTAGACGTCACGCGACTTCCTGCTTATGCGTTTCTCCCACGGTCATGTGATCCACTTAATTCAATAATGGGATCACCTGTGTTTGCTCACTGGCGATCTATGTTAAAACTCAAGTGTCGGCAGCGACCCTTTATTCCTATTTAACGGGAAGGCAGCGAACCACTTGCCTGACGTGGTAAATGGATAGCGTTACCAGGGCAGGTGAATTAGCAAAAGGAGAAAAACTGCAAAGAGCCACAATAGATAGGAATTTGTGGAGAGCCATCATCGCCTATGTCCTGAAGGGACGTAGCACACAGAGGAAGAGTTTGTTTGGGCAGAATGTCTCAAGTATAGCTTATCCAGTAAGAATGAAACTAATGAACTCATCTCCGAGACAAGGTAACTAAACACCGTGTGACAAATACGTAAATAATGAAATAATTTACAAAATAAGTATCATTTTGTTTGGTTACATAAAAAGTAGGAATATTCTTATTAATAACCACGGATTGTAGATAAAGTATATTTATCTTACTAAGCTATAAATATGTCTTTCTTGAAAATTAATACTTTCTTCTACTCCTACCATTAACTGATCAATAATGTATTTGGAAATCGATTGCGTACACCTGTGCATATATGTGTATAGAGTCATGTGTGGATGTGTGTGGTATTAAATATATGCCTATAGACATATATTATGTCTATAGGCATATTTATGTATAAATGTCTAATTATCTGGAAAAATCAGCATATATGCATGTATGTACATACATGTAGATAGATTTCTATATATTTGTATAATTTATTGCTATATATTTGTATAATTTTTCATCAGTATATACATATAAGCTCGAGCCTTTTGTTTTCAAATTTATTATGTAGGAACTCAATTTAAATGGATGAATGTTTACTTTTACCTAGACTCGAACACCGACTGCTGTCATCGAGGACTGAGCTGTGCACTCTTTTATGTATTATTAATGTTTTTATTTTTACTACATTTTGTTCGTAGGTTTTGTGTCTGTATGTGTGTGTGTGTGTCTGTTTGTGTGCGTGCGTGTTCGTGTATTCGTATGTTTCTGTGTGTGCCCAGGCGTGCATGCAAAGGACATGCATAGCGTATATGTGTATAATATATGACAATGTATATATGCATGTGCAGAAACAACACAAGCGTAAATGTGCACACATGATAGCCAATGACGTCATCAATTCAAGATTTTTTCATTATCTAAATTAAACATCTCTGTCTACGTCTATAAGCAATGCACATTTTGTCGGTAATGCAGATAAAATGTATCGATTAATTGTTGATTATTTGCTTTGTTCAAACGGTCCATTTGTATGTATATAGCTATGAAAAAATTGTATTTGTTGTTTTTACAATTTTCCGTAAACGCGTGGCTGCAAAATTTTGATTTTATGAAATTTTTATGAATATCGAAGAAATATAAAGTTGAATGAATCGGATGATTTCCGGCGTCTTGGATGGAATATGCGCGTATGTGTAGGTGCATGTTAGCATGCGAACATATGTACGTGCATATACGTATATAGATATATATGCTGACGTATTATTTATTTTGATGACATGTCATTTTGCACGTCCTATTGATTCGTTCCAATGGATTCACGTGAGGTGACGCCTGTGTATCGCTGTATGTTTTCACGTGTCAGTGTTAAAAAATGGAAATTGCCTAGGAGTCGAGTTAAGAAAACTGCAACAAACAAAAATGTTACCATACAAAATGAGATTTCTTGGCATAATACTAGCAACAAAATCGCAAAAAGGCAATCGAGAGTTAATTTCTTAGATGATGTCATCGTGTTACACGTGTGCATTTCAGCTCTTTGTATGACAGGCCATTTAATTTTGCCTTTTTCTGCTATGCCAACCGTTCATCGTTTGACAGCACCGAGGTTGCAATGTGAAAGCGGAATGTTTACATTCTGCTTCTAAATTTTTTTTATCCTTAGCTTATTCCAAAGAGAATCAAAAATTAATCACAAGTGATTGGCATCAAAGCTAAAAGTTTTCTTTTTACTATGAAATTAGCATTTATTTTATGTATATAGATTAATTTTATGCGGCTGGGCACACACACACACACACACACACACACACACACACATATATATATATATATATATATATATATATATATATATATATATATATATATATATATAATTGTGTATTTAGGCAGAAATCCCTCTTTTATACATGTTTCTTTAAAGACGACTGACAATTAACACGATTAAGCATTTATTTAATTTCTCTTGTTTTCGTACAAGTGTTTTCTTTTCTGGACACAAAATGTTTAAAAACTATCCAAAGGTCTGCATATCCGAGTGATTTCGACTATTCTTTTAGCCATTATCAACGGCGATTTATTTATTTTTTAACAAAATATGTGTTTTTTTATGCATGTGTCTGAAGTTGTAGGAATGTTTTATTTTCCGAATATGGTCAGCACATCCTGTTCATAGTTAATCTTATTGAGTGTCTGTTTTTCCTTTTTTTATTATTAGGGCTTCCATTATTTTTAATTACATGTGTCTCCGTCTCTCTCTACTTAACTCAGTCAGCTATCTCTTCTTTCTCTACCGTTCCAATTCCTTTCATGACTGTGGCGAGCTAGATAAAATTTCTGATGATATAGTCCAGGCCATCTCCCTACGACTGTTTGCAAATATATTTGTGTTCGGTGACTTTAATGCCCACCATGCCAGATTTCTTAAACTGTCTGTCACTGACCTCGCTGGCATCCAAACCCGAACTTCCCGACTCGTTTTTCCAGTAACCATCTTTTTCACCTCTATCCCTGACTCATGTCGTACTATGCAAATCTGTCCTCTTGGCAACTCTGATTATGCGGTAGTGTCTGTAAACATCTCTTTCCGCTCCCCTACCAACCAAGAAACACCTACCAACAGAATATCTTTCTGTTATCAACACGCGAATTGGGACTCGTTCCATTATTTTCCTCACGCCATCCATTGGAATGAAGTTTTTATTCATCCTGTTCAAAAATGCGCGCCTGAGTGAAAACTTTCATTCCAGCAAGGAAATGTCAAGTTAAATCACGTTCATCTCCTTGGATGTTCGGCCGTTATAAGCTCACAGGAATCATTTCTTCTGGTTGTACCAGAGCAACACATCTGATTTGTCTCTGCTAGTAATCAATTCGAAATCTACAGCAGATAATGTAAAATGCTTTGTTTTGCTCCCATAAGGCAAACGGAGCCAGTCGTCATCCTAAACAAATGTACTCCCGAGTTGTCTCCAGTTCTCTCCAAACTCTACAACTATTGCCTCGCTGCTTGCTGCTTTCCAGTCCGCCTCTGTAGTTTCTGTTTTTAAGAAATCCCTTTAACTATCGCCCTATTAGTCTCCTACCACTTGTCGGCAAAGTATTCGAGGCTTTAATCAATCTTGTCTCTCACGACCTACTTTCTGACAAACAATATGTGTTCCGTTTTGCCAAGTCTACCGCTGATGTGCTGATGTGCTAACGGCCATCACTGAATATGTAAATCAAGTTCTTGATAAGACCGGCTTAGCTCGAGCTGTGGTTCGAAGGCGTTGGACAGGGTTTGGCACACTGGTCTTTTATTTAAGCTCAAGGGCTACGGTATTACTGGACGATTTTTTTTATTTAATCCAATCATTCCTATCAAATCGTTAAATGAAGGTCGTTTTGAACGGGCTCGCTACCAGATCCTTTCACACGAACATTGGTGTGCCCTAAGGCTCTATCCTGGATTCTACGCTGTTTCTGATCTTCATCAATGATCTTCCTGATGTCATCAGTTCCCAACTAGGCATTTATGCAAATGACACTGCCATTTACTCGTGTCTCAATAGCAAATCCGTCAGAGCTGACAGTTAACCGCTGGCCGCGGCTCTTAAAAAGAACCTCCAATGAGTAGTTAACTGGGCAGAAAATGGCTCGTAAATTTTAATGCCTCCAAAACCAAGCTGTTCTCGTTTAATTACAGTAGAGAAACTTTCCTGGTCACAATCAGCATGGCTGATGCTAGACTCCAGAAGACTAACTCACTACGCCTTCTTGGTCTCACATTTTCAACTGACGTGAACTAGAACGGATACATCGAATCAATAGCTGCATTTACTGCAAGGAAAGTTGGATCACTGTGTCGTGCCAGAAGGTTTTTCTCGTCAGAGTCTATATTACATATTTATTAATCTACCATTCACCGTGCATTGAATATTATTGGCATATCTGGTCTAGTGCTCCTGCTATTCATCTCGAGATTTTTGACTAAATCCAAAGGAGGATGTGCCATGAAATCAATCCTGACTTGGCATCTCGACTTCAGTCACATTCTCAACGACGCGACGTGGCCTCCCGTTGTCTTAGAATGGATCTTTTTTGGAATAGAGAGTTTTATATCTTTCACGCTCAAAAACGTCCAGCAAAAAACAACTAGCCAGCCCTGGTTCACCCTCGAATGCGCAGCAGCCATAGCTCGGCATAACCACTGCTTCAATATCTATCGCAAGGTGCGATGTAGTTTGACTCTTACTGCATTCAGAACCACCAGCAATCTCTACAAAGGCGTCCTGGAAAATGCAAAATGGAGCTAGGCGCAAGCGGTCCAGGCCAAGGTTGAAAACAAGCAAACTGGATCCCAAGAGTTCTGGCTGGTTCCATTCAATGCCTCGAAAACGAAACTAGATACTTTCCATGTTCGCCGATCGGGCCACAGACTACCACCATTTACTATGAATAGATGTCCCCTCGGAGAAATCCTGTGTCTTGAGCGTCTATTGGGCCTTAAACCCACCCAGAATTCACACAAACTCAAGTGGATCCATCGTCAAGTATGCAGGAAAAATGGTCGGTTCTTGTACCGCTCCTGTTAATACCTGATTCCTCGTGCTATCCTCGAACTTTACAAGAGCCAGATGAGGCCTAAATAGAGTACTGCTGTCATATTTGGACAGGAGCTGCCAACTTCCCACTTTCCAGTCTCGATAGTTCAAAAGCGTCTCTGCGTCCTTGTGGGTGACAAATTATTTTCCACTCTGCAAACCCACTCTCACAGAGAGGATGTGGCAAGCCTCTCACTGCTCTATCTCTGCTTCCTTGGAAAGTGCTCTGACGAACTGCATTCCTTGGTTCCACCAGATCGAAAATTCACGGCGAGTAGCCGCTATGCTACTCACGTTGTAGCAAATCGCCATCATTCTCTTTGTATTCCTTTAAGTTCCACTCGTGCAACTTCTTCTTGTGAACAGCTGCTTTGTGGAAACGACTCCCAAGTGGATATTTCCCCGATCACTACAAACTTAACCTGTTCAAGTCTAGGGTTAAGTATTATCTTCTCCCCCTATCCGCATAAAATATGTTTCTTACTCTGTAAACCTCTACCTCGAGTGGCCTTGTCGAGGGTGAATCTCACTGTAAAAATAAATATCCGATACATTAGATATGTCTTCGCTTATATACACGTTATTTTACCATTTATCGCTTGCTTCTCTCTTCCTCCCCGCCTCTCTCTCTCTCTCTCTCTCTCTCTCTAGCAAGCAGAGACATTTTTTTCTCTCCCGATGATGGCCATGTTGGCCGAAACTAGCCGAGGAATATAAATGAAATAATAATAATAAAAGCATAAGAATATTAATCTACAACCCAGTGTGTCTGAAGATTTTAATTGATTTTTCTAATAATTTTTATCGTTCAAAATATATATATATATATATATATATATATATATATATATATATATATATATATATATATATATATATATATATATATATATATATATATATAGATTGTGGGAGGTACAAAACCGAAAAATAGCGAGGAAGACAGAGAATTTGTTCCTAATAGGCATTATGTGAATTGAAAAAATAAAAAATAAGAAATGAAACACTCACAAGACAGATCAACCGGTTTCGTTCCCTAGCTTATCAAGGTCAACGGGGAAGATTTATTTTATAATAAGTAACTTTTAATCTCGCAAAGAATCTTCATACAATTAAAACATTAAAAGTGGAAATGAATAATCTGTATGAAGGAAAAAAAAAAGTTTTCTTCAACCGAATATCGCAATTTTCCGCCAAAAAAAAAAAAATTATATATAGCAGGAAAATAGAGATGGAAGAAGTTGGGGAAAAGATTAACGAACACTAGAGCGTAATAACATGAAGACCAAGGAGGCAGTCTCTTTGCTTGCAAAGAGACGGTCCCCTTGATCGTATATACAGTGATTGAAGTGCTCTTAAGTGAAAAAGGGAGTGCGAACTGGCCAGTACAGTGAACAAGTTCGAACTAAAATTAATAGCGCAAACTCTGCTATTTATCAGATGTTCAGTAATAGCTGAACCGGAAGTATTCACCAATTGGCTCTTACGGGCTTCCGGATTCAGAACTCTTAAAGGGACATGCTGCCTAATCCTACATATATATGTATATATATATATATATATATATATATATATATATATATATATATATATATATATAGAGAGAGAGAGAGAGAGAGAGAGAGAGAGATTATTCTTGCTACACCAGGATAAAATGATCTTAAGAAAGGGATCATATTTTATTCATAAAAAACGATGCAAAAGTATCACGACGATTAAAATTTAAGGTACCTTTCGGACACATCTTCAACAACTGGTGTTAAAATATACCATAACTAGTAGGGGGAACAAAAAAACAAGGTTTTACATTATTTATCAAACTCATTAAAATTATCAAGCCGAAACGCTCTGAATCAATAGAGTGATTTACATGTAAAATTTATTTCCATAGACTAACTAAAGTGAATTTTATTAACTCAGAAGCAGGTCATTAAAAATGGAGCCCATCTTGGTGATCCCTTAACTATATGATGGTATCACAGAATATACAGATAAACTGATTGCTTTGGACATGAAAGGCTGCATTTTTTGGTCTGTTGTTAGCTTCTCAAAACATTATTTTAGACAAGAAGCATGGCAATAATTCCTCTGCACATTTGAAGGGAAAATGTAGTAATTGGCAAAATGCACTTGAATACGGAACACTTTATTATGAACGTTTTAAACATTCCCTTAATGATTCTTGATGTTATTCGACTTCACTTTTATCTAATGAAATTCAGCGCAGGTTTTGACAGACATCACTAGGTTAGATTGATGATTCAGCATAGTAAAATAACATAAATAAGTGGTACTGGACGGTGATAGAGACAGTTACTGAATTATGAGTGTTTTATATCAGTATTGAATGTTTTGAACATTTCCAGATTGTTGAAGTTATAATCGTTCACACTGTTTTTAAGGTGAGAAAAAGTGATATTTTTGTATTCGTGTATACTTCAAGGACAAATAAAATCTTGATAAATATAATGAAGTTGAAATAAAATTCGTAAATGAGTATTTTATGGTTGGGTAAGGAGTGTTAAATAATAGTTTCAGACTATTATTTTTTAGTGGCAGTGTATTTTGGCTCAGACATTCTGAGGTTGACTTTTGAGGTCAGATGGTAGACAAAATAAGGATGTTGATTTTGATTAGCTGAGTCGAACACGGGAATGAGTTATAGAGTAAGGTTTTTCGGCAGTTGCTGTTTGAACGGAAAGCTAACTTGACATATTAGATTGCTTTTGTGCACCCCCAGTGCATTTTTATGACGATTACTGAGTTCGTATCTTGGACTGTAACCTAAATTACCAATGATCTAAGTCATAAAAGTAGTTTGATGAAATCTCGAAATGGCAATGCGTTTATTTGCAATTTGTAAATATAATAGATTTTACTAATCGAAGAAAATCTGTTTAGAAATGAATTTCATTATTCTGATGCATGTGGTAGGGCCTCAAACGTCTATCTATGTTCTCATCATGCTGAAAGAATAAAACAAAAGCCGTTTATATTTTGTATAAATTTACGTCAACATTTCTGAAGCAAGGCAGCAAAGTGAATTAAATTATACCACAAGTCAGTATCGTGTATTGCTATGATTAACAGTTGAAATTTCTGGAACAAATAATAGATAAAAAGGTCCTTGATAAAATAAAACTCACAGGACATACTGAAGGCAAAAGAAGCAAGTAATCTACTTAACAAGCTTCTGTGAAAAAATAGCAGGACAATGACAAAGAGGTGTGATAAAAGACAGGAAGTTGTGGAAAGCGATGTTTTTTCCGACTTGGCACATAAAAGAAGAAAAAGTAAGTACCAGAGCAACAAATATATGATTCATTTTTTATTCATGAACGTGCATGAGGCTGAGTATGTATATAAATATACATGTGTTTATGAATATACGAATAACTAAGTATATACAGTAACGTCAAATATAATTACCATCACCGTGAAAAACGATTCCAATTTTGACCTGGCTACAGCACATACATTCTACGTGGGTAGTCGATATACTGATAAAAGTTTCAGTCTTTAGACCTTTTATGACGTAATATCACTCATAGCAGCAGCAGCAGCGTATGATGCGTGTTAATAAAGAATCCAGTGAAAGCAAGTTTCATGCCACGAAAATGCACGTATGTCAATTTGTTCCATTAGAGCCAGCTGAGAGGAGTCGAATTGCGAGCATCATCAATGACGTCGAATATTCCCATAGAATTGCTGTGTGTGTGTTGGATCTTACGTGTGGTAATAGTGCTTCAGCGTTCGCAGGTGTGTTCAAATGAACATTCCTACACTCCTAGACCAAGTTCTGGATGGCTATATAAAACAGACGTTCACCAATATTGGCGTACTGCATAGGGTCCACAGCAGACTACTGGCAGACATACATCGAAACTTCCACATGCGCTACAGAGCGTTGTGTCCGTCTTCAGTCGTGTCGCGATCTGATCACATGAAAGATTGCATAGCGTTGTATAACGTTTAGTGATGAGAGCAGGTTCTGCATTCCTATAAATGATGGTCGTTTATGTGTGTAACGTAAGTCTGTGGAGTGACATCTTTTAGAACATATTCAATCACAACACACAGGCCAACTGCTAACATTATGGCATGAGTTCCTTTAAGTTAAAAATTTCACTCACCTTTAGTGTTTGGGGAGGGTCCATTGAATAACACCATTATCAAAGCTGTTGAACTGTCATTTCTGCAACAGAAGTGCTGTCCCAGCCCACATGTTATCTAACCCCTGCTCTGCAAGATGTTCCACACCTTCCCTTAACGATATGATTGCCAGATCTGTCTATTGAACTTGGGACATATTAATATGTATCTGAGTAATGTTGATACGCAAATTATTTAAGTCTGTGCAGTTTATTGATCTTTATATGTTATCATTTACTGTATTCCTCCTATACTGCGTGTACGTTTAATCTAAAGTAAATTGAAACAGACATATTGTTACAATTCTATTTTCCACCAGTATATGTAGACACATGTGTATACAAGTATGCATTTATATATGAATTTATGGATGGATGTACGTAAATATATATGACTGACTATAACGTCTGTATAGATGTATGAATACGTCAATATAAGCATTTGTCAATCAAGGAATTTGATGGGTGGATTTAATCGAAATTGAATGGCATTTACTCATTTGAAGGAGAAGAAATGGCGATATGTGTGCATATATGTTTATATTCATTGACGTCTGTGTATCTGAATGTGTATAAAAATTTATTCATGGGGGGGCATGTAAAATTGCATCTGTGTGGATGCTAAACATAAAAGAAGTAAAACAAATGCTTATCTCTGCGTATTATTTCAACGAATTGATTTTTTGCTTCATATATTGGAAAGTCACATGGTTCTGGAAGCAGAAATTGAATACACTCCATTTTCTCTCAAAAACCTTAAGCTTCTTCCTGTCGCTACAGAACATCAAAACATTGTGCATTCTTCAATGCGTTAATTTTGTCATGGATAACAAACGAAAATCAGCCAAAAACACACGCCACTTCAGAAGGATGGATAGCAACAAAAAAGATCAAATGATCATTTCAAGGCGTTATATAGTTTTATTTAGTTTTTTTATATTATAGTTTTAAACTAATATAAATGCCTTAACTTCATAACATTACTACGAATTAAAAATAGTATATTAAAATAAAAACAATTTCTGGAAATAATATTCATTGGATAACGTGATAAAATGTTAAAATAAGACAAGGATTTAAATTGTGATAACCATAAAATTGATAAAAATATTATAAAATAACAAATTCACCTCTCTTTTTAGGTCATTTTTAAGAAATTAATATTTTGTTACTTTCCTTACTATTTTTAGACTTTCTAATTATTGTTGTTGTTGTACTCTGTTCTTTCAAGGGATTCCCTTTGCACCCCCAAGATTCGTAAATATCTTGGAACAGCCCACTATTGTCATAACAAGAGAGACAACTTTATGACAGCAAAAAGTTTTAACATTACCGAAAAATATATAAATACCCTTGACATATTATAGATACAAACAGCAATACAATGAAAGAATTTGAGTAGAAAAAGCACGGAAATAACAATAACAACATATTCAAATGATTTAGATATTGGTGATGATGGGGAGGACGATTAACCAATCCTCCAAACTGGATCGATGTACATATGTACATAAGAATGCTTCTGTGTACATATGTTTTTTGGAATGCGCTTGCACACCTCATGGAAATATTTTGACAAGATTAAAATGTTGTAATATTGTAAGTACATTGAAATATTTAGGATAAAAGGGACTAACGGTTATGTTGACTGTTAATAAATAAAGATAAAAATCATAAAAATACTAGAAAAAAGCAAGTAATATCAAATGAAATTTAAGTAATACGTTTGATTAAGACCACATTAAATTAATAATTACGTGTACCACAAAATAAAAGCAGAAACCTATAGCGTGTATTGATTCAATCAAATGGCGAAAGGACAATTTGAAATGAGAATACCACTAAATCTATGTTCAACCAATTATATATTCAAAATAATCATTGGCCGTTAAAAATCGAATGTTTATGCACATGTAAGGTTTACATGTTTTATATGAATATATTAATGTGCATCATCGTTCTGGTCATCAGTCTATAGGCTTTTTTATTATTATTATTTCATTTTGTGTGACAGTGAAAGCTTTCATAAAAAGCTTTCATTTAAATCAAAACCGAAATATACAAAACCATCTTTCCCATTATCAAATAATTTTTGTATGTTTTATATGAAAAATTCTTCCTTTCCTTCTCCGTCTGCATTATTTATTGCTGTTTAATTTTCTGATTTTTACACTTTTCTATGTGAAAATAGATTTTCTTCAGATATAAATTCACCCAGATTGGCTTCACTTCTCATTTTCTAAAAGAAGTGTTTTGTTTTGATTTCTTGCTTTCAAGATATTTTAGTTATGGTTCAGAGAAATAGGATTACAAATAGAGGTATTATATTCAAGCATTTGCAATCCTAAATAAAGAAAATGAAGCCAGTTATAAGGTAATTGTAATGGCCATGAATGATTTTGAAATCAAACTATTGTCAAAATGGTTGTTCTTAAAATTCGAACTCACCAGTTCTTGCCTAAAAATCATTTTCAGGTACGTTTCAGAATATAAAGACTGTGAAAAAAATAAAAATCTAATATTACTGAAATATTTATTTCATGTAAAATATAAATTTATTAACACGAAATTAATCGCAATGAAGTGATTTATTTAAATTTTATAAATAGATACGCATAATTACGTTTTTTATCTCACTTTTCTCTTCCCCCAATTGCGTGTGTTTGCGTGAGCGCTCCCGTGCTCGTATATCTGTGTGTGCGTGTGTGTGTATGTGTGTGTGCGTGTGTGTGTGCGTGTGTGTGTTGTGTGAATTCTAATTTTTCATTTCCGACACGGTAATAATTTGTTGCTCCTCTTCCAATCATCTAGGCATATTATAAATACGCTCTCTTTTACAGTCAAATTTGTCTTATTAGTCAGCAGGAGGCATACAGTATTTATAGATCTCTGAATAATGATTTCCCAGTTATAAACATTTTTCTGCTATTATTTTGCTCTTAATTTCCTTCCTAATAGGTTTTCTGATCAGCTGTGAAATTTAATCTTTTCAAGAGCAACAAGTTCATGATTTTTATCAAATGGTAAAAGTATTAATAGGCGTGACCTTTATGACATTTGCTTTTCACTATTCAGAATAAAAAATCACTAGAATAATTAAACGTCAAGACAATGCAATCATCTACAATATTTATCTGAAATAGGAGCTCTGTCAAACATGAGCAAGAATGAATGAGCAAGTGGAAAGGACGATAGTGTCTTTTATAGCAAAGAAGAGAGGTGCAATCGTTAAAAATGATACTACCGCCAATATATGAATTTTGCCAAAATGTTTTACGTACCTTATTACCTAACATGAACTGCATCTTATTAATTCCTGTATCATATATATATATATGAATAAAAGACGTAAGAAACATTTTATAGAGTGTTTACCAAGCCAAGATATTTCTCATGTGGAGATTGATTATCATTCTATCTTTATAGATATTATTATTATCGATTTATCTCAAAGAAGTAATATGGAAGAAGCGGTCGTTGACGGCCTCTGTCAATCTCCGTCTTGATCGAGTTAGGAATTATTTGCACTGCTGTATGACGGTCTGCAAACAGCAATGTAACCAGGAGAAATATAAATTTCTTAGGCGCATCGGATTCTCTGAAAAGAGGAGATATGAATAAAGTAGCAGCCCTTGGCTATCTTTCATTTGGTCGACGACGTCAATATGGAACAATTTCCATGCCGTCGATGTCATTATTCTTCTTCTTCTTCTTCTTCTTCTTCTTCTTCTTCTTCTTCTTCTTCTTCTTCTTCTTCTTCTTCTTCTTCTTCTTCTTCTTCTTCTTCTTCTTCTTCTTCTCTTCTTCTTCTTCTTCTTCTTCTTCTTCTTCTTCTTCTTCTTCTTCTTCTTCTTCTTCTTCTTCTTCTTCTTCTTCTTCTTCTTCTTCTTCTTCTTCTTCTTCTTCTTCTTCTTCTTCTTCTTCTTCTTCTTCTTCTTCTTCTTCTTCTTCTTCTTCTTCTTCTTCTTCTTCTTCTTCTTCTTCTTCTTCTTCTTCTTCTTCTTCTTCTTCTTCTTCTTCTTCTTCTTCTTCTTCTTCTTCTTCTTTCTTCTTCTTCTTCTTCTTCTTCTTCTTCTTCTTTCTTCTTCTTCTTCTTCTTCTTCTTCTTCTTCTTCTTCTTCTCTTTCTTCTTCTTCTCTTCTTCTTCTTCTTCTTCTTCTTCTTCTTCTTCTTCTTCTTCTTCTTCTTCTTCTTCTTCTTCTTCTTCTTCTTCTCTTCTTCTTCTTCTTCTTCTTCTTCTTCTTCTTCTTCTTCTTCTTCTTCTTCTTCTTCTTCTTCTTCTTCTTCTTCTTCTTCTTCTTCTTCTTCTTCTCTTCTTCTTCTTCTTCTTCTTCTTCTTCTTCTTCTTCTTCTTCTTCTTCTTCTTCTTCCTTCTTCTTCTTCTTCTTCTTCTTCTTCTTTTCTTCTTCTTCTTCTTCTTCTTCTTCTTCTTCTTCTTCTTCTTCTTCTTCTTCTTCTTCTTCTTCTTCTTCTTCTTCTTCTTCTTCTTCTTCTTCTTCTTCTTCTTCTTCTTCTTCTCCTTCTTCTTCTTCTTCTTCTTCTTCTTCTTCTTCTTCTTTTCTTCTTCTTCTTCTTCTTCTTCTTCTTCTTCTTCTTTCTTCTTCTTCTTCTTCTTCTTCTTCTTCTTCTTCTTCTTCTTCTTCTTCTTCTTCTTCTTCTTCTTCTTCTTCTTCTCTTCTTCTTCTCTTCTTCTTCTTCTTCTTCTTCTTTTCTTCTTCTTCTTCTTCTTCTCTTCTTCTTCTTCTTCTTCTTCTTCTTCTTCTTCTTCTTCTTCTTCTTCTTCTTCTTCTTCTTCTTCTTCTTCTTCTTCTTCTTCTTCTTCTTCTTCCTTCTCTTCTTCTTCTTCTTCTTCTTCTTCTTCTTCTTCTTCTTC